>CAWUFW010002155.1:1200000-1800000 GCA_963921515.1 Calotriton arnoldi | reverse complement strand
GGAGGACCAAGATTGTGCTTTTACCGTGATTTCCCACTGTATTTAGCCAGAGGGCTACAACGAAAAGGAGTGAGCAATAGGACATTCGTGCATTTAAAGCAAGTGAGTGGATGAGAAGGAACGTGCGAGAGAACTGTTTCTTATTTGAGTACATTTTGGTATCGTGCATGTATGGTGGAGAAAGTGCTGTCCATGCCACTGCTAATGTGACACTGATCATATGCAGTTGCATTTGGAACTGTATAAGGACAGATGAAGTCATGTATGAAGATAGAAACCTAATGTTGGTAATGAGGTCTGCATTGTATAGGTAAACCACCAAGCATATGGAAGCTTGAAGAAGAACGGAATTTGATCAACAGAGGTAAATGAGTTGACTATTTAAAGGTAAAGTAAAGGAAGGGGCATCGTAAAGGGACCCAGAATAGGAGATAAGAGGAATTCCGAAGTAGCAACAGAGGGAGGTGGGAATAACAAGAGAGTCAGAGAACGAGGTATGAAAGAATGGGAAATAACCAGTGTATAGAACTAAAATATAAAATTCATGTTGATAGTATAGGTAGAGTACAAAACAGATATGTTTTCAACTGTTTGTGGAATGTGAAACTATCCTCTGACTGTCCTACATCTACTGGAAGAGAAGGAATACGGGCTACTCCAGAAAAGGACTGAGAAGCAGGCTATTAAGTTAAAAAATATTTGGTTTTGAGCTTTAGCAGACTTCGCCTTCTCAGATTTGTGTTGCCACTTGAATTTTGATGGGATTACCCGTCATTCTAAGGGTGTTGGTTGTGTAGAACCTTGAAAGGGAAATAGGACAACTTGAAATTGATTATGATCTTAAGAGGGAATTGATAGTACGGAGTTGGGAAAAATTCAAATAAATATCGTGCAACCTTTCAAATACCCTCACTCACAGTATCAGCACCCACTCCTTTGCTAATTTCTACTCTCAGGTGAAGGCTCTTTACCACTTTATTTTGATCAAAAGAGCCATTTCATCATCACAAGCAATTCCAAATTTCAGTCAATAATTAGAGTTGTAAGTAGTTTTGAAGGGTTTTATTTTCTAACCAAAAGTTTTTTTATTCATTAGTCAATTATCAATCTGATTACAGAACTGATAATAAAAATTATGGTTAGAGCAGATCATGTTAAAATAATGCATTCAGCACGTTCCATCAAGGAAAGAATCCCTATTCTAAGAATGGGGAGAAAACGAAAATGGTGTCAGTCAGAACCCATGAAGAGTTCAAAAGTGAAAGGCAAGAGTGAAAATGAGCATGAAGCTCAAATTCAATTATCAATAATTGCAGACTTTCCCATAAGGAGACGTTCAAAGGATTCTGTGGAATATTTTAACAGCATAGGGCAAATAAGCCTTGGCAAATGCCGAATCATCAAGAGGTAAAGCATAGAGCTTGGCTCTAATAGAATGTCAAAATGGCTCAGCGTCTCCTCTCTCCTGTCGCCTCTTCCTTCCCTGCTCGGTTAACTGTACTAGGAACATGCACTTTTAATAGACAGCATAATTCATGTTGCAACACATGTTGCCTTGTTCCCTTGTCTTCAGCCAATAAGAATTCAGTATTCTCCAGAGGGCACATTTCTCTCTCAGGTTCTCACAAGTCTTCAGTAAGGCACTCAGGCTGTAGCAGGCTGTATCTTTACATTGCAACAATACATCTAACTCCACATGGCACATTTCTAGTTTGTTTTTGCTTTCCATGATTTCACTACATTTCCTAATCTTCGAAATAAAGCAAAATGCATTTTAACTAAACAAATATCTGTGTAAAATATATCAGCTGCAAGAACGATATTATTAAGCAGCAAATTCATTCATTAGAAATATAAAATGTTTAAAGACATGATTACAACATGAGCAATGCATTTTGTAATACTGTATTTTCTGCTTTCTTCAGCAAGTAAAACAAAGCTTAGGTCAATTATGAAAGGTTTTCTGTGTGAGCCATAACATTTACTAGCAACAAAATATGCAATATCAGTGAGGAAAGTATGCAAAAAGAAGAGGTCAAGTTCAGAGTTACATGCTGTAATTTATGTGAAGCGCCTTCATTATTTGACAAAACGAAAGGCAACATTTCTTTCTATGTTAACTGAAACAGCTTAGAGTTTTAAGCAGGGGTTCAAGCGAGCTTCGTTCTCCCCCACTGTGGTATAGGGTTACTATGTAAAGCCTGATAGCGTTTTGCATGGATTAGATCTCGATATGTATGCCTTTGCTAAGTTGTTATGCCATGTATCATGGAATGTGGGCTTATTTGATGCTTTCTTTACAGGGACATGAGTCTTCAATTTGTTTGGCTTGTGTTATTTGTTTTATATTCAATAAACAGACTTTACATAAAGAGTGTTAAGCAATCTTCCTGCTAAAGGAAAATGCTAAGCTGAGGTCAGATTGCCAAGCGTGCACATTCTTCCTCTTTTTATTCAAACCATTATTTTAGCAGCTGTTTAAGGCATATTTAAGATTTACATTAACAAGTATGTGCTTGTACTTCGTTTTTTAAAGTCGCCGAATTCAATAGAGAGGACAAAATCTAAGCCAGTCACATTAAAGTCAAACTATCAAATACATTTGTGCATGGTTCAGCATTTCCTAAAGAACATTATCTATTGAGAGACAAGTCTAGTTAAGGCCTACCATTGAAAATGAATGCCTGGTGCATTTTGCACTATTGGTCTGTGTGTCAATTTAAAACAGCTGCACGCCAATTCTGCCAACATGCTTCTGTAAATTTAATAAAAGCAAATTTGTTTTCTAAGTGTCACTCTGCTGTGTGTTTACACATTAATGTCTAAGGCAAATTACCAGCTCTGTTATTAGAGTTTTAAGCCAAACTTTCCTGCTCTCACAATTCCACCATCTGATGGTTATCTTAACCATCAAGCTAACTTTATTTCCAATGTGAGTTCATTTCAGAGTGTACTTTCATCATCAGTTGAGTTACTTCTTTTCCTTTTCTGACACCTAAATTGTAGTGATTTCATGTAATCATCATTCTTGATGCCATTCAGTCCCAAATCTTTTTCATATAACTTTCTCTGCTCTCTTTCTCCTCTCCTGTGTGAAATTAGTCTACAGCTCATGACCAAAGCTTAAAGAAAGATTAGGTAAAGCCCCAAAATTATTATTGGCATTAAAATAGCCTTCAAGATACTTTTTCCTGTGGCTGAAAACCAATTTCCAATTGTATAAGCTCCCTTTACAAAATTTTCAAAAACACTAGGCAATTCCTTTACAAAAATAAAAAAAAACTAGGCAATTCCAAATCATGCAATTCAGGTTCTAAATCTGAAATGTTGTTTGGAAATCTTCTATCTCTTTACTTTCATCAGGTATGTATGAGCAGCAGTGAGTTAATGTAAGCATTTTGCAGACTCTGCCTTTTTCTGCGAGTAAAGTATCTAGTGCAAGTCGGTCCTGAAGAACCATGGACCGTATTGCAACTAACTCAGTATTAACCATGAGCAAAGCTCCAGGTGTGCTTGTTGCCATTTTGTCAACAACAGTTGCTAGCTTTCTAATCTTTTCATTATTTAGTATGGCACCTACGAGTGGAATGATTGCGCCAAATAAGTCTCCCACCAATTCAGCTCCAGTTTCTGCATTTCATCTATATCTGTGTGCTGGAGTCACTGGTAGTGCTTCTAAGCTTTGTACATGGTGCATTTTAGGAATTATTACACCTAAATAACATAGACCCTCCCAATTAGCAGGTCACAAGAAATAAGCATTCTGTCCACAAATGTAGTAAACACCAGGAATCACATTTTCTTCTCCTTGCAAAATTTGGCATGTTCCTCCTGTCAATTCAAATATATGTTCATAACTACTAATTCCTACATGTCTGTCTCATTTAAGAGTTTTTCTTCAGCAAATGCAAATTTTCCCTTTGCGTTGGCTGTATAATCTTAATTATGGGTAAATCATTTTCTTCCTATATTTATCTCCTTCCTTTTTCCAAACGTTTTTCATAACATCACTATTCCTATTGTTAGTCCACGTTATATTTGTGTATCTTTCTTCTAAAGCCATTATGAATATTGTCTCCAGTGGTCGCATTAAGCATGTTAAATTGTTTTTGTAAGACTGAACGCTATCTATAGGTCTGTATTGGAATAAGCAATACCAAGCTGTGTCCATTCCCTTTGCTTGTGGATGTAAATTCATATTTTAAATTAAAGGCACTCTAGAGAGTTATTAGATCATAGTTAGAATAGAATTATTCAAAGTGTCCTCATCTTTAAACTAGTGAAAGGAAGATGCTGCATGAAATGGCATATGATAAAGGCATTTGGAAGTATGTTACTTCTTCTGAAACAGACATTGGTAAATGTGCACAGACATAGCAATCGTTTGTGTCTATAGCATTAGTGTATACTTGTACCAACCTAGAGTAGACGTTAGTAGAAAAATCATCCTTCATGTAACTAGTAAAAGAAGACTTTAATTGATCTTCCTTGTTAATGTATGTATGTGGTTTAGTACAGTTCTTTCCTTTGGATTCTGATTCTGGTGCAAAATAAAATCCTATTAATACTATTGTAATCATTATTACTGTTATTACAAACATCGAACACATAATATATTTACACGTATTTCTAATGTAACACATTTCTCTTGAGTCAGAACTTGGATTCAGTAGTTTTATTGCAGGTTATAGTAGATAGTTTACAAATATTAGTGTTCAGCAGCTCAATTACTAATTAGACAATTCTTAACCCTACTCCGTGTTCTTCTAGTAATGTTGTCTCTACTCTTCTACAGCAGACTCGGACCTAGGTTGATTTTCTGTAAAACAAAAAATGAAAACAACAAAGGTCTAAATGCACAGTTCGTTTTAGTCAATCAGTTCTTCAATGTCTCTTTTATTTTTTATTTTGTCAGACTCTTTACCATCACATTTTCAGATTGTTCTCAAGGAGGTTGAAACAGTTCAGGATTCACATCACACAAATCCTCCAAGGTGGCATTCAGTTCTTTTCCACACAGTTTGACCACTCAGGTGCAGAGTATCTTCAACAAGGTACTCTTGCTCTCTTTGATATTTTCAGAGACTGCTGATTTTGTTCTATGCCACTTTCATCACCGGACTTAGTTTCTTCATGTATAATCTCTGGTATGCAAGCTATTGAAGAGCTTCCTCTTGGTTTGACTTGTTCATAGCTCTGCGGCCATTCAGCTCTGTGGTTTATTTTTCGTGACCCAGTACTTGTTCCTTCACCTGGATCTTCTGGTTGTACTGGTACAATTTCTCTGGCAAATCAGTCTCTGCTTCTTTTTCATTAGAGACTTGGATCTTCAGGCTCTTGAATTTGTCTGTCAGTTGACTGATCTTCACCCCTCTTTCTGTCTTGATGTTGTACTGGCAACAGTGCTACTGGTCTTGGTGGTCTTTCAAGTGGTGGTGCAGTCACCAATATTCTTTGTCAGGATCATAGACCACAATTGCTTCTTCTGGATTCCTCACTTTCTTGGTGTGAGAGGCCTGAATCCAGTTTGGAATTCCAGCATGCTTAACAGCAGTATTTGTCTTCAAGATGATCTGGAAGGGGCCTTTCCATCTGGGTTCTTGACAAGTCTTCTGAACATGCTTGATCACGCCCCAATCACCAGGATTGAGGTCATGGCACTATTCTTGATGTGGATCTTGTATTGCAGCTGAAACCTGATGAGAGATAAAATGGATCACATCAGCCAATCCCTTGCAGTAATCCAATATAATGTCATCAGTGATATTCAAAAGAGCCTATGCAAGCACAGCAGGTAATCTCATTGCTCTGCCCATCAGTATCTCATGGGGTGATAAACTCGTCCTCCTATCTGGAGTACTTCGAATGCTTATTAAGACTAAAGGCAGTGCATCTGGCCATTTCAAGGATGTTGAAACACACACTTTGACAGTCAAGATTTGATAGTCCCATTAACCTGTTCTATCATTTCAGAATCTTCAGGTCTATAACCACAATGTCATCTTTGCCAATCTGTAGTGTTGTACAGATCATTTTCAGAACCTCATTATTAAACTGAGTTCCTCTATCTGATTCCAGAGGAATTGGCATTCTGTACTGTGGTATTAATTCTCACAATAACAGTTTTGCTACAGTGAGACTGTCATGTCTTCTAGTTGGGTAGGCTTCTACCCATTTTGAGAAGACACACACTATGACCAGGACCCATTGTAAGCAGGCATCTTGATAAAGTCCATCTGCATTCTGTCGAAAGGACCACCTGATCTCCTTATGTGTGTTAATGAAATGTGTATTTTCTTTCCTGCATTCATCCACTGATATATTACACATCGGTTGCAAAACTCTTCAGCTAACATTCGAAATCTGGGGTTGTACTAGCTTTGCCTAAAAAGTCTTATCATGGCATCCCTACCTAAGTGTGTATAACCATGATAATACAGTGTCATTTGAAATGACAGACTATCTGGTCAGCTGACATCCAAATGTCGTTTGCATTTTTGTCACAACCTATTAATATTATTATTATTAAACTGAATTTATAAGGCATTCAGCTACCCCCAGAGGTTTCCCAGCGCCAACCGGCAGGAGAGAGAAAAGCGGAATAGGGAATCAGAGATTGAACAACCAAGTCTTCTGACTTTTACGGAATCTACCATAAGTGGTTTCCTCGCGTAAAGTGAGAGGCATGGAATTCCATAGAGTGGGGCCAAGATAAGAGAAGGAACGGCCACGCATACGAGACAGTTTGATTTTGGGGATAATGAACCTAGTTTGCTGGGCAGAACGCAAAAGTCGTGAAGGAAGATAAAGTTGTGCCAGCGATTGCAGGTATGTTGGGGCCACTCCAGTTTTGATTTTATACATATAGCATAAAGCTTTGAACTTGATTCGATTCTCTATCTTCAGCCAATGTAAATCGCGAAGATAGCCAGTGATTGAGGCAGTCTTTGGTACATTGCACAGCAGTCTAGCTGCCGCATTCTGCACTACCTGGAGCCTTTGGATGGTAGCTTTGTTGGATCCCAGGTAAAGAACATTGCCATAATCCAGCCTAGACGTGACTAGGGCATGGACCACCGTTTTCTGTACCACACGAGGTATCATCCATAAAATTTTCCTCAGCCATTTTAGGATATTAAAGCATGTGGCAGCTAGAGCAAGCCAGCCACCAAGATAGTTGGTCCGACACATGATCAGCGGTTGACCGACAGAGCAGATGCGCTGGCCCTGGCTGGCTCCTCCCGGGAAGACAACTCCAAGATCCTGTCTGAGTCAGAGGACAGCAACACCATTCACTCAAACTCTGATCACAGCATTACCCTGTTCCCCTCAGTGACACCCCAAACTGTGGACGACTTAGTGGACAATTGAAGTGATCTACCCAGTCATCTCGACTGAAAGCAACGGCAGGGCACTAGGAACTATAGCGGGACTACAAGGCACACCTGTATCCTTTTTTAGCTCTACTATGCTGCATGTTAAAAAATATGTGTCTAATTGTAACACTAAGAACTGACATGCTATACTGTCCATCCTTACAAATGAATAATTAGAGCCTACAAAGGTTGATAATAACTTTTTGTTACAGCCAGGTAGTCCCATCACTTCCAGGTTAAATCCCAGTGGCCGCACATAAGGCGATTATGACTGTTCATTGACATACTATATATATACCCCCTGGGCTCCATTGAGCTACCGGAGCTCTGTAGCCGAGCAACTTTAATATGGTCGGTGGCAACGACCCCCCACATAGCGAGCGCACTGTAGTACTGTTCACGAATGTTGTAGTTATCTGTTTGGCCCAGCACAGTTCAATGGCTGCGCCGAGTATTCTTGGTTTGAAGGGAAAGGGGTACTCCTGGTCTGCAAATGTTAATTGGCTCCGTGTTAGAAGGAGCCCTGGTTACACTATTTACCTATGTCTAGTAACTCCACCACCTTAGGCTCATATAACCTGTTGACTTGGAATGTGCGAGGCTAGGGGCAGTGCACAAAAGACACTGAGTTCATGCTTACCTTCTCAGGCGGAAGGCACATATCGTCTTCCTTCAGGAATCGCACCTTACTGAATCTGAGGCCGTGAAGACTCGCAAAAAATGGAGAGGTCACATGTTCTCCACTAATTACTTTGCACGTGGGGCGACCATATGGATTCGACATGGGGTCCCTTTCAAAGAGCTGGATCGCCGCGTAGATGATCAGGGTCGATACATATTGTTGAAGGGTACACTGGACGGGCTACCTGTGGTTCTGGGCAGTATCTATGCCCCGAATTTCGATCAAGACAAATTCTTCCATCGGCTGAGCACGGCCCTGACCGGGTGGGACACTATTCCCTGGGTCATGGGTGGAGATTGTAACGCTGTTCTAGATGTGGACTTAGATAGATCCCATCCCCCATTACATGGCGCTGGCGCCCGCAAACAAGCTGATCTCCTCACAACTTGGCTGAATGGTTGGGAACTGAACGATATTTGGCGACTTCTGCACCCTACACACAGGAAATATTCCTTTTATTCACCAGTCCACCGACTTCACACCAGGATTGATAGGTTCTTAGGTTCTCGCACTCTTGCTACACAAATACACCAATCCACCTATTTAGCTAAGACCTTCTCTGATCATAACCCCTTGGAACTCACACTCACATGGGGAAGAGTCCCCACTTGGAAATTTTGGCCTCGGCTTTTGGAGGACGCCCCGTTCTGGAACACATTATCCACGACCATTACAAATTATTTGTCAGAAAATTGGAATACAGCCTCCTCCAACCTCATTGACTGGGATGCACTTAAGGTAGTGGTGCGGGGTTCTGCAATTGGGAACATAGTAGGGGCTAGACAAGAAATACACCAATGCCTTATTGATATAGAAACCCACATGACAGACCTGGAGAAAGCAGCAGTGTCTGACCCAGACAAAAGGGATCCCCTGCAGGATGCCCGAATTCGACATGCAGAGACTCTGGAAGATCTCCGTGTCATAGATCATCGGGCCTTTACGCAGCGGAAGCATACCGATGCCGACAAGTCTGGTACCTTATTAGCCCGGATTTTGTGGGACAGCCCAGAACCACCCATTATCACTTGCATACTGGCACCAACCAAGGGCCTTGTGCACACACAATTCGAGATAAATGAGGCCTTTTGTGATTACCTCAGTAAGCTCTATGCCGCTCCCATGCATACTAATGACATGCTACTACAAGACTTCTTAAATGAACTAACATTCCCCAGTATTACAGACGACACACAGAAAGACCTTTCTGGCCCCATCACCCAGCATGAAATACGAGCTGCGATTAAGGGCCTAAACCGCAATAAAGCCCCTGGGCTTGATGGCCTACCCACAGAATTTTATGAAACTTACTCAGACACCCTTGTCCCTAAACTAGAGGAACTATATAAGACTGCCCTAGATATCGGTCATCTACCACAATCCACCATGCAAGCTCTGGTCGTCTCCCTCCCCAAACCGGGACAAGATGGCACTGATTTATCTAGTTATCGACCCTTATCGCTACTAGCAACTGAATACAAAATCCTCAGCAAGGCCTTGGCTAACCGCCTATTGCCCGTCCTAAATACCCTTATACACAGAGACCAATGTGGGTTTCTCCCCGCACGCAGCACTTCCCTAAACACTAGACGATTACACCATGTCATGGTGGCTACTCCGGCGGAATATACGAATGCTGGCTGTCTGGCATTGGATCTACGCCAGGCCTTTGACTCCATCACTTGGGGATATATGTTTGCAGCCTTACGAAGATTCAGCCTCCCTTCAGGTTATCACCAATGGGTACGTCTGCTCTACACCAATCCCACCGCCAGAGCACGCACCGGGAAGCATATTTCCCGTGAATACACTATACATAGGGGCACTCGACAGGGGTGCCCTCTATCCCCCCTACTGTTTGTCTTGGCGCTAGATCCCATAGTGATAGCCCTGAGGCAATCGGCTGAGAGACTGGGGATGCCGATAGCTGGCACCGCGCATTTAATTTCAATATATACCGATGACATCCTCATTTATCTACGTGATATGACAGCCGGGCGGAACCTCTTCCCAGTATATTCTCCACCTTTGAGCGTATCTCGGGCCTAGCCATCAATGAGGGAAAGTCAAACGCCTTTTATTTTCGTGACGGACCACGGCCAGACATGCTTCCTTTTGGCACCTACAACCTGTCTGTAGCGCACAACACTTTGAAATATTTGGGGATCCAAGTATACAGGGCGCAATCTGATCAACTTGATGGTAATTTAATGAGGGCAATCACCGCTCTACGCTCAAGTGTATCTTTCTGGACATCCCTACCATTAACAGCAGTGGGGCGGATTGCCATTTCTAAGATGGTGATGCTCCCCCGTCTTCTATATTTCTTTGTAAATTTACCCCTGGTAGTCCCACAATCCATATTTCGTACATTAGACGTACTTCTCCTGGAGCTTATATGGGGGAAGGGCCGACATAGGGTTGGCCTCAAGAAATTACAATTAGAGCCCCACAAAGGCGGATTAGGGGTCCCAGACTTCAGGGCCTATTACTATGCATGGCAGCTGCAGTGGCTATCCTTCTGGACAGCAGGCAGGAACCTGCAGGAAATAGGCTACAACACCTGTGACCTAGAGCGTGGAACCCTACACAGGTTACTACTCCCCAAAATTAAAATTCCGCCGGATGGGCCTCCCTTGCTAAAAACCGCGCTTCATTGTTGGAAGAAGGCCTTACACTATACCTCGGGGGCAACCCCGTATGTGAGGAATATCCCATTATTGGGAATACCACTTCCTGGGGGAGGGCTAACGAAGGTACGGCTACAGGATTGGGCGGAGGCTGGAGTGGAGGAGGTCGGATCGCTCTTCGGCGATGGCACACTACTAGACCATGACACTTTCGTGCAGACCACGGGAGCATCAGATCGCCATTATTTACTATATGCTGCAGTCGCCCACTACACTAGGGAGACATGGGCACCCCAGCGCATCGAACCTCCACAACATGAGCTAGTACACTTGCTTTATTATATGGGGAACGGTGGCCATCTAGTTAAATGGCTGTACACCGGTATTAGGGCACAAGCATCTATCACACTCACTGACCTCCGAGCAAAATGGGCAGAAGCCACTGACACGGATATAACTGACAAAGCCTGGGCGAACATCCTTGAACATCCCAAACGGGTATCCCGTAATGCCAGACTTAAATTTATACAAACTATGGTACTACATAGGTCCTACTTAACCCCAAAGAGAATACAGCGTATGTTCCCAGAGGCCCAGCACTGCTGCCCTCGATGCAGGGCAGAGGAGGTGGGCTTTGTCCATATGCTGTGGGCTTGCCCCCACCTTAGTGTCTACTGGGGAGAGATCCGAAGAGCACTCGGAGAGGCTACACATTTAACAATCCATGACAACACCCTGGAATGTCTGCTGGGTCTCCGCAAACGTACCAGCGCCCTGAGGGTCCAATTGCGCTTCCTAGACCTCGCCCTTATATTAGCCATAAGAGAGATCACCATGCGATGGAAATCTCCTAGATGCCCCCCATTAACTATGTGGCAGGAAGATGTGATCCGATGGTGTGGGGCCGAGAGCGCGGCACTTAGACGTGAGGAGGCAAGAGGGCTAAGGAAACATCCCATTTCCATGGAATGGGACCGCATGCTAGAGGATTTTAGAAAGATAGACCTTATACCCGTACACGTCACCCCTACTCCATAACGTATCCATTTCATTACATAACATGAGACACAGACTTTTTATGGGCCATATAAGCACCCAAACCGCACACCACCAGCAACTGGTAGCATAAGTTATCTAGGCAGATGTATTGTATTAGGCTGAACGTCATACAAAAAACGGCAGACCAGGAGTGTGGGTGGAGGGAGGGAAGGGGGTGTTCTAGTTAACGGAATTGTTCAAAATGTATTTTAAAATGCAATCATTCCAAGCGATAACATTGTACCTTATAAGCACACACTACTTGTTTTACAATTGTATTGATTGTACCATGATGTATTGACATCCACACCCAGACGAACTAGTCTGCAAACAAGAAGATATTTGTTTAAGATGGAAAAACAAAAAACAAAAATGCCGTAATGTATCTGGCAAAAAACATTGTATTCACTTTTTGGTACTCAATAAAGTTTGTTAAAAAAAAAAGCATGTGGCAGCTACCTCGGTGACTTGTTGTTTCATTGTGAGCTGGTTGTCAATAATGAAACTCAGATTGCGGAATTGGTGTACTAGCAGGGGTAAGGTACCCATTTCAGATGGCCAATGATGCAGTCCCCAGAGGTCGATTTTTTTTCCTAAGATCATAACCTCTGTCTTGTCTCCATTAAGTTTGAGCAAGTTGTTTTGCATCCAAGACGCAATTTTACTCAAGCCTGACTGAAGGGCCGCGGGCTCAGCTCCCTTTGATGAAGAGAGGGAGAAGATGATCTGGGTGTCATCGGCATAGGAAAAAAGGGATAACCCTGCTTCCTCAGCAACAACAGCCAACGGCAGGACATAGACATTGAACAACAGAGGGCTCAAGACCTACCTTTATCCAGTTGTTCTGTTCTGTTCTGCTTCTGAGACATTTTCCTGTACCCTCTTTAGTTAATCCCAAGTGTCAGTGACTTTCATCAGCATGATAAATGAACTCTAGTGTGAAATTTCCATTAAATGCACAGCCCAACAAAGCACAATACAGTGCAACTGAATCCACATAGCTATTACTTGTGGTGACATAACTATTACCACTTTGATGAGCTGCACATTTAACCACCATAAACTCTCCAGGTAGCTGTAAAGCTTCCAGTAGATCCTTGATGTACATTCCATTTCTGATAGGTGAACCTGCGGTTGTCAAAAAGCCTCTCCGTGACCACAATTGCCCAAAATCATGGACAACACCAAACCCATACTGGCTGTCTGTAAAAATAGTGATTTTCATGTGTGCAGTTAAACTGCATGCTCTGGTATGGGCAACCAATTCAGCAACTTTTTGTAACCATGAAGCTTCAACAACATCATTTATAGTTCGCAAGGCATAAGCTGCTCTTATTGTCCATCATTACCTCTTACACAGGAGCCATGTACGAAATGTAGATGGTTGGGCTCAATTATGGGTTAATCCTTAATGTTGGGCCTTTCGTGACATCTAGGCAATCGTGTCCAATTTCATTACAAGCAACATCATTTATAGGCAACAGAGTTGATGGATTAGGTATCTGACATCTCTTTAAAATGGCATTATCAGAAGACAGTATAGTCTGTTCATATTTAGTCAAACGATTGTATATCAGATATTCCGTTTCTGTTCTTGTCAGTGTGGGACCATAACAGTTAAAGAGTAACCCATCACTATGTTCTCACTCTTTTCCAGACTAGTGCTCACCGTGCCAACTGCTTTAAGGCAGCCAGGAAGACCTGTGGCTACAGGATCGAGTATAGTAGAGAAGTAGGCAAAAGGCTTTCAAGTGTCTCCATGCATGTGTGTCAGCACTGAGAGAGCGCACCCTTCCCTCTCACTGCAAAGTGTGTGAATTCTTAAGAATAATCTGGCATTCCTAGTGCAGGGGCACGACACAATTTCTCTTTGAACTCTAGGAACACTTTTGTGCAATCATTCTCCCATGGATTCGGATCTGACACATCTCTGTGTGTCAACCTTATTAAAGGTTTTGCCATTAAGGAAAGTTTGGTATACACTGTCTTCAGTAGCCAACTATTCCCAAAAACATCCTGACTTTCTTTTAAGTTTGAGGTGGGTTCATCTGTAAGATCGCTTTCACTCTCTCTGGTGACACCTTTCTAGCTCCCTTCACAATGATGTGTCCCAGATATTGAACTTCTTTCTGACAATACTGTAGTTTACCTGGTGATACTTTGTGTCCGTTCTCAGACAAATGATTCAAGAAGGCAATGGTGTCTTGTTTACAAGCTTCTTGTGTTTCTGATGCCACAAGAAGGTCAATGATATACTGGACAAGTACCAATTTGCAGGACAGCACACCATGCTAATACTTTCTGCTGGAACACGAATGAGAAAAGTTACTGGCATGCAAAGGCACTGAGAAGAAAGCCTAACATAAGGTAATGACTGTAAACCATTCTACAGTACACATAATTTGAAACAATATGGTGGCTGAATTCGGTACCACGGGACAACATTGAACAACAATCTCATTAATTTTCCACAAATCTTGAATGATTCTATATTTCCCATTCGGTTTCTATAATCCCATAATTGGAGAGTTACATGAACTTCAATCATTTTTTTCAATATTCCTTTCTGCAACTTGTCTTCTGTTACTGGTGTTAATCCTGCAATTGTTTCTAGTGTCAAATGATATGAGGGGGTTCTGGGATGCAATGCATTTGTCTTTACAGTGATTCGGACTGGTTCCACACCTTTAATATGTCCGATGTCATTTCCTGTTAAATCCCACACTTCTGCATTTACATTGTCTTTCAAACCAGCAAGTAATTCTTCAACTATTAATAATATTTCATTGTTTGTTTGTTGTCTTATCATTTTAAAATCCACATCTTCATCATGTGCTTGAAAATGCAATGGTGCAATTTAACTTGTACAGCAAATCTCTCCCTAATAATGACTTGAATCACAAAAAACAAACTGACGTTTTTCTTCAAGTGAACCTATTTTAATGGGCACTTTTTCTGAAATAGGAATTATAAACTGTTTATTGGTTACTCCTACAACTTGGATATTTTTCCCCGAGAGAGGTAAATCTGTGAATTCCGCCATTCTAACACTGGATCTTGTAGCTCCTCTATAAATCAAAAAGTACACGGCGTGCCTATATGCTTCAG
The DNA here is from genome assembly GCA_963921515.1 of Calotriton arnoldi. NCBI lineage: Eukaryota > Metazoa > Chordata > Amphibia > Caudata > Salamandridae > Calotriton > Calotriton arnoldi. The sequence continues at coordinate 1,785,166 of CAWUFW010002155.1, read as the reverse complement.
TATCTTCATATGGGCCACTCAGGTTTACCTTTAAGATTGTGCCAAGTATGCAACCTTATTCCCCTCTTAAGCACCACCATTGGGAATCATCGGAACCTGAACCATCATTTTTAAAAAATGGAGTATTGTTGTAAGACATTCTGACCTTTATTTTGGAATTATGGCATGGAATTTTGAAACCCATTTTTGTTAATTTTTGGCATCTGATTTAAATTTAAGCAAGAGTTTACCACATTCTGTGCGTTCATTTGAACAGGTGTAATGGGCATCATTGGGACCTGTTCTTGCATAGGCATTTGGATCTTCAGAGTAGGCAGATTTTGCATTTGCATTCCTCTTGGCATCTGCACAGTTCCACTAGTATTTTCAGGATCATATCTACACTTCCTCTTCCAATGTTCAATTCTATGACAGATGTACCAGGGAGTAATCCTTTTCATATCAGCAATATCCGTTCCAGAACCTGTGCCCAGAGGAACACCTCTACCTCTACCCTGGAGCACATTAAGCACCCCTTGATTTCCCTGAAAACCAACCTGTAGAACCGCAAAACCCAGCATGTTTCTTTGATTTTCTGTAAAAGAAGAATTCTGAAACCCCCTCTGAGTCAACTTCTTTTGTGCCAACATAAATTTCCCTTTAATTTTCTTCTGCTTTTCTAATTTGTCACTGCAATACTTGGCGTATCTCAGGAGCTCATCAAGCGATTTATTTTGCCAGCAGATCACGCTTTGAGTAATCTGCGAACAGAACTCTGGTTTCAGCCCTAAGGCAAATTGTGATACAACAATTCCCATATCCTTTTCCTCAGGATACTCTCTTCCACTGTGTGCACAGAACCCCACTGCTTTAAGGAGTGACGCACCAGCGCACTCCAGCCAAACCTGTTAACCAAACACAACAATGCTTAATATTTCTATTTTAATGGTATAGGTGATGGTATCTCACAGGCTACACCTCAAATCCTGGCAACAAGTCTTCAATTTATTTATCCATACTCTTATCTCAATTATGTATATCCCGGTATCTCTCGACTACAAAGAGTCTGAATCTCTTCAACTTGTTCACATTAAACATAGACTTCAAAACTCACCCAAATAAAACATCAGCACTAACAAATAAACCCCATCAACAATAATACCTTCATTCAACCCCAAATCACAAATCATCACTACACAAAGTACAAAAAACACAATTACAATCGACGACACATCCCCCTATTAATACTCACACCTTCAAACAACAACTGCCTTCTAAATCACACCTTGCCATTCTTCAAGTTCTGAGCAGTGGGTTTTGGGACTTGGGCATTACTCTAACTTGGGCAATTATTTTTTAGCTCTTTTTGATCAAGTTGTACTTGCAACCACTACTCTGCTGCCAGAAAACTGATAGTGTGGAGTTGGGTCAAACTTAAATAAATATGGTGCAACCTTTGAATTACCATCACTCACAGGATCAGGACCCATTCTCTTGCTAATTTCTACTCTCTCAGGTGATGGATCTTTGCAACTTTATTTTAATCAAAAGGGCTATTTTGTCATCACAAGCAAATTTTAAATGCAATTCCAAATTTTAGTCAATAATGAGAGTTGTAAGTAGTTTTGAAGCATTTTATTTTCTCGTCAAAATTTTAGTAAATTCTGATTCTTTATTCATTAGTCAATTATCAATCAGAATACAGAACTGATAATAAAAATATATGGTTAGAGCAGATCATATTGAAATAATGCAGCAGCACGTTCCATAAAGGAAGAATCCCTATTCTAAGAGTGGGGAGAAAATGAAAATGGTGTCAGTCAGAACTCATGAGAAGTTCAAAAGTGAATGGCAAGAGTGAAAATAGAGCATGAAGCTCAAAATCAATGATCAATAATTGGCAAACTTCCCATAAACAAAGGTTCCAAAGATTCAGTAGAATCTTTTAAAAGCATAGGGCAAATAAGCCTTGTCAAAAGCCAATCAACAAGAGGTAAAGCATAGAGCTTGGGTCTGATAGAATGCCAAAATGGCTCAGCGTCTTCTCTCTCCTGTCTCCTCTCCCTTCCCTGCTAAACTGTACTAGGAACACGCATCTTTAAAAGACAGCATAATTCATGGTGCAATACATGTTGCCTTGTTTTCTCGTCTTCTGCCAGAGAGGGCATTTCATGTCGTTAGTCAGGCACACAGGCCGTACCTCTATGCTGCAACAATAAATCTAACTCCGCATGGCACATTTCTAGTTCGTCTTTGTTTTCCATGATTTCACTACATTTCCTAACCTTCTAATAAAGCAAAATGTATTTTAACTGAACAATAACCTGTGTAAAACATTACATCAGCTTCAAGAAAAGATATTATTAAACAGGAAATTCATTCATTAAAAATATAAAATATAAACCCCCACCACCAAAGGTTAGCTGTCTAGTGTACCGCGCCTCAGGTTATAAAAATTGACGCAGACCTGGGCGTGCAGCGGACGTGCGTAGCCGGAGCACCGCTGGGTGCGCCAAAGGCAAGCCTGTCTACACCCGTCCGTGCCTGGAACGCGCCAGGCGCCGGACCCCCTGCCTCTTTTACTGGGCCTATCTACCCCAGAGAAGCCCTTCTGGCATTAAACCGGACCGGTAAGGGTAATCGCTGTCAGACCCATAACTGGAACATTATCCCTGAATGTTTTAAATGTCAAATGTGTAATTTAATATTAAATAAAGACATCTTCTACATCCCGCACGGCCCTACCGCTCTCACAACAATCCTGGCTGAGTCAACTGAGAGGCAGACCTCAGGGAGGGAGATCTCTTGTATAGTGCTCAACACAAGATCCCTTATTAAAAATAAATGAGTTTTCTGACTTTATGGTTCAACACATACCTCACATTATATTTCTTACAGAGACCTGGGCGGACAATCACTCGGACCCAGATTTTAAAATTGCAATCCCAATGGGCTATAATATCGAAACACTGGATCAAGTAGATAGAAAGGGCGGGGGAATCGTAATTGCCTATCTTAATTCGATCAAAGCAAACTTCCAGCCCGCTCTCCACCTCGAGTGTGAGGCACTCTGTTTCAATTTGAAACTGAATAACTCATATGCGTCTCAGGGATTATTGATATATATATCGACCATCAGGCCCTAGGGGCAAGTTTAACCAGAAGATCCATGATTATATGGAATCATGTGTTAATTATTCTAGTTTTATGATCATGGGCAATTTAAAATTTCACTTAGAACTTAAAACTAATCAGGATTCGGATCACCTGGTGGACAATCTTAAGTGCTTTTGTTATGTTTCATATAGGTACCCTAATATAGGCCCGGGTAACATCATACCCTTTCACCTACATCACCTCCCCTACATTACACACTAACGAGCCTTTTAAGGATTGAACACCTTTTATGGACTGAACCTTTTACCTAGTTCTAGGCCTGGGTGCAGAAGGAGGGTTTTTCCCGAACAATAGTGTTCTATGACTTCATCTTTAGACTGACACTGCATGAATAAAATATTCATGAGGCTACTTGGAAACCAGGCAGGGGCTATACACCACCTTCCTAATATCTACGCACAAGGTTCATCCCATACGTCATCCTCATACCCAACAATGGCTAACACAAGAACAAGGGACAAAGGGACTCTATATACTTTCCTGTATAAATACAGCACCTCTTGCTATCAGTAGTCAGAGGGAACCGAGACTTCCAGGCCGACACACTGACCAGAGACGCTGAGGCTCCTGCATGCAGACGCTCCAGCTGACAGTGGTCTGAACATCCCTTGCGGGGTGTCCAGCTCGAGACCAGGAGAGGCTCCTACATTCTCACTTCAGGTAATGGGGTTCGACCAAATCCTAGAGGGATTCTTGCTTTCACACCTACTCACATGCTAGGTACACTTAGGTACATCTAGATAGGCATCGTAGGAGTACGCACTCTCTTTTATCAATGCATTTTATTTTCATGTATTTATTCATGCTTATTGCAAGATGATAGAACTGTACTATCCTTTTATATTCATAGTACTGCTAATCATATATCTCTGCTACTGTCTAATGATTGTTTTAGCTCATATACTTTACATGGAAATAACAACTGTTCATTAAATCCTTATTGAAATGCTCAGACTGTTTATTCTGTGTACCTCTGAGATAAATGAGCACGAGTGACTGAGCGAAAAGTAGTACATTGTTTCCACGATCTTGAGGGATCAGGGTTGTCATGTTCTGAGGTTGCCAGAAACTATTCTCTCCCCGATAAGAGGAGACCCTAGTGGCACTGTGAGCTAGCTTTTGCAAACAGGCTAACATTTCTCGGTGGGGGTGTACAGAATCAGTCTGCCACCAAGCCCACAGTATATGTTATCCAAACGCGCAGGTCCTGCATGAGTACTACAGGAACTACACGACATGGCGCCACCAACGATGGTTGGCCTCTTATTTAACAGTAGAATCTGAGTAGTTCAGTCGTGCTATTCTAAGAGACCCCTACTCATAAAAACGCCAGATACGTCTGGAGTGAGTGGGCACAAACTCCGCCACAGCTGAGTAGGCGAGAAATCCTATTTATTGGCTGTTGGTTGTTCAAGCTTGAAGGACATTTAGTTCCTAAAATTGTGCATAACACCTTATCTTAGTTCCCTTGAACAAAACGTCTCTTTACAAAAATGACTGAGGAGAATAGCACAGTAGTAAATATACACCTCTCAGACAAGGAAGAAGATACAAATGCAATACATATTGCACAAAAATTCAGACGCACTATCACCCTGAAACTAATGGAATATGGTTTAACATCCAGGGGTGGCTTAGTAGCTTTCGTGATTGAGGCACACGAATCAAACAAAACAGAGATATTTTATTCGTGGGTTACATTCCCAGCAGCAAATGCAAGAACACAGACATTTCACTACTATACAGAAGGAGATGCACCACAGGAATATGGTCCTTGCGAGGACACAGAAATTCCACTCACTTATCAGGAACACCTATACTGGTTTAAAGGCGCCCTACCCCACATAAGACACAGAGCAAGATTGGGTCCGCTCGGAGGAGACGGTGCAACATGGCCAATATTAGCGGCCTACACACCACATCCTGACATTGACACAATGCCGCAGCCAGACTTACTCTTACAACACAAGGATTTAATTAAAATCTACAGAAACCTGACACAGTATGTCATGAGGACTTTCACAGTCCAACCAACATCAGCTGCAACAAATGGAACTCAGTTTCAGGGTACAGCAACTAAAATGACACCACAAACATTACACGCAGTAATGGGCAAAATGCCCACGAAACGTGAACAAATGCCATTCTGGGTAGCTCAGAAAATAACTCAGCTAGAAGCAGTATTTCCGAATACTACCCCCATTTGAAAAATGCAAAATGTTAACAATCTGCTTGCCCATGGGGATAACACCACAAGTAGAGGACTGCACCTCTTGGGGTACAGTCTTTGCAGCCATATATACCAGAACACATGGTATTCCTTCATTAGCAGTAGTACCTGATGTATTAACACAAATACAAAATGAGCACGGAGCAGAACCTGCCCTAAACTTAGGGATGAAGTTATTAAATAACTATGACCAGGTATCAGCCATAATACTAGCTAATATTAAAGGGGGAGCAGCCTCAGTGGCAATCCGCCAACGCCTAAGGGAGTTCAGTCCATTGGATCAACAACACGAACTGCCCAAAATAATTGAAACTGCGAATGTCGGGTGCCGTGGCTGACGTCGCCCCCGATGGCGCCCGCGCTGGAGAGCGGAGCCGAGAGCCCCACCCGCCGTTCCCTGACGGCAGCTGAGGGCGGCGTTTGCAGCATAAAAGGATGGGATCCACGCTGGTAACGCGCTTCGCATTCCAGTTCGGATCCCGCCAGGCCTCCCACTGCTGTTCAAGTGTTTCCTTCTTACCTGCAACTTGGCTTGTCCTTCGGTTCTTGTCATCGGGGATTCTTCTTGCTTCTTCGTGTTGCTGGCTCCTGTGGTGTTCCTTTGCTTCCGGGTCCTTGACTGTTCTTCCGGGGCTTTTGATTCTGCAATACAGAGAATTAGGCAAGGGGTTTTAAAGCATCACGGTTTCTTTGTTTCTTGGACAATTGCATATAAGGTTTAAAGTGGTATAGCACTTATCTGATGAACCATTGTTCTCGTGCCCACATCATGAGGTTCTTCTGTTCTCCAATCTCTGTAAAAGCGAGAAAGCATAATTAGAACTGCGAAGTAATGTTGCTCTTCGCTAGTACGAATTATACAATTTTGCCCCCTGCCTTTTTTGCGTTTTTTTTGTCTTTTGTCCCGTGTCCCCTCCTGATAAGGGAATTGAGTTTTTTTGTTTTTCCCTGCCTACAGGAGTACGGGAATTAGTGTTTGTTTCATTTTGGGGCTTGGTATTTCTACAGTGATTTTCACTAAGGTCTGTACCTTATTTCTTTTCTTGGTTTTCTTCCTTACTGCCGCAGTCCTATTGCCTATTGACCCGTGTCCCTCCTTCTAGACAGTAAAGGTGTTCTATCGTCCCTGGGAAGTGGTTTCCTCGCACGTAATGGTATCTCCTATTTAAGGTAACCCTTAGGAACTAGAAAGGACCATATATACATCCTGTCTTACCCATACTTAGCACTCACGTTATGTTTTCCTTTTTAGGATTGTAGCAGACCCTCTCAGAAGACCCAGCAGACGCCTACCCCTTCTCTCTTCCCTTGTTTTGTTTCCCTCCTTCCCCACCTTCCCTCTTTGGCTTTGACATAGTTGGGCTAAGGAGGTGGGTGAGGGAAGTTGGGGACTAGCATCGTGTTCATCCATACCGTCCCTGCAGTAAACACAGGTGAGCCCTTACAGCGTATGCAGAATTAGGCAGAGACAGTTTGGGTGGGAAAGCATTAAAACCACAACTGATGGGCAGTCCTGAAAAGGACACTACAAAGCACACACCTGCTTCTTCTAAAAAGAAGTGGGATAATAAAAAACTTTAAAAACAGATCTCAATCCAGAGGTAGATCTCCTCCACAGGAGCCCTCTGAAAAGAGGTATAACCTCAGGAATAGGGATAATATTAGGAAACCTGACAGGTATCAGGATACTGATACACGTTCCTCTCGTTCCTTTCAGGGCTCGACAAAAAACTCTGAGAGAGAAGGACGGTCAGAATACAAAGAGGAGCGTACAAAGTCCAGAGACAAGCAGCGCGCTCATGACTATACTTCCAAAAAAGAAGACAAACCAAAATCAAAACCACAGTTTAAGAAAAAGAAAGTTGCAGGCATAAAGATCAGACATGCCCAGAATTCTGAGGATGCAGCTTCTGAATGGGGAATGGGCTCTGACGATGCTAGACAGTGCGGCAGAAGTAACAATAGCTCGCCAGAACCTGAAGGAATTTCTGGTGACAGCGGACTTGAATGATTACATCACGGTGGAAACACCAGACACCAGGGTGAGTGTCCCACATAAGTTACACGAAATAACACTCCAAATGGAGGGGGACAAACCCAGGAAAGTCAAAGGTCTCTTTTGGGAAAATCTGTCATCTGGTTATGACATCCTATTAGCAGAACAAGATTGGCCGCCAACATTCGTCATGGAGTGCCCCAGGGGAGAAAATGTAATTTTTCCATCATTCTCCGACCTCGTTCCCATACATCTTAAACATGCTTATGCACAGGAGTGGGCGGTTGCCCTAGCTCCAGCACTATACAAAAATCATGCTGGTTGGGATGAGGATTCAACCCACCACGTGATCCCGTTAAAAGTTTCACCAAATGCTCAGAGGCAATACCCAATAAAGCAAGAAGCTAAAAAACAAGTGAGGGAGATCTTAGATCAACTTGAATACCAAGGGGTGATTGAAACATGCACCTGACCAATGAACAATCCTTTGTTTCCAGTATCAAAACCGGACAACACATATCGTCTAGTTTTAGATTACAGACATTTAAACTCATGCACAAAGACATTCGCTGTCCAAAATGCACACAGTGCCGCATTAATGAATAACATTGTGCGGAAGAAATACAAAACTACATTAGATATCTCAAATGGATTTTTCTGCCAAAATATAGCGCCTGAAAGCAGGTATTCGACCGCATTCTCAGCGTTAGGGTCCCAGCGGCAATTTTGTTGTCTCCCCCAGGGGTATAAGAACAGCCCAGGGGTCTTCTCAGCAAGAGTAACAGAGTTACTGCAAAATTTTGATGAGGAAGCATTGTCCTATGTGGATGATATTTATCTGACGGACGATGACTTAAAAAAGCACTTGACCAGGGTGAGCACCATTATAATGGGATTCGCCTCTGAGGGCTACAAATTTAATTTAAAAAAATCAAAAAGAGCCCACCTCAATGTCCTGTTTTTAGGATGCAAGCTTTCAAGTGAAGGGAAAAGCCTGGCAGCTAACTTTTTAGAAAAGTGTGCGCTGCTCCAGCCTCCAAAATCATTAAAAAATTTACATTCAATACTGGGTTTCCTAAATTTTGGCAGAACATACATTTTAGATTACGCAGAAAAAGTAAAACCTTTCTACGACTTAATAAAACCTGACTTTTCAGTCAGACATTGGACACAGGAACATTCAAATATCCTACGTTCATTACAAGAAGACATGATTGCTTCCAAACACTTACAGACACGCGTAAACATACGCAACTTGGTGATCCATGTAATAGCGGGCCAATGCGGGTACACTTACTTAACCTTCAATGAAGGAGAAACCGTACCAATCGCATACAAATCACACCTGTACACAAACGCAGAAATGCGTTTCACTTCAACAGAAAAAATCCTGACAGCAGTTCAGACCGCTGTAGCAAGAGAAAGAGCACTGGCTCAGGGGAAACGCATAATTGTCGTAACCCCAGTACCAGCTTTAGAAGCTGTTACAAAGGCTAGCATTCCAAATGCAAAAGCTTTACATCCAAGATGGATACAATGGGCTAATTCTCTTACTGCAACCGACGTTGAATACAGATTTGACCCAAGTCTAAAAACACAAGTATTTCTGCAATACGAATAAGAATATCCTCTACCTAATGAAATATTGCCTCTCGATCAGTATGAATATATTATTTACACTGATGGATCTGCTCAACCGGCCGTAGGGAGTAAGCAACAATATAGCACAGCGTGTGCAATCGTTAAAGGTCGCATGCGGGATGGAAAATTCCATCCAACTTACACCAAAACGCAATCTCTAGGAGACTGCACGGCTCAATTGGCAGAGTTAAAAGCACTGATACTGGCACTTGTAAATACGGATCACAAATTCCCCACACTAATTGTGTGTGATTCCTTTTACTGTGTACAGTCATACAATGAGTATCTACATCATTGGGAACTAAATGGGTTTAAAGATGCAAAAGGTGGCACAATTAAGCATAAAATGCTATGGGAACAGGTAGTGGAGTTGAAAAAAGATCTACCAAGGGCTCACGTGATACACACACTGAGTCATCAGCGTGATGGCGTTCACGTTGAAGGGAATTCATTGGCTGACAAAGCCGCAAAGGGGGCTGTACGCACAAATTCCGTAGCTGCAATCACTCGTTCAAAAACGAGGATAGATGGTGAGATTATGGTCGCTGTCATTGCTTCAAGCAAAAAGAGCGGTGCAGTACCAAAGAAATTTCCACTCAAGTACTCCTACAAGTTAGATGCAAACAACATTCCATATGCTCAGATTCATGGAGAGGGGGACAGAGAAATACCAAATATGGATCGTAGGCAAGGTTTAATACTAGCAGCACACGAGGGTTAAGGCTCTGCACATGCAGGCGTTACAGTGACTATTTCATTGTTGAAACAGCGCTATTGGTGGCCCGGTCTAACCAAGCAAACTAAAGACTCTGGGGTATATTCACAAGAACGTGTGATAACTACTGCAAGAGTAGCGTAACGCAACTTTCAATATTGCAGCCTAGCGCTGGAAAATAACCCTGTGTCAACGTGGAATTCACAACAAGGCGGTAGCATGCAATAGTCTGCTGAAACCGCGGACAATGTCCGCGATACAACCACCACGATGGAGATAAAAACACAAACCACAACACCAAAAAACACGCGATGGGCCAAAGCGCGATGAGGAAATCAGCGACAAGCAGCGCCAGGCCTGCAACACACACCTGGCAGGCGTCAAAAATCACCATAAAAGTAGAAAATACACCCACACACAAACTGACCAACACCCAAGCACCATGGAGGCAGCCGGAGCAGGCGCCGAGGACGAGCGCAACCCCACAGGCACCCCGGACGACCAGCCTGGGACCTCGGGGACAGGGAAGGGCAAGGACAAGAAGACCAGGAAGACCAAGTTCAGTCCGCAGGCGAACAGGATCATAGTCACGGAGGTGATGGAACACCATCAACAACTCTTCGTCACCTCCAACGTGTAATTGGGCACCAAAAATGGAATATGGCGGGACATCGTCGACAAGGCGAATGCCGTCGGAGAGCACAAGCAGACAATGGACGAGGTCAAGAGGCGATGGAATGACATCAAGCGGAAGACCAAGGAGAAACTCAGCGCCAACCATAAGGCAGCAATGCAGACCGGAGGTGGGGTCCCAGCGCCACAGCTGGAGCTGGATGACATGGAGGAACTGGTGTCGACAGTCATCAGTATGGATACAGAGGCCGGAGTCAGGGGACCGGACACTGCTCGACAGGACACAACACGACAGGACACAACACAACCGCAACAGGGTGAGTGACCACCAGGTACTGGGGGGACGGGGGATGATGGCCACAATGGCACACACGCACAAGCAAGCAGGGCACAGTGCACACCCACAATGACCCTGGGTCCTCGCCCAGACCCACAGACTGTCACAATGTACAATGCCATGCTGTCTGAATGTCAACCTGAACCATGCGGCTACATACATGTGGACACATTGTAATACACCATCTCCCCTTCACATCGCAGGGGCATCATCAACACCTCCTGCAGAGCAGTCACAGCCACTCTTCACTGATGACGAGGAGGAGGACAACACCAGCATCGACACCCAAACCATCCAAGACATCATTGACCTCATCCACCAGCAACCTCCAGGATCAGGGCAGCCCAGCTACATCAATAAGACCCCACCCACCACCCAAACCACCCAGCAGGAGGCACCCACAGCCCCGGCACTCTCCCAAGACAGCCAGGAACAACAAATGGCCTTCCAACGCCGTGTGCTGGAGGGCCAGAGGGAGACGGCCGAGCAGGTGCAAACTGGATGCCATCCTTGGGTGTCTATGTCTACCCCATGGTCTCCAACGAGCCCTGACTGACATCGTTGGAGTCATGACGTGGAGGGAGGAATACCTGTCCACTCAGAGTGGCCCCAGCGATGCCAGCCGTGAGCTGGCACACATGCGGAGGCTCATGGAGGACATGGTGTGGATGGAGGCGGAAAGGATGGCAGCCACCGCTGCACATCAGCGAAATAAAGCTGGGATCTACCAGGCCCTGCATGTCTTCATCATGGCATTGCTGCCACAAGGCGTGGTGATGATGAATGCTGCTGCCCCCACACCATCCACATCTCCGCCCCCTGGTGTGTCAGTGCCTCCCAGTGCGGCAGGCGTATCCACTCAGACACCTGATGTGTCACTGCCACACAGTGCGGCCGACAATCCTCCTCCGGCCCCTGATGTGTCAGTGGCACACAGTGCCGCAGCAGGTACTGCAACACCCACAGGTGGGGCAGAGCACACATCCAGGGACGAGGACGTGGATGGAATTGAGATCAGAAGGAGGTACTAGCATTCATTTCTGCCACCTTGCCTGTTTCTGCTTGGTGCCGCTCATGGCCTCAAGACCTACCACTGACCCCCGATACACTGTGATGCACTCACCTTGGACAGCGACATGGACTGCCACATCCTGTTTGATGACCATTGACACTGCGGACTGTACCCTTCCCCTTCCGCAGTACAGGTCATCCCCGGATGTACACTGGCTGGCCCTCCACGGGCCCATATTGTGTAGTGTGCTCGGCATTGCCCTGTACCGCTCCAGCTGCATGACTGCACTGGATGTGCAAATAAACATCCAGTGACACACTGCTGTGTAATGTCTTACGTCATTCATGTATGGATGTGTGGATGAATGTGGGGACAGTGCCTTCCCTTGCGTCAATGATGTTCATCCTGTGGGATGCCAGTCAGAGGGTGCGACATTGCATTTTGTGTACCGGTTCCCGTGAACACTACAACAGGGACACACGCATCAGTCACTTCCTTGTCCAGACATGGACTGGACCGCGCCCAGATCCCACGAGTCATTGTTGCAGGCCCTGCGCTGGTCCGGCGTACAGCAGGCCAGACCACTCCGCTTACGCCCAGAGGGGGGCCCTCATTGCTACCCGTCGCAGCCGTACTCGCTGGTGGTGTGCAGGTCACTGGTCTAGTTGTCAGCATGTCACGGCCACTCCCTGAGGGCAGGTTTTCACACACACCACACCCATCCGGCACAGGCGTCACAGGCCATGTGACTCCGCCAACATAAGGGGCCGACGACGTCACATTCCCCTCTTCCGGTGGTGACTGGATGACGGACGCTCCACGGTTCGCACTCATATAGGGCCCATGAGTTGTTGCGCACAGGGTTAGTGGCATCCGAGGCCTTGAGTACGGCATGGGCCTATCACCACGTGGCGCAGACTGGGGTTGCACATGGTTAGTGGCATCCGAGGCCTTGAGTACAGCACGGGCCTATCACCACGTGGCGCAGACTGGGGTTGCACAGGGTTAGTGGCATCCGAGGCCTTGAGTACAGCACAGGCCTACCACCACGTGGCGCAGACTGGGGTTGCACAGGTTTAGTGGCACAGGGGGGCTTGCGGACGGCACAGGCACCCCGCCACGGGACAGTGACTTTGGGTGCACTGAGTCAGTGGCACCTTGAGCTGCTGAGCGGGTGTGCAGCCTGCAATGATGCCCCGTCCCGGCGGTCCAGACAGCTCAGGTTTTGTGTGCCCTGCTGGACCGCAGTGTAGGCCAGGGCCAGCAGGCAGCGCGGGCCTACCGCCACGTGGCGTCGCTTCCTGGATTCCAGAGTTGGTGGCACCCATTGGGCTGAGCGGGTGTGCAGCCTGCGATGGTGCCGGGTGCATTGGTATGTCCTCTGCCATGGAGTAATCAAGACCCAGCACCAAACGTGAGACCTGGTGGCCTGCGGAGAGGGGCTGCATGATGTGGAGGGTGCCATGTCCGCGGGCCCCGGGCTTGTGGCTTGCAGCGGCACGTGGTGGGACCTCCTGTCTACGCGCCGGTGGCGGAAGGTGAGCCTTGAGGCCTGGGTGTGCATGGGCGGGCATGCTCCGATGGGTGGCGGGAGGGGTTGGGGTGCCTCTGCCTGGGTGTGCATGGGCGGGCAGGCGATGTTGTCTTGTGCAAGTGTGTGTACTGTGCCAGTCATGTATCTGGGCTCTGTTTCAGCTGACGGCTCTGACTCAGATGTGTGACCTGGTGTCCTGCTATTCATACTGGCACGTGGTTGGGGACACACCGGTGGCAGCAGGTGAGCAGTGTGGCCTGGGTGCACAGGGGCGGCACGTTCTCTCTCTCTCTCCCTCTCTTCCTCTCCATGGCATCTGTTGCCCTTCCGATGTAGCCCTGGGCTGTGCTCCCTTTTGGTTTGCAGGCTGCCGTCCGACTTTACACCAGGTCAGAGCAGGTGTAGATTTCTTGGTGCTAACGCGCCTTATCACCTGTTTTGTGTTTTTATCGCCGATGTGGCTGGTCATTGTGAATGTTGAGGTGTGATGTTGTCGCGCCTTTTGGCAAGGGAACGCCCACTCTGCATCTCATTAGCAATAGTTGCGCGGGTCCTCTGTGGCGATGTTTTTTTCTGGCTGCTATCGCGGGTAAACTGGTGCTGTGGGCTGTTAACACCGGCTTGTGAATGGGGAGGTAAATTTATCACGACTTTGGCTGTGATAAAGTGCCGTTAATTCGGCGATAGCTCCTTGTGAATATGCTCCTCTGTCTTGAAATGCGACATCTGCCAGCAGATGAAAGGCTCCATCAGAACACGCCCGGCGCAGACACCATTACTAATATCTGACAAACCTCTCGCAGGTGTGTATTTGGACCACTGCGGCCCCTTACAATCTGATGGGGCTTACAAGTATATCATGGTTGCAGTGGATTCCTGCTCAAGATTCCTATGGGTTTGGCCTCAGCGCTCGGCTGACACTCGAACTGTTATAAAAGATTTGCGAGTCTTTATCGGGACATACGCAGTTGGCACGTTACATTCTGACCGTGGCCCGGCGTTTAGCTCTCGGGCTTACAAAGAGCCATGAAAAGTATGGGCATTGCACTGCGGTACTCCTCTCCGTACCATCCTGAGGGAAATTCGGTTGTGGAGAGGAAAAACCGGGACTTAAAGCAATCTTTAACAGCTAGGGTATTAGGCAAGGGCGGTAGTTGGGTCAGTCACCTTTATGAGGTCCAAAAAGCAGTGCTTAATTTGTGCCGGTGCTTTCCGGTGCTTAGCACCGGCACTTAATTATCAGGGCCGGGTCTACGCGTCTGCTGGCTGCACGGAGTATTTGTCACATGGATTATATATAATAAGTTAATAACTCACATATATATATTATAAAGCTTAACTCACTCCAGTACTGACTGGCGCAGTGCTGTTTTTGATTGCTCCCGAGTCCGACTCGAGAGTCAGAGTCGAGTCCCGACTCTACTCCCGAGTCCCGGTGAAGAAGAGTGTTGTGGCGGCTGTGAGAGCCAGAGACCTGAGCCATTATTCGGCCAAGTGACAGAAAGAAGATTAAAAAATCAAATATGATGGCATTGATGGCTGCCGGGCCACGGCCTTTAGTTCAGTGTACTGTTGTGCCGGTGGGCAGGACATTGAGATTCGAGCATTGGGCTGGATTTGGTTGTTCGGGGGTAGGGGCTGTGCGGCAGCGTGCGCAGATTTTGTTCAGATTGCCACGCCCCGGGCCGGCACACCCGCACCGAGTCATCATCATTCAAGGCACGGCCGCAGCACGACGACGTTGAGGGCAGGCAGCCAGTGTAGCACCAGGCCCAGGCCAGCTTAAATCAGTTAATAAAGGCCCTAAGGCAGTGTGCCCCGGCCCAGCCCACCACCGTTACTGTAAGTAGTTAAGTACTACTAAATTTAGCAGTATTATAAAGTAAATTAAATAACAGTAGTAGCCACGCGTCGTCGTTACTGTCCGCCCCATCCTGTGGCGTACCTTGGGCCGCCAAACGCGCCTCTTGGTGTGGCACTGACCCAGCGTCTGTGGACGGGGCTCGGGGGCTGTCGAGCTTCTTACACTTAATTTACGATTGTCTTGCGCCGGTGCACAATTTCACTACAATCTCTATCAGGGCCACCACTGTTAGTGCGCTGCCGCCCGGTGAGCTGACGGTATAGTCACTCTAGTGAAAGAGGGTGCAAATGGTGCCTCTCCAGACAGCAGATCTACAGTCTGGGTCTCCCCCCATGTTACACATATGCCTCTGTTTCACATGTGTGATTGTTACACGCGCTAAGGTGGGGGGTTAAAAACATACCGTTTTTCTGCAATGAACCCAGAGCAGTGATGCACACATCCCAGAGTCATGCAGGGGGCTTTTCTCTGTTCCAAAAATGTATTGCATTGGAGAGCAAGAATAAGAGGGAGAGAGGGTGAGGGACAGAGGAGAAGGAATAACATTGAGAACAAAAGACTGAGGCAGATGGAGAGGGAGGGGGATGCAGGGAAATTGTTGAGCAAGAGAGAGAGAGAGAGAGAGTGGTAATGCTCTTGTACATGTCTGGTTGCCATACAAACCAATGAAGAATCCCTCTCGGGCTCAGCCCAGATAAGAACCCCATGGTTTAGAGTGCAGGATCACCTGTGTGTGCTGTGTATGTATCTGGGAAGTTAACTGAGTGAGTTCATGCAGCTGCTGCTGAGCTCCTTTCAAGGTCGAGAAACAAATAGCATGAGATTTTAAAAACATGGTAACACTTATAACCTATGAGTTGATAGTATATGGGTCAGCGGATCTACATTTCCAAAGAATTGTGGCTAATCCATCCACAGAAGTAATTTTAGCTTAGTCACACAACTTGTGCTTGACCATCAATAATCTTATATCAGTTAGCTAAAGTGAATGAGTTCCCTCAGTGTGACTGCCTTCTCAGCAGTCAGGTAGGCCTTTTGTTTCTTCAAAGTGAAAAACCACTGAATAAACCAACCACCATTTACTTCCCTTGCTTGCCCTCGTTAGTAGCTCCCGATCCCTGCCTATGTACAAAGAACACGCTTTAATAACAGTTAGCGGTTTGCTCCAAAACAACAGCTGCCACACACCCACTAATGCAGCCAAAACATGCCATGAACACGTACTATCTAAAGCAGCTTTTAAAACCTCACCTGCTAACTGATTTAAGCATGTAATACCTACATATTATCGGAGTCTATTTGACAGATTTTAACATATTGGTGCACACTGCTGCTGCGGCTACCCTAAACATCTGGAAATTATAACCACCGAGGCAGACACTGCACAGCACCTGGTGCACGATCATTTAAAGCCTTCCTGAAGGGGTTAGCACTTGTGTGTCTATCAAGAACGTATTTACATAGTTAGTGGCTGGGCTGTTCTAAATAACAATGGCCTACTAGGGTACAGCTACTTCTGAATATGTGGGAAACAAAAAAATCAGCACGGACTCCAGCAATTTGTAAATGCCACCAGACCTCATTTTGCTTTATTTCCACAACTAAATATCCAGGTTTCATCTTGAAATCCTCGCTGCATTCATTTAACCCCTTGACCGCGATCGGAATTCCGCTCGTGTGCTGGACATTCCGATCGCGGGTGTGGTCGTGACGAGCTCGGCTCGTCATGCGCACAGCGCGACCGCGCAGCATGACGAGCTGAGCTCGTCACGAGCATCGAAGGGGTTAAGTCTACAACGTGGCATTGAATTTTAACTTCAGACATCATCAGCAGGTCGTCTAGGTCGAATATCATTTTAATGAGTGACACTGCTTTGTTTTCACAAGTGAAATTAAAAAAAATGATCTTTCAACTATGTAAGGGGGAGATCAAAAAAGTGAAAGTGTTTATAAGAAACAGGAGGTGTGAAAGACAGGGATATGGGCAAATGAAGGCTCAGTGTAAGGGAAATTAAGTGTGAGAGAACGGCAAGTAAGTTGGGTTTGAAAGAGACAAGGTAACATATTCATATGGGATTGTGAAGGAAGCATTTTATTGAGAGATGAGGGGATGAGACTGTGTGTGAGTGCCAATTGAGACAGTAAGAGGACTGTGTGGGAAAGAAAAGAGTATGTTTGCGAAAAGGATGCGAGAAGAAGTTGAGACTAGGCGATATGTGAAAGGAAGATGTGATGAAGGAATATATGAGATACACAGTGCTTAATTTGTAAAAAATAATAATAATTAGTTCGAGAACCCCTCTCCGGAGGTCATTGTTGCAGCTTGCACCACCAATTGCCCCTGCTATGCTGCCAACACAACTGCTAACCTTCGTACTACCGCAAGCGTGACAATTTAGACTGTTGCAGGCCACACAAAGCCATATATATACCTGGCGTGGGTGGCTGGTATTATTCATTTTTAATGTATATTGAATTGCTATCTCTGTTGTGCTCATCTTAAAATTAGACAAACTACACCACCATATATTGGGCTGTCATTTGGGCCGGTGTTGATAATTATGTACTGGTGCTGAGCACCGGAAACCACCGGCTCAAATTCAACACTGGAGATACAGTAGTGAGATGATAGGGAGAGTAATGTGTGTGTGAGCTTGAGGGAAGAGAGGTGGCTTGAGTGAGCAGGGTTTCAGAGGATGGACAGAATTAGGTGTGTGAATGAAAAGTGGGAGGAGTGATAGTCAAGGTATCCGAGGCAGAGAAAGGGAAGCGAAAGAGTGACAAGAGAAAGTGTGAGGATCTAGTGTTTAAAAAGATTAAGGAGGTTGATTAATAAAAAGCTCAAGAGAGTA
Organism: Calotriton arnoldi; assembly: GCA_963921515.1. Classification (NCBI taxonomy): domain Eukaryota; kingdom Metazoa; phylum Chordata; class Amphibia; order Caudata; family Salamandridae; genus Calotriton; species Calotriton arnoldi. The sequence goes on along the minus strand of CAWUFW010002155.1, from coordinate 1,767,196 downwards.
GCTGTGAGAAGAGAGGATAGTGTGAGCTATAGTAGAGAGCAGGACATTTTTTGGAGAAGAGAATACTGGGTGTATGCCTAAGGTGCCCCCAGTAGGAGTATTACATTATCAGCACAAGCAGCAAATGTGGCACAATTGCTACAGTGGGTAAATCAGAAAAATTTACCTTCGTGTAAGATGGCAAAAATCCCTGTGCAAGGCCTTAGGTGGTGCACTTACTTCTGCAGTTTAGGTGATTCCATCTGGATTACTTTGATAGCAGTGTGCAGATGTTATACTACAGTCTGATCCCTATAATACATTTGTTCAATGTATGGAAGGGGAAATTTCTCAAAACTCGTGTTGCTATTAATACCAACATAATACCAGAGGAATGGACATAGTGCCTTTTGCTACTTTGTTTTGGGTCTGAGGGACAAGAGAGTTTCAGAATTCTTCCCAAAGTGGAACCCCCCCAAAGGGGAAGATGAGTATGATGAGTATGGGGAAGCTGTACTTAGTTTAGTGAACTATTAAAAAACTTTCATAAATATAACAATAGAGAGCACTTCTGTACTAGGAGACACAAGAACCTGAAACTTTTAATGAATTCCAGACAGCTTTGACGAGTTTATTTACTACATGCAACTTTGGTACAACCACCAATAGGACGCCTAAGAACCAATTGAAGGTGAACACTAATACCAAAAGCGTACAGGACTAGTTATGCATCATAGATGACCCTACCTTGAGGGAAGAAGTAAAGACAGCAAAAGCTATTGAACAGTCAGTGGCCGTAACTATGTATAATGTGAACCAACTCAACCAAGACACCAGGCCTTTGGTCTAAAACACCATTTTACTACAAAATACCTACTCACATTGGTCAGAGACAGATACTCTCTTTCATCCTCACAATGAGCAACCCTCCTAAATAAACTGGTACACCTCCTGTCCCCTGTGAGACATCCACCTCACTCACTTGACTGATACATTAGCATGCCACTAGCCTTTAATGCCTACCTTAATAATGATTGAAGACCTCTTCACTCGGCTGCATTCTTGTTTTACTGGTCTCAGACTCCTTTCTGTTAGCCTGAGAGACCCTCAAATGACTGGGCTGAAACTTTCCCCTGCCTGGACTGAGAAACTCTCCACCACAGTAGATTGATACCCTACCTCACTTGACTGAAACTACCTTCTAATTGGACTGTAGCCCACACTGAACCGCTGGCATAATTAAAATTGAATACCCCTCCTCACTGAGCTAAGACCACCAAATAACTTGAGTAAGACCTCCACCACAACTGTCAAAAATCCAATTTAACTTGATTGAGACCCCGATTTCATAGGACTAATATCTCTGTAAATGGTTTCTACCACCCCTTAGGAATGAGACTTCCTCGTTTTGAGAATTCCGCCTCATTGGTCTTAATCCTCCATCTCACTGGACTCACTCACTCGACTCACTTTGTTTCACTCTCTGAGACTCCCATCCTATCAACTACCATAATAAGAGTAATCTGCTTATAGTACTTTCCCCTCACCTGGAATGACAAAAATGAAACTAAAACCAATTAACTGGACTGATGGAGTAGAATATAGTCTGGACTCATAATGACTTTTAGCAGTGAAAGTTGAGGATGTGGGTGGAGCTAATAAAGTGGGTGGAGCCAGTGGAGGAAGTGGGTGGAGCCGGAGAAAAGTAGGTGTGGCCTCCGACAAACATTTGAGCACCTGCACTTCATATTTTACAAAATAAGCACTGCCAAAGAGCACTTAATAACCAGCCAAGAAACTCTCTAGGGGGTGTCACTCCATATGAGGTCCTATTTGGGACGAGAATGTGGGTAGCTGATTTGAGTATGAAGGCACAGTGGCGGATGAGAAACCATTTGATATCGATGATCGTTTAGCTGTTTTACAGGATCTAAATGAATCCAGGACACAACAAAGCAACGTTGTCCAGAAACAGACCGCCACTGAGGAAGTCAAGGCAAACACGGCAAGACCTGTCTGGATCCCAAAAATCGCGGATCTGGTCAGAGAGAAAATAGCGGACAAGAAAGTATTTGGACCATCATACAGAAAACCTGTACCTGTCCTAGCAATTCAAGGAACACGAACTGTTCTTTTGCCGCCTCTTGCCGGGACAAAGGAGAAAAGATTTGTCTCAATTGACTTAATAAAACCACACTATGTGGCCAATACTGAACAGTGGGCCTCGTGGACTCCACAGTAGCAGACGTCCTCCTCTCGCTACAATCCAAGAAGTTCAAACAGAAAGACTCATCACGTTTGAAGAACCTCCTGTGAGGAATGAAGGACTAAGCAGCAATGCTACGGAACTCGTTCCCCTTGAACCAGGGGTGGGCGGCAAATTCCGTTCCGCTCGCGGAACGTGCGAAATTTCGGCATTTCCGCGGAACGCGCGGAACGCGGAAATGTCGAAACTTCCGCGATCCGCGGCGGAACGGAATTCGGGTGCATAAATAAATAAAGCAGGTGCCCGAGTTGAAGCTGAAAATCTGTAACGCATTAATAAGCACCAAAAAATTCGTGAGCAAGGTCGAGGCTAAGCAGGAGTGCCTTCTGCCCATATCTACCGTCAAACATTAGCTGTAATCCATTCATCAGGTAATTTTACCTTTCCATACCCTGTATTTGCCATTCCACATAGCGTTTATGCGCACCAGCCTAAGATGGCCGCTACAGGCTCCCCATAGTTTATTAATTCGGCTGGGACGGCTTTCGGACGCTCCGAGTCAGATCCCGTGACCTTTCATCACCCATCACGGACGTTGATGCACTCCGGCAAACCATTGTGCGCATGTACGGCGTGCAGCGCTGGAGAAATCCTTTAGCAGGCATTGGAGCCTGCACTACGATCCAAGACGACGCCGCATTCATCGGTTACGTGATCCGGGGCAGTGTTTCACCACCGGAACACCACTACCTGCTCTCTTCCTGCAGGTAAGAGCAACAAGGAAGCGAGTTGCCATACCGACCCCCTGCATGGGTGCACTAACTCGTGCCCAGACCTGACTCCATCTTCTAGCTACTAGTAATCCATTCAGCCTGAAAAGTTAGCTCTAATCCTTGATGGAGGTCTTTGCATCTTTGATTTTCTCGAGCGCAATTCTCGTGTAGTTCCTCTGAACAGGAGGTTCCTTCTCCTCGTCTGCCACTGAGATCCTGCTCTGACCCTTTATAAACAAGAGGCATGTGAACGGGCCTAGAAGCCCCACCCCACATACACTAGCGGTATGCAACTTCTTCCCGCCCTTTCCCCACTATGATAGACAGCTTAATCAAAGGACCCCAGCGATTTCGGCGCGGTGGCAAAGTTACAGACACACAGGTCACTGAAGACAATTCTTCTGGTCCTTTACACAGCTGTAGTGTAGGAAAGGCACTATACATTTACCCAACGAGGTAGCACTTACTGATTAGCCAGTAGAAAGTACTCCAGTTGAGTAGAGGTAGTGCACAAAACGGTGGCATCTTCGTGGATAAATATGCAGGGCAGGATTCATTCTGGGACGATGCTCGTCTGCCCCTGAGAGTGACCCTGCATAGATTACAACGGGCGCAGCAAAATCTCCGCGAGCACGCGAAATTCCGCGTGCTCGCGGAGATTTCTTGCCGTTTCGCGGAATTTCGCGTACCGCAACTCCGCAAATTCCGCCCACCCCTACCTTGAACCTGAAGTTCATCTACAAAATGAAACTCAAAACAACACTCAAGTTGCAATCAGACCAAATACAGACGCCTACGTCAACATGCCTCGACGAGAGCAAAATGCGATTTCAACAAATCCCGATGCAATTCCTACAGTTGATTGAACTGCTTCTGGCTACTTCATGAACTTTGATACGTTTTCTTTAGATCCAAGTGAACCGGAAACGACGCCAGCCCAAAAATCACATAAGCAGCAAGCTAAAGACTTTCTGAACTTTCTTAAAAAGACTTACCTGGTATCACCTTGGATTGAATTTTGGGTAATTACTGGGATTCTATTTTTTCTTTTCTGGCTAGGCTTAGTAATAACTTTTAGCATGCTTATTAATGGACGATATCTTAAACAGAGCTCTACAGCCCTGAAAGTTAATTTGATTTTAAAACCACATCAATCGTCTCATCGTGAACAGGGAGACTTGTTATCAGTAAACATCACAGCGGTTCCTATACCACATGGTATAGTTTGGGACAAGGTTGATTTCGAAATATTCGGTCCGACTGAACTTTTAAAAATTCCACATTTATTTAAAATTTCATTAAGTGATATCATTACCTCCAGTACATTTTCTGATGATTGGGACACTGAAACTGTTAATAACGTTGTCTGATTTAGAAAAAACTGATGCATTTCCGAACACTGAAATGTTAGAAAGTGTGGTGTGGATTGTGGACTCATTGTCTACATTGCTAAGTTAGCTTAGGCCTGGCTGCCATGATGCATTTTTTGCACACGTTACTCTGTGATTTTGTATTTCCAGACTCTGCTTGTGCCCGGTTATATTAGAACTGTCTGCCTTTTTGCCTTTCACCTTTTCTCCTATTCCCTGTGGGTTTCGTCTGCACACCATGTACAAGGTCGAAAAACAACGTCCCTTGTTATTGCTGATCTGGTCAGCCCCTCGCACTTAGACATAACACGAAATACAGCTGCACTGGAGAAATTCGTGTGCTTTTAATATTGTGATCTCCCTGTTGGTGGCACTTGGAGAAAAACCTTTCCAGGGAGAAGAGCTGTGTTTGTCTGATGATGTAAACCTTGCATCTAGATATTGAGGTATGGGGGTCCGCCTGACAAAGCCCAGAGGTCTTCTATTTTTATGATAAACTAGTTACTAGCACGGGGAGGGTGGTAAGGCAAATTAGTCCTATATCCACTGTCTTTATAAAATGCTGTCCCCGTTTGTATTCTATGGAATTGTAACCATGCTTATTATTTTATTGTTATGCATTATGCTAATAGTACTGGCACGTGTACTTTATCTTAGAGAACAATAGTTGAAATAAACATTTTAAACTATACTGTGGGGCCGATTTTGATGCGGGTTGGAAAAGCTTCCCGACCGAATCGGTTGGGAAATGTTGTCCGACCCACTCGGATCGGGAAAGTCCGACCGGCGGAGTAGGATGCATCCGGATGCTTCCAGATACGATTTGGTTGAACTCCCATTGACTTCAATGGGAACATTTGTTCCTAACCGCATCAGAATTGGGCCCTCGGTCGGGAAGACACGTTCCCGATCCGATTTGGAAGGAGCAAATGCCGTTAGGAGGCCTTCCTAACCGCATCAGAATCAGGCCCTCGGTCGGGAAGCTTTTCCAACCCGCATCAGAATCGGGCCCTGTGTCTCTTATTACGCACGTTGTGGACAAGTATGAGGGAGTAATGAAAGAGTGTTCTTGCTCCCGCGACATCTGAGAGAGTCCGTGTTCTGGGATGTCTAATCATTGGTAGCTTCGCTGAAGTACGGAGAACGAATGAGATGCTAAAGCTAGTCGGATTGGGATTGTGGGTACTAAGGTGCATGGTTGGTACACCACTATACACCGAGGTCCTATTTTCCTGTGCATAGCTCTGTATATGTGCAGAATTCCCGCAACATGGCGCCACCAACGTTGTGGGCTTCTTATCTGCGAGACGCTTGAGTGGTGCTTGTGCTTGTCCACAATAACCTTCGCTTATGCTTCCGGAAACGTATGTGAGGGTGATACCTCCTATATTGATGTTTTTATAGGTTCTTTCAAGCTTGAAGTTATTAAAAGGTGTTCTCTTTAATGTTAACCCTATATTGCGCTGCCTCACACTAGGTTGTCGATCATTCCTGGTCTTAATGGCTGTGAATGTAAATATCCCGGCACATAGCCGTGCTGCGCTCCAGGCTCATTTACTGGCTTATGGAGTGCCTGACACAGGTGTCGCTCTCATCTTTGTGGTGCAGGCTGATCCGGCTCACCACATTGAGGTGTTTTACTCTTCGGTCACTTTTCCGGCAGTGGAAGGAGCTGACAATTTGTTTCATGTTTATGCTCCCACTGCCCTACCAAATGCTTATCGGCCTTATCAGGCTCTTGAAGTACCACTTACGGCATGGCAACAGCGTATTTGGTTTAATGGCATCCTCCCACATCCGGTCACCCCGGTTCGTTTAGGCCCCTTATCAATAGAGGGGGCCACTTGGCCAGTCTTGGCCGGCTATACCCCACATCCACGGCATTTAGCAGTTCCGGTTGATGAACTGCGCGTGATGCATACGTCTTTAATACGCGTGCACAGAGCCTTGGTACAATATGTTACAGGTAATGTCCAGGGGGCCCCTCCTGGAGGTGCGGCGCATCCAGCTGGACCGGGCGGTGTAACCATAAGTCCCGTCATGGTTAATTCGGTGATGGGCAAGCGCCCACAGAATAAGGATGATTTGCCTTATTGGCTTGCAGAAAAATTTGACCAGCTGGAGGCTGTTTTTCCAAATACTTCTCCTGTGGACAAACACAGGATTTTGATGATTAGTTTGCCGAAAGACTTGATTCCCGAGTTGACAGAATGCAACAACTGGGGCAAGGTATTCGCAGCAGTGTATGCGAAGTGTTTCGGCACTCCTTCCATGACGGTACTCCCCTCTGTAATTAAACGGGTACAGGATGATGTGTCTGTGTTATATCATGGTCAGAATCAATTGCGTTCAGTAATGCAGTTTGCATGGACGTTGCAAACGTTGAAAATGGGCAAAGTTCCATGGCATTTTTTAAACACGTCTGCCTTGTTCTTGCCATTTAATTTAACTGAAAAACAGCAATTCATGTCCATGAAAGATGCAACATACACTCTCTTACATATCGAAAAGATAGAGCCGTTACCATTTTCTGTGGCGGAGACTGACTCTGCAGTGTGGCTAGTTCACGGGGTTATCGCTTTGCCTTTTTCTTTATTTGAATTCAGTTCATGTATGAAACATTATCCTGTTGGCCGTTTTCAACCTTTAGGCAGTGCCTTCTTGCATGAACTTTGGTCCCTGCCTTTCATGTACAGATGCCTTAGGGACGGAAAGGAGGTCTTTCTCACAGGAGAGTCTTGCGATTCTACAGTGGGTCATTCCCTAATTTGTAAAAACATTAAATTGCACGGGGCTTGTAATGTTTCTGCTCCAAATCTTGCTTGTGTATTAAAGGGCATTCCGGCGCCTGTTATATCACCTACTTTCACTGTGCTTGCAAATGGAAGCTATCTGTTTCTGAATAATCAAGACTGCTGTGGAATGCCCGCTGGCATCCCCTACATTGTAACGGTTTTGCACCGTGTTGTGTGCTGCAAAAATTTGCTTTTTCCACCCCCGCACGACATGATAGATAGTCCCATTTGGCCTTCCATACCCACTTTGAAGGCGGATTTCAATAAATTGAGCAGAATAAAGGTGCTATTATTGAACCAGGAAGTTATGCTCACTTCCGCACGGGAGACCTTCGTCCTCCAGGTGGCTAGTACCCACAGTGAGATACAGGCTCTTTTGAACACAAACCTCCCACAACATTTCGGTGAACTGATTCACCGCGTTTTCAATGCTTCTAATACCGAAGGTCTTGTGCACTTTTTTAAAGTTGTGGGCTCTGGCCTTGTTACCTCCTTTAAAAATATATTTGGTGTAATTCCGGCTTTTATTCATTCTATTTTTTCCAGCGTCTTTGGCGGCTTCCCGTTGCTCCTAGCCTTAGCTGCTGGAATATTACTTTTAATTTGTTTGCTGCGCAATGGCTGCACTTCCTGGGGGCCTACTCGACCAAGGTCGACTCCGGATGCTCCGTGAACGCATGCTCATCAGCTTCGGCATCCTACCATTGGCGACACTCGCCGTGTCCTATAGACTTTCTTATCGCTTTGCGTATTTCACTTGCGTGCAACCTGTGATGTCTTGCTTACGATGTCCTTTCTCTTGGTCCTTGGATGTTTGCCTCTCCAATACGTCTCAGTCGGACCCGGATTTTGGCCAGTTGATGGGTCCCTTAGTGGCCCATGAACAGGTATGTTCCGGCACTGGATTGTTGGCGCATGCGGCTGCACTTGGGGTTTTGGTGCAATGGGATATCTGGGCGGCTGCTCAGAATCTCCTACAACGAAGTTATATTGAGTATCACGCAAGTTGTCCCGCAATGCTGATCACTGCTCCCTATTATGAGGAACATGAATGCAGTTTTCATTTGTTGAACTGGATGGCATCTCTTTTTTCAGACGATACCAATGATGTCCTCTTGGAAGGTGTGGCAGTTTTCTGCACGTACACTCTATTGGATTAGGAGCCTTCGCTTTCAGCGACCTGCATTTCTAGATTTTTTTATTTTTTTTAGTCCCCTGATTTCTGGCCCTATCTGGAATTTTTTTGTCCGGGACTTTTTTTTTTTCATTCACTGTCCTTCATGGGGACTTTTCATAAATAGACGTTTACATTCTGCTCCATCTATTTGAACTCTGTTTTCGTCCTATGTCTTGGCCTATGGACTGACCAGGGGAGGGTGTGGTGTGGATTGTGGCCTCATTGTCTACATTGCTAAGTTAGCTTAGGCCTGGCTGCCATGATGCCTTTTTTGCACACGTTACTCTGTGACTTTGTTTTTCCAGACTCTGCTTGTGCCCGGTTATATTAGAACTGTCTGCCTTTTTGCCTTTCACCTTTTCTCCTGTTCCCTGTGGGTTTCGTCTGCACACCATGTACAAGGTCGAAAAACAACGTCCCTTGTTATTGCTGATCTGGTCAGCCCCTCGCACTTAGACATAACACGAAATACAGCTGCACTGGAGAAATTCGTGTGCTTTTAATATTGTGATCTCCCTGTTGGTGGCACTTGGAGAAAAACCTTTCCAGGGAGAAGAGCTGTGCTTGTCTGATGATGTAAACCTTGCATCTAGATATTGAGGTATGGGGGTCTGCCTGACAAAGCCCAAAGGTCTGCTATTTATATGATAAACTAGTTACTAGCACGGGGAGAGTGGTAAGGCAATTTAGTCCTATATCCACTGTCTTTATAAAATTCTGTCCCCGTTTGTATTCTATGGAATTGTAACCATGCTTATTATTTTATCGTTATGCATTATGCTGATAGTACTGGCACGTGTACTTTATCTTAGAGCACGATAGTTGAAATAAACATTTTAAACTATACTGTGTCTCTTATTAAGCATGTTGTGGACAAGTATGAGTGAGTAATGAAAGAGTGTTCTTGCTCCCGCGATTCCTGAGAGAGTACGTGTTCTGGGATGTCTAATCATTGGTAGCTTCGCTGTAGTACGGAGAACGAATGAGACGCTAAAGCTAGTCGGATTGGGATTGTGGGTACTAAGGTGCATGGTTGGTACACCACTATACACCGAGGTCCTATTTTCCTGTGCATAGCTCTGTATATGTGCAGAATCCCCACAACAAAAGTAATTCAGACTTTGACACTTTGTACTGTTATGTTACATTATGGTCATCATTTCCTGCACAAATCTATTTCGCCCAAAAATGTGTTTGAGTACCATCAGTGGGAACATTGTCCTACACCACCCAAGGGTAGTTCGAAGACATTTGCACAGAAATTTTCATATTTTTCAGGTTTTAGCACCACTGACCTAATCTCATACTATTATAAGGTTATACCAACATCAGCACTGAAAATTATGTTGACAAATACCAAACAGATTTACTCTACTTCCTTTATTGCCCAACTGTCTGAACAGGGTTTTGACCTATGGAAGGACACAATAGACTTAAAATCAGTCTGGGGTTAGAGGGACTGGCAAGTCCAGGGAACAGAAGCGCTATTTCGAGCATGCCTCATTCCACAGCAGATGATATTTCTGAACGAAACTGTGCAACAGACATCCTGTCTTGGCTTAGCCAAGGTAAAGGACCTGAACGCACCTCGATTTCCAACACCATCACACATGGGAGGGTGGCAAAATTCGACTTCACAGGAAGGGGCAACAGTAGATGACATTTTAAAATACAATAGATCAGACCCAAATTGGGAAAAATGGGTGATTTGGCCCTTAGACACAAACATATGTCATAAATGATTCTTGGGTATTACCGAAGGGTACAGTATCCACAGGCCAGACCCACTTTATGTACAAAGAGAACATCCCAGGGTAGTGACATCCTACAGTGTTGGGAAGTTGTGCCTTGATTGGCTAGAGACCTCAACACGAACAGAAGTGAAACAACACTTAACCTTACTCTCACAAGACATGGATCTTCGGATTTTTTACAAGGTCCCAGGAAACAACGCCAGAAACGTTTCATATATGTTGGCATTTATGCTGCCTATAATGAAGAGTGGAAAATATCACAAGAGGCCGCAGAGAGACTATGGGAAATAGACCGTATTAACTTTTACAGCAGACCGTACCCTTAACCTCCGCTCGAGAGACCTTTGAACTACAAATCGCAAGGACCTCGAGTGAGATACAGGCACTTATGCGTACAAACTGCCCCATTCATTTTGCAGAAATGGTGGGTCGTATCTTTAATACGTCTGATACGAGTGGTATTGTACACCTATTTAAGACCATAGGGTCAGGACTTCTTAGCACCTTTCAGACAATCCTCGGAGTTATCCTGAACTTTATACACTCCGTATTTGGAAGCATTTTCGGAGGTCTACCTCTGATCCTGCTATCAATAGCGGGAGTCCTGATTGTCATTTACCTACTATGCAATGGACGGCCCAATTACCAACGAGATGGCAAAAGCGCTCCTGGAGCGCAAATACCGTGAACGCATGGTACAACATCTGGGCACACCTCGCCTAAGGGAACTAAGCGCCTCTTGGTTCCTATCGTTCAGACCAGTCTGGATGGACTGCATCTTACCTGTTCTTCGATGCCTGTTTTGCGGTGAAGAATGCGTGTTGGACCTCTGTCTGACACTTGCAACGGACACGCCTGCGGACTTGAATACCCAGCTGGAACCCTTGAGGGCCCACGCTCGGCAATGTCCCCAGCGCATTCCCATCTTGCTGGCCGCATTTATCGAGAATGCGCGGGGGCCTTTTACAACTGAGTTAAGCTTTAGCTCCACCATTAGCACCGAGGTATCAACTGAGGTATCGACCGAGGTATTGACGGCAGCACCGGCTGCCTCTACACCAGCCATTGGCAGTACTGCATATCATCTGTGCTCCATTGACATGCTCTGCGAGGTGTTACAAGGACTGTCCCCTGCAGCAACAAGCAGCGATGATGTTGCGTCTCCCAGCCAGGACATTTAATCTGTAATTGGCTCATCGTGTGCTGGGAAAGAATTCGGATTTTCATTTTTCTCTAAAATTAACTAAATTTGGAACACTTCCTGAAAATTGACACTCTCTCGCTGAAAAGCATGGCCTTTTGACGCTTGCAGACATTCAACTTATATAAACAAACTCAATTAGGACTGTGGCTTAAGTGACAATTCCAAAACAGCTAATTTTCAAAGCAAGAATTTTAATTTTTTACCTTTTTAAACTGTTTTTAAATTGATTTTAAAACAGGATTTTAATGAAGCTCATTGAAAAATTTTCTATGCACTACTATCTAGTAAAAAGAATAGTCCACTAGCATTTTTATCATTGTTGACTGTTCGGAAGAGGAGTGGGTGTTATGCTTCATATAGGTACCCTAATATAGGCCCGGGTAACATCATACCCTTTCACCTACATCACCTCCCCTTCATTACACACTAACGAGCCTTGTAAGGATTGAACGCCTTTTATGGTCTGAACCTTTTACCTAGTTCTAGGCCTGGGTGCTGAAGGAGGGTTTTTCCCGAACAATAGTGTCCTATGACTTCATCTTTAGACTGACACTGCATGAATAAAATATTCATGAGGCTACTTGGAAACCAGGCAGGGGCTATACACCACCTTCCTAATATCTACGCACAAGGTTCATCCCATACGCCATCCTCATACCCAACAATGGCTAACACAAGAACAAGGGACAAAGGGACTCTATATACTTTTCTGTATAAATACAGCATCTCTTGCTATCAGTAGTCAGAGGGAACCGAGACTTCCAGGCCGACACACTGGCCAGAGACGCTGAGGCTCCTGCATGCAGACGCTCCAGCTGACAGTGGTCTGAACATCCCTTGTGGGATGTCCAGCTCGAGACCAGGAGAGGCTCCTACATTCTCACTTCAGGTAATGGGGTTCGACCAAATCCTAGAGGGATTCTTGGCTTCACACCTACTCACATGCTAGGTACACTTAGCTACATCTAGATAGGCCTCGTAGGAGTACGCACTCTCTTTTATCAATGCATTTTATATTCATGTATTTATTCATGCTTACTGCAAGATAATAGAACTGTACTATCTTTTTATAGTCATAGTACTGCTAATCATATATCTCTGCTACTGTCTAATGATTGTTTTAGCTCATATACTTTACACGAGAATAACAACTTTTCAATAAATCCTTATTGAAACGCCCAGACTGTTTATTCTGTGTACCTCTGAGATAAACTAAATGAGCACGAGTGACTGAGCGAAAAGTAGTACATTGTTTCCACGATCTTGAGGGATCAGGGTTGTCATGTTCTGAGGTTGCCAGAAACTATTCTCTCCCCGATAAGAGGAGACACTAGTGGCACTGTGAGCTAGCTTTTGCAAACAGGCTAACATTTCTCGGTGGGGGTGTACAGAATCAGTCTGCCACCAAGCCCACAGTTTATGTTATCCAAACACGCAGGTCCTGCTTGGGTACTATAGGAACTACACGACACTTTGACCTAAAGCAGTTAATAGAGGAATCTACTCACCAAGCAAACCACACATTGGACGGAGTATTCACAAATAATCAAGATCTAAGAGTGAATATGGTCCTGCCCATAGTATAGTCAGACCACAGGGCCATCTTTCTTTCACTTCAGGTTCCCCCTATCACGACCCTTGCACAAATGCACTTAGAACGTTTAAGATGCGACGTTGGAAAAAGATTAATGTGGTCGAGCTGAAGAATAGTCTTTCAAACTCAAACCCTGTTAGATAAAAACGTGGATATTGCAGCATCCAACTACACGTATTGGCTAGAATCAACAGTCCTTAGACAGGGGCCAGCAAAATTAATAAAGTGTTACAAGAAAAAGCCATCAGCCCCCTGCTACTCACAAGAATTAAAAGCCTTCCAAATGAAATGTAGATCCCAAGAGCATAGGGGGAGAATTGAGTATTGCCAACAGGAAAAGACTAAATATAAAAAAATTACTGGCTGAGTACATGGAACTAATTAGATACTTCATGGAAAAAAATTAGCTCTGCCAAAAATTCCACCAGGGAACTATTTAAAACAGTCAAGTCTTTGTCAAACTGGAGCAATAGCAATACTTTCTACCCTGATCAATCCTTCTGTGATAAGCTGGCAGAATTCTTCCACACTAAAGTTAACTCTATTTTTCAAGATTTTAATCTCGCTCAGATGACAGGGGATATAGGATGGGTCTTAACCCTGACAGAAGAGCTGGGTCCATTACAAACCTATAAGAGCCCAGACAGTCAAAAATTTGGAAAGTTCGCCCCTCTCACTGGAGAAAAGCTGATTAACCTTAGTCAATCCAATAAATGTGGGGCTCCTTCAGACCCTTGCCCTCCCCAGGTCTTCAATGCAATTTCTAGCTCAGTTTCAGGTCCACTTATGGAATTATTAAACAAGATATTGACTTCAGGGCAATTCCCAGGTATATGGAAGAAGCCCTCTATCCTGCCTCTGATGAAAAAACCTTCACTGGACTCTAGAGAGGTAAAGAATTACAGGCCTATAGCTCACCTCTCCTTTCCTACAAAGATATTAGAAAAGGCGATGAATGAGGAAATCTTAGCCTTTTTAGATGCGAACCAACTTCTTGATCCCTCACAACTCGGTTTCAGAGCCAACCACTGTACAGAATCGCCTCTGGTAGCTGCATCAGAAGATCTGAAGATGGTGATTGAAGGGAGGCAAAGCTGCATTGATTTTATTAGATCATTCCGACTTTTTTAACATGGTCCATCATTTGCTCCTCATAAATTGGCTACAACTGCTGGGATTTCAGGACTCTGCTCTGGCTTTGCTGAGCTCATTTCTAGGTGACATGCAACAGTGAGTGGGGATGGGAGAAGTTAGTTCCGCTCCTTTTTCCCTTACCTGTGGGGTGCCTCAGGGCTCCTCTCTTAGCCCCACACTTTTTAACATCTATGTTACCCCCTTGATTAATCTCATCCGTAGCTATGGACTTGCAGTGTTCTCCTACGCAAATTGTGGTACGTCAAAAAGGAAGCAAATAACTTTTGTAGCTGCATGTCTCACATCTCAAGCTGGATGCGGAGGAATTGCCTGAAGTTGAACTCTTAATGAGGTCCTGCTCTTTAGTAGGGACACCACCTTCTGGAACTCATCATGGTGGCCTGCTGATCTTAGCCCGCTTCCAGTGCCGAGAAACCTGGGTGTCATTGTTGATACTAAACTGGGCTTATCAGAACAAATAAATCAAATCACCTCTTCGGGCTTCTTTTTGCTTAGGGTCCTTAAGTAGGTCTTTCTATTTATTCCCCAGGACCTACAAAATGCAGAAATGGTGGCACTCGTTACCTCCAAGATTGATTATTGTAATGCCATATATTTGGCACCCCTAAGCAACAGGTGAAAAAACTTAAATCCTTACAGAATGCAGCAGGCAGAATGCTTTTAAAAAAGTTTGCATCTATCTCCCTATCACTGCAAGGCCTGCATTGGCTACCAGTCAGGAAGGGGATCATTTTCAAGGCACTTTGCCTGGTCCATAAAGCGCTTCACCGGGCCGGCCCTGTCTACTTTCAGAATCTGTTCGCTTGGTATACCCCCAGTGGGCACTTAAGATCCAGCTCAGCTACAATGATAATTATCCCCAGTATAATGAAAGAAAGATGGGGTGGAAGGACGTTTTCCTTTTGTGCAGGGAAACTCTGGAATTCTCTACCTCTATCTTTACGCTGCCAACCCAGCTTGTTAGAATTCAGGAAGCAATTGAAGACCTGGCTCTTTACTGAATTTTTCAGTTAAGTGCAGTTGTCTAGCTCCCGCTTACTGCCTCTTATTTGATGTGTAACCGCCAGCGTTAAGATGCCTTCTTTGGGTATTTACCTGCTATATAAAACTAGTTTACATTACATTACAGGCTGTAGCAGGCCGTATCTCTACATTGCAACAATACATCTAACTCCACATGGCACATTTCTAGTTTGTTTTTGCTTTCCATGATTTCACTACATTTCCTAACCTTCTAATAAAGCAAAATGTATTTTAACTAGACAAATATCTGTGTAAAATTTTACATTAGTTGCAAGAAAGATATTATTAAGCAGGAAATTCATTCATTAGAAATATAAAATGTTAAAAGAAATGATTATAACATGAGCAATGCATTGTGTAATAAGTGTATTTGCTGCTTTCCTTAGCAAGTAAAACAAAGCTTAGGTCAATTATGAATGTTTTTTGTGTCAAGGATAACATTTACCAGCAACAAAATATATATCAGTGAGGAAAGTATGAGAGAAGAAGAGGTCAAGTTCAGAGTTACATGCTGTAATTTATGTGAAGCATCTTCATTATTTGACAAAACAAAAGGCAACATTCCTTTCTATGCTAACTGAAACAGTTTAGAGTTTCAAGCAATCTCTCTGCTGAATGACAAACCTAAGCTGAGGTCAGCTTTTCAAGCATGCATGTTCTTGCATTTTTATTCAAACCATTATTTTAGCAAGTTGTTTAAGGCATATTTAAGATTCACATTAAAAATTATGTTTTTGTACGGCGGTTTATAAATTCAGCACATTCTACAGTTAGGACAAAATCAAAGTTAGTCAAATTAAAGTCAAACTATCAAATACATTTGTGCATGGTTAAGCATTTCCTAAAGAACATTATTTATTAAGAGAAAAATCTAGTTAAGGCCTACCATTGAAAATGAATGCCTGGTGTATTTTGCATAGTTTGTCTGCGTGTCATTTTAAAACAAACTGCACGTTAATTCTGCAAACATGCTTTTGAGAAGTTTATAAAAGCAATTTTGTAATACGTGTCACTCTGCTGTGTGTTTCATGTTAATGTCAGATGCAAATTATCAGCTCTGTTATTAGATTTTTAAGCTAAATGTGCCAGCTCTTTAAGAATTAATGAAGAACCTTTAGTAATAGAGAGATTTAAGAAAATGTTCTTGTTCTAAGAAAAGTCTAGCATCTGAATGTAGAATAGCTATCATTGGACTTGAGGATGATTTGGGAATGCCTACTAAGATGGCATTACCATATTCAATCCAGGAAAGGACAAGGCCCTCAAGGGAGGTGAAAGTAATAAGACTGTTGGAAGGGACTGATTGTTTTTAATTAATGGACAGAGGTCTCAATAGTTTTGCTGTAGGATCAGTTTGTGATGACATGGGGAGATGAAGGACAGTCTATACGCCCAGAGGAGTTGTGCCTTGTTTAGGCTCACCAAAACCTCCACCAAACATATGGTTTTCTAACTCTATTTAGAGTCAGGGAGATAAATATATTACCATTGGCGGAGCTTCCACTGGCTCCACCAGTGGTAACTATTGACCCAGTAGTCCATCGTCCACAGGACCTTTGCGTTACAGCGAAGGTTGTCTTTCCCTATTGAAGGTAGACGACCTTCACTACGTTTCCCTGCAGTGCTTTCTGAGCTGTACTATCTAAAAATAAAGCACTAGCTCAAAGACATATTGGGTTAAATGAATTTACTTTATGCCCTTCAGACACATAAAACTAGCTGCTCGGCTCTGTGCTATGCCAGAAAAGCCCATCATGATACGGCCCCATAAGTTATCAAAGCAAATTTAATGTTTGTTAAAGGAACGTAAGCAAGCAAATGTACTCCACTGTGAGGAAAACACTAAGGGCCTTATTTATGAAGGCCTGCATCACTTTTGCACTGCCGTTGTGTCACTTTTAGTGACGCAGCTGCGGCGTGAATAATGTGCCATGTTGCGCCATATTTACGAAGTGACACATCTAGGCAGATGCGTCTCTTCGTAAACCCCTGTGCTACATTATACCTGTGTCAGGTATAATGTATGCAGGGTGGGCGGTCCCCCGCAAGAAAGGGTCGCAGGAGTGGTGCAGTGAAATCTATAAGATTTCACTGTGCCACTTCTAGGACGCCAATGCGTCAAAACCTTACGCCTGCCTCATGGCAGGCGTAAGGGTGAAGCAGGCCCTTTCACATGGGGCTTGCCCCATGTGAAAGGAACATTGCTGGAGTTGCGTCATGCTTCTGACACAACTCCAGCAATGGTTTCATGCAGCGATGTGACACTTCTCATAAATAAGGGCCTAAGACCATGTTGTATAACCATGCCCTAATCCAAATTCAAATAATTGAATACAAAAATGATCATTGACAAAACTCAGAAATGTAAAATAATCTGCTTTGATAGTTGAGCACAAGAGAAAAATAACTTGTGGTGAAGACATCAGAACTGAAGCAAAGTAAAGCAATTGGAAAAAACACATTTCCATGAATATTTAACAATGGTATATCCCCCTATAAAGGCCAAATAAGGATATCATCAGGCCATCATGGTGGACAAGGACCCTAGGAGGACTACAAGAAGAGATGCATGGGCAATACCCTGGATCTGTAACAGAATATATTGCTTTGTGGTTTAGCACTGCATGTTACAGTGGGCCAAAGTGACATTAGCCTGAGGACCCAGACCAATACAGAAACACTGTGGTCAATTTCAAATGCAATTATCTATGTTATAGTAGCCAAACAACTGTGGGGTGCTTACCACTAAGCTTTATTCAGGTAACATCACAATAACATCATAATAAATATCATCAAACACAGAGGACAAGATATTGTATACAATAAGCAGATTATAAACTGTAAAATTCACACAGTAAGTTAAATATCTAAGAATCCGGATTGTGGGTTCAGACACATTAAGGTCCAGGACACATATGCATCAGAAATAGCATGAGGTACATTCCAGAATCTCTCAATGAATAGGGAACAAAAGGAAGTCCAGCTTAATACAGAAAGGAGAGGAACCGCATTTACACAACCCTGTCAATAGATATTGTAGCCAAATGTACAAGTATTACTTGGCAAATTCATGCCTATCTGTTATACCTGCTGCTCAGCCAGTGTGAATGTAGAATGGAATGTTGGTGTGAGAGGTGACTGTGGAATCTTGGATGAGTGAGAATGTCAGTTGGTGTATGGGCTGAGCAGCAGTAAGGCTGCTCCTGGTGGGGCTCAATCTTGTAACATCTAACCTGGATTAAATTACCTACAAGAAACTACATGGACTGCGCTACATTTATTTACCACATTATTTGGCGACGATTCTGAGGAAAGAACCTACGTGTGCCACCTACAGAAAATTTGAAGACTAAAGAACTTTCAAGGTAAAGCCTTTCTTAAACTTTGAGCTGCGCATTTAAAGAAACCTGCCCCCCTGAGCCCCACCAGTGACCTTCCCACCGGTCGCCCACAACTCTACTGTGGCAGTCCCTGCTGCCTCCCAGTTTCTGCTGCCTGCCAGTTCTTTCTGCCTTCCACTTCATCGTGCCTGCTGTAACCTGGAAGAGCTGTATGTGTCACCTGCCTGTCTTGTTGCCTCGTTCTCCTGCTGCTTTATAGAGGCGTCACTACTTTGCTGCATTGTGACAGTTTTCTGCCTTGCTGCCTGCCTGTCCTGCTGTTGACCTGGTGCAGATGTATTTACCCTGTTTTTGGAAGTTTCATTCCTGTCCTGCTGCTCACTGACCTGCATTGGGAGAGTATCATTGGTGAGCTCGATATTGGCTGCCAGCACTTAAATGTGCTGTTTATTTTGGACTTGTTCTGGTGGTCGTGCCGGCTTTCCCGCTGTTTGGCAGAAATTGACATCCTCCCTGTGTGTCTTCCTCCCTGTAGTGTGAGACATGGGGAAGGTGTCTCCAGTGCGGTGGTGAAATTGACCCAATACTTACTGCCACAAAGTACTTTTAGGGGAAAGTTTAAAAAAAAATTATTTATATCATATTTTTGGCACTTGCAACCATCCTGGCATTTTAGCAGTTTAACCGCAGCGTTGCGGTTTGGAAAGGGCGCGCGTGCCACACGCGCACTCCTACCTTCACGAGCCTTCTTCTTGAATTCGTCTGTGTTCTTGCATCTTCTACCCTGCTGTTCTGCTGCTGTTTGACGTGGAGTTGCTTCAATGCGCCGTGAGCCATCCGGCGCAACGTGCATTACGTACCGCCATCTTGGGTTTGGCGGTAGTACCTGGCATGCCATCCGCTGTGCGTTATTTACCTTCAGGATAACGGACGTTGTTTGCTGCTGGATGTTTTTTCTCTCTCTGCTGCCAGTCAGGAACGCTCTAATCCTAACTGCCGTGGGACGCCTTTCAACAGAGACATGCCGGGCGCCTGTACCAGCTTCAATTTCTCCCGAGTTTAGTTCCAGCTTGGATTCCTCCCGAGTTCAGTCAACCGGTTTGAAGGGAAGTGATGTGATTTCCTTTCCCAATTTTTTTTTTTACATTGACAAGATGTTTGCATAGCGTGAAGCAGGGTCAAGTTGGGGCATGCTCAGGTGAAATGCCGTTTTTGTCTACTTTGACTGTCTGCCACCTGAAGTTTTTACATTGCAACCCTCATATTTAACTTGCCCGCCTGTCATCTCTCATTGCTACATTCTTCGGTGACAGGCACACCTGGGTAAAGTACTGCAAACAATTAAGATCTTTCCTTGTTTTTTTTTTCCACGCTATTGCCATGATTAGTCTAGCATTTATGTTTGTGGCTGCAGTGACTTCTTTTCACCATTCATCATGGATTTCATTTCACGCTAGTTCTGTACTTTTGCATTTCGTCGCTCACCAGTGTTCCAGAGTTTTACTGTGTGGCAATATCCAATGCCTTGTACATGTGGTTGTGCTTTGCTTACTAATGTGCTATTGTCTTAAGTCTTTATTCTTGTTTCATTTTTCGTAGAGGTTTTGGCCTGCTTTGCTTACTCTTATTCAGTTGTGTGCTTGCTGGTTGCAGTCACAAGATGTTTCTTCATACGTACTGGTTTTCCTGTTACGCTTACTGTGGATGATTGTTTGGATCTGTCCAGTTGTTTGCAGCGATGTTTCCCACTTTTACGTGGTTATAGGTTGGTACTTGATATCCACCTATGGTACTGTTGATTTTACCTTGTGCCGTATGGTGCCCCCCACACTTTCCACCCCAACTAGGGTTGTTGGGGGAAGTGTTGCTATTGTTCTGTGTGTACTTCCGTGCTGTGTGGCTTTTCCCACACATTCCACCCCAGCGTGCGTTGGGTGAAGTTCTGCCACTCCTGTAAGTTATATTGTACCGTGTGGTATCCCCCACACATCACACCCCAACTAGCGATGTTGGGGGAAGTATTTTTATTGTTCCCTGTGGAATTACCTTCCACAGATTCATATCTCTTTTCTGTTTGGTTTCCTACCATGCTTTCCTGTTGGTACTCTTTACCTCCTGTTGGCCTGGCCAGCCCGCTTGTTTGGTAGTGGAGTTTTAGCTTGTGCTTTGTGGCATGGTAGCGTGTGTTTTGCATTTATTTGGATTGTATTGTGGAAAGGGAGATGTGATGGGTGTGCTTGTGTGGCTCCTATTTGCTGTGATTGCTGGATTGCGTTCTGTTACTCTTTCATAAATCTATTCTCTGTTATGTAGCATACATGTATATTTTCCATCATTATCATCTCTACATGTATTACATTGATATTGCTTTCTTGCCCCAGTGCTGCATGTAATAATTGCATAGTAATCTTTTCATGCACCTTGACCATTTGTGATTCATTTGAAGTTGATTCTCATTTGTGTAAAAAAGGGAAATGTGTTTTACCTGCTGCTCAGCCAGTGTGAATGTAGAATGGAATGTTGGTGTGAGAGGTGACTGTGGAATCTTGGATGAGTGAGAATGTCAGTTGGTGTATGGGCTGAACAGCAGTAAGGCTGCTCCTGGTGGGGCTCAATCTTGCACCATCTAACCTGGAATAAATTACCTATAAGAAACTACATGGACTGCGCTATATTTATTTACCACACTATCTTTATTGGTATATCTGTTGATAATAACATGGAACCTCAAAGAAGGCCATTTGCAACACCTATTGTGGTGAATACTCTCAATGTACCATCAGCAGTTAAGGATGACATCTATCAAAATGGGATGCTTTCTCTGTATATGAAACGCAGCATCGAAGTTGCACAGTAACTCACTGAAGATTTGGATGAAATCTTAAAAGAAATGTATTTATAGATTTAACCTCAGAGATACTCCTAGTTGCATGGGGGAATTGTGTGAACTCCACACCACCTTTAGAAACTTTGGTAAATGTATTAGAAATAAACAAGCAAATCCCTTTACTTGCACCGTGCAAACCCTGCCAACTTCAATAGGCAGTGCCGACAAATTCAGGTGGTGTGAGTGATTAAAGGTTGTAGAAAGATCAAACACCATTAAGTGACAAGATGCAACACTGCCCACTATCTGCACTTAGCCCCATGTTCTTAAATATATACATGTGTCCACTGTTGCCACTTATAAAATCCTTTGGGCTCCGATGTATGAATTATGAGGATGGAACTAAGCTTTTCATCTCACTGAATGGTCAGGTGCCAATCTTATGAGACCATTTTGTTGCTGTATGGCAGTGGTGTCTGACTGGCTGAAGTCCAACTTGCTTAAGTTGGATGCAGGCAAGTCTGAGCTATTTTGCATTAAACATTCCCATGTACCAGAATCACTGACACTTGATTTTTGGCTCAGTAGCTGGACGGCCGTTCCAACTACTGCTGAAACAGTCAAAAATCTAGGGATTTACTTAGAACCTGAACTTTCCCCGTCGAGCCAAATAAAGCATGTTCTATTAACATCTTTTTTCCTCCAGAAACTGCTCAGTAAGATTTTACCATTGTGTCCTACAGCAGCTCTGATCCAGGCAACCATATTAAGTAACCTGTACTACTGAAATTCTTCATTATTGGGGCTGGATGAAGGTCGTTTTTTAGTAACAACAAAGAATACAAACAGCAGTGGCAAGATTGGGTTTGGGGCTCGCGCGTTCTTCTCAAACATCTTAGGCCCTAAAATCCCTGCATTGGCTGCCAGTGAAAAAGAAGGTGATCTTTAAGTCCCTTTGCCTGATATTTAGAGAAGTTCATCACAGTGGCCCTGAGTACTTGTTCCAGACATTTTGCAATTATATGCCAGTACACTGTCTGTGATCTTCTGGAGCCATCTGCTGGCTGTGCCCAGATTTAAATGGGCTTGCTCAGGTGGTAAAGCCTTTACGGTGAGTGCAGCAAAGCTCCAGAATGAGATACCTTTGTCTCTTCTAACTTGCCCCTTCGTAATTACCAAAATGGTCTTAGTGTCTAGAAATGCCATCTCTGTGCCTCTATTGAAGAAAAATGTTTGTCTTTCTCCTAGGATCTCATGTTCTCCAACACAGACCTAAATATGAACATTTGAAAACTAATGTCCAATATAACAAGCATTAAAAATGCAATAGGTCTCGGCTTTCATTAAGTTAAAGCCATTTGCTTTGCTATACAATACCATGAGCAAAGCAAATGGCTTTAACTTAATCAAATGCGAGACCTATTGCATTTTCAATGCTTGTTTTTAGTTAGGTTCTAGCACTCCATAAGACTGCACGTTTTCCCTTCTCCGATGCACCCCATCCACATCGTTCCTTGCACCAAGAGCATCCTCCCCCACGTTGTTGCTTGCACAGCCCCCACGCACGCTCGTGAGCACTAAAGTAAACATTGGTAAACCTGGAGAACATTTATTTATTTATGCAATTTTATATAGCGCAGACTACCCAAAGGTGTCAGAGCGCTTCACAATAGAATCAAGTACGTTACATGAGGAGATTTACAAACTTACACGTTGCAGATACAAACGGGATAGTTGAAAAAGTAAAATAAAATAAGAGTGTGGCATCCTTGAGTAAATAGTAGGCAGGGAAGGGATCGCCTTGTAAGTCCGAAAAGCTTTAACCTGCAGCCGACCTCAGTTTCTAAGAAAGCATGCTCTGTTTCTAAGAGAGCATTTCCCCATTCTACCCATATTTTATGCTCTCCATAAACGTCTCTTTGATGAAGCCCATTTGTTTAAGAAGAAGGCACACACTGCTCTTCCGGCCAAAAAGAGCACTTTGAGGGAGCCCGCAGGGGTCAAATATGAGAGAGTCCAACGCACATGGTTCTGTGTTTTGCAGTCCCAACCCGTATTGCCACTGAGAATACTTTGTGGTAAAGCAAAACATCAAAACATGCTCTAGAAAGGAAGCTGTCACTCACTACTGGACTTAATTAGATTTCACTGGCGACGAGGAACCATCGCCGGAGTATTCATGGCTGAGCTTGGGTTTACAGCCTTCTGGGGAGCGGCGCAGCCCTGCAGAAATCTTTAGGAGTGTCTCTTTGACTTCAAGCATTGCTAGCTAAAAGCCTCTATTGTTCTGCTCTACAACAAACACGCTTATCAGCATTCACACGCGGTGTCGTATTTAGATCCGAATGGTATGATGCACATGGGGATGTTATGAATATTTATGTGTATGAGAAATCCTAGCCATGCTAAAAAATTCTAAAGTGCAACAATAAGTATTCTTGTTAGCGGAATAAAAAACGGCAAAAAATACCCATTTGTTTTCGGATGAGGGTGATCTTACCTTGTTTACTTTTATAAAATATTCTTTATGGAGCCTGAAATGTCCACCATTAAATAATTCCAGAGATGCCGACGTAGCAGCTCACTCATTTGAGGCCCCTGAATTACATCTCCAGCCTATACATGGACCCCGGCTCTCGAGGGAGAGTGCGCGCCCAATACTAGGGGGAAATGTAACCTTGGGACCAGAGCTGCAGATTATGGAACTGGGGAACCAAATTCCAGTCCCGACGAAGTCTCAACATACGCTGATTCTGGGCAAAATCACATAATTTACCTTTGGAAAAAAAAATACAGCTTACGTAAAGTGCAACAACAACTATTCTTGTTAGCGGCATAAAAAAGCACGGAATCGAAACCCAGCCGAACGCGGGAATCGAAACCAGCGGCGCACGCGCACCACAGAGGAGCGGGGGGGGCGAGGGAGCCTGTCGTCTGTGACGCGCGCTGATGCGCATCCTAGACACGGACGGGAATGGGCGGAGCAAAGGCGGGACATGCGCCCGCCTTTACCCAATTGCGTGCTGTCTTTCTTAAAAAGACACACGCAAAGCCCAATAGCCGGGGGAAAAACGAAAAGCACACGCACGAGCGTGTGCGATTCCTAGGTGAGTATGAAAACCCCATACAAGAGGTCTCGCGCTGCGCGAGCAGTGCTGTGCACTGCAACGCTAGACCCGAGACCTAAAAAGAGGCCTTTTTGAGCAATGGAGTAATACACAGATTCTTCAAGGTCTACTGCACAAACCACATTTAAAGAGAGTCATATGGTGGAAAATCACAGCTAAAGGAGAAATTAGTTTGAAGTAATACTATAAGATGCACAACATGTTTTTTATAACCAACACATCATCCATGGGTTCAATTCATTTTTATAAAATATAAATAACAAATGGTTAGACCTGACAGCCTTATGGTGGTCTTCCCCAAACTTATTGCCTGTTTACCTACCCATTTTCTGTGTTCGTACTGTTGCCTTTAGGACACTGAGCACTTTACCACTGCTAACCAGTGCTAAAGTGCATGTGCTTCTGCCCTAAACATGGTTTCATTGACATAGTCACAATTGGTATATTTAATGTATCTGTAAGTCCCAAGTAGAGTGTACTACCTGTGCCTAGGGCCTGTAAATAAAATGCCACTAGTAGGCCTGCAGTACTGGTTGTGCCACCTACACAAATAGCCCTTTAAACATGTCTCAGGCCTGCCCATGCAGATCCTGGGTATGCAGTTTACACTGCCATGTCAACTTGGCATTTAAAAACCCTTCCAAGCCTTAAACCTCCCTATTATTATATATAAGTCACCCCTAGGGTAGGCCCTATTTAGCCCATAGGACAGAGTGCTGTGCAAGTAAAAGGAAGGACATGTAATTTTAGGTTTTACATATCCTCATAATGAAAAACACCTACATTTGTTTTGCACTACTGTGAGGCCTACCTCTCCAATAGGTTAACATTGGAAATTCCTTATTACACTCTTAGCCTGTAATTCCTGATTGAGAAGGAATTGCTCTGTCATGTTTAATATCATTGGAATAGTAATAATAAATTATCTTTACTGGCAAAGTTAGATTTAACGTTATTATTTTCAAAATGCCACTTTTAGAAAGATGCTATTTCTCTGCTTTTAAAGCTCTGTGTGCCAGCAGCCTGTCTACAGTACACATCTGGGGTGGGTGACAGCTGGACTTTGTGCATTCCCTCTAGACAGCCAAACACAAAGGAAGGTTAGGTGTGACTTAGTGGACATCTGCATCCTGATGCGTCATTCTTGGCAGGATGGGAGGGAGGAGCCTACCCTTACACCTGAATGGGCAGTGTCCCCACACAAAGGGTTGCATACCCCCTATAGTGAGTCTGGAGCCAGGACTGAGAAGGGAGGACCTTTTTTCACTTCAAAGCCCCTCTTTGAAGTTACCTCTACTTCAAAGGCACAACTGGGTTTAACTACTGGGTCTCTGAACCCACCAGCAAAGACACTTCTGGACCTGTAAAAATACTCAACCAGGAAGGACTGTTGTGCTGCTACAAGGACTGACACTCATCTGAAAGGCTGCTCTGAAAAAACTGCGTTTCTGCTGTCCAGCCCTGCTGCCTGCTACCCTCTGCCCCTGCTGAGTAAGAGCTGGCTATTGCTTGAACCCAGAGTGATCTCCAAGGCCATGATGGCTTGCCTCCTGTTTTGAGACTCAGGGATATCAAAGTGTCCCCTCCTGCTCCTATGCGTGGTCCATTGAAAGTGAAAGCAGGTGCTTGCTCCAGTGCAATGGGTGCATCCTCTGCTGTGTGAAGCAGAATCAACGCATCTCCACTGTTGCAGGAACACAAATGGCGCATCGCCTCCAGAACTGACGCATCGGAACTGCGAGGGACGGTCGATGCATCCCCTCAACTGCGTGGAGATACCCGGTGCATTGCACTTGAAACCAATGCATCTCGGAACCAGTGGTTCATCTTCGAAACCTGGAGAAAATTGACGTGACACCTCGACTGCAAGATTCACACTGACGCATTGCTTGGCTGCACCCCACATCCTGCTGTTGCAAACAAGATCAAGGTACTTTGTTTAGCAGGCCTAGCATGGCTTCTGTATCATGAACACGCTCCATCACAGTTGGCCTGAACTCTTGACCAGATACCTCCCATAGGCACTTATTGCTTCTAAGCACTATTTTCACTTTTATTCTTTAAAAATTCCCATCTCGAATTCTATTTATTTGATTTTTGTCATTTTGGTCTTGTTTTATTTATAAAATCATAATCTAAACTGGTATGGAGTCTTTTTGTGATATTTTCACTGTGTTACTGTTTGATGCTTTGCACAAATGCTTACACATTGCCTCTTATGTTAAGCCTGCCAGCTCTGTGCCAAGCTACCAGAGGGTGAGCACAGGTTAATTTATGGTGTGTATCTGACTTACCCTGCCTAGGAGTGTGGTTCCTGCTTGGACAGGGTGCATACCTCTGCCAACCAGAAACACAATTTGTAAAATGAGCTGTATAGCTGTTCCCATTTAGGGGTCGATTCCGATTCGGGCCGGAAAAAGCACCGACCGACTCGGATCCGGAAAAAATACCGACCGACACGTACCAGTGGCGCCCGACACGCCAAGTACGATGCAAGCCGCGATAAATCCGACCGACACGTCAGGAAACCAAGCCGACCGACCGAGCCGCTCGGAAAATAGCAATCCGGCCGGAAAAACACGCGAATCCAACCGACCGACACGCACCCGGAACAAATCCGACCGAATCGTACCCGCCAACTCCAACCCACAAAGTACGATGCAAGGCGCGAAAAACACGACCGAGTCGGACGGAGGACAAGCCGTACGACCGACACGCATACAAAACCGAGCCGAAGCAACACAATACACCGCGACCGACGCGTACGCAGCATACAAAACTGCACAAACACAGCGTGGACGAAACGGAAAACACCGTACGAGACCAATGCAGGGTCCGACTCGGTCACAAGAACGTTTCCAACATACACAAACAGCACAAAGGAAAAATCAACCAAAAAAGGCCAAACAAGCAATTACCAAGCCAATAAACACTGGGGGGTGGGGACAGAGAACAAAGACACACCCACAACTCCACCTATATAAAGGACACAAATCACTACCATGAGCCTTTGCAAATGCCATTTCACTGCCAGCACCCAAGAGAAAGCAACCACACACCCACACCTCATCCCTCACACAAGCCACACACCATCAGCACACCAACAAATACCTACCTCACATACACCCAGCAAAACACACACTCACACACCCTCACCTGCACACCAACACACACATCACTCACCATCACCACCCATCACCATGCCCCCCAAGAAGAAACCCAAGTTCCTAGATTGTGAATTGGAAGTCCTGGTAGACGAGATCCTCAGGGTGGAGCCACAGCTGTTTGGCACTCTGGTCCAACAGACCCCCATGTCGCAGAAAACCAAGATGTGGGAGAGGATCATCAACAGGGTGAACGCCCAATCATCATGTCGGCGCACAAAGACGGACATCCAGAACAGGTGGTATGACGTGCGCAGGAGGGTACGGGACCTGCTGAAGATAGACTACAGCAACAGCCAACAGACCGGCAGTGGCCCTCCTGCCAAGCCAATATACCTCAGGCCCTGGGAGGAGAAGGTGCGGGCCATCCTTCCGCCAGTGAGCGTATATGGACTAGAGAACATCCCAGAGCCTGGTGAGTACACAACAAATGTACACAATAAACTGCCACAAAACACACACATCACTGTCAAGGGGAGAGTCAAACCATGCACACATAGCAATTACACAGCAACTAGAACAGAATCATCCCAAAATGTGTATGTCAGTCAGATAAACACAACACATGCCATCAAAAAAGTCACATCCAACTGTGCCAACACATGTACAAACACAACCACAACTACAGCTAGGCAGTGGCACAAATAGAACTAACACACACATCCACACATGTAGCCACCACAACAACACCAACACACAGTGAAGACCACTCAAAGGAAGGAATTCTGTGTATGCTGGCCAAGTCAGTGTAGCCAATAGCATCATGGGAGTCGCAGTCACACATATTGCCCCCCACAACTGTCCCATCAACACCACCCTGAACCATGCTCACATCACAGGGAGTGGAGAAGGACTCACAAGATGGCTGACACTGGCTACTGCTGTGGGGAGCACAAGGCCCTGCTGCCAACTGTGCACCAACAAACAGCAGGACACCACTGACTGACATCCTGAGAGACAACTTACACTCCCTGCAATGCAAGCACGTTCCATGGTGGGCTATCTGGCTGGCTGGGTGGGAAGGGGGACTTGCAGCACTGACTATAGTCACCAGCACCTCCCCTCACACCCCCCAACACAAACTCCACAGTACCCACCTGGTAGAATGCAATGCCCTCCATCCTAACACAAGATCCCACAAAGCACCACCACCCTGGGTTATGTTGTGTGAAGCACAGGGACACTCTTGGGACTCTTAGCCAAACAACTGCCAGGACAACACTCCCAGCCATCCTGTCAGCACAGCCAGCCCACCCCACAGGGAAGCAGAGTCAAAAGGAAGGAAGCATGGGCATGCTGGGAAGGGGGTGGAGGCAATAGCATGATGGGAGTCGTAGTCACAGACATAGCTCACCCCCACAACTGTCCCATCAACACCACCCTGAACCATGCTCACATCACAGGGAGTGGAGAAGGACTCACAAGATGGCTGACACTGGCTACTGCTGTGGGGAGCACAAGGCCCTGCTGCCAACTGTGCACCAACAAACAGCAGGACACCACTGACTGACATCCTGAGAGACAACTTACACTCCCTGCAATGCAAGCACGTTCCATGGTGGGCTATCTGGCTGGCTGGGTGGGAAGGGGGACTTGCAGCACTGACTATAGTCACCAGCACCTCCCCTCACACCCCCCAACACAAACTCCACAGTACCCACCTGGTAGAATGCAATGCCCTCCATCCTAACACAAGATCCCACAAAGCACCACCACCCTGGGTTATGTTGTGTGAAGCACAGGGACACTCTTGGGACTCTTAGCCAAACAACTGCCAGGACAACACTCCCAGCCATCCTGTCAGCACAGCCAGCCCACCCCACAGGGAAGCAGAGTCAAAAGGAAGGAAGCATGGGCATGCTGGGAAGGGGGGTGGAGGCAATAGCATGATGGGAGACGTAGTCACAAACATAGCTCACCCCCACAACTGTCCCATCAACACCACCCTGAACCATGCTCACATCACAGGGAGTGGAGAAGGACTCACAAGATGGCTGACACTGGCTACTGCTGTGGGGAGCACAAGGCCCTGCTGCCAACTGTGCACCAACAAACAGCAGGACACCACTGACTGACATCCTGAGAGACAACTTACACTCCCTGCAATGCAAGCACGTTCCATGGTGGGATAACTGACTGGGTGGGTGGGTGGGTGGGAAGGAGGTCTGGCTGTCAACCAAACACAATCAATGCAGACCATGTTCACACCCCAGAGAATACATTGAAATGCCCAAATAATGCAGGACAATGTGCCACACCAATATCAACCCCTGACTGTGACGACTTAGGACAATACAATGTACAGGCCCGCACCCCGAGGCACAGTCACAACTGTCAGGTGTGTCAACCACTGATGCCTGCAGAAACATGACATACATTGTTTGTGTCTCCCAAAAACAGGTGATGATAGGGACACAGCAGCAGACGCTGAGGAGTCCCAGTCCCAGGCTCAAGAGGATGCCGAGCTCACTGGCGTCGTACAGCCTCTGTCCTCCTCGGACGATGAAGAACAACCTGGCACATCCGGTGCAAGTCAACATGCTGCACCAGCAGGACCACCAGCTGCAGCACCAGCAGGTCCACCAGCTGCACCCCCTGCACCCACCCCTCCAACGACTGTCACCACGAATACCATCCCTGCCGACATGGACAGAATAAGGAACAACACCAGCGCAGTGACCCTGGACCAACCTGGGGCCATGGACACCACCACCACCACCAACCCCCAAGGTGGACCAGGGTTATCTGTGCGTGCAACTGCACACACTGCACATGTCAGCAGGGGTGGTGGGAGGGGTGGGAGACAGAGGTCGCTGCTTGCAGACGTTGCTGGTGTGCATGAAGACCCACAACTGGTACGCATAGCTGATGCGTACCAGTCCAGCACCGGAGAGCTCAGCCAGGTAGTGGGGCACCTCAGAGACATTAAACAGCAGCAGGCTGCCCATCATGCCCGCTTGGACTCCCACATGTCCCAAGTGGAGTCACACATGTCACGTGTGGACTCCCACATGTCACGTGTGGACTCCCACATGACCCGCGTGGAGTCCAAGTGGGATGTACTACATGAGATGACGGCGGTGCACAGGGACATTTTACAATGCCTCCGCCAGATGAACAGCAACCAGTCCACACCTCCCTGTGTGCCAACAACATCTGGTACCGAACAAACTGCAACTGCCACAGGGAGGGAGGAGGACTCTGGCGGAGAGTCCCCTGCACCGCAGCAGCCTGCACTTGAGGGCCCCCCAAGAAGAGGGGTCGTCCGAGGAGGGGAAAGTGAGAGGCTGATGGCCAAGCGCAACTCCCAGGAAGCCTGAACCTGTTCTGGATTTTCGCCTTTGTGCACAGACTGTTCACCCTGTTGATGGCAACACTACTCCCACACATTGCATGGGGAGTATAAGTTGGAACAATGTGTCAGACAACAGTGGCCCCGATACTGGGGATCCTGTCTACCTGGACTTTCTATTCATCTAGGAACTTGGGATTGCAAGATTCATGTACAGCACAATCCATCCTATGCACTATTATCACAATAAACACACTAATACACCATACTTGCCTCTGTCGTGATTCCAACGTGGGTGCTGTTATGGGGATGATGAACTGCAAAATTACACAGTGTATGCGAACTGCAACAGCAAGGACAACACAGGCATGTGAGTACAGGCAACGTGACACATATGAGGGAGACACACCACCAGGGCTACACAACACATACACACCTAGGCCATCTGACTCATTGCCTACACTGATGTTGCCAGGGAAGACGGTGCAATGCACAGACACCACACCCATTCCCAGTTGTAGTCAAGTAGCCCACAGGTGCAGTAAGCAAATGGCAGTCAAATGTGTGACCACAGACAACGCACATCACAAAGTGAAGCACAGGTTTATTACACAGTTGCAACATGCTGTAACCACTACAGATGCAAGGTAATCCCACCTGGCAGCGGGCACACAGTCAACAACTGTAGACTGAAGGAAGTCCATGGGTGTGGCGCACATCACCTGTAGGGACACAACAGCTACCAGCCTGGATGTGCAATCACGTCGTCGGTGGACACAGTTCACCAAACGAATCTGAAAGTACCCTGTGAAGGACAGAAATGACACACAGTCAAAAGCAATGCAGTACAGGACAGAACAGCAAAACTCATGCACAATACATGTTACAAGATACCCACCCAGAACCAAGTTAGCATGTCAACACTGTTGGGGAGTACAGCCCACCTGTCACCACACATCGCAACACACATCCTGTCAAGTAGCCCATGGACACACTCCAACAGCACCAGAGCACCACCCACACATCATGCCAACTCACATCATTGACATGACACCTCAGGATACTCACATTCAGCTAAAGAAGTTGGTGATGAGCTGTGTGCGGACATCACCATCACCATCATCATCATCATCGTCACTGGCATCGTGGTCCAGGCCAGGATCCTCCACAGGTGGCGGATGTTGGTCATCGTCATCCTGGATGAGAGGCAACTCCTTCCGCACTGCCAGGTTGTGGAGCATGCAGCAGACGATGATAATCTTGCACACTTTCGCAGGGGCATATGGGAGGGACCCTCCGGTCTTGTCCAGGCAGCGGAAGCGGCTCTTCAGGAGACCAAAGGTCCGCTCAATCACTCTCCTGGTCCGACCATGTGCCTCATTGTAGCGCATCTGGGCAGGTGTCACAGGGTTCCTGAGGGGTGTCAGCAACCACGGCATGTTGGGGTATCCCGAGTCACCTACGGACAGACAAGTGCACATCAGCTGACTTGGAAAAGTGGGCGGAATACTACAGATCAGATCACACACAATGGCACAAAGTCAGTACACACCGACAAGCCAGGCACGCTGGTTCTGCATCTGTGCCATCAACCTGGGGATGCGACTACTCCTCATCACAAAGGCATCGTGTGCTGAACCAGGGAAACGGGCACACACGTGTGTGATGGTCATGTCTGCAAGACACACCACCAGTGCATTGACCGAGTGGTAGTGCTTGCGGTTCCTGTAGGCCTGCTCCTGGGCCTGTGGTGGTACCAAAGCCACATGTGTCCCATCAATGGAGCCAATGACATGCGGCATCCTCCCCAGGGCATAGAAGTCACTCTTCACGTCAGTGAGTCGTCGCAGTCTAGGGAAATAGATGTACCGGTTCAGGAAGAGCAACATTGCCGCCAAAACATCGCGGAGCACACGGCTGAACATGGTCTGTGACATCCCACCAGCAGACGCCACAGTATGTTGGAAGGTATCGGTGGCAAAGAAGTGTAGGGCTGCCATCACCTTCACCTTGGGGGTCAGCGCTGTAGGATACGGGCGGCCAGGCTGCAAATGTGGGGACAACTGCACTGCCAAATCCTCAATCAGCTGCCTGGTGAAGCGGTACCGTCGGATGCTGTCCCGTTCCACCATCGTTGCCAGGTCTGGGAATGGCCGATGGACAGCAGGAGCCCTGCAGTGCAGAGGAGAAGTAAGCAAGATCGTCAGTCACCCCACATATGCGGCATTGAACACACTCAAGATCCCAACATACATCATCATGAGGCACAACTACATGAAGTGTGCAGTACCGGAACGACATTTATGGTACATACATGGCCAACATCTGTCAACACGGTCCTACAGGTGGCATCAATTTGTCCCAGGTTGGCCCATTGGATATCATGATGCTGTGTCACAGTCACCCCCAGTGACATGTGAGGACAGATGTGCCCCAGGCACCACAGCTCAACGACAGGCACATTCCCAGGGACCCTGTAATGCCACATGGACACTGGCATCACCTGGAGTATCATGTGTACACCACAACAAAACAAACATGACCCCCACAGGTAGTGGCCACACTTGCCATGGCAGCAGAGCCATGGACGTCTGTGACACACACGCACAACATCAGAGTCCATGCACACACAACGTGGATGTGGAGACTGTCTCCCATTGTGCACATGAAATCAGAGACATTGTAAACACTACATGCACAAAGACTGTGGAGGGCCATCACTATTGTGCCACTGGGACACCCTGGCTCAAACATACCGTCCCACATGGGACTCACGGGGTATGTGACATGACATACACAAACACCACTGTGAAATGTGACCATGGCACATGCACAGATATGAACAGTTGCACATCACAGTGGTCACGTACACGTAACACCCATGATCCTGTCCCCATGAACACGTGCACAGCCTGGGGGTGGCTGCCCACAGGTGACACCCACAGGACAACATGTACACCAACATACACACAATAGGAAATGCAGCCTTACATGCCTTATGATAAGGTTTGGACAGGCTGTCGTGATGTAGGTGTGCCCCTCACTCCCTGGGAGCTATCTGTGGCTGGCATATGTCCATCTGAGACAGGCATGCTGACATATGCCAGTCACATGTACAGTGATGCGTTGTACTGCAATGGACCGATCGGTGCCTCCGGCCGGCCCATTGCATTCAATGTGTGCGGGTACGCGTTGTACCCCTGTGCGCGTTGAACAGCAATGGACCGATCGGTGCCTCCGGCCGGCCCATTGCATTCAATGTGTGCGGGTACGCGTTGTACCCCTGTGCGCGTTGTACTGCAATGGACCGATCGGTGCCTCCGGCCGGCCCATTGCATTCAATGTGTGCGGGTACGCGTTGTACCCCTGTGCGCGTTGAACAGCAATGGACCGATCGGTGCCTCCGGCCGGCCCATTGCTTTCAATGTGTGCGGGTACGCGTTGTACCCCTGTGCGCGTTGAACAGCAATGGACCGATCGGTGCCTCCGGCCGGCCCATTGCATTCAATGTGTGCGGGTACGCGTTGTACCCCTGTGCGCGTTGAACAGCAATGGACCGATCGGTGCCTCCGGCCGGCCCATTGCATTCAATGTGTGCGGGTACGCGTTGTACCCCTGTGCGCGTTGTACTGCAATGGACCGATCGGTGCCTCCGGCCGGCCCATTGCATTCAATGTGTGCGGGTACGCGTTGTACCCCTGTGCGCGTTGAACAGCAATGGACCGATCGGTGCCTCCGGCCGGCCCATTGCATTCAATGTGTGCGGGTACGCGTTGTACCCCTGTGCGCGTTGAACAGCAATGGACCGATCGGTGCCTCCGGCCGGCCCATTGCATTCAATGTGTGCGGGTACGCGTTGTACCCCTGTGCGCGTTGTACTGCAATGGACCGATCGGTGCCTCCGGCCGGCCCATTGCTTTCAATGTGTGCGGGTACGCGTTGTACCCCTGTGCGCGTTGAACAGCAATGGACCGATCGGTGCGCACCCATTGACAATGGGCTTGCCTGGCAACGGACGCGTTTTTGAATATTCGAACGAGTCGGTTGCTGGAAAATCAGTTGGTCACCCACAACAATGTTGCAAAATAATGTATGTCATGAAGTTGAAGATTTGAAGGATGCTGTGGGCGTGTTTTGGTGCTGCTATTCCATGGATTGGCCAGATTCAGAAGATGCTAACGACTTGGACCTATCACTTTGGACACAAGGGACAGTATCTGCCTCTCCAGCACATATATATTGCTGCATGTTCCCCTGAGAGCCCACTTGCCTGCACTACATGCTCCAGGACGACATCTGCCACTGCACTGCTGCTGTCTCTGCCCCTCTGGACCCTGCAATGGCACGTACTGTGGAGAGAGCCCCAGCCTTCAGCCTTGAAGAGAACCAGGCCCTGCTGGACAGCCTACTTCCACAGTACAGCAAGCTGTATGGGACACCAGGGGAGCAGGTGAGTGTTCTGTGCACTGCCTTTCTGAATGTGCATTTTGTCTGACTAGCAAGGCTGAGAGTCAGCACACCACTGGCTAGCAGGCTCACTGAGTAGTTGTCACCCCCCATAGTGTGTAGTGACTTGCACTGGACAGGTATGGTGCAGTGACAGTGCTTCTGAACAGGGTTTTACTCCCCATGCTATGATACCATGTAGTGACTTCTGGAAAACTGTCCATGGGCAGCCGTGCACTGCCTGGGTACACCATGTGCCCCTGTGATTGCGACATGTATATGCAACTGTGTCATGCACGGATATGTTGCATGTGTAGTAATGTCCTTATCACTTTGTCATCCTGACAGGCTTCTGCCCATCGGAAGCATGAGA
This sequence comes from Calotriton arnoldi, assembly GCA_963921515.1. NCBI lineage: Eukaryota > Metazoa > Chordata > Amphibia > Caudata > Salamandridae > Calotriton > Calotriton arnoldi. The sequence continues at coordinate 1,731,595 of CAWUFW010002155.1, read as the reverse complement.
TCTGGAAGGACATCGTCCGGGCTGTCCGGTCCGTGGGGGTCTACAAGCGCCGGATCCGCAACTGCCAAAAGAGGTGGCAGGACCTTCGGGGCTGGACCCGGAGGATTGCACGGGTCCAGCTGAAGCTGTCGCCTCCTCGCAGGAGGGGCGGAACACGGACCCTGACCCCCACATGCTCAGGATCCTGGCGGTGGTCTTTCCAGACCTGGATGGGCAGCTGAAGGCCAGAGAGCAGCAAGGAGGGGGTGAGTCAAAGACTGCACTGTGTACTCTGTCTAACATGTTATGTGCCCTCCTCGGGCCAGGTTGAACTGCCACAGTACAGCAGTCATGTTGTCCAGGAGCCATGTCCCTCTATTGTGCACTGCCCACTCCTCATCTGATACCCAGGTGTGGCCCTTACATGCAGGGAATTCTGTCACTTAGGACTGTGTCCTTGCAGTTTGCTTGACTCAAGGTGGGAGACAGCATCTGTTTCCCTGACTCTGTGGTGGGCATCATGGGTGGGTCCATTGCTTACACAATGCCTGTATTCTGACATGTAGGGTAGTGTCACAGGTCTCCCATATGTCCAATAGGTATGACCTGGACAGATGAGGGTTAAGAGGATGTGTTGTGGGGGGATGTACATGTGCACTTGTGCAGCTCCAGGACTTGCATTCCCCATGACCTACTATTGTGACACAGTGCAGAGTGTTGTTGTCTGGCTGCAAAGTCATACATCACTGAGACAGTGATGTATGACTTTGCAGTCATGCCTCCGCCATGGCATGTGTCTACTGATTGGTGATCCTGCAGGGGAGTGACATGTGCTACATGCACACCATAGTGGCGCTGGCTATCAGGACATGGGTGCATCATGGTGTCTGTCGCTGGTATGCATCACATGCATTTCCTATTTGACTCTGGGCATCCCTTACATCCGTAAACCTGTACTGACTCAGTGGCAAGAGCTGTGATGTGTCCACACCGTGTCCTCTGCACTGTCCAACTACTGTGTACTTGGTGCATGTGTCAACACTGGGGTGTTGCAATCCAACAGACACCAGACAGATGGGTGCAAGGCCATGTGGGATGTGAGTGCCATGCTTGGCATCAGACTGACAATTGACTTCTCCTGTTCAATTAGTGCACTTTTAGCAATGTACAACTAATGATGCCAGGGCTTGCTCTGGGATGTGCTGTGCTCACAGTGGTGTGTGCGTTATGTGCAGGTGACTGATGTCTGTCTGTTTCCCCATTGTTTGCAGATACATCCACGGCCACGGAAGGGGACAGCTCCACGGACCAGGAGGAGCCGGAGAGCCAGACTGGGTCAGCAGCCGAGGAGTGGTCGGAGGGACCCAGTGGCACGGAGGGCGAGGGGAGCCACACCGAGGAGTCCTCAGCAGCATCCACCTCAGCTGAGGACCAGAGCAACTCGGAGGATGACTCCCTTGTGGAGGCGGGTGTCAGCAGCCACCACACCCCAGCTAGTGTTGCTGTCCCCGCCACCACCAGCACCACCACCGCCCTCCCATTGGCTCCCATTCCCCAGGTCCGTGGAGGCTCCCATGTCCGGGAGCGTGTCTCCTTTGGGCCAGGCACCGCACCCCTGCCCCTGTGTCCCCTGCTGCCCTGAGTGAGGAGTCTGTGTACCTCCTTCGCCAGCTCCATGTAGGGCAGACAGCCATGCTGAGTGTCCTCCATGCGCACACCGCGCTGTTGACTCAGCTGGTGTCGTTCATGGAGGGCATCTCATCGGGCATGTCTGACCTACAGAGGGGCAATAGGTCCATGGACTCCTCCCTGACGGCAGCAGTGTCCCTCCTCAAACGGTCCCTCACCCCTCCTGCCTCTGCTCCATCCACACTCCCCAGCACCTTACCCATCCCAGGCACACACACACTGGCACACACCAGCACACACACATCCAGCACACTGACACACACGCCAATGACAAAACGCACACGCACGCACATTCAGGGGACTGAAGCCAGACTCACAGGGGATGGGGCCCTGGAACACACACACGCATCCACATGCACTGCGCAGTCCTCAGTTCCCTCTCCCTCCAAAGCACCCTCCCTTGCCTCACCTGCAACCCCAAAGTCACAGCAGCTCTTCCTCTGTGACCTCGGCCTCTTCCCCACCGATGAAGCTGCTCCAGCATCCCGGGGGAAGAGGAAGCCCACCCACACGGAGCAGAGTGCCCCTCGCCCCCGGACACCCTCCCCCAGGCGCAGACGGACTGAGGCCCCCACCCGCAAGTCCCCCGGAGTGCTAAGAGCAAGACCCCGCCACCGCCCTGCAGCTCAGGCACAAGGTCTCCGTCCTCCATCCCTCAGGCCCCCACTGCACAGGTGCCCCCACCACACCCTGCCCCAGGTTCCCCCACCCACAGATATACCATCCCCAAGATGCTCCGGCCTTCTCCCCCTGCCACTTGCTCTCCCAGCACCACACCCCCGCTGCGCTTGTCTGTGCCACTGATGTGGTGAGGGTGTCCTCCCCCTCTGTCCAACCCACCTTGCCTGTTCCCCATTCTCCTCCCCTGGAGGTAGGCACTGCAGTGGAGTCCACTACCGCCCTGTCTGACTTGGGCACTGCAGTGGCGGACCTGTCCACCCCATCTGCAGGGTCCACTGCAGTTGTGCCGGCACCCACGACATCTGTGTCATGCCCCCCAGTTGTGCCGGCACACACCATGTCAGACACCTCCACTGCAGTTGTCAGTGGCTCTCCAGCACCCACCACCCCTTCCCTGACTCCCCCTGGTGAGCCCTGATCCTGTCCCTGCGGTGCCTGGCCTGCCCCCCGGTTGCCCCTCCTAGTGGATTGTCCCTGGTATTGTGCAGGCATGCGTAGGGTGACATCTGCCAGTGTCACCCTGTTTGAACTTTGACAATGGACTGGCCATTGGCCTTTGCTCTTTTTCAGGACTTCGTTTGGCCTCAACACATATGCTGAATAAAGCAACTTTCTTTTCTCTAGTGCTCATGCTTCAGATGTACATGTTGTTGGTGCAGCTAACCATGCCCTTGCTGCAGTGATGGTGATATCTGGTCTCATGATTATGAAGTGTTACTGTGCAGGAACCCATGTGGTCCAGGGGGAATGTGTCCTATCATGTGGTGTATCCATGTCATCAATAGCAGCATCTGAGGGTGTCATGTGTTCAGTATTTGGCAATGGGTTTCCTACTTACATTGGCAATTTCACATCTGTGGCTTCCACCCCTGCACATCTGTTGTGCCTGCCATCGTTGCATTTGTCTACTTCCCTGACCGTGTTGCCATCTCCAGTGGACATGCAGGTTTGGGCATCAATGGGGAGGGACTCATCCGTGTAGTCAGTGCAACATTGCTATACAAGTGTGTTGGATCTGTGCTGATGATTCCGTTGGCACATCCATGACCAGGCTGATGTGATGGGAGCCCTCATTTGGTGCTAATTGTTGATTGTGTGACCAAGTGCTCAGCTGACATGATGGGGCCCTACTGAGGCAACATATGGCACAGCTTTCCTCACACAGGAGTGGAGTCCCCTCATGGCAGTGTGTACACGTGTGACATTGCCTGCGCCCAAGGTGTGTGTTGTATGTGCATGTCTGTGTGTTCACTTCCATTCATCTGCGCATGCTGTGATCCCTAGTGTTGTACCTGTTTGTGATGCTTGCTGACTTGAGCTATGTTCCCCCAAAGTCTTCTCCCTGTGTTCTCTGTGATGTGGGTGCATGGCACATTACTGGTCATCAGGGTGTCACCCATAGGTGTGTTTGCTGTCAGGGCAGAGTTTGTGTGCTGACGCAGATGGGTCACAGTCAGGTTTCCCTTTGGCACTTGTTGTTTGCCCCTGTCATGTGATTTCCAGTTTGTGTTATCTTTCAGTGATTGTGACACGTTGTGTGTGTGACTGCTGGCACTCCTTAGGGTCCGGGCTGCAATGTTGGTTGTTGTCTATGTGTGTTCTTTGTGGGTGACCTTGGTTTCTTCATTGGTGTGTGACTGTGGCTGGGATCCCATTGGTCGGTGTGGTATTGCCGTCATGTCCATGTACAGCGTAGTGTGCAGTGTGTCAGACATTCAGGAGTCTTGTTGAGTGTCCATGTGTGATGTGTTTCTACACCTTGGTTCCCACCCACCACCCTGGAATAGTAATGGGTGCATGTGCAATGTCACCAGTGCATGTGTACTTCACTGCTGCACATTGTTGGAGGTCGAGGGGTGTGGTGTTGAGTGTGTGCAGATGAGAGTTGTTGCCCGGCTAGTCCCCTGCCTCCATGTTGGCCTTGGCTTACTGGCCATGCTGATTGATTTGTGCTTGTGTAGGTGTGATGGTAGTTAGTTGCTCAGGACACCTGACTGTGGTTCACAGTGTGAACGACATTTAGCTTTGTCATCACAGTGGTATTTTTCTTCAGCCCAGGGTCACCACATTGTGGGGGCCCTGGGGGTGGTGCTGTGGTGTGTCTGTGACTTGCTGTGTCAGTTGTTGTTCCTACGTGCCTGTGTGACATGTGTGTTTTGTGCTCCCTCTCACCTGTCAATGCCTGCTTGCCCACATAGGGGATTTGGATCCATGAGTTACCTTAGTGTGGCAGTGTATGCACATCTGTATGATTGGTATTCAGCTCTCCTCATGTGTTGTGTTGTTGCCTGGGGACAATGGCACCCCCACCCCTCACCTGCTGTGTATGATGACAGTGTTGGTCTGCCTGTTTGTGTTTGTGCATCTGCACCACTGCATTGGCATATCTTGGGTGTGCCATTGGCTGTATGTTGTTTGGTGTGTTTCCCCTGCTGTCCCTGGGACTCCTAGGTAATCGGTCAGCACAGTGATCATGGTTTGTGTGTCCCATTGCTGCCATGGTATGGTATCTGTTCACCTCACATCTGCTGTCTCCACAGGGTATCTGCATTTGTGTGCCCATTGGTGCAAATATGTGGTTCTGCATTCTGATGGTCACTTCTGTCATTGTGTCATTGATGACTGTTGACGGTCTCAGCCACCATGGGTGTTGTTTGTCTGCACATGGCCAAAGGAATGTTTCATTTGCACTGCAGTATTTGGCTCCCCCAATTTATGTTGCAATGGGACACATACACTACTTTGCCACAGATGAGTTTTTGGTTCTGTGACCAGGAATGATCCATGCAGTTTGGCAGTTGCAGCTCTTTCTTTGTCAACAATTACCTTTTGGTCACTGTGATGATGAGGGTGTAGACCCCATTGCCACAATGTTCAAAATGTGCTTCAGCTATGGACCCCACACTTGCCTTTTGGTCACTGTGATGATGGGGGTTTAGACCCCATTGCCACAATGGTCAAACTGTGCTTCAGCTATGGACCCCACACTTACCTTTTGGTCACTGTGATGATGGGGGTTTAGGCCCCATTGCCACAATGGTCAAAATGTGCTTCAGCTATGGACCCCACACTTGCCTTTTGGTCACTGTGATGATGGGGGTTTAGGCCCCATTGCCACAATGGTCATGGGCTGCTTGCATTGTGGGTGCCACACACATATATGTGTGGCACATGTGCTAGGGGGTCACATTGTATGTTCAATGTCATGTTCGGTGTTGTAGGCATTTGACACAGCCTGCTCACACGCTTGTCATGGTGGTGGGGGGATGTCTTAATCTTGCATTCCCTAGGTTGTGGTGTGCTTGTTGTGTCATGCATTGTCCATCCTATGAGTGGGGGTGGTAGTAGTGGTAGGCATCCAGCCCCCTGGCTAAGGGTGGTGGTAGGCATCCAGCCCCCCTGGCTAAGGGTGGTAGTAGTGGTGGGCATCCTGCCCCCTGGCTAAGGGTGGTAGTGGTGGGCATCTGGCACCCCCTGGCTAAGGGTGGTAGTAGTGGTGGGCATCCTGCCCCCCTGGGTGAGGGTGGTAGTAGTGGTAGGCATCCTGCCCCCCTGGTTGAGGGTGGTAGTAGTGGTAGGCATCCAGCCCCCCTGGCTAAGGGTGGTGGTAGGCATCCAGCCCCCCTGGCTAAGGGTGGTAGTAGTGGTGGGCATCCTGCCCCCTGGGTGAGGGTGGTAGTAGTGGTAGGCATCCTGCCCCCCTGGTTGAGGGTGGTAGTAGTGGTAGGCATCCAGCCCCCTGGCTAAGGGTGGTAGTAGTGGTGGGCATCCTGCCCCCCTGGGTGAGGGTGGTAGTAGTGGTAGGCATCCTGCCCCCTGGGTGGGGTGGTAGTAGTGGTAGGCATCCAGCCCCCCTGGCTAAGGGTGGTGGTAGGCATCCAGCCCCCCTGGCTAAGGGTGGTAGTAGTGGTGGGCATCCTGCCCCCTGGCTAAGGGTGGTAGTAGTGGTAGGCATCCTGCCCCCCTGGTTGAGGGTGGTAGTAGTGGTAGGCATCCAGCCCCCTGGCTAAGGGTGGTAGTAGTGGTGGGCATCCTGCCCCCCTGGGTGAGGGTGGTAGTAGTGGTAGGCATCCTGCCCCCTGGCTAAGGGTGGTAGTAGTGGTGGGCATCCTGCCCCCCTGGGTGAGGGTGGTAGTAGTGGTAGGCATCCAGCCCCCCTGGTTGAGGGTGGTAGTAGTGGTAGGCATCCAGCCCCCCTGGCTAAGGGTGGTGGTAGGCATCCAGCCCCCCTGGCTAAGGGTGGTAGTAGTGGTGGGCATCCTGCCCCCTGGCTAAGGGTGGTAGTGGTGGGCATCTGGCACCCCCTGGCTAAGGGTGGTAGTAGTGGTGGGCATCCTGCCCCCCTGGGTGAGGGTGGTAGTAGTGGTAGGCATCCTGCCCCCCTGGTTGAGGGTGGTAGTAGTGGTAGGCATCCAGCCCCCCTGGCTAAGGGTGGTGGTAGGCATCCAGCCCCCCTGGCTAAGGGTGGTAGTAGTGGTGGGCATCCTGCCCCCCTGGGTGAGGGTGGTAGTAGTGGTAGGCATCCTGCCCCCCTGGTTGAGGGTGGTTGGCATCCAGCCCCCCTGGGTTGGGGTGGTGGCGCGCATTCAGGCCCCTGTGTGCATATGTGGCATTGGTGATGGGCATCCCGCCCCTATGGTGCTGCTGTTGCTGGTGTAAGTATATTCTGCATCCCTCTGTGTGTGTGTGATGTGTCGTGTACGTGTTGTATGTGTTTTGTGGTTGGTGTCTGACTTACCTTCTGCGCCGTACGCGTCCGTGCCTGTTCCGGTAGTAGATGTAGAATATTGGTATGATCGGGACGAAGGGATTCATGGTTGGTTCGTGTCGTTCGTCCTTCTCGTTGCTTCGCGTCGTCCTCGTCGCTTGGCTTCGTCCTCGTCGCTTCGCGTCGTCCTCGTCGGTGCTGTGTTCGTCTCGTAGCCGTGGATCGTGTTGTGGCGCGATTCGGAGCTTATGTGCGCCTCTCCCGGATGCTTTGACGTGCCGTGCGTAGCGACGGGTTCGGCGCGTACGGAAAGCGCATCGTACTTGTCCGGCCGGACGGGGCTGCATTTTCCCTTCCGTGCGACTCGATTCGGCGTTTCCGGATTCGCCTCGGTCGGAGAACAGGACCTGGTTTGGGTGAGTACGGCTCGGCCGGGATTTTTGCTGTTGTGCGCATCGTACTTGCTCGTTCGGTGTACTGTACGGATCGGTCGGGAAACTGGCTTTCGCATGGCTTTTTTCCCGACCGAATAGTATTGGGTGCGCCTCCGACCGAGATCGGAATCGGCCCCAGAGTAGGGAGCAGGCAAAGATTAGCATTGAGAGAAAAGCCAGGTCTAAATGGGTGGTACAACCAATGGTGCAGGCCCAGTAGTAGCATTTAATTTACATGCCCTGTGCACACGTATTACCACTTTACTATGGACCTATAAGTAAATTAATTATGCTAATTGGGGACAAACCAATGTTACCATGTTTTAAGGTGTGAGCACATGCATTTTAGAACTGGTTAGCTGTGGTAAAGTGCACAGAGTCCTACGGCCAACGAAAACTAGATCAGAAAAATATGGAGGAGTAAGGCAAAAGGTTTTGGGGGAAGGCCACCCTATGGCTGACAGGTCTAACAAACATTTTTTGGGGTTTAGGGAATAGGCTTTCTTCATGTGAAACATTATTTTACCCTCATAGAATGCAAAAACTGTGCATTCCCTTTAGGCAAGCCCTTAGGCATGCCAACCCTCCTCGCACTCCTTGTAGTCAGTATACAGAGCATGCTGGGTCCTGTCTTTGGCCATGAACAAATGGTTATAAACACAGGGCATGGCCTGTGACCATACCAAGTATCCATCCTCTCCCTATAGCTGCAGAGCAAGATCATAGTTCATAACCTTAGGCCACTTGCAGCAGTCATGGACACCGACCATGGCCCTCAATCAAGACAATGCCTAATCCATGTCCTCTCCGAGTATACTGTAAGCCTTGACGTTATTTCAGTTATGCTGGAGTATTCACCGTAATTTAAATACTTATGTGTTACTCTTTGACATGGAATTACTGTTAATGGCGCGATTATGCCCACTGACATAATTAACAGTAATTTGGGGGGGGAACCACCAGCAAGAGTATACTTAACTAGCACGAGGGGCTGCTGACCCTGCTGTTTATGCTCTGTTGTATTTAGCATTATTGTCTTAGCAAAATGCATCCTTGTGTCCATTTTGGATACCAGGGTGCATTTTGTGCTAAGAAACCAACACTAAATTCTGGGCCTAATTGGGGGGAACATTCTACCCCAAGTGCACATCTAACAAGTATGAGCAGTTGCTTGCACTCACTATTCATGTCTGTTGCATTTAGCACTATTTCTTAGCATAAAATGCCCACTCGCGCCCATTTTGGACATGAGGGGACATTTTTGTAAAAAGCACTACAGTTCTCGCATAATTTTGCATAATGTTGTGGACTTTTGGGTAATTCTGCATGATTAGGCTACACAGGATTGCACAATTATGCCCACCCCTAGTCTGTAGTACATGGTTTTTGGCCTTGGACAGCAGACTGTGGTGGCAACAATCTCTGGACACAAACATTAACCACAGGCATTTTAATTTTGATTCCCTTTTGAGTTTTTGCTGATGCTCCCGTTTTTGTAGTTGTCACAATTATTTGAGAACTTGTTTGGATTTCTTGAATTTGACATCATGATTTACATATTTGTTTGTCAAATAAAGGGAAATAACCACACTACAGGATGTTCCCAGACCCCCATGGGTAATGCTCCCCTTTCCTCCACTTGCCCCTGAAGAGTTTTTTGCACAGCAGCAGTTTGAGAACAGTTAGAACTCCACCTGCGTCATATAATGGGCGCTGTAGGAAAATGTTCAATCTGTAATAATCACTCAGATCTCAGCTGCTCTCAAACTGTTCTTGAGCATTCAAAAACTGTAAACATGATAAAACAGCTATTTAAAAACTATGGGGCCTAAAACGATGGCGGTCGGATGTCCAACGCCGAGCCGGCGGTGGCGCCCGCCGGACAGGCGGTGGACATCCGCCCGCGATCGCAACCAAGAAAACCGCTGGTCAAATTAGGATGGCGGTGGTGACCTCGGCGGTGGGAAATTATGACCGCCGCTTTTCTGCCGGTTGTCATCCGCACTCCTGCCTGGCGGACGGAGCAGGACCAGGATAATGGTGGCGGTGCAGTACAGGCTCCGCCGGCAGGATTATGATGCCGGCGGTAGCCAGCCTTTCCTCAGCGGTCAAACCGCCATGGAAAGGCATGCGGAGATTGTCTTCCAGGGGCCCGATGCGGGCCCCCAATGTGTTGGGGGGGTGCACTGGGGGGGTACCCATGGTCCCCCCCACATTTCCCTGTACCAGGTGGCAGGCACTGTGCAGTGCCTGCCACGCAGTGCAGGGAAATGCAGGACATGCTCCTTTCGGCATCGCAGCGGTGCTGCGGGCAGCAGCAACCGCCGCATTGTTAAGGCCCGCGAACAGACCGCCGCAGTCGGATTTCGACTGCGGGTCATCGTAATTCGACCGGCGGTGATGTCGCGGTCCATGCGGGCGGTCTTTTCCCGCTACCATGGTGGTCGGGGAGGTTTTCCGACCGCCATCGTAATAGGCCCCCAAATTCCTAAACTATCGTTGAACTCGTGTCAAAATACTGTTAACATTGACCCTTCAAAAATGCTACGTTTTTATAATGCAAATATTTGAAATATACTGATTTAATCAAAACCACACAAAGGCAACTTGCATTGATGTGCGATACTGTTGCACGACTCAATTTCACACTGACATATTGGTAGAAAATGCCATTTTTGTACTGTTCATTGTTGGACTGCCAGTTCAATGCCTGTGTTTCACAAAAAAGTGGTCTTTATGGGGGAAGTGTAACCCTTGACTTTCACGACAGAAGGTTAGGATCAGGTTCCAAACACCTCTAACACAGTTAGCTCAAAGGTATATATTCATTTTATTACATTTTTTCTGAGAGATTTTCAATTCAATTCATTAGATTTAAAACAATTGTAAGGTGCTCCTAGAGAGTGACGGCGCAGTGAAAGTGACTATTGGTCAAAAAGTGCATATGTGCTATGTACAGAAACGTATACATGTGGCTGATAGGGATAGTAGGATATTTCGAGTTAGCACCCGTGGAGTGAGTGTTGCTATCTACCATCAATATATTAAAAACAGTCCACATAAGTTATTTTGACAACGTTTCGACTACCTAAGTATGTATTATTCAAAACGGGGTCATCATCAGGACGAAAAATACATATGAGACACCAATTGATAGGGGCAACTGGTACAACAGTCAAGCATAAAATGAATCTTTCATGCTGCAATGATCCCTTTGGAGACGATACTTGGGCTTTTAAAGGTGCATATGTCACCCATGATTTTATGAAATGCGTTTCAAAATCGCATGTTTGCAGTCATTTGATTAAGAGTGTCTTTTGACAAAAGAGCGTCCTTGCTGAATGCCTGTGGCTAGTATAAAAGTGAAGTAATTCATATAATTTTTGTGATCTGGTGGCACAGGAATCAATCAAAGCAACAGCAGAAAGAAGTGTGGCGTTAAAATCCTATCACGTGTGAAACAACTGATCAGCACCTATGAGCCTCCATCAAATCAACAGCAGAAAGAGGTTCTCTGTAAATGGGCCCATCTTGTAGCTCACTAGCACTAGGAGCGGGTTTAGAATTGGGTTTTAGCCAGTCTGCAACACCAAAGAATCATGCAAAACCCTCTGCTAAATAAGTAATGTGTAAGAAGTTATAATGGTTTTGAAAATTCAGATCAGTTTCAAGCTAGGCAAGAAAAGGTATAAGAAACAATCACATGTAGCCTGGATGTTTGGTATAGATTTACTAACTACTAGTATCTCCCAGGTCCATAATTTCTTTGCTAGCCATTGGAAAGAGAGGAAACAAGATCCAGTCATGGAGTAGAAGAGGCCCATTGACATCTTGGGCTGCACAAAGAAGGTGCTCTTAAGAGAGGCGGTAGCTTAATTTGGGGTTAAACAAACACACAATGTAAGTATTAGCAATGTGCCTCCATCTTGTGGTGGCAATTAGAGTCAGCTTTTAGGGGCACACACTAAACGGAAATAAACACAAATTAATTATTGTTCCAGTACACCAAATAGTCATCAGAACAAATGAAATAGCCCCACTGATGCAGAGAAACAACTATAGATACTGTGTAGATGCCTAGGTCATTGACTTTCACCAACTGAGACAGGAAGCAGAGGAGGACCCCAAACACCTAGTCCCAGGGAGACGGAATGTGTGTGTGTGAAGATGTGATCAACGTATCCTTGGTGAGTGTGAAAAAAACGAAAATACCATAAGCAGAATATATCAGACTGTCCAGAGGAAGTCCCAAACCTTCCAGTGGATTATGTGGAGTAACCACCTTCCACATGTCACGCTTTTGCAATTAGTGTGACCCAACTTGAAAAAAGGGGAAATTTTCAGTGCTTTACTAAATAGAAATAACCAGGGTAAACAGAAAAGAAACCACACCTGAGCCCCTGTTCATTAATCTATGTAATTCCTTCTGCTTCTAATGTCCAAGCAGGAACACCCTCCTCTCAGCTTAGAATAAATAAATTGGCATTTAACAGAGGAGGAGAAATAGCATGCAGAGAGTGAGGAGGAAAACACTTAAAACCAGTGGCGGCTCCTCCTCTAAGGCGGAGGAGCATCACCCCACTATCGTCACCCCATTGCCCTCTGAGCAGTTTAAAAAGGGAAAATAAAATGATAATAACGCATTGTTATTATCATTTTATTTTCTGCACTTGCTCAGTTCTCGGGGCGGGGCCGGGCTGAGCTCTGAAGAGCAGGGGAGGAGTGGTGAGCACTTAAGTGCGCATTGCTGTTTGGCCGGCCATCTTGGGCGGCCAAACAGTCATGCGCACTTTGCATGTTCTTCACCGGGCTGAAATGCACAGCCTGGGTAGAGATCATGCACAGGCTCATACTCCGGCTGAGCATCGAACCACGGCGCTCAGACCAATCAAAACGCTGATGTCATGGTGGCAGCAGTGCCATGATTGGCTTAGGGGAAGCCTGTTTGCTTCCTGCTTCCGTTCGGGGAATCAGAAGAGACGATGAGAAGTGGCATTGCGGCGACCACATCCCACCACCCCCACCCCGCCCCACTACCCCCATTCAGTTGCAGCCGTCACTGCTTAGAATTAGAGTGCAGAGAGCAAGAAGAGTTGGTAATGCAGAAATGAACAAATAATGAGTTGGGTTTATACCAGGGGCGGCTCCTCCGTTAAGGCGGAGGAGTATCACCTCACTGATCTCAGAGCAGGAGAAAGGAAAAATAAAATGATATTAACCTCGTTATTTTCATTTTATTGTTCACTTCGGGGCTGGATTAGGGCGGGCGGGGCTGGTGGCACAGGGGGAGGAGTGGTTTGCACACTCCAAGTGCACATGACTGCTTGGCCGGCCATCTTGGTCTGGCCAAACAGTCATGCGCACTTTGCATGTTCCCCAATTGGCTGGAATGCATAGCCTGCTGAGGAACATGCACAGGCTCCCTGTCACCGCCTGAGAGCCGAAACACAGCACTCAGACCAATCACAACGCTGCATTGCAGCATTGTGATTGGCTTAGGGGAGGGAGCCTGGGTGCTTCCTATTTCTGCAACCGAAGCTGAGGAAAGAAGGTGACATCAGAAGGGACTGGAACTGAGGAGAGACAGCGGCCGGTAAAAGGTAAGCATTCTTTTTTATTTAAATTTGTTCCTCCCGCCTCGCCACACCGTTCCCTTCTAGCCACCACTAGTTTATACACCATGTATGCGAGGGAAATGACATAGACCCACATACATTTTGCGCCAGTACCTGCAAAATATTCTGATTTCCCTGCTTCATGACACTGATGGTGTAATTCCATTTGGCAGTTTTTGCAGTAGCGGACAGCAACCATTCCTAATGGACTTAAAATGGAAAACACATCTTTTTGGCCATCACCTTTACAGGCCTGTAAGAAACTTGAAATAACAAAAGTAATCTGAAAATGCTAATTTTTCTGCCACTTTCATACCTATTCATCCAACCGTGCCAACGTTATTAGCAAATTTGAAAGCGTATTTCCAATGGAAAGTATATATCAACCACAACTAGTGAGTATTATATGCATGTTGCCTTTGTTGACTGACAACTGCTGACATTTTATTCTTGACACTCCAACCATTGAAAGAAATGACATGACGTACTTATTTATGCATCATCTTGCACCAGAATAGTAGAAACTGCTAATTTGAAAGCACTTCCCACTTCTCCTGCTTTGGCTGGTCTTAATTAGGCTCACTTCTTCAAAGGAAATGTGTTACTGCAGTTTCCATACTACAACGTTCCTGCATGCTCGTGGCTTTCGGTCATTTTTGACATGCTATCAAATAATAATGCGCTAAAATAATTTAAATGGATAAAGGTATATCAGCTTCCTGAGTGAAGGCGTAAGATATTTCTTAACAGGAGATCTGGTTTTTCCCTGTTATCTTCCGCTGAGTTTTACTGTGAGGTTACAGCGATTCCTGTTGACGAATTGATTGATTTTGAACGAGTTCCCTTCTCGCAGCTTCTCACACTCTTTATATTTTTTCTTTGTGCTTTCTTTCGCATGTACGCATTTCCCTCCATTTCTCTAAAGGTCAGCGAGTCCTCTGTGAAGAGGAATGTGGTAAATATAAATGCGTATTCACCAAGGAAGACAGGTGGCATTTGAATCACTCCATTAGGCAATTTTAAACCTACTTTAAATGTATTACAAGTGACAGCAACAGCAAATCAAATACAGGCCTGCTGTCCAAACAGACACGAATCCATTAATTGTTGTCAGGTGACGGTGGCATGAAAAACCCGGAGGAATCACTCTGTAGGTTTCAGAGGAAAACGCTTGCATCTTTACTTGAAACACCTGTCGGTGAGGGGCGTTAGGTCAGGACGGATGGTATTTCCCAGGTACTCGTAGACAGGGACATCTTACGGATTTTGGGGGCCCTGGGCCACACATATTTTTGGGTGCCCCTGTTCAGAACAGCTTTTAATTTATTATCCAATTTCAGCTCATTCATGCCCTCTTTGGCCAGGTCACTGACAGTGCACAGCCTCACTTGTCCAAATTCTAAAAGTGTTTACATCTAATATTCAGGGATAGTGGCCTGTGAGTTCAATATTGTAACACAGCAGCTCACTAATATTACTGCAAATAATCTCTGTGACACCCTCCCATTTCTCATATGTGAGGTCCTGTTTTGATTTAAAATAAAAGATTTAATGGATGTTGTATGAAACACATTTCTCTGCAAAATGTCTGTAATAGACTCTCTCACATCACCCACATTAAAAACAAATGAAGGGGAAACAGCATATAAAACTATCTGTTTAAGAATTATTACAGGTCATCAGTGCAAAGCTCTCTGCAGAACAGAGTTGGCCCTATCAGGGGCCCCCCTGAAAGGCTGGGGCCCTGGGCCAGAGCCCACTGTGCCCATGCCTTAAAATGTCTCTGCTCTTAGACGTCTGTCGTGATAATTCGGACAAGGACGCGGTCCCCTTCCCGGCAGTATTTGAATTGTGAAACCTGCGACGGTGATATTTCCAAGAGCTCTGAGTTTAGACACGACGCCGCGAGCTATAAAAATATATATATATTCATGTAATCACATCTCAGAGTTTTTACACAAATGCAACAGTGATTTCGTATTCTGTGCTGTATAAACGCGTAGTCACGTAGACAAGGACTCCTTTCCTCTCTTAAAATATTTAAATTCAAGATCTAGATATGCTCAGGTATTTTTTGCAATAGGATAAAATAATCATCAAGCAAAATGATTAACTGAGACCAAATCTACATTGCATGATGTAGAAATGGAAAAGGCTCCAGTCAATTCATATCGTTTGGAAGCTGTGAAATGCTGCAGCATTTTAGCATTCAAGTGGTCAAGCATAATGCTATGTGCAATACAGGCCATGCAGAGGTTTCCTTTCGGTAAACATAAAGATGTGTTTCTGTATGGGGCCTCTTAAGCAGGGGTTCCTAACCTTTTGAGTTCTGTGGATCCCCACTGACTCACCATTGGACCCTAGCCCAAGCAATTTCCATGATTTGAACCTTACAGTCCTACAGAAATAAGTATACATAAAACAAATACACAAATTAAGATATATTTCATAACTTCACAAACAAAAACATTAAAAATAAAAAAATAAAAATTTTAATTGAAATGGGAAGGCTAGCACGTCTTTGTAGTTTTATTTCTGAAACACAAAGCCATATGCTAAACTGACATGTAACTTTGGCTTTTTTGCTCCTAAAGCATCCTTGCCTTTTGTTGGTGCATACTAGTGCCTCATTTAAGACTACCAATCGTACTTAACACTGTTTGCTGTATTTGCGCTGTTATCAAGAATCAAGGTAAGGATACCAACTAAGGGGGCGATTACTATGTCGGGCGGAAAGCCTCCTCCCGACAGTCGGAATCTCCTCGACTGCGTCAAAGCCCTTCTGGCCGACTCGGTTAGTTTACATTCTGACCGACCGATTACGATGATCTTGGTCGGAATGTAAACTGCTCGGTCATTCCAAATCGGTTCCGGACGACTCGCGGAGTATCCATGTCGGTCGGAACAGCATCGTATACCCCTATGCACAGCCTTTCCGTCCTTGGGATTACCATGTCATTTTCGAACAGCCTTTCCACGTCGGCCTGTCCGACACAGAAAGGCTGTCAGAAAGTGTCTTTGGGGACCCCTAGCAGGGCCCCCTAGCCCCCGCAGCCAATGGGTGGTGACCGAGGGGGTAACTAAAGTAGCCCCCTGTAAAACCCTGCACTGTGTGGCAGATATCATGGGGTGCCTGCGACAGGATGCAGGGTTTTACACATGCACCCCATTTCCCCAGAGGAGCCTGTGTTAAGGCTGGTTCTCGGGCATAGCATGGGCTCCCATAGGAAACAATGGGAATCCGGCTGAACAGTGTACGGTCACATCGTAATTGGATGGTCAGAACCGCTGACCTCAAGTCGGTCGGTCCCAATTCTGAGTCGGTGTCGGGCAGAGGCTTTCCGTCCGACATCGTAATGAGCCCCTTAATGTTTCACCTCAAGTTTCAAATTCCTTCATACTTATAAGGTGTTTTAACGGATCACTGACAGAATATCGACAGTCAGAATATCGCGGTACAAAAATATCGACACAAAAATATCGATGTCAAGAATATCGAAGTCCTATCTACATAATGGTAAGTACAAAAATATCGAAAAAAAATATTGTCCAAAATATCGTTGTTAAAAATATCGTTTTTTTTAATGTTTGAAAAATAATGTAAAATAAAGTAAATAATACATATAATTAAAAGAAACATAGTTGAAATTATCTTAAAATGTTTAAAATTATAACTAATACATATAATGTAAAAATAAATTAAACATATATATATATATATAAAATATAATATATATACTTACTTAATAATATTTATAAATAATTATTTTAATAACTTATAAATTGTTAGAAAACATATTAAAAATTATAAATACATATATATATACACAAACACCAATAATATAGATAAAAATATATATAACAAATTAAAAAATTAGAATATTTTTAATCTTTTTAAAATACATTATACACTACATTAACTAAAACAGGAGAGAAAATATTGGATAGCGGAGAGGATAACATTACTATTCCTACTCCAGAGAGTGCAACAGTAGGGAAAGTGTTGGATAGCGTAGGGATAAAAATTACTATTCCCACTCCATTGAGTGCAGCAGTAGGGAAAGTGTTGGATAGCGTAGGGGTAAAAATTACTATTCCCACTCCAGTGAGTGCAACAGTAGGGAAAGTGTTGGATAGCGAAGGGGTAAAAATTACTATTCCCGCAACAGTAGTGAAAGTGTTGGATAGCGTAGGGGTAAAAATTACTATTCCCACTCCAGTGAGTGCAACAGTAGGGAAAGTGTTGGATAGCGTAGGGGTAAAAATTACTATTCCCACTCCAGTAGGTGCAACAGTAGGGAAAGTGTTGGATAGCGTAGGGGTAAAAATTACTATTCCCACTCCAGAGAGTGCAACAGTAGGGAACGTGATGGATAGCGAAGGGGTTAAAATTACTATTCCCACTCCAGAGAGTGCAACAGTAGGGAAAGTGTTGGATAGCGTAGTGGTAAAAATTACTATTCCCACTCCAGAGAGTGCAACAGTAGGGAAAGTGTTGGATAGCGTAAGGGTAAAAATTACTATTCCCACTCCAGAGAGTGTAACTGTAGGGAAAGTGTTGGATAGCAGAGGGTTAAAATTAACATACTCATCAATTAATTTTTTTTTACAATTAAATAACCAATTAATAATTAATTATTAATAAATTATGTATAAATAATAACAACAAAATAATAATTACTTCATTATAATTAAATTACTTCCCACTCTATTCCCCTATAAACCCACAACCCGCTCCTAAAAAAATTGCACAATTAATATCATTATCAATTAATCAATTCATAAAAATGTATTACCAATTAATAATTTATTAACAATAAATTAATTATCAATACCAATAAATAAAAATTAATAATTACTTTCTTAAAATTAAATTACTTCCCACCCTCTTCCTCTATAAACCCACAACCCGCTCCTAAAAAAAATAACACAATTAATATAATTATCAATTAATCAATTAATAAAAATGAATTACCAATTAATAAATAATTAACAATAAATTAATCATCAATACCAATAAATAAAAATTAATAATTACTTTATCAAAATGAAATTACTTCCCACCCTATTCCCCTTTAAACCCACAACCCGCTCCTAAAAGAAATTAACACAATTAATATAATTGTCAATTAATAAAAATTAATTACCAATTAATAACTAATTAACAATAAATTAATTATCAATATCAATAAATACAAATTAATAATTACTTTATTATAATTAAATTACTTCCCACCCTATTCCCCTATAAATCCACAACCCGCTACGGAATAAAAACACAAAATTTAATTAAAATCAATTAATAATTTCTAAAAATTATTATTAAATTTACTATAATTAAATTACTTCCCACCCTATTCCCCTATAAACCCACAACCCGCTACGGAACTAAGGGGTCGATTACGATGGCGGGCGGACAAAGTCCGCCCGCCATCGCAGTGGCAAAAGGGACCGCCCGCCATAGGTGCGGCGGTCCGGCTATACGAATTAGGAGGCGCCCGCCACACTGGCGGGCGCATCCCGTATTTTTACATTGCGGTGGGCGGTGCTGCAAGCAGCACCCGCCGCAATGTAAAAATACATGTTGTGCATCTGCATGTACAACGTGGCAGGCACCGTGCGGAGCCTGCAACCTTGTACATGCAGATGCAGGGGGGTACCATAGGTACCCCCCATGTGCACCCCCCACTCCCCCAACACTCTGGGGGCCCGCAGCGGGCCCCCGAAGGCATTCTCCACCTGTCTTCTTGCGACGGGATCTCCGCCGCAGAAGACAGGCATCGTAATGCCTACTGCGGTGCCTGCACGGCACCGCGCCCATTGGCCCATTGTACCGTGTCCCGCAAGGCGGGTGGAAAAGGACCGCCTTGCAGGACCACGGCGGACAGTATTTCCATCCGCCGCGGTACCATTCCCATTCCCACCGCCATCCTGATTTGGCGGTGGGAATATTCAGGTGGATAGCGGGTGGATCGCCCCCGCCGGGCCGGTCGTGACTACCGCCGGCCCGGCGGGGGCGATCCGCCCGCCATCGTGATCGGCCCCTAAAACACAAGCTTTACTTTTAAAAACATTAATAACTTCAAAAAATGTAATACATATATTAAAAAAAATACAATACTTAACAAAAAATATAGAACACATACATTTAAAATACATACTAAAATACATAACACTAATATAAACATCGATATTATTAACAACGATATTTTTACAAATGATATTATTGACTTCGATATTAACAAAAACGATATTTTTTACCTACATGTCGATATTCTGGTCACCGATATTCTTGATGTCGATATTCAGTCCCTTCGATATTTCCAACTCGATATTTTTGTATTCCGTAAAAAAACTCGATATTATGTCTGTACACCGTTTTAACATTTTACATTTTCAATTGTTCTTTTTTACATGTATATACTTTATTAATCTGGCATTGTTAGTTAATTTTCAAAACAGTCGTGGACCCCCTGAGTAGGCTTCATGCACTCAGGTATTCAGGGGTCAGCAGGTCACAGTAAGAAATGCTGCTCGCTGCTCCAAAACATGTTTTAATTCAAATCAGACTACTGAAATCTCGCTGGTAAGCTTCACTCTCAATCATTTGGTTTTAGCTACTGAGACAGACATTTCTATTTATGGCATATGTGTAGCATGCACGAAGCAGTCCACGCATTATTTACATATAATATGAAGAACATAGTTGACTTGATAAGAACAATTTCGGCATAATGACGAAAATCTACATTTGCATACATCCAGACATATAAGCTCACATACATACTCGTAGTGTATGGGCCCTGCATGTAGGATTATAGAATATAAATCATATTAAAGCCTTCATTCAAGCATTGTTTGCCAGATTATCCTAGCCATGCGCTTAAGGGTTATCCATCTGCTACAGAGCACTCCATTTGTATGTATGAGGCATCTCATATTCATGGAATTACTCTTTTCATTGCGTTTTGTAGCAGTCTTCAAAGCAAGGTCAAGGGCGAGGCACATGCCGGTGATGGCACAGGAGAGGTCCCTCCAGGGCTGAAGTTCATGAATAACTTCATTTTGGATTACACCAAAAAGGTATAAAAAATAGAAAATGCATGGCTGTAATGCACTTGTACATCACTCCAACTGACAAATGAAGCTTACAATCATGATGATTAAAGCTTACAGAGACTCCTGGAACGTACAAAATATAATACTGTGCTATCAGTCACATATTTTATGTTAGAGCTGTCAGCTTTAGGATGGTTTTCCCCCCATCTTTTTGCTTTCCTGCCTCATTTTCTGACCTCGTTTTTGCTGGTCTTAGGACTCTGAGCACTTCACCACTGCTCACCAGTGTTAAAGTGCATATGCTCTCTCCTCTGAACTTGGCAAAATTGGCTCATACCCAATTGGCATATTTATTTTACTTATAAGTCCCTGGTAAAGTGGTACTATAAGTGCCCAGGGTCTATAAATTCAATGTTACCAGTGGGCCTTTAGCACTGATTGTGCCACCCACTCAAGTAGCCCATTAAACATGTCTCAGATCTGCCATTGCAGAGCCTGTGTGTGCAGTTTAAACTGCCATTTTGAGCTGGCAAAATCAACCTGTTGCCAGGCCCAAACCTTCCTTTTTAATACATATAATTCACCCCTAGGGCAGGGCGCAATGTATTTGAAAAGTGGGACATGTACTTTTTAGTTTTATATGTCCTGGTCGTGAAAAACTCTTAAATTCGCTATTCACTGCTGCAAGGCCTGTCTCTTCCGTTGGATAACATTGGAGTTGCCTTATTACATTTTATATGTCACAAAAACTACCAACTGAGCAGCGACCCTAAATGAATAGCACCTCCCCTTCATTCCAAATTAAGTAATTCCAAGAAAGTGGGGTGAGCTCACTACATACACCCGCTGCTGAAGGGTGCGACATATGGCCACAATGTAGAGAAACACAGAAAGTGGTGCACCACCAGCAAGCAGTCATGCAAAAGAGTCAAAATCAAAATGTAGAAAGTTCCATATCTTCTTTATTTTGCTTGTTTGACAATCATAGAAATCCAAACGTTACAGCCAACAACAAAACCAGCGCATTTCGTCCACCACCGTGAACGTCTTCAGGGCATTAATATTGTACATAACCAACATGTCATAAGTTCTTTTCTTGACTCTACGTTCAACCTTGAGAAGATTTGCATATGTGTGTGGGGTACCCGTTTTAATTCAAACCCTGGATCCTTTATGGTTCCGGACAGTCTGTCCCCATAGTTGACACCTTAGTCCATGTCCAGTCCAATACACTAGCCACACCTCACCACACTGCGTAGGTTCAAGAGGTTGAACATAGAGTTCAAAGTCATGCCTCTATAAGCTTATCCCCATTTCAAAGGCACCACTGTGTATAAAAGAAGGACCTCAGACACCACCATTTCATTACACTTCTGGACCTGTGGAAACTCCGACAGGAAGAAGGACTGTTGTGATGCTGTAGGACTGCCACTCTACTAGACTCCTGCTTTGCTGAACTGTTGCCTGCTGCCCTCTTGCCTGGGTGAGAAGGACTGGACCTGCATCTCATAAACCCAGAACCCAGAGTGACTCCAAGGGCTAGTTGGCTGGCCTTCTGATCTGAAGCCTCAGGGACATAACAGGCTCCCTAAATCTGCACCTAGACTCTGCCTTCTGTGAGTCTACCATACCAAGTGGTGTCACCCCAGTCCTGGACCCTTGGAAGTGGGCCTAAGGTGCTTGCCAGTGGAACTGACACATCTTCTCTGCTGAGTGATGCATCCCCAAACAGAACCAACGCATCTCCTCAGTTGAGCGGTGCATCTTTGAGCAGAACTGATGCATCGCTGTTGCTGCATGGATTGAACCCATCAGGAAGACCCTCATCGCCTCGACGGTGCAATGCCTCCACAGCCCAAGTCCTCGCATCTCTTGTTGACAGCAGCCTCGATGACAGATTCCACATCGCAGTCTCATAGCTCTTCGGAACTGATGCATCACCCGCTATGTGCCCCATCCCCAACACCGGATTTCACATTGCAAGCTCCATCAATGGAATTCTCGATGACGATGCAACAGGACCTCGCACCGCAGCCTCGTTGCATCTCGGAACCAACTCATTGCTTCAGCTGTGCAGCGTATCTTCAACGTGGTTCCACAAAATGCACCGCAACCAGAATTTAAGGTACTCTGTTCAATGGACCAAATGGATCCCTTTTACCGGACTGTGCTCCATTGCGGTCGGCCAGAACTTCTGACTTTGTCCCGGTCCGGTACGACCAGATATTCCCAGTTGGTGCTTTGTGCTTTTAGGTGCCATTTTCACTGAAACACTTAAAATTCGACATCTCCAGTCCTACTAATTGGATTTTTGTTGTTTTGAGCTTGTTTTATTTATTAGAAATGACTCTATTTGTCTAAATCTGTGTGGGCTCCTTTTGTGGTGTGTTCAATCAATCAATCAATCAATCACGGCATTTATAGAGCGCGCTACTCACCCGGGAGGGTCTCAAGGCGCTGGGGGAGGGGGTAAGTTACTGCTCGAACAGCCAGGTCTTGAGCTGCTTCCTGAAGGCGAGATGGTCCTGGGTTCGCCGAAGGTGAGTGGGGAGGGAGTTCCAGGTCTTGGCCGCCAGGTAGGAGAAGGATCTTCCTCCGGCGGTGGTTCTGCGGATGCGTGGTACGGTGGCGAGGGCGTGGCTGGTTGATCGTAGCTGGCGTGTGGGCGTGTAGAAGGACATGCGGTCGTTGAGGTACTTTGGGCCCAGGTCGTGGAGGGCCTTGTGTGCGTGGGTGAGGAGTCTGAACGTGATTCTCTTGCTGACGGGGAGCCAGTGCAGGTCTTTCAGGTGTACGGTGATGTGGCTGTGTCGGGGGATGTCCAGGATGAGTCGTGCGGAGGCGTTCTGGATGCGCTGGAGTCTCTTTTGAAGTTTGGCTGTGGTTCCGGCGTAGAGGGTGTTCCCATAGTCCAGTCGGCTGGTGACGAGTGCCTGGGTGACGGTCTTCCTGGTTTCAGTGGGGATCCATCTGAAGATCTTGCGGAGCATGCGCAGGGTGTTGAAGCATGAAGATGAGACGGCGTTGACTTGTTTGGTCATTGATAGGGAGGAGTCCAGGATGAAGCCCAGGTTGCGTGCGTGGTCCGTTGGCTTGGGTGCGGTGCCCAGGGCCGGGGGCCACCAGGAGTCGTCCCAGGCGGAGGGTGATGAGCCCAGGATGAGGACTTCCGTCTTGTCTGAGTTCAGTTTAAGGCGGCTGTTCCTCATCCAGTCGGCGACGTCTCTCATCCCGTCGTGCAGGTTGGCTCTGGCGGTAGTGGGGTCGTTGGTGAGGGAGAGGATCAGCTGGGTGTCGTCGGCGTAGGAGATGATGTTGAGGTTGTGTCGGCGTGCGATGGCTGCGAGGGGGCTCATGTAGACGTTGAAGAGGGTCGGGCTGAGTGAGGATCCTTGTGGAACGCCGCAGATGACTTCGGTGGCTTCGGATCTGAACGGGGAGAGGCGGACTCTCTGGGTTCTTCCGGCGAGGAACGAGATGATCCATTCCAGTGCTTTCTCTCGGATTCCGATGTTGCTGAGGCGCTTCACTAGGGTGCGGTGGCAGACGGTGTCGAACGCCGCGGAGAGGTCCAGGAGGATGAGGGCAGCTGTTTCCCCGTTGTCGGTTAGGGTTCTGATGTCGTCGGTGGCTGCGATAAGGGCGGTCTCGGTGCTGTGGTTGGCCCGAAACCCGGACTGCGAGGGGTCGAGGGATCCATTCGTCTCGAGGAAGGCGGCAAGCTGTCTGTTGACGGTCTTCTCGATGACTTTGGCCGGAAACGGAAGGAGCGAGATGGGGCGGTAGTTCTTGAGGTCGGTGGGGTCCGCCGTTGGTTTCTTCAGGAGGGCGGTAAGCTCGGCGTGCTTCCAGCTCTCCGGGAAGGTGGCGGTGCGGAAGGAGGAGTTGATGATGTCCCGGAGATGGGGTGCGATGGTGGCGTCGGCTTTGTTGAAGACGTGGTGTGGGCAGGGGTCGGTTGGCACTCTTTTTCTGGTTGAAGTGTTGCACAAATACTTTATACATTGCCTCTGAACTAATCCTGACTGCTCTCTTCCAAGTTACCAGGCGGTGAGCACAGGTTAATTTGGGATTGCTTGTGCCTTAACCTGGCAAGGATTGTGCTTGCTGCTTGACCAGGGCTTACACCCAAGCAACCACCACCCCAATTTCTTACATTTTATTAATACCTACTTTAGGAACTAAACTTTATTTTCACATTCTAAATTGGGTTCACATTAATTAAAAATGAAAAAATATGATTCCGACAACAAAAAGCATGACACGCCTAATGCTTCATATACCTATTTTTTTAAAACTAGAATGCCATGAGAATTTGCTTGAATCCTTTGACTTTACTTCCCCCAACAAGTCTGTATTTGCAAAATAATTTGATAAATTGCTAGCCTGGAGGCACCATCAGTACCTAATTCCAGAGTGCGTCTTCTGAGTTTGATCTGTGTCTTTGAGATATGTGGGCACCAGCTGCGGCTGCTGCGAATCCGAGATCGGGGGGCAAGATAAAGAAAATATATAGACTTACCTTTCCTGTCGGCCACCGCAATCTTCTGCTCCCATGCCATGCTTCGCTGCTCCTCTGCTCCCTTTCCTGGCACACAATGCCTATGAGCACAGGCTCCCAGACCCCCCGCAATCCCAGCGCTTCTCTCATGCTATTACTCCCAGCATGAGAGAAGTGCTGGGATTGGGCGGAGCAGGCCGGTTTTGTGCTGCAGCAGGGACTGGGAGCCTGTGCCTCTGAGCACTAGGATATCTCCAAGAAAGAGCCTGGAGATATTCAAGTGTGCATTTCGGTTTGGCCGGCCGTGGATGGCATGCCAAACCGGCATGCGTACTTTCAGTGCATACAGCACCTCCTCCCCCTGCTGTGTGATGTTGCAGCATGGCCCGCCCTCCCTAGACTCGGCGGACTGGAAGTAAAAATAAAATGACAATAAAATAGATTTATTGTCATTTTATTTTTCTTCTGTCTGCTGCATTTCTGCAGTGGGGCGACGCTCCTTCACCATAGCTGAGGAGCCGCCCAGGTGGGCACCATGTTGTACACTTTGCAAATTTATGTTATTGTGGAATTTGAGGTTCAAGTCTGTGCTGCACCCTTTTCCAGTCTGTGCTATGGACGTGCATGCAGAGGTGTGACAATGCTCTAACTTCCACTATCATGCTTTATCCTATATCCAACTGTCCCCAGTGCCACTTCAGAAATCAGAAGCCGGGCACTAAATAACCCGAGGCGGTACTCACATGATTACGTATATCATTGCCACTGTTATCACAAGATACAGAGAGTTTCGCTTGCACAGGGCTGCCACAGAGTGACTGCTTGCCTCATTGCTTACCCCCTTCCAAGCACCCTTATTCTGGAAGGTCTGTCAATTGACCAGCAGCAACATCCATTTAAAAAAATGAAAGGTTGCTGCTCCACTCCAATGACACCTTAAGCAAGCCCATGGTCACACCACAGCTGTTTTGACCTGTAGTTGAACTCACTTCAGAGGTGTAAAAGGATATTATTATCGTAGACCATGATTTCCTACCCTTATCATAAAATCCTTACAACAAAGCTATTGCAACAGCATTCTACCTGAAGAAGATATTGGAAAAAGGTAAAGTTTAAGGCAGATTCACACAGAGAATGATAAAGAAACAGGCGAAGGTAGATTCTGAGCCACAGCAAGTAAAGGGTCAGGCAAATAACTGAAACTCACTAGAGAAGTTGTGCAGGACTCGCCAAAAGTACATGAGGCACAGATACAGTGTATTACCTGGAGGATAAAGAAGAGATTCTCCATGGCTGCGAAGTGCTACAATATAAAGAGCCATCTTCTATATTTAGGTCCACTTCAAGGCACATCAAGATCACACTGTGAGAATCGTAGCACTATTCAAAGAAAAGAAGAAATATTTTCTTCAATTGCTTCACTGCTCCAGTTACTGCACACCCTTAAAGACCATCTCATCAAAATAGGCACTTGTTAGACTTTAGGAGCAGTGATAACAAAGGGTATGACACTAGATGATTAGCAGGCGGCATCTACCACAATAGAAATAATAGAAGGAAAACCAACTGTGAAACAGTCAAATTGATGCAGCTTCCCCATTTGCTCCACCACTGTTGTTGTCTCTTGTCAATTGTTAATTTCTGGAGCTAGGAAGTTGCTTGGCCATCCTACAATTTGAAGAGCAGGGGCCAAAACATATTTGACTGGTGGTAAGTATGTGGAGATGGTATTGTGTGGCAAGAATACTTGTACATATTTGTTGTTTTGTAGTTTGTTTTTGTGTTGATGTGTTTTATTGTTTTTTGTGTTGCTAGTTTTCAGCTGCACTGTGGTGTTCCTGTGTTGTACTGTAAGTGTTTTGTTGCATTACATTGGACAGTTATTTGTGTTGTGTGCCCTGATATATTTTTGATGTGTTATTTTACTCTCTGTTATGCCATTGTGCTGGGTACTGTTGTGTTCTGTAATTACTTTATTAATGTCAATAAACATTTCTAAATGTTCAGAAAAAAGTGCCACCTCCTTTAATGCTCCAGTGACAAACAAACATTTACCACTGTCTGTGGTGGTAAAAAACAGCTGGTTCAGCTCTTCAATTATTTAAGACAACTGTCAGACCAAAAACTGTGGCACCGACATCCCTTAAATTAGCACTTGTTGTGCTCACTTCATTGGATCCAGCATGATGTGTGGTTTGTCACTCTTTGGCCCACACTGTGAACAGATGAGAAGGGGGGTCTTTTAAAAAAAATAGTTTAATCCAATCATATAAACATGGAGCCAACATCATAGAAGAAGAAGAAAATGGACTAAAACACGAGTTCTGCTCTGGGTTTACCTCTACCCCAACCGTCATCAGTTAAAGATGAAGTATTAAAAAATGTGTCATTTTTATACAGTCAGTGATCAACACAACAAGTACATTGTTGCCATATACATAGCAGAATCCTTCACAGTAGAAACAAAATCTAGAAGAGAGAACTAGTAATGGAAAACAGCAGGCATCATACAGTAAATAAATAGAAACATGAGCATGCATTGTACTTCTCTGTAGCAAAATTATATTTTTAATAGTATTGGACAGAAAACTAAATAAAACCAGCATTGGCAAAGCCAATAGGTCGGGTCTTGGAAAGCTGGTGTGACCTTCTAAATATTGCCAGCTTATACCACAAAAATAAAAAGAGAGTAAAATGCTGCCACCTAAACATGGCAGCCATTTAAAAAAAATGAACCATCAAATGTAAGTTTCATAAAACATTACGGATAGTTTCTAAACAGTGGGCATACTTACAATGGATATATAAACCCTTTTCAGTTTTAATGTATATCACATGAAAATATGATCTTTATTGTTGCAAAGAAAATGTACTGTCGGCTTTAAAATACTGTAACCCGAAAGCATTATTTAAAATCAGGATAACTAAAAAAGAATTACAAAAATATATATAAAAATGCCAAAATAAGGTATTGGCCCACCAGCCCTGGTACCTAAGTGCACTTTCTATTTAGGCAGATGTGCATTTGTGAAGAGGCAATTATTCACAATGGAATAAGGCCAAAGACTGAAGTGGGCTGACCCACTGTTCTATGGCTAATGATTTAGTAGGTGAAAACAAAATGTGAATGACAGTTTAAGAGACCAATGAATGAACAGGACTGACCCAAAATTTGTATACTTTTGCATTTATGCATGCATTTTATTTATGATTATATTTTTATTACTTGTGGCTAGCAAAAAAGCTAAAAGCTGTTTATAGGCCAGAACTAAAAAAAATATTAAGTCTAAGAAGAATATTTGTTACATAACATGACTTTTTCTATGGTTTGTTTAGGCTTTAATTATCATTACCGTCAGGGTACACCAATTCTAGGTGCGCTTCCTACATTGTGTAAGCCTAAGGAGCTCCGGTTCCCTTATCACTTGATGTGCTTTCTTATGAGGTTTATAAAAGGGCATTCTTGTGTGGAATGAGCTATGGGTTCATATAAATAATAAAAAATTCCAAATAGCAGACCAATAAATATTTTGGCTTTGTTACAGCTATATCCAGCAGCATTAAAACATTTTCTGATTGCACTCTCACAGGTGAGCAGCAGAGAACATCTACATTAACCTTAAAAGTGGTGACCACAAAGGACTGTTGCCTTCCTAGGACATTATGCAATCCAGCTTTTCACTGATCATGTATGGAACCACCATTCCATAAACAAGACCTTCTTAAGTGTGACATAACTTTCCAATGTTTGAATAGGAGATTTGGTTGCACTCAGACAATAAATAAATAATAAATAAATAAATAAATAATAAAGGCAAGGCAGCTTCATCATTTGTTTATTTATTTGTTGGTCCCCTGTGAGATCCCAGTGCCTTTTGGTACTTACATTATTTCAGGTCACAATCTTTTACAGTTTTCTCAATTATAAATTCAGTAACACATTGTATATAATTAATTGCCTTACATTACTTTCACAGTCTTTAGGAATCTTCAGAGTGTTCACTTTCACAGTGGTTGCTCTGCTTGAGAGTTTCCCACAGTAACAGTCTAAAACCTTAATTCAGAAACAAGGACAGTATCCCTTATCAGCAGAGCCCCAGAAGCCAATAGAAAAGTGTCTGGAAAGTCAGTTGGACTTTCTCAGATGAAGCAGCCTGAGTATGCATCGGTTACTGTGTGAAGGAATCAAGTTAGTGCTACTGCTGAAAAGATTGATTGCTTGGATTAGACACCACTTCACTACCAACTTCAAATGCTCATGCTTGAATTCTATATGTCCTAAGCACACCACATACAGACATAGCAAGCGTGTCCAGTTTCCATTATCAATCAACCTAACCTGGTCTTATTTCCACCCACCCAAATTAACTCTCTTTTCTTTATGACAAATGCCATTTCTCCAACCTACAGTTTACCTGACACAAATCACTAATCCTGAAGCAGGCACATTACAAACAGCAAGCCCTCTATCACTGCAAATAACCAGTTTGTGCTTTCTTAGCCAATCACATTTACTAATCTCCATCTCCAGCTATCCTCGCTCAATGTCCAACATTTGCACTGTGGATCCTGAGCATTCTTCCACAAAGCAGTCAGGGTTAAGTTAGAGTCAATGTGTAAAGTATTTATGCAGCACACAACAGTAGTAAAGTGAAAACACAACACAAGAAACATCACAAACCAATTTAGAAAAATAGAGTGAATTTTAGTCGTTCTTCTGAATCTTCCACAGGTCAAGGGTTGTTCTGATGAGTAGACTGGAGGTCCAATATTTATACCTGGTACAAGCCTTTATGTGGAGGAACTCCCTTTCCTACCCTAGCACTGATTCTGCAAAGGCCTTCCTCTTTCACCTGGTGAAGGCTCCAAACTGTCTCAGGTGACAAAAGATGGGGCAGGCCTGGTGCCAGGTTCCTTTGTGTGTACTGTAGGCAAAGCCCTTTGTAGTGTAAATGTGGCTGGTTACAGCCATCCTGTCAAGATGAACTTTCCTGTTCTCACTTAAGCCCCCTTTGGTCTCACTGTCTGGAAGCAATACACAGACCCAACAGCTGAGCCATTCACAGTCATGTCACCCAGGAAACTGGCAGAAAGGCACAGTTGGATGGGACAAGAAAATGCTATCTAAAAGTTGCACTTTCAGAATTGTGACTTAAAATCGGCCTTTACCATTAAAGAGGATTTTAAATTACATTTCATTTGAGTGTAAACAACATATCTCTATCTGTTCATTATCTGAAATTAGCACCTATTAAATGTAATAAGGTAACCAAGTGTTGGGCAATGGAAGAGAAAGGTCTTACAACAGGGAAAAACAACTTCAGGAGTTTTTCACTGCCAGGACATTTGTACTTCAATACACATGTTCTACTTTTTAAATACACTTCACCCTGCCCCTGCCCTATGAGCCTTTTGGATCTACCATAGGGGTGACTTATAAGTAGTAAAAAGGAAGGTTTAGGCTTGGCAAAAGGATTATTTTGCCAGGTTGAAATGGCAGTTTAAAACCACCCACACAGCCTGCTGTGGCAGGCCTGAGATATGTTTTAGAGTGCTACTTTTTTTGAGTAGCACAATTAGTACTGCTGCCCACTAGTAGCATTTAATTTACACATACTGGGTACTGGTCGTACTGTTTATTAGCGACTTAAAGGTAAATTGTATGTGCCAATTAGATGTAGTCTAATTGTACCATGTTTAAAGGAGAGAACACATGCACTTTAGCACTGGTTAGCAGTAGTAACGTGCACAGAGACCTAAAGTCAACAAAAACAAATTCAGCAAACATGAACGCTAAAGGTCTCTTATGTATGTAAAGCACCAGAACAAATACCTGCTTCCAATATTGCAGAACACTGAGATAGCAAGCCATCTGTCCTCTTTGAGGCTACGTAATTCTGATCCTGCTCAAACTCCACTATCAGCCATTTCTACATTTTATTTTGCAGCTTGGTATAAACATCTGAGCTATTTTTATTTAGCTTAGTGATTCATGTTGGCTTCTTAATTGGAAGGAAGCGGTATTCCTTTTTAGGTCTCGCCTGAGCCAGCGCATGCGCTGTCCTGGCGAGAGTTTTAGTAAGCGGGTTTTGGAAGTGCAAACAGCAGTTTGCTGGCGACCAGCTTGCGTTCACGCGAGCGTGCACGCGCCATTCCTCGCATCGCTGGCGAGGCGCCATCTGCCTTTTCTCACCCCTCCTCCCCTCCCTCACCAGAGAGTGCGTTTCTTGGCCGCGCGTCTTGTTCCTTTGGGTGAGGGCTTGTTGACTTTTGTTGTTCAGAGCGAGCGTGCACGCGCCATTCCTCGCATCGCTGGCGAGGCGCCATCTGCCTTTTCTCACCCCTCCTCCCCCTCCCTCACCAGAGAGCGCGTTTCTTGGCCACGCGTCTTGTTCCTTTGGGTGAGGGCTTGTTGACTTTTGTTGTTCAGAGCTTTGTGTGATTAAAGAAAGCGAACCGGTAAAATCATAATACAAATTACGAGCAGAGAGAAGAATGCCAGCACTTTCACATCCCACGAGATGCGCTCACCCACGCAGCTCATCTGATGAATCATTCATTTTCAACTTCTTTCACGTCTTCCGCTAAGTAAGCGCAGCCATTTTGGATTTTTTCTATCTCAGCTCCGAAAAAGTAAATGTTTTACCACTTTTTTAAGGAGCTGTATTACCGACATATAGTTCGCCAACCACCACATCGCTGTACTCATTTTCGGAGAACAAGGGTTTTGTATGTGCTGAAAGGGCACGCATGCTTCATAGCTATGAGATGGATATGTTGCCGTTTGGGGTCTGTTTACTACACAGGGGTAGAATGCTTGCCAATGGGTGGGCATCAAGATACACATGGGTTGCAGTTCTGCTGGCCTTTTTCAGGCTGATAGGAGGACAGACGAACTGCTGTTCGAGTTCGTGGGGTCCTAGTCTGGACACTTTAAATATTTGAGCACATTGTTTCTGATCACTGTTGTTGCAAGTACAATAGATCGTGTTTAACCTACTTGGAAACTATTCACTTGTAGTTTGATTGTGACTCTCTTAATCCATCGTGCCCTTTTTCACTTTTGCTATATACTATTTTTTTTTATCAAAATGAGAAGATTTAATGACTAAAATTACACAAAACAGCACAAAATGTGTTACTTTAGGTCGAGCACTCCACTTCACAGGCAGATTTTTTTCACTTGCCTCCCGTGCATACAATTGAATTTATTTTGCGTTTTTATTACGCTAATATTATTCTCTCTGCCTCCAACGGTCCCTCGGGTTAAAATAACAAGCATTGGCATAGCCAATAGGTCTCGCCTTGGGGACCTTATAAGTGTTTAGCCATGCAATGGTTGATGTTGTTGCACCAAGGATATTGTGCTGCATAACTAAATACTTATAAGGTCCCAAAAGCGAGACCTATTGGCTATGCCAATGCTTGTTCCCTTTTGCTCCTTGCCAGTGTCTTATTTTATGAGGGTGGTACCCAACATGTTGAATTCCTCCATGACTATAGAAAGGGGAATGGTGAATTGATTTAAATAGGTAACTCCATATTACTGTACTTGGCATTACATATGTTTTTGTGGTTGAATTTTCATATAAATGTTTTATGCCATATGGTTTATTTATTCTATTCGACATAAACGTTATTGATTGATAGGATTCAAGTACATTTTAAATATTTTTTCCATTTCCTGGTTCATGGTCTCGAAACTATAAGTTTCAGCTTGACAAGTGTATCCCTCTTAAAATAACGCTTTATTTACTTTTAGAATCCCAGTGGTAAATTGTGCTTCCTATAATATTTGGCAATTATTATGATGTACTTGGTGCTAATAAGCATATATTGTTTTTATTAACAGCATCTAATGAGCCATGAGTTCCAGCTGCCAGGAGTGAGTAAATATGACCATCTTGCTGAGCGTTATTATGACAAGCACTGTAAAATAAATATATACTACCCAATGTACACAGGAGTTGGATCTGTGCCCAATGACTGATGTTTTTGTAATACTAATTTTTATGTACTGCATAAGACAAGTGATCTTAAGTTAGTACGAAACAATAGGATGCAATGTGCTAAAATTAATATATGGGGTAAGTACTGTGAAGATACCTTGTTGGCAGCATTTTAGCACTCTGCACAGTACTAGAATTAAAAAAAAATATTCCTAACCGGAAACATATCAGGGATTGTTTTAAGAAAGTATAGGTTAGCTATGATCAAAGACAAGAAGCCCAAAATGTTTGGCATTCTTGCACCTCTTTAGATCTTATGCTTTTACTTACAAAAGTAGAATCCTATCAAGGCATAACAAAAAACGTAAAAAAACTGGAAGTGCCACTAGAAACGTCAATTTTGTGTCATGATCGTATGTAAACAAATTTCAGACAGTCATCAGAAGTTGTCCATAGAAGGAACAATGTTTTACCGGAAGAGAATATTAGATATGGTGTCATCTATTTGTCCTGTGCTTGATTTTGTTATTATCCTGTTATATTTTTCTTTTATTACATGTGAAACGCTCTGCTGCCCATCTGGCTGAATTCTTTGCACAATAAATACGGTAAATAAATACATACAATGAAAATAAATCACCCAATTGGTCAGGATTCCAACGAAGTCAGCAGAAAACTGAAAAGTCAAGCAAAGCACATAAAGATGTATTGCAGTGCTCTACTGTATTAAATGTCAGAAAGCTGAAAACAGCTTTAAATCCTCTGACTAAAGGTCTCACTGTACCTGCTGAAATTGTCTATTCCATAATTACTATAACATGGTAACTGTAATTGAACATGAAATGCAACATCAGCAAACCAGATACCCTTCAAGTAAGCTTTACAAATGCACTTTTTACTGGAATATGCTAGGAATCTTACGATATAAGTCTAACCCATTAGATATTTCCAACCAAAATAGGTTTTGATAAATTACTGTGGTTAACGCTTAAAACGTTACCATTGTTGACTTGAAAATATGAAAAAGGCATGAAATTCATGATCCCTTTTTTTCTCATACTTGTCAAAATCCCATCATCAATTGATTAATTTGAGGTTGTAAATACATCAAATGAATTCAGTGCATACACTTCATTACTCCTAAAAACGACACGCACCATAAAAGGCTTTCAATTAGCATGTGGTTCTCAGAGCGTTCCTTCATCTGTAAATACACGGGCTTTCATTTCCTAAACTCCAAACCATTCAAATCTCTTTAACTCCTCCAATCGTTCCTGCCCTAGGACATCCTCATCTCCCAAGGTCTCATGCTTTTTATGTCTCTGAAGTGGAGGCACTGTCCTGGACCAACTCAGTTACTTACTGGTACGCTTCATTACTCCAAGCCCAAGACTTCCTCATCAC
Organism: Calotriton arnoldi; assembly: GCA_963921515.1. Lineage (NCBI taxonomy): Eukaryota > Metazoa > Chordata > Amphibia > Caudata > Salamandridae > Calotriton > Calotriton arnoldi. The sequence goes on along the minus strand of CAWUFW010002155.1, from coordinate 1,697,576 downwards.
AGTCTTTACCTAATGGGTTCCTGCCCTGATCACAGACAGTATTTGCATATTCCAGTGAGATGCTATTAGGCAGAAAACTTGTAATTTACTCAAAGTGCTTAAGTGAAACCCATCCCTTAATACTGTAAAGGAAAAAGAAAAGGAACATCAACCCACATAACTTCTTGTATCTTACAAGTAAACTGAAGCCATACCCCACTCAGTAAATTAGGGAGGCAGATGGGAAGCTAAGGAATGTGACAAGATAGACTTGGAACTGGAGAAATACCGGTAAGTAACCGGATCATTACCTTCTCGTTCATCATTCTCATCCCAGTCCTTACCTTATATCCAAGCACATAACATGTTTTTGCACCTATTAGAGCGTAATTGAACAAGCATCAAAGGTTTTACAGTATGAACAGCAAATCTGTATTTAGCAAACATAATAAAGTAACTTTATGAGTTCATAGCACCTAAAACAGGTTCAGCAAAACAAGTTGAAATATCACTCCCTACTTGAAGATGATAGTAAGACATGAAAGCGTGGGAGGATGATCATGTGGCCGTAGAACATATGCCTCTTGTAGTGTCTCCCTGAAAAGAGGCTAAGAAAGCCAAGATTCCTCTAGTTCAGTATCCCTGGATCTGATCTGGTAAAGGTATACCTTTTAGAATCATAATTTATGTTAATATTGAAACAAATCCACTTACTCAGGGTAGAGGAGAAGGAACATTTGCCTCATCTAGCTAAATGAAAATTGACAAAATAAAAATTTAAGCAGTTCTCTTTAAGTATATTGATAATGCTCTAGAAACATCCAAGAAATGTAATATTTTCTCCTCTTCCAAAACTGGCTTGGGAAAAAATAACATCGTGAGAGCAGTAATAAAAAAAGGCATTTTGAACCAAAAAATAGGAGATGGCCTCAAAACAACTTTGTATGGAAAACACAAACCAGGAAGGCTCTTTGCCCTGGGTTCATCCACTCCCTTCACTGGAAAAATACCTACAAGGATCAAACCTTTGCAGAAAGACTTTTTAAATCTCTAGACTCTATGGGTTCAAAAGTGGGTCTTGGATGGCCTTTAGCACTAAAAACCAAATATTAAGAAAGAACTGAGAAACAAAGAGGTGGTCTTTGAGAGAAAAATCTTTATGCAAATCAGCAATAGGAAGGGCATCTTCTCCCTTGAAGACTCCGAATGCCACTCATTGGCTTTTCAGAGTAGAGACAGATAAGCTTAAAATATTGGTTATTAAGAAAGTCTTGTATGTTAACGAGATCACAGGAAAAAGATTAAAGGCTATTACAAGAAATACCAGCAGACTGAATTCTTCCAATACCTAGAGTAACCATTTAACATTTTGAGGATTAAAGGCTATTTAATTCCCAAAGCCACCACTGCAGATCAGTTCTATGGTCCATCTATCAAGGGTATGTAGGCCATCTCTATAGGGTCCATCTTCCTAGTTTCAGACCCCAAATCGAGTCTGCTGAGAGCCAGGATGGACGGTTTGGGGCCCAAAGCAGAGAGGAAAGCAGAGGAAAGATTCAAACATATTTTGCATAGCTTACTGAACTAGAAGTAAGTCCCAAAGATGCTCAATCCAAAATAGGAGTACCTTATGTACATGGCTCTAGTGGCCTACAATTTTCCTCAACACCTCAAGAATCAAAGGAAAAAGATGAAATAGAAGGAACAGCCACTTAGGCTAAGGAACTGAAAGAGCATCAGTAGTCTGCTCCTAAATCCTTTTGATTTGGGTCTTAGAAATATAACATATGGGGGAAGAGTACTAGACTCAGTAGCAAAAAAATCCAGCCATGGGTGTGTGAAATCCCTGAAATAGTACCAGAGACAGAATTAGTGACAGAGAGTAATGGAATGCTGGAATCAACTGGACAGGAGGCCTCTTCTCCTCTCACAGAAGATAAACAGCTGTCAGGTGAAGATGACTGAATTCTGTTTCAGGCTACAGGTGCCAAATCCAGAGATCTTGGAGTGTCCTAGCAATTAGTGTAGGAGTGGCCAACTTATTTATCCATTAGGATTCAAACTACCTTGCCCTGATCCTGAAAATTTAGAAGGATTATATGGATGGCTGGTAGCTGTCTCGAATTGTACGACATACGGTTCTTCTCCAGAGACCACAGGCCATGGATAGAGTAACACTTGGTTATTTCTCCCCACGCCAAGAGACTGGCATTGCAAGGAATAACTATAGGAGGTGAGAGAGATAGACAGTTTACCCTGCCCAGACTCTGTATGAGAGGCAACCAAGGAAAATTAGCAAAGATATAGGAACTAGAGCTTCATGGTCTTTTGATTGAGATACCCAATGCAAGGAGGTGTTGTAAACAGGATTGAAGGTGGCAGTGAGAACGAAGGAACCAATGATTGAGATGCTGTTTTCTCTCAGTGGAGGGCCCATGCACGTAGTAACCACAGAGGGCCCGAGCACGTAGTAACCGAGGCACCAGCATCCATGTTGGTGCCGCGGTTACTATGTGCTAGGGCCCCCAGGCCCTCTGCTGAGGCAACCCGTGATTGGTTTGGCATTGGCCAACCCTCCCGCAGTGTGTTCTCAATTGAGACAGTACGAAATTAATTGGCTAGCTGCTTTAATTGGGGAGTGACGCTGCTAGCAACCCTTGTGCTAATCCTATGACATCCTTGAGACTCATCTCTAGTCCCATATTCTCTACAGAGATGCTATCTTCATTTCCCCTTGGTTTTCCTTTATAAATCTCAGGCTTGTATTACATGGTCCTGATGATGATTCCATATCTTTAGGTGGATCGAAATCTTGTCGACAAGGAACAGTCCGACCTCATTTTAATTATGTTCTATTGCTTGTGGGTGCTGCTGCCATTGCGTCACAAAAGTGACACAACTGCGACACAAAGGGCTCATAAATATGCCCCGTAGTGTCTTGCAAGTTTTATTATGGAACCCTTTTGACTCCTATCGGACTCGGTAGAGCTGTGACGTAGGTGTCAGAGTGGAATGCAATTAAAGCATTTTTTAGAATGTTGAGTTCACTGTTACATGCAGATAAATAAAGACATATAATATTAAGTTCTGCGTGTGGCATAGTGATTGGCGGATGCCCATGCTAGGAAGGACGCTACACGAATTAGCAGCACTCGACGGTGATTGCCACACTTCGTCAGCGCTCTTTGGATTTGGCACAGGGTGGGCTGGGGTGGCGCAACCAGGGAGGATAGCAGCCAACCCTCCCCCCATCGAAAACTGCTGCGACAATCGAACCGTTGCAGGCCCCGCCCCTCTATTGGATAAGGCCCTCGCAGGTCGTGGAGCCATTGCAGCGCGCTGGAGGGATAGTCCTGCACTTCCCATTGATTGACCGGCTCGTTGCCCCTCCCTGGGCTTCTTACTGGGGTCAACCATATGGACAAAATGGGCGCCATGCAGAATGGGAAAATCCAAAATCCTCTGTACCTTATCAATTTTATGAAGCAGATAGGAAATAGTACTAAATGTCTTATTGTGGAATGCCAGAAAATGTATTAAGTGATTTTACTGAGCACATCCAACTCACCTCTAAGATAATGTCCAAAGAGGATGGCCAAAGACATCTAAGAAACATCAATGGTTCAGGTTTTAGAAGCTCAGTCTAGGCTCAAGATTTATTCTTACAGATATCCTGCCATGTGATTTAATCCGTAGGGTCTACTGTTTTAATGAAAGTCAATTGGGCTCTAAGTAAAACAATAAATTATCAACACAGTGAGATGTCTGTTGGCTTTCTTAGCAGGCTGGAATTGAAAAAATGGGGTACCTCTGTAATTGATAAGATTCTAACTTCTGCTTGACAGGCGACTAAAATTCCAGAAATCGTATTAAATTATAGAGTATCTTCTTGCAAGTATTACTATCACTAGCTATTATTTTATTATTGTATTTGTCTTAAATGAATACTTTATTAATTTTAAAATTATACTGAGTCGGTTTAATGTTTTTTAAGCTGAATAACCCTAACAAACAAGGTAAGGTGAGCCACAAGCCAAGAATGGAGAAGGCCAATCTGGTTTTTGACCTGGTGAATATAGATATCTTTATATTTTTAAACTTTAAGGGACTATCATGAAGTTGCACAGTACCAGAGTGGACAGTGAATTACAGTTAAGAGTTTCCATGTATATTCTGTTAATAGGGCAAGCACTAACTCGTGGAAAAAGATCATGTACAGCATTTGGTGCAATTTCACTGTGTTAGGGGTAAACAACCTCAATATCTACCTTTGTGTAAGTGCAGGACGGGGTTGTGCAGCTTCAAGATATGGCCTGGGTCTCTCCCACAGCTATTATGAAAATAACTGTACATACAACAAAGAGTTCAGTGCATCCAATGGGATCACTCTGTAGTCAAGGTGGAAAGTCTGAGGGGTATATTCACAAGAACGTGCAATAACTACCGCAAGAGTAGCGTAATGCAACTTTCAATATCGCAGCCTATTGCGGGAAAATAACCCCGTGTCAACGTGGAATTCACAACAAGGCGGTAGCGTGCGATAGTCTGCCGAAACCGCGGACAATGTCCGTGATACAACCACCACGATGGAGATAAAAACACAAACCACAACACCAAAAAACACACGATGGGCCAAAGCGCGATGAGGAAATCAGCGACAAGCAGCGCCAGGCCTGCAATACACACCTGGCAGGCGTCAAAAATCCCCATAAAAGTAGAAAAAACACACACACACAAACTGACCAACACACAAGCACCATGGAGGCAGCTGGAGCAGGCGCAGAGGACGAGCGCAACCCCAGAAGCACCTCGGACGACCAGCCTGGGACCTCGGGGACAGGGAAGGGCAAGGACAAGAAGACGAGGAAGACCAAGTTAAGTCCGCAGGTGAACAGGATCATAGTCACAGAGGTGATGGAACACCATCAACAACTCTTCGTCACCTCCAACGTGTCATTGGGCACCAAAACTGGAATATGGCGGGACATCGTCGACAAGGTGAATGCCGTCGGAGAGCACAAGCGGACAATGGACGAGGTCAAGAGGCGATGGAATGACATCAAGCGGAAGACCAAGGAGAAACTCTCCGCCAACCTGAAGGCAGCAACGCAGACCGGAGGTGGGGGCCCAGCGCCACAGCTGGAGCTGGATGACATGGAGGAGCTGGTGTCGACAGTCATCAGTGTGGAGGCTGTGGCCGGAGTCGGAGGACCGGACACTGCTCGACAGGACACAACACAACCGCAACAGGGTGAGTGGCCATCAGGTACTGGGGGGATGGGGGGAGATGGCCACAATGGCACACATGCACAAGCAAGCAGGGCACAGTGCACACCCACAATCACTCTGGGTCCTCGCCCAGACCCACAGACTGTCACAATGTACAATGCCATGCTGTCTGAATGTCAACCTGTACCATGCGGCTACATACATGTGGACACATTGTAATACACCATCTCCCCTTCACATCGCAGGGGCATCGTCAACACCTCCTGCAGAGCAGTCACAGCCACTCTTCACTGATGACGAGGAGGAGGACAACACCAGCATCGACACCCAAACCATCCAAGAACTCATTGACCTCATCCGCAACTCACCTCCAGGATCAGGGCAGCCCAGCTACATCCATGAGACCCCACCCACCACCCAAACCACCCAGCAGGAGGCACCCACAGCCCCGGCACCCTCCCAAATCCCCCAGGAACAACAAGTGGCCTTCCAACGCCGTGTGCTGGAGGGCCAGAGGGAGACGGCCGAGCAGGTGCGGGTGGGGTTCGAGCTCATGGCTACCAAACTGGACGCCATCCTTGGGTGTCTATGTCCGCCCCATGGTCTCCAGCGAGCCCTGACTGACATCTCTGGACTCATGACGCGGAGAGAAGAATACCTGTCTGCTCAGAGTGGCCCCAGCGATGCCAGCCGTGAGCTGGCACACATGCGGAGGCTCATGGAGGACATGGTGCGGATGGAGGCGGAAAGGATGGCAGCCACCGCTGCACATCAGCGAAATGTAGCTGGGATCTACCGTGCCCCGCATGTCCTCATCATGGCATTGCTGCCACAAGGCGTGGCGATGATGAATGCTGCTGCCCCCACACCATCCACATCTCCGCCCCCTGGTGTCAGTGCCTCCCAGTGCGGCAGGCGTATCCACTCCGGCACCTGATGTGTCACTGCCACACAGTGCGGCCGACAATCCTCCTCCGGCCCCTGATGTGTCAGTGGCACACAGTGCCGCAGACGGTACTGCAACACCCAGAGGTGGGGCAGGGCACACACCCGGGGATGAGGACGTGGATGGGACTGTGGTCAGGAGGGCCAGGCACTAGCATCTATTCCCGCCAACTTGCCTGTTTCTGCTTGATGCCGCCCATGGCCTCAAGACCTACCACTGACCCCCAATGCACTCCGATGCACTCACCTTGGACAGCGACATGGACTGCCACATCCTGTTTGACGACCAATGACACGGCGGACAGACTGCGGACTGTACCCTTCCTCTTCCGCAGTACAGGTCATCCCCGGATGGACACTGGCTGGCCCTCCATGGGCCATATTGTGTAGTGTGCTCGGCATTGCCCTGTACCGCTCCAGCTGCATGACTGCACTGGATGTGCAAATAAACATCCAGTGACGCACTGCTGTATAATGTCTTACGTCATTCATGTATGTATGTGGGGACAGTGCCTTCCCTTGCGTCAATGATGTTCATCCTGTGGGATGCCAGTCAGAGGGTGCGACATTGTATTTTGTGTACCGGGTTCCGTGAACACTACAACAGGGACACACGCATCAGTCACTTCCTTGTCTGGACATGGACTGGACCACGCCCAGAGCCCACGAGTCATTGTTGCAAGCCCTGCGCTGGTCGGGCGTATGGCAGGCCAGACCACTTCGCTAACGCCCCGAGGGGGGGCCATCATTGCTACCCGTCGCAGCCGTACTCGCTGGTGGTGTGCAGGTCACTGGTCTAGTTGTCAGCATGTCACAGCCACTCCCTGAGGGCAGGTTTTCACACACACCACACCAATCCGGCACAGGCGTCACAGGCCATGTGACTCCGCCAACATAAGGGGCCGACGACGTCACATTCCCCTCTGCCGGTGGTGACTGGATGATGGCCATTCCACACTTCTCACTCATATAGGGCCCATGAGTTGTTGCGCACAGGGTTAGTGGCATCCGAGGCCTTGAGTAAGGCATGGGCCTACCACCACGTGGCGCAGACTGGGGTTGCACAGGGTTAGTGGCATCTGAGGCCTTGAGTAAGGCACGGGCCTACCACCACATGGCGCAGACTGGGGTTGCACAGGGTTAGTGGCACCCGGGGCCTTGCGGACGGCACAGGCACCCCGCCACAGGACGGTGACTTTGGGTGCACTGTGTCAGTGGCACCTTGAGCTGCTGAGCGGGTGTGCAGCCTGCGATGATGCCACGTCCCGGCGGTCTGGACAGCTCAGGTTTTGTGTGCCCTGCTGGACCGCAGTGTAGGCCAGAGCCAGCAGGCAGCGCAGGCCTACCGCCAAGTGGTGTCGCTTCTGGGATCCCAGAGTTGGTGGCACCCATTGGGCTGAGCGGGTATGCAGCCTGCGATGGTGCCGGGTGCACTGGTATGTCCTCTGCCATGGAGTAATCAAGACCCAGCACCAAACGTGAGACCTGGTGGCCTGCAGAGCGGGGCTGCATGATGTGGAGGGTGCCATGTCCGCGGGCCCCAGGCTTGTGGCTTGCAGCGGCACGTGGTGGGACCTCCTGTCTACGTGCCGGTGGCGGAAGGTGAGCATTGAGGCCTGGGTGTGCATGGGCGGGCATGCTCCGATGGGCGGCAGGAGGGGTTGGGTTGCCTCTGCCTGGGTGTGCATGGGCGGGCAGGCGATGTTGTCTTGTTCAAGTGTGTGTACTGTGCCAGTCATGTAACTGGGCTCTGTTTCAGCTGACGGCTCTGACTCAGATGTGTGACCTGGTGTCCTGCTATACATACCGGCATGTGGTTGGAGACACACCGGTGGCAGCAGGTGAGCAGTGTGGCCTGGGTGCGCAGGGGCGGCACTCTCTCTCTCCCTCTCTTCCTCTCTCTCTCCCTCCCTCTCTTCCTCTCTCTCTCCTCTCTCTCTCTCTCTCTCTCTCTCTCTCCCTCTCTTCCTCTCTCCCTCCCACTCTTCCTCGCTCTCTCCCTCCCTCTCTTCCTCTCTTCCTCTCTCTCTCTCCTCTTCTCTCTCTCTCTCCCTCTCTTCCTCTCTCTCCCTCCCTCTCTTCCTCTCTCTCTCTCGCTCTCTCTCTCTCTCTCTCTCTCCCTCTCTTCCTCTATCTCTCCCTCCCACTCTTCCTCTCTCTCTCTCCCTCCCTCTCTTCCTCTCTCTCTCTCTCTCTCTCTCTCTCTCTCTCTCTCTCTCTTCCTCTCTCTCTCCCTCCCACTCTTCCTCTCTCTCTCTCTTCGCTCTCTCTCTGTCCTCTGATGTGCGCAGGACACACCTTCTCATCATGTTTTTTGTCTTACAGGCTGTGACCAACGTATTGTCCCGAGAGGAGCGGCCATGTGTCTTCATTTCATTTCGTTGTTCATTTTAATAAAGTTTCATTTGTTGCTTCGAAAGTGAATGTGTGCTGGTCATTTCTGTGACGACACATCCATGTCACCAGTTGTGATTGTGCGGCATCATTTGGAATATTTTGTACATGTTTAGGTGTGGCTGATGTGGCATGTCTTTGTTGGTGGGGGTGCCAGGGAGGGGTGGTCCTGGGGGTGGTGGCGGTGGGTGTTGTGGCCCTCTTGGGTGTCCGGGCCGCATGATGGGTGGCTCCATGGCATCTGTTGCCCTTCCGATGTGGCCCTGGGCTGTGCTCCCCTTTGGTTTGCAGGCTGCCGTACCACTTTACTCCAGGTCAGAGCAGGTGTAGATTTCCTGGTGCTAACGCCCCTTATCGCCTGTTTTGTGTTTTTATCGCGGATGTGGCTGGTCGTTGTGAATGTTGAGGTGTGCTGTTGTCTCGGCTTTTGTCACGGGAACGCCTACTCTGCGGGGGTCCTCTGTGGCGATGTTTTTTGCGGCTGCTATCGTGGATGAACTGGTGCTGTGGGCTGTTAACACCGGTTTGTGAATGGGGAGGTACATTTATCACGACTTTGGCTGCGATAAAGTGCCGTTAATTCTGCGATAGCTCCTTGTGACTATGCCCCTGAGTGGTCAGAAAAATGATAGGAGAGGGACTGGGGGACTTCTGGTGACAAAGTTAGATATACGATCATAAGAAAGAAAGAATGGCTGTTCTTTTTCTGCTTTTAAAAAGTGAGAAACATTTCAGTAGGTAATGGTTGCAGGCCAAGGCCTTGAATACACCTGCCAGACCCACCTTGAAGAGTCTTTGAATTGATGAAAAAAAGTTTCCCCAGCAGTGTCTAAGATTGTGGCACTCTTCATCGGACCAACTCAGGGGCTTACCCAGTTGAGTTCTGCAGCATCCTATAAAGAAATACCAAGAATGTGTATGGGATCCCATTCTTTATATGCAAATATGCCAACTTGTGACCAAGTCTATAGCACAAAGTTGAAAAATGACAAGAAAAATTTGCAGCAGTTTCACCGCTTGCTGCGTCAGCTACAATCTGAGCTTTGGCACAATGTAATCACTGTCTCAAGGATACATGTGCTAGTGTTTCAATCCTACTATCACCACCAGACTATTGTAGGAGAGAAACATTTGCAGATGTTTAGGAGTAAAACGTGGTCAAGCCCACATAAATCATGTCTCTTAGATTCTCTTGCATATCTAGTTTTCAATAATGTTTCGAGTTGGTAGGGCACCCGGGGTACTGGGCGGCCCCAGAGCCAAAAAATCAATAACTCCCCATATGCCAAATTTTTGTGTAAAATGACCATCAAAAAAATTAGATACAATTGCAGTTTTGGCCCCTTTTCTGTCACATGTGCAATTTCAACACACACACATGCAGTACTTTTTAATCAGTATGTACGAGACAAAGTATGGAGGGACATATGCCATTTTTTTAGTTGCTATTGTGAGTGAGTGTTATCATAAACAGTTGTGAAACCAAATTCATCACAATCTTATGCTTTATAGGAATTACAAATGTCAGGGGCATTTGAATATCACCTATTCCTAAAATCTGGATTCATGGTTGTAATTAAAAAATTCACAGTTTTCAAATCTTCCAATTTCAAAACAATATTTTCAAAGTTTGTTATGTTATGCAGATTTGTAGAGCGCACTATTGCCCGGAAGGGTGTCTTGGCACTGAACATGTGTGAGTCTAGCCACACCTAGGGCCTAGTGCGACAGCTTGAAAAGCCAGGTCTTCAGCTTCTTGCAGAATTCAAAAAGTGAGGAGAAGGTTCTTACGTGTATTGGCAGGTTGATCCACACATTAGGAGCAATTTTAGGAGAAGGTCGATCTGGTTTTCATTATGCGTGCATTTTGGGGTAGTAGGAGTCTGGCCAAGCAGAGGTGTCTGGAAGGTCTGTGTAAACAGATGTGATTTTTGAGGTATTACATAACACATTGAAAGTACGGGTGAGGGCTTTAAATTGTGCTTGTTTGTGAATGTGGAGCCAGTGAAGCTCCTTAAGGTATGGTGTGATGTGAGTGCGGCATGGGTGGTTAAGAGTGATTCTGGTTGCCGAGTGCTGAATGATCTGCCTTCTTCTGGTGAGTTTTTGCTGATCCCGGCATAGTGGGTCTTCCTGTAGTCTAGCTTGCTTGTGACCTGGGTGTGCGTGATAGTTTTCCGGGTTCTGTTTGGAGCTATTTGAAAATATTCCTCAGCAATTTCAGGGTATGGAAGCATGAGATGGTGATGGCATAGACTTAAGCAGTCATGTTGAGTTTGCATTCAATGCTGATCCCAAGGTTCGTGGCGTCGGTGCTGAGGGTGTTCGTCGGTCCTAGCTCTGTTGGCCACCAAATAGATTCCTACAGTGATGTGCTCTTCCCGAAGATTGTGATTTTGGTCCTGTTGGTGTTGAGCTTTAGACAGTTGCTCTTCATCCAGTGAGCAATTTCAGTCATGAAGGCATTGAACTTGATCTGGGTACTGGGCATCTTGTCTGTGAGGGAGAGAATGAGTTTTGGGTCATTGGCACAGGAGAGGACATTGATATCGTGAGAGTGGATGAGGCTGGCTAGAGGGATATGTATGCTTTGAAGAGGGCTCAGAGAGGATCATTGCGGAACTCCGCAGATGAGGTCATGAACATCCGAGGTGTTCGGTGCCAAGCTGACTGACTGGGTTCTTCCAGTCAGGAAAGAGCTAATCCATCAGAGTGTGTGTCCTTGGGTTTGGATGACATGTAGGCGTTGGATGAGGATGGGGTAGGAAACTATATCAAATGCTGGGCAGAGATCTAGGAGGATGAGGGCTGCCATGTCTCCTCTGTCCAGAGTCACGCAGATGTCATCTGTGGCAATGATGAGGGCAGTTTCTGTCCTGTGGATGGGTTTGAAATCAGACTCTGTGGTGCTGTGGAGTTGATGGTTGAGGTATCTGTTAATGATTTTATCTAAAACTTTGGTGTGGAATGGTATCAGGCAGACTAGTCTGTAGTTGTCATGCGTTGGAGGGTCTGCGGAGGATTTCTTCAGAGATGGTAGGACATTAGCGTGTTTCCAACCATCTTGGAAGGTCACGGAAGTGTTATAGGCATTCAGAATGGTGTCAGCATGGTGCTGATGTTTTGCAGTCCTTTGGAGTAGGCGTGGTGTGGGCAGGTGTCTGATGTGACCCCTGAGTAGATGTACTTCATGGTGGCAGCGGTTTCTACTGGGGTAATGGTGGACCATGTAGTTTGCATTGATTTTTTTGGGATAACATTGGCAGGTGTTTAGCAAGGGCTGTTGTGTCAAGTTGCTGGCTGAAGTTGCTGTAAATTGTGGGGATTTTGTTCCTGAAGAATTGAGAGAGATTATTACAGAGGTGCTGCAAGGGTGTGATCGAGTTGGAGGCAACCGATGGTGAGGTGAAATACTTCACAATGGTGAATATTTTTTTTTCTCTTGTGCTGGCATCAATGCCATTCTCCAGAGTGGCGCATTTGGTGGTGAAGATCATTTGGTGGAAGCGCCTTAGGACAGATTTGAATGTGGTCCTGTCTGCATTGTCCTGGCTCATTCTCCATTTGCGCTCCAGTTGTTTGCAGTCACATTTCAACAGTCTGAGTACTATGGGTTCACCCATTGATTGCGTACCTATCCCTGACACCAATTGCAAGCCTAAAGAGACTACAAATGTAGCAAATCACCATTTTAGTAATGATGACAAATTGCATTTTTCCTCCTTTTAGAAAACTAAGGGCCTCATTACAATCGCAGAGGGATTGAGACCACCCGCAAAGTAGTCTGCGGTCCCTCCTGCCATATTTTGATAAGACCGATGTGTAGGTGGTCAGAAACTGCATTTTTCTACTGTGGCTTTTGCTGTGGACCAGAAAAGGGCCGCAGCACAAGCCTCAGTAGAAAGAGGCATGTTTTCAAACATCCATGCACTGTAAGCCAGGCACTATGTGCATGGATTTTGGGGGGCACAGTGGCAGTGGCCCATGGGGGGGACAGTGATGAAAAGGCTGTGGGAAATGGACATCCTACTCCCTACGGCGGTACCTGCACAGGTACCACCTCCATTGTAGGGATTAGTGTCTGACCGCCACCCCGATGGGCTCCTTGAGTCTGTCGGAGGTTGCGGTCTGTCCCCCAGACCACTGCAGTCCAACCGTTCACATTGAAATGCGGCAGTCAGACCAATAGCCTGGATGTTGGTGGGACCGCCACCGACTGCCTGTCATTGGAAGTCCCACCGACATCAAAATGAGGCCCAAAGGGGGTCATTACGATGGCGGAAGGACCGCCATCGCCAGCCGTGCGGTGGCGATCCGTCCGCCATTGAATTATGATTCACCGCCCGCCAGATTAGGATGGCGGGCGGGTGGAGACCGTGGCAGGCGCAAAGACCGTCTGCACGGAACCGCCACAGGCAATCATTTCGATTGCCTGGTGGAGCGGTCTGCATCTGTAAAATGGAGGCGGTGCCTAGCAGGCACCGTCTACCAAATTAGGATGCTGGCTTCAGCCAGTCTTTCCATGGCGGCAAAACAGTCATGGAAAAGCTGGCGGGGATTGGTTTCGGGGGCCCGTTGCGGGCCCCCCTTGTGTTGGGGGGAGGTGTTTGTGCAATGGCATTTCACTGCACTAAGTGGCAGGCACCGTGTGGTGCATGCTACGTAGTGCAGTGAAATGCAAAACATGCTTTTTTAACATCGCAGCAGGTGCTATTGCCAGCAGCACCTGCCGCAATGTTAAAATGCAATATGCGACCGCCATGGTGGCAGTCGCATCCTAATTCGGTGTGCGGAACCACCGTATGCATTGCGGATGGTCCCTTTCACCACCACGATGGCGGACGGACTCGAGTCCGTCCAGCATCGTAATCGACCCCTACGTTTGGATGTGAGTGAATTTAGCACTGTAAAGTATTTAAATGTTATTTTTTGGAAAGAAAACCTTTCTGCCGAGCATCTTTTTTTATTGTTTAAAAATGACGTTTGACGTGACAACTACTATTTCTAAGACCCCTACGCAGTAATTCACTAAATGAGTATCTATGCAATACACTGCGGGCCTCATTTATGAGAAGTGTCGCATCGCTGCGTGAAAGCAGCGATGCAACACTTCTCAGTGCGCCTTCCTTGCGAACCGAATGCTACGTCATATTTACTGTATGACGCATCATGTCGCAAGGAATGACAGATACGTCAGTTTTACTGACGTATCTGTCAGCGCAAAAGTGGCGCATTGCTGGAGTTGTGTTGGAAGCGTGACACAACTCCAGCAATGTTCCTTTCACATGGGGCCTGCGTCACCAATGTAGCGCAGGGGTTTACGAAGTGACGCATCTACCTAGATGCGTCACTTCGTAAATATGGCGCAACATGGCGCATTATTTACGCCGCTGCTGCGTCACTAAATGTGACGCAACGGCGGCGCAAAAGTGATGCCGGCCTTCATAAATAAGGCCCTATGTGTGGAGAAAAAAGGAAAATATTCAGCCTGGATATTATATGTGGAAAAAAGTTATGGATGTTTGAAGGTGATTTGTCAGAACTATCCAAAAAGAGCTTAGCACTGAAAGGGTTTAGATTGAGGTAGTAAGCACCTCTTATCTGTGAATTAATATGTTGAACCTGAATTTTAGTAATAAGAAGAACTCTGTCTCACAATGCATACACAAACGTCTGTGCTCAAACAAAAAACAGAAAATGATGCCTTTTACACATATGCTTAAAAAATGGATCTTCAATAAATGGAGTGGAAAAACTGTTAGCCCTATTGGCAAACAAGGACACTGAAAAGGTCAGTATTGTTGATATTCAACACTTAGCAATTTCCTCAAATAGCTGGGTTCTTATGACAGTTTTTAAAAACCTAATATAAAATTTTGATGTGATATTTTTTATTTTTGCAGATAATAATTTGTAAAATAAAAAATGATGGTTAAAAATATAAATTCTAAAATTTCCTCTAAACGTACTGTGAACCTGAGCATGCAAGCTTTATTGATGAGGTTACCTCAGCTGAAAAGCAGTCGCGGCTCCTGGAGGGAGTGCTACGGGGCGGTGGAGCGGGGTGGGGCAGGGTGGGGGGTAGTAAACTCCGCCATTTGGCGATGCGGCGCGCGCAATGTAATTCGTTTTATTTATTTATTTATGTACTTACCTCCGTTCGGCCGCACGCCGGAGTTTACTACCCCCCACCCTGCCCCTCCCCCGCCCCAACCCACCACCCCGCAGCACTCCTCCAGGAGCCGCGACTGCTGAAAAGACTTTACTGTAAAAGGTCAGTCGATGGGCAGCTTCCATTTTAGCCCTAGCTGACTTTATTGGATTTTGGGCTTTAGAGGTGGCAAACAACATTAAAAGCCCCGAAAAGGTGTCTATCGTATTTTTTTCAGTTCAAACAATATAAGAGCACAAGAAGTTCAACGTGTTCTAAACAGTCCTGTTATGCTGACATAAATAATTATGTTTGTCTGTTGTCATGACGCAAACATTTTTTCTTTGTTTTCCTTGAACTAAAAAAAATGTATATATATTTTGTTTGATAAAGTTGTGATCGTTGTAAAAGTGTATTGAAAAACAGACATACATCATGCTGTGTAAAAAGTTGGAACATGCTGAGAGAAAAATAACAAATCCCTTTTTAGGGCACCGCTGATGCTATGCAGCATGACAAAAACCACTGGCACATCTTATAGGTCCCAAAGGCAAAACCTGTTGGCTTTCCCAGTGCCCATTTATTCTGCTCATGCCATGAGAATATTTATTGCCTAGTCGGTGATGCTGTCACGCAATTGATCCAGAGAAATATGCACGTAAAGATACCTGTGCTCTACATTCATGTCATGCAAAGGTAGCGTAATAATTATTTAAAAAAGAGGACAGTACATATAATATAAGGCTTGCAGTGCAAGCCTGAAATTTTGATTCTATTTTTGTTTAAATGACGTAGGTTTGATAGGCCACCAAAATAGCAGCAGCACAATCTTTCTACAGCATTGATTTGGCACCAACATTAGGGGGGTCATTATGATGGCGGGCGGATCGCCATCATAACGTGATTTACCCCCCGCCATATTATCATGGCGGGGGTACCGCGGCGGACGGAAAGTCCGTCCACCGCTTTTCCGCCAGTCGGCCGGGTGGAGCTGGGGCATAACATGGTGGCGGTGCCTTCCAGGCACCGCCAACCATATTATGTTGACGGGTTGACAAGGCCTTTCCATGGCGGCATCGCCGCCATGGAAAAGCTGGCGGGAATTGCTTTGGGGGCCCATTGCGGGCCCCCGGGGGGGTGGGGGGCTGCACTTGGGGGGTACCTATGGTACCCCCCTTCATTGCCATGCACAAGGTGGCAGGCACCGCACGGTGCCTGTCACGTTGTGCATGGCAATGCACAGCATGCCTCTTTGGCATTGGGGCGGGTGCTGCTTACAGCAGCAGCACCCGCCGCAATGTTGAAGATGCGGAATGCGACCGCCAGGGTGGCGGTCGCATCCTAATTGGCGGTGTGGGACCGCCACACCGCTGGCGGCCGGTCCCAGCACCGCTAGGCTGGCGGGCGGACTGAAGTCCGCCCGCCAGCCTAATAAGCCCCTAGGTTGGAATTTTGTTGCATTTGTTCAGATTTGAAAGTAGAGAGATGTATTTCAACCTAGTTGTGCCTCTAAAGGAAGTATCCATTTTACCTGTTGGTACCTGTTGGTACCTGGGTTGTCTCTGAGGTCCGGGAATCTGCCAATTCCCAGGAGTTGCACACATGAGAACAGGTTCAATGTTTGAAACTGATAAAAGTGCACTACTATTTTTACGAATCAGTTTTTGAGTTAGACAAATGTTTGTGGAAATAGCATTGCCCAGGCACAGGGAAGGAGCAGCCACCTGATTTGTTTCAGCAACATACAGGATTAAAGAGGGTTAATGTATATGAAAGAGAATCAGATCTATGCAAGGATGATAAGTTAGTCTGGTAAATGTCTAGGGTATTTGTTGTAGAATTTCCTGTACATTAAACACATAATTTTGCTCCTACCTAGTGGAGTTTGAGTAATGCTGTGGCATACACTTTCCCATTTCATAGTTGCAGAAATTGTCCCATAGTTCTACTTTATGTCCATTTATGACTGTTTGTTCATCATGACATATAAACGCTGAGAAGAAAAGGACACTAGTTTTTCACACAGTCATGAAGAGCTTCCTGGCGAGTACAGACTAATGTTCCTCAGAGACCTTCAGAAAGCAGGCCAAGAGTACATTAAGTATTCATTTGCTGTGAGTCAAAGAAGATTCTGAGGGATGTCGCTGAAAGAAATATTTGGTGCATCTGAGTGAAAAGCACTTTGCTTTGATTTTGCCCAAACATGCCTAAGTGTTTGCTGACATGAATGTCCTTTTGGCATCATTTATACAGAAACAAGAATGTTCCATCCCTTTCTGTATCAACAGTCAGAGTTCTGTGCATCCACATTCTGCATAAGAGACAGTGTATACGTGCCATAGGTCATGCAAGTGGTTACTTTGCATGATGAAAGGCAAAGTGTATTTTAGGACTGGACGTCAGAGGAGAGTGATGATCAAGAGAACAAGAGAAGAGTACGAGCTCTCTGGAACACAAGACTAATCCAGATAGGGACTGATCATTCAAGGCTCAATTTATTGTTCACAATGTATAGTAGATAGCAGTGTTCCACATTGTCTACTGTTTAGAAAAGATCTGAAATGAGTAATGTAGTAACCTTACTAGAAAGTGGAATAGTTAATTGAAATAGTAAACTGCCCTATGCAAAGAGAAGAATAATCTATTGAATGTAAATCCTGGCTGAAGTCAATGGGTACAATATTGTTTAGGTTACATCTCTGAAGAACACTCCAGCTCTTCTTCACTGTTACTGGAGAGTATAGAAGCAAAAGATCAATTCATAATCAACATCGGCAAAGAAATGGGACAACGCTATTTTTTGCACAATGATGTTCCACATAAGCTTTTTTTTTTTTTTTTTTTTAATTATGAGTTTTATATAGCGCTAACCAGACCCGAAGGTATCGGAGCGCTTTACAACAAGAATAACTCGTAGGATACATTAAGCAATTTAGTATATAAACAAAATGTCACTCGTAAAATAAGATATCGCAGTAGAATGTACCATATGACAGTTATCGCGGTAGAATGTACAGGGAACATATGACGCCCCGCTGAGGTAGTCGTAGAGAACCCAATGACTCATGGATGGGTTCAACCGGTGAGTGGGGGCGGGAGGTAGTCATGCGGAGAGTGAGGTAGAGGTCATTGAAGACAAAGTGTCTGTGTGCTCCTATGGTTTGTCTTCGGCGACTGGCTTGTAGCTATCCGTTTGGGGGAGATCGATTGAGGAGGAAGTCCTTGAGTTGCCTTTTGAATTTTATGAAGGAGGGGTTAGTCCTGATTTTGACTGGAAGGGAGTTCCATATTTTCGGCGCATTTCCTGCAAAAGATCGAGATGCGTTTTTTTGTCTGCGAGATTTCGGGGGGATAAGGAGTAGTGTATTTGTGTTCCTCAGGGTTCTTGACTGACCGGCCTTCTGGAGTTTAGCAGCCAGGTAGGCGGGTTTCCCTGTGTGCAACACTTTGTGCGTGAGGCAGGCGGTTCTGAAGCTGGCATGCATTTCGACAGGGAGACATTTTAGCTCTTTGAGTGCAGGCGAGATGTGATCATATTTCTTTACTCCGGTGACCATTCTGGCTGCTGCGTTCAGAGTTGATCTGAGTGGAGCTAGATGGGATTTTGCTGCTGCTGTGAGGGTTGCAATTCCGTAGCCCAGTCTGGACAGTACCAGGGATTGTGTAGCTTGTTTGAGGTCACTAAGAGGGATGAAGGGTTTTATTTTGTTGAGTAGTTTAAGGTTGAGGAAGGCACTTTTTGCGGTGTTTTTGATGTGTTTGTTCATGTCTAGTTTGGGGTCCAGAGTGATTCCCAACGATTTTGCGGAATCAGCTAGGGTGAGGTTGTGATTGAGAGCCTCGATGGCTTTTATCCATTCTGTGATTTGGGGGTTCTCCTCTTTGTTGGAGATGAGGAGGATTTCCGTCTTATCCTGATTTAGTTTTAAGTGGTTGCGTGAGAGCCAGTGCTGGACTTCTCGTAGAGTGGCGTTCAGTCTCTGGATGTCTTCTATGGAGGAGGTTTCCAGGTAAATTTGGGTATCGTCTGCATAGAGGTGGAAGGGAATGTTGTTTTTTTTTAGTATGGAGGTAAGGGGCTCCATATATATGTTGAAAAGTTGTGGGGAGAGTACTGATCCTTGGGGGACACCCCTACATACAGGGAGTGGGTCAGACGAGAAGTTCTTGATTTTTATACTTTGGGTGCGGTTCTGTAGGAAAGAGGTGAACCACTGTAGGACCACCTCCTCTGCTCCCGCCCTTTCTTGATGTGCTTTGATGAGTAGTTTGTGGTCAACCATGTCGAAGGCTGTCGATAGATCCAAGAGTATGAGTAGGCAGCATTGGCCTTTGTCCAGAGATTTGTGAATATCGTCTATTACATTTAGGATCGCTGACTCTGTACTGTATCCTTTTCTGAACCCCGATTGATGAGGATCAAGAAGGTTGGTACTGTCTAGGTGTTGAGTGAGTTGGAGGAGAACACATCTTTCCAGAATTTTCGCTAGGAGAGGGAGGTTAGAGACGGGTCTGAAGTTGTTCAGATCGTTTGTGTCAGAGCCAGGTTTTTTCAGTAGAGGAGTGACTTGGCCGATTTTGAGACAGTCAGGCATGACTCCAGTGCTCAAGGAGCTGTTTATAATCTTAGTAAAGTGCGGGGCTAGGCATAGTTTGAGCTTTTTGGCCAGTTGGGCAGGTAAGGGATCCATGACGTGTGCTGAGGGTTTGGTGTTAGAGATCATTTTGATGACCTCTGCTTCTGAGATGGGGTTGAAAGTATTCCATAAGCATTTTCAGTGAAAAGTAAAGGTGTCAGTACATGGAGCCTTCCTAAGAAGCCTCTCCACCATCAGTGGGTCATGTTGCATAAAGCCACTACCGCAAACTAAAGAGCTCATTCTGAGATGTTCTCTCTCCAAAGGCAAGAAGGAAGTGGGGCACTTTCCCTATTTCCAACAATCAGTTACCCACAAGCAGCTCTCCCGTAATGCACAGCATGCGCATAATCCACAATGGGTACAGTAATGCGAGTACTTTTCCACAATGTTCTCCATTTAGCTATTTTGCAACAATTTGTCCTTGTTTCCCATGCCTTTTCCCATGTGAATTTGTCTCTGTCTTTATCACCTCCAAGCCATGTAACTGTAACTTCTTTTCTCATCGCCTAGCTACTAAAACAAAGACATTACTTTTCTCTAATAACTGCTTTTCCACCTGCAATGCAAACGTGAGAAAGAACAGATTTCGCAGTGCACATGAAATTCAAACTAATAATTCTAAAGCGAGAGTTGTCAGGGACTTGTATTTCAGGACGACAATTTTAGCTAACATAAGAACGTGTCACTTTAAGCATTACAGATTGGCATAACCCTATTGCATTTTAACTACCACATCCGGGAAAGCCAAATCCGATTCGGAGGCCTTCCGAACGACATCGGAATCGGGCCCATAATGTTATATTTTTTGCAATATTATTTATATTTTATGTATAAATAATATTATCAAGTAAAAAAGGCATTTTGCAAACAAAATTATTTTGTAAACATTTATACATTTTTTCACTTTATTTACAAACAGTACATTTTTTTAATATACATTAGTAATTCAATATTTTTTTTTTAATTATAATAATTATTATTATTTGTTTTATAATATTTATTATTATAATTTAACATTTGAAATAATATGTAAAACAATATTTTATAAATCACAATTTTTATGTACTATTTTTACAACATTTTTTAGTCATACATTTGTATTGTACATTGAGTTTAATAAAGAAAAGTATTATTCTTTTTTATTCAAGGCAGCCTTTTTTTATAATAAGTTCTATTTTGTAGGCTATCTGTTTTGTTTTAGGTCATTTCTGAGGGGAGAAGCTCACGGTTGGAGGGTGCGTTGCATCGGTTAAGGTAAGTTTAATTTTCTTTACTTAGGGCCCGATTACGATGGCGGACGGAAAAGGCCTCCGACCGCCATGCATACAGAAAAAGACCGTCCGCATGTCCCGCGGCAATACCGCTGGTCAGATTACGATGCAACTCACGTAAAGTCCCACCGCAACGGCCGGAATACTGAAAAAACCGTCCGTAACGGTGGCAATAGCCGAAAATGCTACCTCGGCGGACGGGGAAAGCTGGTCTATGGACCAAAACGTCCGCACCACCCGCGGAATGTCCGCACGGCTAATTACGATGAGTAAGCAGAGCTGGTGTAAGGATCATGGCAGTACCCACCGCAGCGGTGGCGCCCAGGCCAAAAGAATGGCGGAAGTAACAAAATTCACTACAAGTCACAAAGTGTGCCTGTATCATCAACAGCCCTTAATTACATCAGACACGCAAGAATGACACACCACAAATGCATACCGGAGATGAAAGCCATGGACAGCATGGAAGACACACCAGGTGGACACCACTCATGTGGACACACCAACACACCACAGTATATAAACCAACCCCTTCCTGGACCAGCATCCTTAGCAAATTAGGAACAGAAGGGGCATCCACAGAGGGAGAGAGAGAGAGGGACACTAGAACTAATTGCACAGAGAGGACACAGCACACCATCACACCCACACAACTCCACACGCCATCCCCTTCACAACCACACACTGAACACACCTCACTCATCCACATATTCACCCTGCACCCTGCACCTCACAACCATTAGCACCATGCCGAACAGCAAAATGCCTAAATTCACTGACACAGAGTTGAAAGTGCTGGTAGATGAGATCATCAGGGTAGAACCACATTTGTATGGAAACCTGGTCCAACAGACAACCAATGTGCGCAAAAATCAGATGTGGGCTAGGATCTACAACAAAGTCAATGCAGTGGGGAACATCCCACGCACACTGCGTGACAACAAAAGGCGGTGGAACGACCTCAAGCTCCGGGTCAAGGCACGGGCACAGAGGAACCACCAGTTGGCTCAAAGAACGGGTGGAGGGCCTCTCATTCCACTACTGAGATTCACAGAATGGGAGGAGAAGGTGCTTGCCATACTTCATCCCGAGAGTCTCACCGGAATCGAGGGGGGAGAGGAGGCTGGTAAGTACAAAGTAAATGTCCACATACCACTGTAACGTACTGTTGTGCACAACAAGTGAGCCTCGCTTGCCAGACCCAAGCGAACACATGGAGAATGCACGTGAAAAAAATTATTGTCTCACAAGACCTCCATTTCCTTACTCTGCCTCACAGAACAGGTAGGTAGCCATCTTACTGTGGAGGGAGTCGTTGAGACCTGATAGCAAGACCACCACTCCCACAAGGCCCCTTGCCCACCCTCCCAAACAGCATGGAGCACCCTCCCCACCCCTGAGACACGTGGCAGCCATTACCCCGACAGTGCATCATAACAGGTAGGTAGCCATCTTACTGTGGAGGGAGTCGTTGAGACCTGACAGCAAGACCACCACTCCCACAAGGCCCCCTACCCACCCTCTCCACCCCAGGGACACGTGGCAGCCATTACCCTTGACAGTGCCTCATAACAGGTAGGTAGCCATCTTACTGTGGAGGGAGTCGTTGAGACCTGACAGCAAGACCACCACTCCCACAAGGCCCCCTGCCCACCCTCCCCACCCCAGGGACACGTGGCAGCCATTACCCTCGACAGTGCCTCATAACAGGTAGGTAGCCATCTTACTGTGGAGGGAGTCGTTGAGACCTGACAGCAAGACCACCACTCCCACAAGGCCCCCTGCCAACCCTCCCCACCCCAGGGACACGTGGCAGCCATTACCCTCGACAGTGCCTCATAACAGGTAGGTAGCCATCTTACTGTGGAGGGAGTCGTTGAGACCTGACAGCAAGAACACCACTCCCACAAGTCCCCCTGACCACCCACCCACCCCAGGGACACGTGGCATCCATTACCCTCGACAGTGCCTCATAACAGGTAGGTAGCCATCTTACTGTGGAGGGAGTCGTTGAGACCTGACAGCAAGACCACCACTCCCACAAGGCCCCTGCCCACCCTCCCCACCACAGGGACATGTGGCAGCCATTACCCTCGACAGTGCCTCATAACAGGTAGGTAGCCATCTTACTGTGTAGTGAGTCGTTGAGACCTGACAGCAAGACCACCACTCCCACAAGGACCCCTGCCCACCCTCCCAAACAGCATGGTGCACCCTCCCCACCCCAGAGACATGTGGCAGCCATCACCCACCTCTGCAGCACTACACACGTAGATAGTCAGCTCATGCACCCTGGCCTCCCTCCCAAATAGCATGGTGCCATATGCCCAGCACATCACGCACGTTTGCCAAGTCTGCAAAGCAACATAAGTTGTAGCCAGTGCACACACAGATTAATGCCATCAAGAGGTCACATTCATCACACTGTCACCCAAGAAGCCACATGTAACTGCATAGTCAATCCAAGAATCGCAAAGAACCACATTCAAATGTCGATGTCACATTGTCCATAAGCATAAAGGCACACATCAACTCCACACATACATGGAGACTCAGCCACACATCACCATACAGAGGAGGCCACTTCAAAACAGCACAACAGAAATATTGCACCTGAGGCATACTGGCAATTACATAAGTCATGTGAATTTTAAACCGAAGTACAAAACAATATCATCCAGAGCGCACAATGCCTGGCACCGGAGTGGGCGAGCACGTACACCTTGCGTTTCAAAAAATCAAAACCGCTGCAGTTCCCATTGGCTGATGGCTATTCCTCATAGGTGGTGACGCACCGCGGAGGTCAGGAAGCGACCATCGCAAGGCTGCACAAATCAATTGGTGTCAATGCCTGGCACCGCAGTGGCAGAGCACTTCCACTGCGAGAGTGAGTCAAAAACCCAACAACATCAATCATGAAGTGGCAGCACAGTAGGCAGCTAGTCAGATAAATGTCAGAAAAGTCCAAGCATAAACTGCAGTGGATGTGCATCAAGTTAAATACCCGAGGAAATGCCCATTGAAAAACAAGATCCACAGATATGAAATTGTTGCCCACGCAATGTCACATCGCTAACTGACAAATCATGTACCTCAACATCATGTTAGACTGATGCTAAACTGTGGACAATGCAAAGTAATGTCACTGTCAAAAGTCTGGTCATCTCAATTGAAATGTGCAATACATTAACATATAAGTTGTGCTGTCTACTGAACATGCTGACATAATGACCTCTATTCAACAGGTGATCCGATTACAACACCTGTCGGAAGTGTGACCAACGAGCCCAGCCAGTCGGATGCAGATTTGCTCCCTTCCTCAGACGAGGAGGACCGACCTGGCCCTTCAGGCGTGGCCAGGCAACCCCAGTCTCCTGGCCTCACTGTCCCCACCACCCCCTCGACTCCCACATCAGCAGCAACAACGCTGATCCCTGCGACTATGACCTGTGTGCCAGCCAGCACCAACACCAGTACCAGTGCCTCCAACACTGTCCCCGTGGCAGTTGCACCCAATCCCACCAGCCACACCCAGGATGCTGGGGACAGTGTGAGGGGGCAGCGACAGGCTCCGCCACAGGTCCGTGTACGCAGGGCAGGTGGGAGGGCCCCCTTGGGACAGTTCCAGGATGACACCGAGACTGAGGCCATGGCCACGGCAAACACTGTCCTGGGTGCATACCAACAGACCCAGGGACAGATAGGCCAGGTCGTCGAAGAACTGCGCGAACTCCGCCTGCTGCAACGGTCCATGGACACCCGCTTGGGTGTCATTGCTGATTACATGGGCCAGCTAGTAGGTGTTCTGAGGGACATCCATGCTGCTCAACTAGCCAACCGCCCACCCTGTGGCCAGCCGGACGATACTGAGAACACCACCACAGCGGCCACAGGGAGGGGTGAGGCAGCAGGCACAGACTCCTCAGACACCTCAGAGCATGCAGCAGGTTCCCCTCCGGCCAAACGGTCGAGGGGACGTCCGAAGAAGACAAACAGAGGATCATGTGGCAAAGCACCTCCTAAAACCCGTTCCATGCGCCAACTATGATGTCAGCAGTGTTGCCTCCAGCAGTGACGTTGTTGCAGATCAGAGCCCACATTTCCACAATGTTGGCAGTATACTATTGGACTGCGTCATACCAGCATTGTGTGCTCTACCCTGATGACTCTTGTGCCAGCACTTTCAACTTCACCCCTCACCGGTCACTTGTGTACAAACAAACACTATTCACAACACTGAGCGTTTGTGTCAGTACCAATTTTTTCAGAGTAAATAGCATGTTAACTCACATTGCATGGTCTCTCCATATTTGAATGCCACAATCCATTGTGTGAGCGGAGGTACCTAGAAATACACAAGAACATGACATGTGGTTGACATATGATGGCATGACAGCCAAAGCACAGCACCAGGCAACACATCACTACAACTCCCAGCACAGTACACACCTTAGCAACCTGGGAAATGCACCTCCGCTTAAATGCCAACTAGATTCCTGTGCGTGGTGATACACCAAGGTATTAGCGGGTTAGTGTTGTCAGTCTCAAGTCACATGTGTACATGGATATCATCTTTTATCAGTAGGGAACAGATTCAGCAAATAGGTGTAAGGTGATTAAGCAGCCGCCATTGTCTCAGCTCCCTGTCAAACTGAAGTCAAACCCTTCTGCTTCATCACAAGTATGCACATTTGACGTAAGTGCATGTTCATGGATGCTAAGGGATGTACTGTGCTGGTAGGTGAATCAGTGTCCTCCCACCCCCCTACAAACCATCCACATGGGAATGACTGTAGTGTCAATGTCTCACATAGCACATCACAATGCAGCACTCAGCAGTGTCCCAAAAACAGGCATGAACCAAACGAATCATGTAAAAGCTAGATTGAGGAAATTATTGCGTTCAGCAAGACAAGTACAGTCACACATGTATTGTAACCTATCTAAGTTGATTGTCGGCAAAATACATCAATGTACACCAGTCCCAGCCACCAGGCTCACATGCCCCTCATATGAACCAGAAGGAACAGATCGAGTCATGTACATCACAAACAGAGGTATTTCCCGTTCAGGGCTCATGTACACAGAAAGAGTTTCTCAACATCTCCATTGCCGTAGGGATGATCTCATCACTCCCTCATATGTGAATGTCAACAATAATTTGTGGGCTCACATTCCAACAATGTAAGTAGACTTCAAAGTATCAACATGGCTGAAAGCTCATTTGTATTAACAAGAAGGCAGACTCACATCCGCCCCTCTGACCTTCGAATACCAGGTGGCTGTTACCTCCTGCGAGATACTGTAACAGCTGAATACGAGTCTCCCACTAGGTTCAGTGCAACTGATACACCAAGGTACATACACCCCACACACAGAAGTCCTTGCTCATATCACAATTTCCCTTGTGGAGAATGGCCGTGTCACTTCCGTTCAGACCATTTCAGGAGTACAACAGGTGCTCACTCAAACAACTTTTTGTCGGACATGTGACATTTCAGCAACATTCCTCCCGATGTTCTGAAGAGTGCAGGTTCAACGACAGCTACAACGCAATGGCTGCACATCCTGTGGTCCTGCACATCCCCGGTCATGTGCAACTGTACCGTGAACAAATGCTGAATATATTGGGAGCGTTGCCATTGGATGTGCTGCGCATCAGTTATAGGCTAAGCTTCCGCTATGCCTATTTCACCTGTGTGCAACAAGTGTTCCACTGTCGCAGCTGCCCCTTTCAATGGGCCATGGATCTCTGCCTATCCAACACATCGATTGCTGAACTGGATTATGACATGTGGTTGAGTCCTTTGTTGGCTCACGACCGGGACTGTGCCTGGGATACCCGTCTATGGAATGCCTTACAACTTGGCATAAGTGCTGGCAGCTGGTCATGTGCGATTGCACAACTTCTCGTGTGCAATGACGACATTGAACTGCTCCCCTATTGCCCTGAAATGCTCCTTACAGACACGGGGTGTGAGGAGCACATCTGTTCATTCATATTACTGGATTGGGTGGCCGTCCTGTTTGCTGAAACTGATCACGATCTACTCTTGGAACTGATTGCCTATGAAGCTGCAATAGCTTTATTGGATGAGTAACTACTTACCTGCATCCACAACTGATTGGGACTAATTACAGATGTATCAGCATACAGTTGCATCTTTCGGAACTGATTACAGATTTAGCACTGACAATGGAAATGTCTACATTTGCTTGGACTCTGATTACCTCGGCGGCCTGCATCGCTTGTTGGCACACACCTGTGCAAGGTGAGGCTGTCTCCTGCACGTAGTGGACATTGTCGCCTAGTACCAGTCTTGCTGCCATCATGCAGCTGTTGAGCTAGTTCTTACATGCCTTTGTTATACTGCAAGTATCTTAGTTAGAGTCTTTCACCTGATTACTGTCAGCAGAACATTCAGTCAGCGCTGTCCTGGAGTACAGTACATATCAAATCATATGGGCTGAGGTGTGGGCTCCTCTGACAAAGGGCATTGAGCTAATGTGATCCATCACATGACTTGTCCAGCAAGGGAGGGGGGATCAGATCGGAGTACTCCCTCCTGAGTGCTCATTAATGTGACATCTCCCTCCATGACATCTGAACACGTTCGTATCCTGCCTGTTTCGGTCTGATGCATTGTTCTGCATGTTGTGGCACGTATCTTGGACGTTAGGACATGGTAATAGTAATTAACATTTCGCACATTAACTTGTATTGTACTGTGATCAGTGTTGAGAAGTATGAGAGTGAGGATGAGAGTGTGTGTCCTGTTACCTGGATTACAGAGGGATCAGGCAGTGTTGGGTCATGTGGTTTCTTGGCGCTTATTACACTGTCGGTGAGTGAGAGAGCTACTGTGGCAGGACACACAATGTTGCCAGTGCTAATGCTTACCCAGTTGTTTGTTTGACTCTTCCACTGCCTGCCCAAATCCCATATTCATGTTCTTTTTCATGTGTATCTGTCCAGATTCACAGCTACAATCCACCAAGTTTGGGGGACAACAGCAATGCGCACAGACACAGTCATAGTTGCATGATGATAACTTACACTCATTGGAAGTAGTTGGCTATGAGCTGGTCACGCAGGTAAAGACCTTCTTCCTCACCACTGTCATCGTCCCTGGGCATGTCTGGATTTGCAGCGGGGGGCTATTGCTGGTCATCATCGTCCTGAATCTGGGGTATCCTCTTGCGCAAGGCCAGGTTGTGCAGCATGCAGCATGCGACTACTATCTGGCACACCTTCTTGGGTGAGTAGAGAAGTGCCCCTCCAGTCTTGGCCAGACACCTAAATCTCGACTTCTGAACTGCAAAAATGCACTCCACCACACGACGTGTTCTCCCATGGGCATCATTGTAGTGGTCCTCCCCTGGCATAGTTGGATTTCGCAGTGGGCTCAGCACCCAGGGACGATTGGGATAGCCAGAGTCACCTATCCTGGATAAACACATTTATAAAAATGTAACTGTGACATGTGAGGCGAGCAGCATGTCACACATACGTCACACTCATTGACACAGCCCACTCACCAACAAGCCAGGCCCAATCTGGGTGTAGATTAGCCATCAATTGTGGTATGCTGCTGTGGCGCAGAATGACTGTGGCATGTACCGACACAGGATACTTGGCACACACGTGTGAAATCGTCTGGTCTGCTTTGCATACCACTTGCACATTTATGGAGTGTTATTTTTTCAGTTAGTATGATTGCCTTCACGTGCCTGTGGTGGAACTAGGCCAATGTGGGTTCCGTTAACATCGCACACTACATGTGGAATGCATCCAAGTTCATAGGAATCCCCCTTCACACCTGCCAAATCATTGCGCCTTGGGAACTGTATGTAGTGAATCTTGTATGTCATTAATGCAGACAGGACATCACGCAACACCATGCTGGACATAGGCTGTGACATCCCTCCAGCGCTGGACACGGTGTACTGGAAAGACCCAGTTGCCAAAAAATGCAGTGCAGCCATCACTTTGACTTTTGCTGACAATGCCGAAGGATATGTTCACCTGGACTTCAAGTGGGGCTCCAACTGAACACATAGCTCTCGCATTGTGAGGCGATCCTGATGGAATTCCATGCTGATTGTAATGTCCTCCATGGTTTCCAGGACTGGGACAAGGTGATAGATAGGTGTGCTCCTCCTACGTACCCTGGCCGGGGATACATGCAGAAGTAGGTAATAATTGAGATGTGTGTGACAGTTTCACCAGAGACTCACACGGCCACAACATTGACATGACTCTTCAGCACATGAAAAGACACAAGTGACATGCATTAAGACCTTGGTTCACTCCACCCACTCCTCATACTGAGCATTAGTACATCAACAATATGACATTGTGTATGACATGTCATACCCTGCTACATCAGGGTGTGATCAGCCCTGTGTGTTAGGCACAGCACATGTGGTTACCAGCATCAATGCTGACTTGCATGTATCTTCTGCCATTGCACGTCCTCAATCTCAAGTCCGACAATACACAGCAAAACAACGGGATGAGGGCAGTCTGTGTCACCTTGACAACATCACATGAGTATGCAGCACAGTAGACATGTTCATATGTGCATTATGTGGTCAGTCCATCAGGACTGTGAGATGAATCTGCGTGACGCACATTGCCATGTTCGAAGTGCATTCAAACAGATACACGTTTTTAGTGTATACATGCACACATAGCTTGACAGCACAGCTTATGTTGAATCCAGCAATGTATGTTGAGACACATGTGCATTGCCCTGACGTGTGTACACACATGGAGGCAATAGCAGGTGAGCACACAGCATTGCACAGCAGTACGTGTGTAGAAAGTGTGGAGCTGAAAAGTATGTCTGATTTCATGACAATGGCCAGCTAGGGATGTCAGCCGACATCACTGGCATTTCATGTGACAAAACATGGACAAGTGTCCGACCGTCAAGTAGCAAGTGTTACTCCAGACGTGTTAACATCTTTTATGTCTCAGTACACAACGTGAGTACAGTGATAGCGGCCTTAGTCCTTTTGGACTCATTTACTCTTTTCATGCCATGCTGGCCACCACACAATACGAGTGATGCCTTCCCACTCTCCTTTTCATGGACATTCCATATGTGTCAGGACGTAAGGCATAGGTCACACGCCATGAAACCTTAACAGTTTGCACATTTGACCTTATGCAAATGTTGTGTGGTGAATGATGCAGTTAGCAAAGCGTGCATGCTAAAGCTAAATTGTGTTTACAGGCGCTGAAACTGGCATCCACAGAGGTAACAAGCATTGGTCCCAATCGAATGGTGCCGGATAGAGGTGGCCGCTGCGTGACCTCCGTGGGGCGTGACCGCCAATGAGGTATAGCCATCAGCCAATGGGAACCGGCAGCGGTAGTGATTTTGGAATGTCGCGGTAGGTGTGATAGGCCCCTGCGGGGCCAAACATTGGCCCCAAATGAAGGATGCTAAGCCGGCTGGCCAATGGTAACAGCAGACCAACATTTGAACGAGCCTAGGGCACTATATATATGCCTGTGATATGTACACACCTGTCACTCGCCTAGAGACACTGCTGCCTGCCATTCCTCAGCACAAACAGCGGCTGTACGTCATCTCTGGAACAAGTCATGTCTCATAGAGAGAACCCGAGGGCCCGTCCCTTCACCACAGAGGAGCTGGGGGTCCTGGTAGGAGAGGTCCTTGGACAGTACGGGAGGCCATATGGTGCTCCAGAGGGACTGGAAAGTGTATGCCACACTTACTTATGTTGGTCACGAGGGTCAAAACATGTGGCTGTACAGTGCTGTGTGCCTCGGACTGCTTGCCAAAAGGGCAGCATTCTGATTTTGCAGTCTGCATTTCACATTCATTACGCACTACTTGATGCACTTGAGTGTATGGGGAGGATGGCACACTGTTCAATGTTGCTGCTCAACATGTCTGACACATCACACATGTAACTTTCAGAAAGGATGATGAATACGTGTTGGAGTCTGTGTAGCCAAACGAGTTTAAGTGTATACTGATGTGTAGCTCTATTAGCTGAGGGCATGTGATGTGCCTACAGACAATAGGATGTGTTGTTGATATGGCACCACATGACGAGCAATTTTGCTGTATGATGGCTACTTGGAGCATGACTGCCAGTTTGCATGTTAACATCCATGGGCTGTGCATGGAAAAATTGTAGACTAATGCAGCCTGTGCATGGACAGTCACATGTGTGCATTGGGTACATGCTTTTATTTTTATCTTGCCTATCATGTTTGTTGCTAGGCCACTTCACTGAACAGTGTCTCTGTCTCCTGCTGAATCTACCGAGATCAGAGAAGGTGATGGGCACGTGACAGTTGGTGTACCTACTGGCATCACTGCTCCCCTGGAGTACAGCGACACTGATGGTACCAGCGCATCGTAGGGGGACCGGAGTGCCCTGGATGAGTCAGCTCCTGAAACGCCTACCTCCACTTCCTCGGACTCAGGTGGTGACTCCTCGGTGTGGTCGGGCAGAGGAGAATCGAGCTGTGCTTCTTCGTCCAACACACCCCGTTCTGTGTCCACTGTCCACAGTCCCTGATGCTCCCCCAAATGTCATCCGTGCATGATGCCCTAAGAAGGGTAGGGTATTTTTCCCCCAGGCACAGCTGCCCCAGCCCCTGTTTCCCCTGCTGCCCTCAGTGTGGAGGCCATTGACATCTTGCGTCAGGTGTCTGTGGGTCAGACTTTGCTATTGAATGCCCTGCAGGATCATGGCAACAAGTTGTCACAGGTAATAGCGTTCATGGAGGGCATCCATTCTGACGTAGGTGGCCTGCTCTGGAGTGTCCAGTGTCTGGTCCCCACACTGACGGCTGCAATAGTGCAGTCACAGGCTCTAAGTCTTGCTCCTGTCCCTTCCTCAACCACCCTGCCAGTGTCCCCACAGGATCAGAGGAGCCACACACCTGTACTCTTAGGCACCAGGTCATCCCCACGCAGCACACGACAACAGGAGTCCAAGCGACAGAGACACGAGACATCATCCACAAGGAGCACAGATGCCAGCACCACTAAAATAACTTCACATGAGAGTGCGGAGCCGAAACACAAAAGACATGCCTCAACATTGCAGACGTCCCAGCACCCCAAGACCCCTCCAGGATCCACTACTGATCCAGGCTCAGCACAAGAATTTGCCCTGGCTGCCGTGGGGCTGTTGCGTTCCACAACTGCCCCCCCCCAGTTCAGAGGGATGTTGTGCCCAGAACTTCCACTCCCACCAAAAGCCCCCCTAGTAAGCATGTACAGAGAAGCAGTGAGGCAGTGATTTTTTCACAACAGGGGAGGCAGGGTAGGAGTCCCCCCCCAGCGTAGAACTAGGTCTGAGGGTTTTGCAAGAAAGGATCCACGGCCACCTGCTCCACTTTCTGGGGGGAAGGGAGCAGCTGTGGGCACCTCACCTATCCCTTGTCCAAAGACACTTGTGGGCTATCGTATCCCCAAACAAGTGAAGCCCAGCCTTCCACATGCAACATCAGCCACTGAGCATCACCAGTGCATGTCACCACCTCCCCGTGTGACGACTCCACTGGGTCCTGCCAGCCCTCAGGCTCCCACATCCAGGGATCCTTTTGCCTGTGCCAGTTCTCCCCCTCCCAGGTCCAGTCCTCAGACTACCCCAGACAGTCATCCCCCACACAGTTCCAGTTCTCCACATATTTGATGGCTGGTCCCTCTTCCCAGCCCATTCCTCCCTGAGCGGTGCCTGAGCTGACCATTTGCTAGCCCTGTACTGGTGATGTTTACATGGCTGTGGACTGTGTTACATTGATCTGGGTGTATTTCCAAAGCACACATGTGCGGACTTGAGTTTTGACTGGCAGTTGCCCTTCATGTTGTGCACTTTACATGCTGATACAGAGTTTGTGTTTGAATGAAGTTATTAATGTTCTTGACGTTGTCGCTACAAATGTGGCTGTACAATGTATGTGCATGTGTTCATGGGTTCAATGCTCTGAAGTCACACTTTGCCATTCTCATGTACTGTACTAGATCTTACAGGGGTTACCAGGGGTTCCGCAGAATGCTGTCATGTTTTGAGTATTGAGTATTGATGGGGGCGGGCTACTTGTCAGTGATGGTCCACTCTGGTCCTGTTCATTGTGTTGGCTGTGCTCTCCTTCTTCACACATGTCAGATGGGTTGGATCTCCATCATGTGAATGTCTTCCAATTTACATGATGACTTGAGGGGTGGGCAGGGTACTATATATCTGTGTGGTCTATCTTGATGTGTACACACCAGTGTGGGTATGTTGTCATCTTGGATGGGTATGGCTTCATAGTCAGATGGATGGAGGTACATGTTCTTATTGGAGTCATTGTACAGTGTGAGTGTGCTGTAATTCTCTGAGATGTTGATGTGTGTGTGCCCTTGGGCATTGCCCTTTCAATGATGTATGATCCATGTGATGTGTGCCTGTTTGTTTCCATGGTCAGACACTTTGTGGGGTGTTGGTGGACATGTTGGGGTTGTTGCAAGAGCTGTGTGCTGTGTGTCATTGTGACCTCGCAGGCCTAGGGTGCACCTGCATGTTCAACTCATCATTGGTGTCACTTGACACTTTCTGGGCCCAAATTGGAGTTGTTCGGATTCATAGCTGTGACAGTTATTGCATTTGGCTATGCACATTGAGTCAGACTTAAACATGGATTTTTGCTCGGTACACTCCTCAACTGTACAGATCTGGTGTATACACCACTTCATTCGTGACCTGTGCCAGTGGCTGCCATGCACATGTTTGACCCTCCACTCCCCTCCATGTTCTGGCACTGTACTGTGTGCTGATGATCTGTTTCCATTGGCATGCTGGCCAGTGGCACTATTTCAGTGGGTGATGTGTGATATTTGTACCTACTTGCTTTCAGTAATAGTTGCTGTGGTACAGTACAGATGGATTCACAGCACAGTCCTCTTGTCTTGTTCCTGCATGGATGTTTGCCAGGGTTGTGTGGCAGTGGATGTTTGCAAAATGTGTAGCTGTTTCCCTTGCGCCTACTAGCCATCCTGGGCAGGTATCTTGGTCACTTTGCAGTCTGCAGTATATGCACTCCTGTCACCGATGCTAATCTGCCACCTTGATCAGGAGTGGAGCTGTGTGAGTGGTGCTGGTGGGTGGGTGTGAGGGGAGCTGAGTGGCAGGAGGCATCAGCACAGGGCAATCTTCTGGCCCCTGAGAGTCTCACTGATGTGAATAGGGGAGGCATCTTTCCCCAGATGTGGTTGTGCAGGCCCTGCCTGCACGCTTGCAGTGAGATGTTGTTGTACCGTGGTTGCATGCGTGTATGGGTGTTGGACGTACCTCTGCTGTTGTGCATGGCGGCGTCTGATCTGCTGGTAATGCATCCGGTACAGCAGCGGTAAGGCCTGTAGGGCTGGATCCATTGTGGTTCTGGTGGTGTACGTGTATAGGGCTTGGATATTCCCTCGCTGTTATTGTGCTTCCGCCACCCGCGATGAGGTGAGCTTTCCGCAGTGGTGGGATTGGCTGTTTGGTACATCGTAATGTGGTTGGCGGTGGAGACATGATTCAGCATGCTGTTCTTGCTCTATTGGCTCTGTCCGCCACCCTTACGTGAGGTCAACACGTGCGGACGCAGAAACACCACGGAGGTACGTAAATGGCCTATGTTGGCCCATTGTAATGTGGCAGTCGCAATAACCGCATGGGGTGCAGAGAATTCTCCGTTTTCCGCCACCGCCTGCACTACGGATGCCCTTCCATCCGACATCCTAATGACCCGCTTAATCTTTCATTTAGGGGTAGTTTGAAGGTAGTTAAGTTGTATATAGTGTATGTAGTGTTAGGAATTTGTGTTTTTGGTGAGGTTTAGGTTTTAGTTTTACGTTTGCGAAATGCGGTTGGTTTGTTAATCGGTCGGTGTTAGAGTTTGATAGATATGTTTAATTATGTTTAGAGTATGGTGTTAGTGCTATATTTATGTGTATTTTGATATGATGTTACTGTATATTTGTGCAGGAGGGATTTTTTTTTTCCCCAACAGGTTTTTGTCGATTGGAAGTTGCCGTTGGAAGAAGTAGGCTTTTTTTTTTTAAAAGGAACTGTGCATTAGTTTCTAGTAAACTAATAATTATTTTACAGTTCCTTTATTTTTCGGGTTTTCCTGGAGCGTTTCTTTTTTTAAAAACATTTTTTGGGTTTTTTATGGTTTCTCATCGATGGACCTATTGCCGATGGATTACTTTTTATACAGTTGGATATTTTTTTCATTTTTTGGGGGGATTTTTACTGCGTTTTGGGAATTTTACACATTTGGATTTATTTATGGCTGTTTGGATTACATTTCTTCAGCTATGAAAAAAGTAAGTGATTTTAAATTATCTATACTGTGAGGGAAATGTTATTTTTGAAATTGTTATTGCTATTTTTATTATATAAAATATAATTATGTCAATTAATTTGTTAAGTATATTTTAAATTAATTGACAAAATAATTATATTTTTGAAGTTTGAATTTTTATTTTTATTTGTCTAGTTCAATTTAAATTAGGATTTTTTGTGTTTGTGTTATATTTATTTAAAGTAGGGATTTAGCTATTGTTTCTAGATATTCTAGCCCTTTAGTGATTGGGTAGAGTCTTACTTTGTATTGTAAGTACTCGAACATTTGCCTTGTTTGTTTGGTTAGTTGTGGGCCTAGTTGGGTTACAGACTGTTCCATTCTTAGGGCCCGATTCCGATCTCGTACGGAAAGCCCTACGGCCGACTCGGTCCCTTAGAGCTTTCCGAACGACTCGTGCTCCTGGGCTCCGAACGCCTGAGTACGATGCAAGTACGCACTAACGGACTCGGGTCGCTCGGAGCCCCATTGGAGTCAATGGGAGCCTGTTGTACATTGCGTACATAGGCTTCCATTGAGAAAAAAGTATGTCGTGAAAAAGGGCGCCCCCTGTCGTGGGGACACGTCGGTGCCCCCTGCACCGTACATGCATGTGTAGGGGGACCCTTGGGTCCCCCCTGTGACCGAGTCGTAGGCCTACGGGTGAAGGGGGGCCCGCTACGGCCCCCTGAAGTCCCCTTCCTGAAGCTTTTTCGAGTCGGAGGCTCCGAGTCGATCCGGCTGCTCGATGCGTGCATCGTACTTGGTCGCTCGGAAATCAGACCCATTGCGCTGCACGAGTTGGCCAACTTGTAGTCGTCCGGAGGGCTTCGCTGACGTGAACGAGTCGCTCGGAGCGCGAGGCGATATTCACAACGTACTCGCTCGCTCATACGGCGGGACGAGTTGGTCGTAAATCGCACTTGCGACTCGGACTCGCTCCTGACGGATGCCGTCAGGAGCCCTTCCTAGCGATATCGGAATCAGGCTCTTAGGGGCCGATTCTGATGCGGGTTGGAAAAGCTTCCCGACCGAGGGCCTGATTCTGATGCAGTTAGGAAGGCCTCCTAACGGCATTTGCTCCTTCCAAATCGGATCGGGAACGTGTCTTCCCGACCGAGGGCCCAATTCTGATGCGGTTAGGAACAAATGTTCCCATTGAAGTCAATGGGAGTTCAACCAAATCGTATCTGGAAGCATCCGGATGCATCCTACTCCGCCGGTCGGACTTTCCCGATCCGAGTGGGTCGGACACCATTTCCCAACCGATTCGGTCGGGAAGCTTTTCCAACCCGCATCAGAATTGGCCCCTTAGTGTTGATTTTTGGAGGTGTCTCCATATGCATTGGTTAAAGTGATAATAGCAACCTTGGATTGCTCTGTGAGGGTAGTTTTTTAGTTTCTTGTTTTACTTTGGTTAAGAGTTCAATATAGGTGGTTGTTTGTTTGTTTGGTAACGGGGCACATATAAAGGGGATGTTTGCATTTTGATACAGTCCATGAATTGTATATAACTGGTAAAATGCTTTGGGACATATTTTAAAAGTCCCATCCCTCATCCATGTATTACAGTTCTGTAGTTTAAGTAAGTTTGTGGGAGTTCCAAATATTATTATTCTTTTGTCATTTGATTTATTGTCATAAAGAAGAAATTGTTCTTCATTATGAGTTATAGTGAGTTCAGGTGGTATTTCTATTTCACTGAATGTTTTGGGGGCAGGTGGGGTGGTAGCAGTTGCTTTTTTAGTTCTAGCTATTATTCTTTTTAGTGATGATATTGAGGGCATTTGGCCAGTTGCATGTTGTGGGACTCTGGGGAGTATGTCTTTAAGTATTTTAGTTGTAGGCTTTTGAGAGCTAGTGCTAGCTTCTGTTAAGGTATCTAAAGCATCTCGAACTTCAATTTCAGCTATGTTAGGGGGTGGTTATGATCTCTAACATATAATACAGTAGTTTCTTTTGTTGTAGCCCTCCCATAACATTTGTTTGAATAATATTTGCTACATTTCCAGTTAATTTTGCCACCTGTTTGCTTTTCGTGGGTGTAAACATATCCCATATAACATAATACAAATTTTCCTTTCTGGGAAGTAATGAATTTAGCCCCTTCAGTCATGATGATGTTTCAAATGCTAGGAGAAATGTATTTAAAAATTAATGAAAGTATTTCTATGTTGTTTTATTGTCTAAAATGTTTACATTTTCAAAGTTATACTTACAATGTTGAATTTGATTAATTTTTTCAATGTGGATGGTTTTCCTTTGATGTTTGTCTTTAGTGTTTCTTTATATTTCCTGCAGAAAAAAGGTAATTTTAATTAATTTGTTTAACTGTGTTTTTTAGTTGGGGGGGGGTAGTTGTGCTTAGCTTGTGCTTCTGTTTGGGATTTTTAGCACTTATATTAGTTTAATTGCGATTTATACTTACTTACTTTGGGCCCGATTCTGATGCGGGTTGGAAAAGCTTCCCGACTGAGGGCCTGATTCTGATGCGGTTAGGAAGGCCTCCTAACGGCATTTGCTCCTTCCAAATCTGATCGGGAACGTGTCTTCCCGACCGAGGGCCCAATTCTGATGCGGTTAGGAACAAATGTTCCCATTGAAGTCAATGGGAGTTCAACCAAATCGTATCTGGAAGCATCCGGATGCATCCTACTCCGCCGGTCGGACTTTCCCGATCCGAGTGGGTCGGACACCATTTCCCAACCGATTCGGTCGGGAAGCTTTTCCAACCCGCATCAGAATCGGCCCCATAGTTTTTAAGTTGATATTTTAAACTTTTCTGTAGTTGGTTGAGTGACGTCTGTATTATCTGTAGAGGATATATAATTTAAAAAATATATATTTAATATTTTGTTATTATAAAAAGTGCTTTCAGAACATTTTAAATAGGTGTAGTTTTACAAGCATATTTTACTTACTTTGTGAAGCTGGAATCAGAGTTTTCTTTAATAAAGTCCAATGTTGTAGAAGCAATCTGGCAGAGATTCTCCTTATTCTCGCTTTTCTTGTTGTAGTATAAAATAATGTTTAATTTTCTTGGGTTTTTATAGTGTTTAATTCATTGTTGTTTAAAACTTATTGGGTAATTTTAATTGTTTGTGTATTTGATTGGTTTTTAGTTATTGTTTTAATTCATTTGGTAGTTGTTTCCTTATATGGGAAACGCTAATTAAGGTTTAGTTAGAGATTTTTTTATTTTATTTAAAAGTGGTATAGTATATTATATGTAATTTATATTGTTTTTAATGTTAAATACTATTTATAATTTTATATATAATATTCGAAAGAATAATTTATTTTGTGTTTTTAATAATGTTGAAGTTATTATTTTTAAATGTAATTAAATTATGTGTTAATATATTTATTTAATATGGTGTGTGTGTTATTGATATTTTTTATATTTTTGGGGGTATGTATTGTGTTATTATAATTATTTTTTAGGTGTCGATATTGTTTTTTAACGATAATTGTGTCGTCTATATTTTGGTTATCGATATTTGTGTTATTTTGTATGCTTTTTTAATGTTTTCGAAATTAGTTATTACGATATTTTATGTGTCGATATTAGTTATATCGATGTAAATCTTTTACGATATTTTATTGTCGATAATTGTGTATTTTTTTAAATAAGTATAGTATATCAATATTAATGTCATCGATATTTTGGTGTCGATAATTTGGTATGTAGATATTATGTCTGTCGATTTTATGTCAGTGATTCGGACAATACTTTGAACTCGTATTTGCCATTCCTTTTATATTCAAGGTCATATCTCATATACGACTTATACGTGGACAAACTCATATATAATGCATAAAATGTAAAATTGTTGCATATTTCCCATAGGAAAAATGTGTAAATATTGTGCAGGTCTACTTTACCCTTTGCATCTTAAATGCTTAAAATGTACAACAGCAACAAAACATTCTACTGCACCAAGGTCAGACTGGGACAATATTGACCTAGGCACCAAAATAAAAGGACCCCTATTAGAGAATCACATAGCAAAAAAATGCCCACATTTGCAATTTGAGGTCGTTTTGAACTTGCAAAGACACGATGTATAGGTGTTTTGCAAAGTATGAAAGACTGCATGTATTTGAGTTTTCTGCAAGCAATGTTTGTGGTAATAGCAGAGAAATCAACAGTAAAAACCACCCCGCCAAACCTTAAAACAAGCCTCTAAACAGCCAAAAAACGGCCTACACTCTGACTTGTCAAACCAGGTATCCTGCCACTGCGTGATTGTCCTTTAGGCTCGCTCGGCCCTGCACTGCACGAATGATGGAGTAATTAACTTATCTATGTGCTTGTCTTCATTATTATCTTCTGTACTCGAGAAGGTAATTAAATGACAATACAGCCAGGACAGTGGTCTTTCAAGTGAGATATCAGAGCACTGAATAGAGTGACCAAAGAATTACAGTAAGGAGTAAGAGTAGGGTTTAGCTTGTTGAGCTACCAAATACCAAAACCAGGTACACTTTAAAAATGGCTGGCAATTTTTCAAATGAAATGTGGGTGGCGATCTCTACCTGAGTAGCAATGAAGAGAAGGCGTGGATAGACTAAGGATGGGAAAAGGTTGACCAGCAGAATAAAAAAACATAATAATGGCCATATATTTTTATTGTTCTGTTGTACAGATCTAACTTCGCCATATTGCCCCTCAAGACCAGTGTCTGTTTCTTTCATTGTTCCTATTTGTAGGGGAAAGCCGCTTCACTGGAACTTGAATAATTCTCCTTGATGAAAGTGGAAGAATGGTTTTTTTTCCGTGAAGATGAGTAAAAGCAAAGAGCACTATTTTTCACATTTCCAATTTGACGTATAAAATGATAGAATGAATGTAGACTGGAAGCTGAAATCTAATCTGCAAATTCTCATTCACATAGCCCGAGCAGTGTGTGGGTGTGTTTTCTCGGCATTATTGCATTTTATAATGGTTTCCTTGGCTAGCCACTGAAAAACACCACTCTCATTTTTCATTGCTGTGCATGCTCTTCTGCCAACCTGAGTGTGACATCTAAAATGATGGCATAATTTAACATCAGATGGCAAAGGGGGTCGGCAGCATGATAAAGATTACTAGAGCTGCGTGTCACTACATTTGAGATGAGGGAACGGATCACCAATAGTTCAGTGGCTTAAAATGAAAAGTAAATGTTGGTAAATATATGGCATGTGAAAAAGAGTCAGTTCACGAGTACATCACAGTTTTCTGAATTCCTCTTGCTGTAATTAAGTAAAGTTGTGCTTTTGGAAATCTGCAAAAATGAAACTCTGATTTTTCCCAAAAAGTATGCATAATCAAATAATTAGATTTTCCTTTAAAGCTTCTTAAAGTATTTATCTTTTCATGAATATTTTGAAAATAATTGCATGTGAAGAACAGTTATCCTCTCAGCCCCTTTTGTTTTACTGTTATCCCATCCGACTTGAGGCAAGGCAAGAATAGCTCACAAACTCCTCATGTTGGGATCTGAACACTCAATTGAAAGCAGAAGTAACAGAACTGATTATATGCAATACGTCCACAAGTAGTCAGAGAATCTTCTGACACTATAACAGTCTGTAACTTTTTTTATTTTGGGCATTAGGGAGAGAAAAAGTGTTGAGGATTTCTCAGGTGAACTGCTGTGAGCAAAGTCTAAAGAGAGTCTATTGAGAAGAACACAGATGCACAGCTAAAGTAAGTTGAACACCTTGGCAACACTCACAAACCAACAGAAGTTCAAATAACTTGTTGGGTTAAGTACATCAAACAAAACCATATTTATGATAGGACATTTAACGAGAAAAATCTTCTCAAAATGATATAGTTGTTTTACTGTTACAGTTCATCATTTGCAAGTGCGAAACGTTTTTTAAATCTCACATTTATATCCACGTTAGAGGGATCTCTTACTCTCACCTTAGATACTGCACCCTTTCTGCTGATTTGAGAGAAACCTCCAGAAAATAATTGTGGCATTGCATCCTTGTACAGCTGGCAACTAAAGGAGGAAGGGGCAGATAAAGAAATCACTCCTGGGGAAGGGCATGGGGGTGTAGTCTCATCAGCATAAACACGGTCAACTGAAATGACCTGTCTAGTATCAGCAAACATGACGTTTTTATTTTGTTTGCACAATGAATGTGGCACGATCACTGAGTAATGGTGCACATATGAGTATGTAGTGAGGGGTGGGGAAAATCTAAATATGCATAAGTGAATTGTGGGTGACAGTGCGATGTTCTAGGTTTAATGAGCGGTGGTGCATATTTGCACATGCAATCACGTTTCCTAAATAATGGCGCAAATCTGGCCTGATTTTCATGATTTCTGAGTGGAAATCTGAACAAGGTGTGCTAATCTGAACATACATGTAGGATTACTGAGAGATGCAGGAATTTGAAAAATGCACTAATGATTATAGATTAAT
Source organism: Calotriton arnoldi (assembly GCA_963921515.1). Lineage (NCBI taxonomy): Eukaryota > Metazoa > Chordata > Amphibia > Caudata > Salamandridae > Calotriton > Calotriton arnoldi. The sequence continues at coordinate 1,656,171 of CAWUFW010002155.1, read as the reverse complement.
GAAGGAAATTTGAAACATGCTGTTAGAGTTAATACATGACGGCGCATATCTGAACACGCATTAAAGCTGAGTGATGGGGCAAATCTGAACATCTGTAATGATGGTAATTCTTGAATTATGATGAGGATTCTTGGCACAGTGTTGCATAATACTTGCAATGGCAGAATAGCAATAGCTTTTGCCAAGTTGTAAGCTCTCTTGGAGAAAGGATGCCCACAGCTGGTGTAATGCTTGCAATTTCATAAAGTTGATAATTCTTTCATTACAGTGTGGGTATTCTTGGCCCACTGGTGCTCAACTGTTCTATAATGCTTGCACTTATATGATACTGGTAATGTTGTTTATTATACTATTTTATTTTTTATTTTAAAGGTTTTATATAGCGCTGGCTGGACCCAAGGGTATCAGAGCGCTTTACAAGGGTCGCATGAGTAGATATGGAAATAATAAAATACAATGAGGTAGCATTCAAATCCAATTAAAACAATAGATGTCAAATCAATTTAGAGAACAGAATTACAGCAAATTGAGATGATCAGCAGCAAGTCAAGAGAAGAGAGGTAGTCGTGGAGCAAGGGGGGATAGAGAAAGCGGGGGGCAGGATGTAAGAGTGTAGAGAGGCTGTGAGGGGTGGTCGGGAAATACCAAGTACATCAAGCAGGGCTTAAGAGAGGAATTAGAGAGATAGAGGGCGAAGAAAAGTGAGAGGTGGAAAGGGGCTGGAGAAAGGGTATCGGGAGGTCAGAAGGGGGGAATCCTAAAACAGTAGGGGGCCGGGATGGAGTATGTGCCCAGGGAAGGGGTTAAGGGCCCCAGAATTTTTCGAGAAGGTGAAGTTTGAGGTCTTTTTTGAAGGTGAAGTAGGAGGGGTTGCAACGAAGTTCTTTAGGGAGTGCGTTCCAGATGGTAGGCGCATTTCCAGAGAAGGAGCGTGATTGAGTAGATTTCTTGTTTAACAGAGGAGGGACAAGAACGAGTGAGTTTGAGCTCCTCAGTGTTCGAGAGCAGCCCGCTTTGAACAGTTTGTCTGCGAGGTACAGAGGGGTGTGTTGATGCAGGGCTTTGTGTGTAATGCAGGCGGTCTTGTAGGTAGATCTGCCTTCAATAGGGAGCCAGTTGAGGGCTTTAAGGGTAGGGGAGATGTGATCGAACCGTTTGAGGTCAGTAATGAGCCTAGCAGCAAGGTTAAGAACAGATTTGATTGGGGCTAGGTGGATTTTAGGTGTTCCAGAGAGAATGGCGTTACCATAGTCGATTTTGGACAGGACCAGTGATTGGACAGCTGATCTAAAGTCATCAGCCGGGATGAAGGGTTTTAATTTCTTGAGGTGAAAGAGAGTGAAGAGAGCACTTTTGGCTGAGTTTTTTATGTGGGAGTTGAGAGAGAGGTTCTGGTCAATGTTAATTCCGAGGGATTTAACTGAGTTGGATAAGGTGAGAGAGCAGTTGAGCGCTGTAAGGTCAGAAATCCAGGCTTGGATAGGGAGCGAGCTGTTTTAGGGGAGAAAAGAATGATTTCAGTTTTTTTAGGGTTGAGTTTGAGGTGGTTATAGTGGAACCAGGATTGTATCTTAGTCAAGGTGTCATTGAGGTGTAGCATGTCAGCGTGGGATTGAATCTTATGATAAAGTTGAGTGTCATCAGCGTAGAGGTGATACTTGATTCCCGCATGCTTAAGAATAAGGGTGAGGGGTTCCATAAAGAGGTTGAAAAGAGAGGGAGAGAGAATAGAGCCCTGTGGGACACCCAGTGAGACAGGCATAGGTTTAGAAAGGCAGTCGTGAATTTTGATTTGCTGGGTTCTGTGTTGAAAGAAGGAGGAGAACCATTTGAGCACTGATCCGTTGAGGCCAAAACGATCTTTAAGAGTGTTGAGTAACATAGAGTGATTCACAGTATCAAAAGCTGAAGAGAGATCAAGGAGAATGAGAAGGGAGGACTCGCCCTTGTCTAGGGAGTGATGAATGTCGTCAATTATATTGAGCATGGTTGTTTCTGTACTACAGCCCTTTCTGAAACCTGATTGAAAAGAGTCCAACAGATTGAATGTGTCGATGTGTGAGTCTAGTTGGCGCAGGGCACATTTTTCAAGGGCTTTAGAGAGAAGAGGAAGGTTAGAGATTGGCCGAAGATTATTAAGGTCATTGGGGTCAGCAGCAGAATTTTTGAGGATGGGAGTGATTTGTCCGAGTTGTAGGGAGACCGGGACACAACCCGTGGCAAAGGAGGAGTTGATGATAGAAGTCCAGAACGGGGCAATGATGTGTTTTAAATCTTGGACAAGGTTGGCAGGGAGCGGGTCTCTGGAGTTAGAGGAAGGTTTAAGTCTGGCAATGACGTTGAGGACTTCGAGCTCAGTAACTGGATGGAAGTGAAGCCAGGAAGCATTATTTTTATTTTCAAGTTTGGTGAGGTCGGATTCAGGAAGAGAGACGACTAGAGGCAGAGATGAGGGGTCATGTGGGAGTGTTAAGAAGGCCGGAGGACTGGAGGAAGAGTATTGGGGGGGTTGAGGGCGATGAGGAAGGGGTGTAAGGGCGAAGAAGTGGTCAATTTTGGAGATTTTTTCAGAGAAGAAGTTAGCAATTTCTTCACATCTCTCAATAGTGACCGTCATCTTGGGGGGGGCAGCGGAGGTTTGGTTTTTAATCATGCTGAATAGTTCCCTGGGTCTATTTTTGGCCCGGTCTAGTTGTGAGTGGAAGTTTCTAGTCAATTTCTTCTGTTTGAAGGTTTTGGGGGGGGGGGTAGCATAGTGTTCGAGATCGTGAAAAGGATGAGGTGATGATCAGACCAGTCGATGGGAACGATGGAGGAAAGGGAGGCTAAATCAGGGCTAGTAATGATAGCGTCCAGCGTGGCTCCTTTTGAGTGAGTAGGCGCATGGCAGAGTTGTTTCAGGTCATTAATATCAAGTAGATCTATAAGGAGGTTAATCATAGGATCATCCTGTTTGTTCCAATGGAGGTTAAAATCCCCGAGGAAGAGGTTTTTAGAATTGGAAAGCGAGGATTGAGAGATAAGGTCGGCCAGTTCTTCTACAAAGGGAAGAGAGTCAGTGGGTGGGTGGTAGATGTTGTGAAGGCGAATAGGTGGGGTACCATGGACTCGAAGTTCTGCTCCGAGGTATTCAAAAGTAGAATGAACAGAGCTCTGCACAAGTGAGAGTTGTAGTTCATTTTTATAGATTATGGCAAGACCACCTCCGATTTTGCCAGGTCTATCTTTCCTAAGGATGGAGTAGCCCGGGGGAGAGAGCAGGTCAAGAAGAGTGGTCATTGAGCCAAGTTTCAGTTAGGAAGGCGATGTCAATGTTTTCACGAAGAATAGTTTCTGAAATTTCAATCGCATGACATGCAGCAGAGCGGCAGTTAACCAGCATGCAGGTAAGGGGTTTAGGATTGGTTTTGGGAGGGGGGATAGTATGGATAGTGGTGCGTTGCGGAGGCAGCTGGGAGAGGCTGGGGAGGAAGGCATTCTGTTAGTTCCAAGGATCACAGGGATGGTTGCGAGGGGGACCGGAGGGTCCGTAATCAGGAGATATGGGGGAAGAGCGACTGGGGATACAGAGATCAGGAGAGGGAGATGGCTTGAGGCGGGGGATGTACTATCTAGATCCTTGCAGAGGGGGAAGTTTTCCGTTGTTGTTGGGATAAGGTGTTTATTTGGACAGAGCTCATGGAAATAGATTGGTTAGGGTGGCTGGAAATAGATTGGTTGGGGAGGTTAAGAGCAGAGAGGGAGTTGACGTCGTTCCTGAGTGATGTGAGTTCAAACGACAGGTTGGCGAGATGGAGCTCGATGTTAAACAGTGTCTGTGTAATAAGAGAGATAGGGACGGGGGCCAGGAAGTCAGGGGGGAGAGGATCGAGTTCCGAGATAGTCTGGGCGGGCGGTCTGGGGTGGGGGCGGGGTGGGAGCCCAGGTGGAGGGTGGGGAGGGGTGATCCGGAAGATGGATGAAGGGAGAGGAGGGCAGAGAGAAAGGAGGTTCCCTGAAGCTCGTTGAGAGTCCAGGGGAGGTGAGGGTGCGTGGGGAGAGTGAGGCTGAAAGACGTCTAGGTTGAGGGGGAGAGGGTTATTAGGAGCAGGAGAAATTGGAGTTGGTAGTTGGGTCGAAGGGATATCGAGATTAAGGAGTTGGGAGGAAGGAGAAGAAGAAATGGGCGAGTTAGAGTAAGGTGGTAACGAATCAGGAGGAGATGGGAGAGTTTGAGTGGCAGAAGGGGCTGTAGGATTGTTAGGAGCAGGAGAAATTGGCGTTGGAAGTTGGGCTGAAGGGAGATCGAGATTAAGGAGTTGGGAGGAAGGAGAAGAAGAAATGGGCGAGTTAGAGTAAGGTGATAACGAATCAAGAGGAGATGGGAGAGTTTGAGTGGCAGAGGGGGCTGTAGTAGACTCGGCAGGGGGGACAGTGATTGACGTGAGAGGGAAATTGTGCATCTGGACTTCAGAGACATCTAATGCGGTAGGGATGTCGACGAGAGGAGGAGTGGAAGTAAGAGAGCGATAGGGAGGGGGTCCGCCGGAGATTGGGAGGCTGGAGGGTTGGAGGGAGATTTCGATAGAAGGTAGGATAAGGTGTTGTAGTGGTGTTCAAAGTTGGAGAGATGTTTTTCAGAGGCTTGAATGAGGATATTGCCGGATTTGAAAATAGAGATGTCAATTTCACCTTGAAAAGCAGGGGAAGGGGTGGTAGACAGTTTCAAGCCATATGGGATTTTGCATGATTTCGAGATGGGGAGGTGGTTGAGGAAGATACTTTTCCATTTGGAGGGCGTTTGGAGTAAAAGATGTAGTTGGTTTTTATATTGGAGGTGAGACTGAGGTAGTTATCAACGAATAAGGTTTCTTGGTGCCGTATTAATAATTTGTGCTTAAAATTCTTCTTAGCATTTTTAGAGAGGTTAGGGGGTAACGGATGGTCCAAGAATTGGGGCCATGTCTAGTTATGGATGAATCCGGAGAAACGAGGGGGTTACTGGGGGAGTCATGTTGATCCTCAAGAACGGTCAGGGGGAAAATAGAGGGGAGGGGAAAGAAAAAAAGGGGCCTAGGGAAGAAGGGAGTGAACCAGGGGGTAACAGGGGGGAGAGCCAGAGACTCAAGTCAGCCTCCGGGAGGGCTAAGTTATGAGGGTGTGCGGTGGGGGCGACGTTCGAAGGGGGGAGAGCAAGACTGTTGGTAAGCAGACAAAAAGAACCAAGTGACAAGTGAGGATGTGGGGGCGAAGGAACCAGTTAAAAGCCAGGACGAGAGAAGTGGGAAGGGATAAGGAGGCTAGCGACAGAGTATTGTACTGGTTTGTCGAGTCGTATGTAAAGATACATTCAGAACCATAGAGGGTTAAAATGACATAACATTGAGCTATCATAAACCTTCAAATATGTTGTTAGTAATTATATCCTGCAGTTGCTCCGGCTGCAATATAAGAGACAATTTAGTGTTAAAAAGCAACTAGGTGAGGTAGATCAGTAGGAGTGCATATAGAACATAGGAATAACAATAAAAAATAAAATAAAATATAACATGCCGCTGCTCATGGCTAAATTACAAGTACAATTACAGGATACAGTCAGATATTAGATAATACTAATGATGTCCTGCCTCAGCTTAAGCTAGATTACAGAAATTGATCAAAGCATTAGCGAATCGACAAGAGGTAGAATTGTGTGGGTGCAGTACATGACACAATTTAGTGCAATAAGCATCGAGATGAGGTAGCTCAGAAAGAGTGCATATAGAACATAGGATAGCAATGACATAAGACATGCAGTTGCACAGGCTGAGTTACAATTACAAATTATAGAATACAGTCAGGTATTAGATTAATAATAAAACTGCCCTGCCACAGCTGAGGCTGGATTACGGGAAATGTTCAAAGAATTAATGAATAGATGTGAGGTAGGGCATATGGAGTGTAGGAAATGTAATAACCTGCAGCAATACCTGCAAAATTTCAATTACAAGGGAGATGCTCAGTTCTGTTCGATTGGCCTGAACTTTAGGAAGGACCCCATTCCAAGATGGCCGCCCTATGAGTGTGGAGGAGAAAGACCTTTTTCTATTTCCTTCCCTGCTAAAGCCACAGTTCCAGGGGTAGGGGGCGTCTTCTCTGGGCCTGAGGAAGGGGAAACAAAATGGTGGGCCAAACAACCAGAACAAAAACAGAAAAAGAAACAAAAACAAAATGGGGTCAAGAGTTAGGACCCAAAAGTCAAGGACCAGGAGAATCCTCGATCTGGGTATAGGAGGCAGTAGCGGAGGGGAAACGTTGATGACCCAAGGATCTCGCGGATTCAGTGTGTGTCTCCCCTTCAGTCCCCGTCAGGGCCTCACCATCGCATAGTGCCAAGCCTCCCGAACTCCATGCGCTGAAAGGCCGCTGAAAGGCCACTAAGACCCTGACTGTCCCGAGACAGAATCACGCAAAGCCATTCAAATTCAACAAGGTAGAAGCGGGGTGTCACGTCGCACTCAGCCGAGACCCGACCAAGCAAGGAGTCGCACCAGCAGCGTGGCGCCGTCCGACTCACCCCCAACGGCAGCGCCTCAGCCCCCGTTCACAAACCGATATTCTCTGGACATCGAACGCATTCAGACCAATATCCGTCTCACCCCAAACGGCACCACTTCCGACCCTAAACAACGAGACTCCCGGTCACCGAAAGCGTCAGCATTCAGACCACGGAGTTCTGAGCAGTGTTCCGTTCGAGGCATTCCAGACCGTCAGGGATCTAGAGTAGGAGAGGGCACCACTTGGAAGTGTCCGGGGCAGAGCGGCGTTGGCCCAGGAGCATGGAGCGACGGCCCGTGAGGCAGGGGGTTCTACCAGTCGGCCCCACTTGGATGTGTCCGGGGCAGAGTGGTACTGGCCCTGGAGCATGGAGCGATGGCTCGTGAGGGAGGGGGTTCCACCAGTCGGCCGTAGCGCCGGAGCCTAGAATTTGCACCAGTGGCGTCCCGTGAGGGTGGGGGACTCAGCGCAGGGGTTCAGCCAGCAATGACCCAGAGGCAGCTGAGTCGCAGCTCAGCTTCTGCACCAGCCCGGTTCCAGCTCCGATTCCACCTGAGGCAACCGTGAGTCCAGCAGTTGAGCCGAAGCTGGGCGCACATTCAAGAAGCGGGATCGCAAACTGTTCACGCCCGGCTGCTCACATCAGTCCATAGGACGCTCCGGGGTCCAGCATCCGCACCAGACCGGCCTCAGCTCCGATTCTCTCCTGCGTCAATTCCCAGGTAAGGAAATGACCAGCTGTTCAAAATTTGCGTTGTGGTAATATTCATCAATCCATGGGTGAAGGGCATACGGGTGGATGGGGGGCATAAACAGGAATTTTCACAGCTTTGTGATTCCTTGCCCCGGAGCTTCAATCGAGAGCCCCAGCTAGGCGGCCATCTTAGAGCCATTACCCCCAGGTCCCTCCTGTCCTCGTCCCATTCATGACAATGTGGAGGTAATCATCTCCCAACAGAAAAAAAGAGCAGAGAAATGTTGGGACCCTAATCCCAACCCCTCCCACTGGGGGTACATAAGCAGTACTTACCCAGCATTCCGCCAGTTTTTTTTTCTGTCTGTCGACATGAATGTGACGTGGTGCTGCTCCTGCTGGGCTTGAGTGGCGTCCTTCTTCAGTCCCCATCCGACTGCCTGGCCGTTCTGGACGGGGTGTGTGCTGTTGTGCCTCCCGGCCTGCCGGGCTTGCTGGCAGGCTTGGTTGTTTCCGGCCGGCCGGCTCTTTGCGGTGCACGCCGGCCCGCCCTTTGCGGCTGGTGCGCCAGCCTCCCGGTTGTTTCCGGGTTGGAGGGCACGTCTTCTTGTGGCCTGGCCAGGTAGGAGACGCGCCACAGTCGCTGGTCGGTTCCTCAGGGCTGTGATGTTTTTACCCAAGGAGAGCTTGTCGGCCGGTTTGTTTGCTTACAGCTGCCCTGGTAAGGTTGCTGATGGTCCGCCTTCGGCTGGCTGAGGGGGTGGGGGTGCTTGTTCGGAGTCTGCCAGCTCACACCCCCCCGGGTGAGTACCCCGTAGAGGTTTTGCTTTTTTAACCTGCTGTTAGGCTCCAAGCACTACCGATCCTTGTAGTGTTTTGCCCTGGCGCCTCTTCTTTTCTTGGCCCTTCTTTGGGCTTGGCTGTCTTCTGTTCTCGGATTTTTGCTTACTCTGGCCTGGTTTTTCCTGGGCTGGATGACTGTCTGGGTATGCTAGGTGCTTTAGGCTTCCGTCCCTGCCACCCTGTTGCCTGGCACTTTCATTGTGTGTGTGGGCTGCCTGGGTCTGTTGCTCTCTGGTGTGATACTGCGAGGGTGGCGGGTAGTGTGGGGTGGTTTTTTTTTGGGAATGGTTCAGTTGTGTCCTTTGGTGCTCTGCGGTTTCGTTCCCCTGTGGGGTCTGCGCACCAGTGCTTGCGGCTGTTTGTGTGTTCTTGGAGTCCCTGGCCCCTCCTTTGCCTGGTTTTTGGGCTGCATCCTTGATGCCATGTGCGCCCCTATTCTTGCCTGGTTTCTGGTGTTGTGCTGGGCCTGGTTCATCCCTGGTTGGGTGTATGCCTGGGGTTGCCACATGCTGTGGTGTTTGTTCCCCCTGCGATGGTACCGTTGTGTGGTGTTCTTCTTCTATGGCCCTCCCTACCTGCAGCCGTGCCACCCTGTAGGGCCCTGGTCTTGTCTGTTCTCTGCTCTTTTTGTGGGTAGGGCCTGGTTGGGTGCCTGCCTGGGTGTTCCAGGGGCTGTGGGCTTCTGTTGCCGCCTGTTCTCCTCTGCCCTCTGCCATTTGACGAGGTCGGGCCTGGTTGGTGCCTTGTTGGGTGTCTTCTGGCGTCCTGCCTCATGCGGTTGGTTTCTCGTGGTGGGGGGGTTGACTTTGCCTACGGCCGTGCCTTGTATCCCTGCTCTCTGGGGTTTCATGGGTTCGGGCTTGGTTCCTGCCTGGCTTGGTGTCCACCTGATGGTCCTGGGGCTCTTTGCTGTGGGTTGCCCGGGCGCTTGGTTGGGGTGCTCCTGGGCTGGCTGGTGGGGCTGAGCTTGCGGGCAAGCTGTGTTGTTGGGATTCTGCCGCCTCTGGGGTGTGTTCCCCCCACCTTTTTTAGTGTCTGTCCTTCTGGCCCATCCTGTGGTGTTGGGGGGGTCCTGGGGTCTCTGACTTGCGTAGTCTCAGCCTGTGGGTGGCTGATCCCTCTGCGGTCGGGTCCCGGTCCTTGCGGGGTGGGGTGATTCTGCCATTTGTGGCCTCAGCCAGCTTCTCCGGCTTGGCCGGTCTTTGCCTGTGCGACCTCTCCTGTCTTCCCTGCGTGCCCCCCCTTGGGCCCGCTCTCATTGGCGGTGTCTGTCGGTCAGTGTTTACCTGTCCCCTAGCCTCCTCTGTTGAGGGTGCGGTCACGGGGTGCCTGACCTCCTTGCTGCTGGTTTCCCGGGGCTTGCCTCTGTGGTTTGGGCTGGGTCTTGTTACTCTGGATTCTCTGCTTCCTCCTGTTCCTGGGCTGTTGTCCCTCTGCCCGTGGCTCTGTTTTCTGGGTTGTGTCATTGTCCCCATGGCCGCCTGCTCTCCACCTTTTGTTTCTTGGCCGCTTGGCCTTATTGGGGCTCTTTCTCTGCTTTGGCTTCTTCCGGTCCCTGTTCCTTTGTAGGGGGATGGGGGCCGTGTGTCCTCCGTTGGCGCTCTGCTCCCGGTCTGGTTGTGGGGCTTTGGATACTGCCTCTGTTTTGTTTTGGGCCTGGCTGTACTGTGCTCTGCCCTGGCTGGTCCGGGCATTTGGGCTGTTGCCTTGTTTTGATTTCAGTCCTGCGTGGTCGGGGGGTTCTGTGCCGGGGGTCTCTGCCAGCCTCCCTGTCCTTTGCCTTTGCCTGTGCTATGGTGGGGCCTTCCCCGGGTGCAGGTTAGGCTGTCGGGTCCTCCTGCCCGGGCGGGTTGCTTGGCTTCGCCCTGGCTTCCCGGCCTCCTTTGCGCTCTGTTGCCTTGGGTGTGGCCAGTTTCTTTGTCTCTTTCTGCCCTGGTGGGGGTTTCTCCCCTGCTTCTGCCCTCCTCTGGTGCATGCTGGGTCATGACTTTGGTTTGCCTGTGCGGCCTGCTTGGCTTCTGCCCTGGCTTCTGTTGCCTCTGTGTCTTGGCTGGTGTCGGGGTTGTGGCTATGGGCCCTGGCCCGCACTTTCCAGGCCTTTGTGGGTTCCGTGTTGATGGCCTCCAGTCTTGGCTGGCTTGTCTGTGGTTCGGTTGGCTGCCTGCTCTCCAGCTGTTGGGGCTCTCTTCGGTGGTCCCTTGGTGTGTGTGGTCCTTGGTTCTCTGGGCCTTTTTCTTAGTTGGGGGGCCATTGTTCTCCTTCTCCGGTGGTCGGTGTGTGTGCCTTCTCCAGGGCTATGGTTTCCTGCTTCAGTCACCCCCCGGGTTTCGGGTTGTGGTGTCCTCCTGGGGGTGTGTTGTTTGGGACAGGGTCTTCCCTGTTGTGCCTCTTTGTTCTTTGGGTTGCCCTGGTCTCGGAGGCGTTAGGGGTTTGGTTCGCCTGCCTGTGCTGGTGTCCTTTGGTGGGGCTCTGTTGTTGGCCTTGTTCCTTGTGGGGTGTTGAGCTTCCCTGGGTTCTGGATTCTGGCTCTTCCCCTGTCCTTTCTGGTTCGGTTGGGGCTGGAATCTGGCTGCCTGGTCCTCCTGGTTGGTCTTCTGGCAGCTGGTTTTCTTTTCGGTGCTGGCCCTGCTCCCTTCTGGCTCTGGGGGCCTTGTTGGATGCGTTCCGGGGGTTGTGTCCAGGTTTTCCCAGCTTTCTTGTGTGTGCCTTTTCCTCTTGGCCTGTCCCTGGGCTCCCGCTCTTGCTCCTTTTCCTGTGCTGGGTGCTTGGCGGTTGTCCTCTGTCACCGCTGGTGGTTGGTGCTGGCTGTTCCTGACCTGGGTCCTCATCCTTCTCTGTGAGTTTCTGTGGTGGTGTCCTCTGGGCTCTCTGGAGGGGGGGCAGTTCAGTCTGGTTGAGGGGGAGGCTGGTGTTTATTCGGTGCTTCCCCCCTTCCTGGTTTGGTCTGTGTGGTCCTGCCCTTGGTTGGTCCTTTGCGTTTGTGCCTTGCCTTCTTGGCTCACCCTTTCCTCTTTCATTTTAGGTTGGTCTCCGGTAGGTCTGCCCGGTGGTGTTGGTCCTGTTGTTGGTCCTTTTACCCCTTCGTGCCTGGTTGAGGCGAGGGCTGTGGGGTCTTCCCTTTCTTTCCCTTGTCTTTCTTTGGGGTTGCTTGGTTGCCTGTTTGGCTTTCATGGCTTCCCTTCCGTTCTGACTTGGGCTCGATCTGTGTCTGTTCTGCTGCGTGGTCGGTGTGGCTGCCTGGTGGTGTTGGGCTTGTTGGCCCTTTGTCCGGTGGGCGCCCTTGTTGGTTGTTCGTGTCCTGTTGGTGCTTCTTCTTTCTGGTTCGCTGGGTGCCAGTGGTGTTGGTTGCTTCGGCCCCTGTTTCCCTTCTGGGGCTTTGTCGGTGGGGCCTTGGTGGGATGCCTCCTTTTCAGCCTTGGTTTCTTTGGCTTGTCGCCTTTGTGGAGTGCTCCCTTCTGCATGTCAGTTTGGGGTTTGCCCTTGTTGAGGCCTGGGTGCTCTGTTTCTCGATTCTCTGGTTGACTGCCTCCTTGGTGTCGCTTTCGCCTTCTGCTTTCCAGGGTCCCGGTTTCCAGACCTTGGTTCTGTCCCTGTTGGTCTGTTTCTGGTTGCTGGTGGGTTTGGCCTCTTGGGTCTTCTTTTTTGTGTCGCCTCCTCGCTGTCCTTCTGTTGTTGGCTGCCTCTGGAGGTTTCTTGGTAGGTTCTCCTCCTTCCTTGGTGGTTCAGGGGTTCCTGGTGTATGTTTGCTGCCCTCTGCGTGGTGGCGCTGTGGTTTTTTTTCTCCTATTTTTCTCGCCTTGGTTGTTGTCTGCTTGTTTTGGGGCGGGTGTGTCCTGTGTTTTGGTGGAGCGCTTTCCTGGCTATGTGCTCTGTCTGTGGTTTCCTGCGGTTCTCCCATTTGCTTCCCTTGGGTTACTGCTTTTGGTATGGTTTCCTGGGGGTGCTTGGGGGTTTTGGAAGGCAAGGTTTCTGGCTTTGGTATTCTCCACATTGTCATGAATGGGACGAGGACAGGAGGGGCCTGGGGGTAATGCCCTTTTACTTACCGGTAATCTTCATTACTCCTGGTCCCGTTGTCCTCGTTCCATTCATTACGTCCAGCCCTCCCTCCCGGACGGCCGGACGGCCTTCCTATTGAGGGCTTTGTGCTTTAGGCGGAATGCTAGGCAAGTACTGCTGATGTACCCACAGTGGGAGGGGTTAGGGTCCCAGCATTCCTCTGTTCTTTTTTTCTGTCTGGAGATGATTATCTCCACATTATCATGAATGGGACGAGTATAACGGGACCTGGAGTAATGAGGATTACCTGTGTGTAATAGGGGATTATTACTGCAATCTGAGGCATCAACATATAAGGTTGGTTTGCATCCATCCATGCACTCACAAATTAGTCCACCCGTCAGTCAATTCATTGATTTATTCAATCCATCCATTCATCAATGAACTCACTCTATAATGATCCATGCGTTCACTTGTACATTCAACTATTGGCTCATTATCAAATTCATCCACTCAGTCATCCACACAAACACAAGCAAACCTTTGCAATGAATAAAAAAATCACTATCACATAAAATAACCAGTCTGGTAGGTTAGCTAATGTTTGACATTTGTGTGTGCTTTGCCTAAATATTTAAATAGCACAAGCCATGCCAGGGACCTTTGAGCACTGTCCAAGAGGAGACGAAAGTGCCACAGGACAACTGGTCATAACGAGGTGCGCATCTTTGAAGTCTTTGTAACAACCATTCTGTAGTGTAACACAACACAATATACTCAGCATTGCCTTCCTTGGTGGATGCATATAAGGATTGAAGGCCAGCTCCGACACAGTGTTAGCCAAGCATTTGATGAGTGATAGCCAATAACAATACACTTCTTCCTGCCCCCACCACAACCATGCTCTTTTTATACTCAAAGAAATGCTCCACACAAATAAGCAAAGTAAGTTATTTGTCTTTTTTGACTTAACTCAAATAATTTAACAAACAAATTTACACAATAAACAACAAACTAACTCAAACTATGCTTACTATTGAAAAAGATCAAGGAGAAATTAATTTCAATCATTCTACACATATACACAATTACACAAAGAGACCCTGGCATACTGCAGTGATTTCAACAAATGGTGATGAACCCAAAGAACCCAGAACATGATAGATACAGAGTGAAATCGACTAGTTGCCCAATACCTTTGATTCAGGAAGGAACCTTATATTCTATGTATTCAAAACAGCCCTGCAATGAGTTTGTGGTTGTTCATGTGATCACGACACCAAAGTATGCGTCCTTGATAGGAAGAGATTTTTATTCATGCAGTCAGGCCAACCACAATGTAAATCGGTGGATGGTGTGATCATTTGGCAGGGATTGCACTCTGCAAAGACACAGAATCTATTGAACTTGCCATATAATGTATTTAAAATAGAGTGGGAACAGGACACCAAGTGTGTGTCATACCATTTCTGAGAGTAGGAGTATAGAATTATTTATTCTATATTCAATGATCTATTACCCCATTCACAAGCAATGCATACATCTGTCAGCCAGAAACACAGGTTCTAACATGTGTGATGCCTCCTGTGCCATAACAGACCTTCCCTGACAACACACATGACTCTTATATGCTTGGTAAGCATTTCTAACATTGCAAACACACATGTATCCTGCACAATTAACGTACTCATACCAATGTAAGTTTGTGTTACTTTGTAGGTGGCAGTGCTTATACATTACATCCTTGGATGATGACACCTTATTTAAACCATAGTACCAGGACTGAGCGCAGATACAACCAAACTCACAAGACCACACGCTCAGTGATAGAGCACACCTTCGGCATCCTCAAAGGACAATGCAGGTGTCTGCATAAGTGTGGTGGAGTGCTTGAGTACGGGCCTGATATTTGCTGCAAAATCATTGTTACAGATGCAATGCTACATAACATATCTATAGAGAAGGTCTTCCAATGTGGAAAGGTAATCTGATTCTGATCTAAAGGATGAAAACTCACAATCATAAATTCAGCAGGATGCCTCTCATGCTGCTGAGGGCAGAGCACATTGTGCAGATATATCAACACATTATTTGTAAGGTAAGTAAAAAACAAAATATGCAAATAAAACTCGACAAGAAGTTTTTATGGCATAACCACAAAAATCCTTTGCATCAGGTTTCCTAACATTATAAAGATTTTTTCCAGATCACAAGGAAAAAATGTATAGAACTAACAAATCTGTGCTTTGTAAAATCTACAAAAGATTTTGTAAACATTGTACATAAACATCAGTTCTTTCTTCTTCCTGTACTCGCACCCTCTGCAGTATCAGCCTGTTGAGTACCTGGCACATCAGTGCCAGATGTATGTCTGTGTGTGCGCCTAACATTGGTTACATCAGACACAAAGAGACTACTTAGGCTTGAAGCCTCTTCACTTTCCTGTACCCCTACATTCGCAGGTCCTGAAATGTTTCTGGTTTGTATGTTTTTTAAAGCAGACCTGAATTTAAGTAAGCCATGGGCCGCATCACTACAACCGTGTTCCATCTCTGTTTGAATATTATCAGTTTGCCTGGATAACGTTGTTGTTGCCTGTTTCAGAACTGACCTGCTGAATGAATCTAAAAGCATTTGTTGATGATGCCTGCGCCTTTCAGTAATATGGTCTTTGTTGGAAAGTGGGTTATTGGTAGGGGCAAATGTAGGTCTGCCACTGGCAATAAGGCCACTAACACATGATAGGACTCAACATAGGTCTTAGAAATTATTCCTATGCTCAACCCTTGGTAACGTGGCTGCGAGCAGACAGGCTTAACTTCAAAGACAGGTATGTAAAGCATTCAAAAACACCATTTCAGTAAATAATTAAGACACAACACAAAATAAAAATCCAACACCAATTTATAAAAATAGGTAATATATTTATCTTTTAAATGACACCAAAACGAAAAACATCCACTGTAGGGAACCAGAGATATGAATTTTTAAAGATTAGTCACTTTCTAGTGCTTAGAAACCAACAGTGCCCCTTTTAGTCATTTCGTTTTCTCTGACAGGGACACACCTTTAGAAATTGTTCTGAAGAATTCTCACCACTGTGTTGTGCCGCCTTCTTCAGCAAGCGGGGTCCAGTTAGAACTCCTTCCTGAAGTTCTGCTTGCGGGTCCCAAAGTATCCAACACACAATCCAAGGTTCTGGAATCTCCAAGAGGGTCCTTGAAAGTGTGAAACTTCAATTCCGCAATCCACTTGAACAAAATCCCTTACAAATCCGCTGGTACTCCAGGCTGGGAATTCTTTGTGGGGATGTCCAGGTGAGCTCTGTTAACCTGTAGCTTGCAGGGAGTCCACTCTTGACTTCTTTTACTCAGCACAGTTAGTCCACAAAGCTGTAGTTTCAGGTGGTGCAGTCTCCAGAGGTCAGGCCTTAGAAGTCTTTGCACAGCAGAAGTTTCAGCAGGGCCAGTCTTGCTTTCTTCAGTTTCAAGCAGCAGATCTGAGGGGCAGGGCCTCTCTCAGATACTTATTCCACAGTCTCTGGGTCATCCAGGAGGTCAAGCTTCACCAATAGGAGTAGGGTACCCTCCCACTTGAGTGACTCCTTCCTGCAGAGTGTGGCATTATTCTATCCCAGAGTGCATCAAATCTTCCAAATCCATAATGGCTGATTTTCCAGCAAGGAGGTAAGAGCTGGCTAAACACACCCCCTGGGATGGCTTATATCCCTGGCCTCTCCCCCTACCATCTGCACATACCTTCCTTAAGCCTAGCCCTGACTCTGGGTCAAGAGTGTCAGAGTGAAACTGAAACCCAGGCCTCCCCTCTGCCTTTGAAGATCATGGTTTACGACTCCACCCCCTGGCCTGGCATTCCTATAGACCAGCACACTGCCCTCCCAGGACAGTTGGTAACCCCAGGGGCTCTTTATCATCTCTCCAGGCAGGCTGGCTAATCCCCTTAACTCTGACCAATCAGGGCAGACCAGTGGAAGGCTGAATTTGGACTTACAAACAAGAAAGTCTTAGAACTTCTTGTATGTACACTTTAGGAGAAATTCAACAATATAATATTGTTGGATTTACTACTACCATTCTGGGAAGTCTTTGAATGGTCCGGCTAGTCCTCTCCTATCAATATTTATTAATCAATAACTTCCCACCATGTTAACCTATGGGCCATGGGGTTTGCAATGGGGAAAATGACTTGGGCCAGTTTTCTAGCACCAGGGCTTATAAAAACATATTTTGTAAGTATTTCCCTAATTTCTACAGGACCCCCAACCCTTGGGCACTTAGGGGAGACTTTAGGGGTTCTGAATCTGTAAAAATATTGCAGATCCTCAATTCCCTGTGCTCCTAGCCTCAAAGTCGAATTTGGGCAGCACTTTAACACAATGTGGGAGTGAAATGTGAAATTTCACTTTACCCAGGCATATAAAAACTCATTTTATAAGGGTGTACATTATAGATAACTGACGCCCCACCCCTGGGATATCTAGGGAAGACCCTGGGGGCCCCTAAAATGCCAAAACATTGTAGGTTATCCATTTTTAAGTGCCCCAAATCCCAAAGTCGAATTTGAGCACAATTTGCTTTTTAAAAGCAGTCCTGGCACCCAGGGCTGCTTTTAAACTGACCCCTGGCTTCAGCAGTGCACGCATGCATGTGCAGAAAAGCTGCTGGCCTCTAAACTGCCATGCCCCAGGATACTGGGGACTTCTAGGTAGTTTCAATCCCCTGCCCTAGTATATACTAGGGGCTTATGGGGTAGGTCATGCCAATTACAGGGGTACCCCACCATACCAGAGTGTACCCTAGTGTATGTTGGGTGTCTTAACTGTATTCTAATGTGTTCCTTTCAGCTTGGCACTGGCCCTGGGCCTGGTTAGACAGAGCCCAGGGTCAGTCAGAGTCAGTTACCACCAGTTCCAGTCAGCAAAAAGTTGGGGGTGCCCAGGGCACAGGATGACTTTACAACATAGCCCCCCAAGCGAAAGGTGAGGGGTTACTAACCTACACCCTGGTAGTCCTCCTCAGCTAAGTGGAAAAACCTGGAAAGTCCATCTGCATTTGCATGGGCAACCCCAGGTCTGTGTTCCACTGTAAAGTCCATTCCCTGTAGGGAAATGGACCACCTTAACAGCTTGGGATACTCCCTCTCATCTGCATGAGCCATCTGAGAGGCCTGTGGTCAGTTTGAACACGAAAGTGAGTCCCAAACAAATATGGTCTCAACTTTTTCAGGGACCACACCACAGCAAAAGCCTCTCTCTCAATGGCACTCCACCTCTGCTCTCTGGGAAGAAGCCTCCTGCTAATAAAGGCAACTGGCTGATCAAGGCCCCCTTCATTTAGCTGTGACAACACTGCCCCAATCCCTTGCTCTGAAGCATCTGTCTGAACTACAAATTCTTTTGTGTAGTCAGGGGCCAGTAACACTGGTGCTGAACACATAGCAGCTTTCAGAGTGTCAAAAGCCGTCTGACACTCTGGGGTCCAAATCACCTTCTTGGGCCTCTTTTTAGAAGTCAGTTCTGTTAGGGGCCCCACAATGGTCCCATAATTTTGAACAAATCTTCTATAATACCCTGTCAGTCCAAGGAATGCCCTGACCTGAGTCTGGGTAACAGGTGCTGTCCAATCCACAATAGTTTGGATTTTAGCTTGGAGAGGCTGTACATGGCCCCCACCTACCAGGTGGCCCAGGTACACCACAGAACTCTGCCCTATTTGGCACTTGCTTGCCTTAATAGTCAGGCCTGCCTGCTGCATGGCCTGAAGCACTTCCCTTAGGTGGCTTAAGTGATCCCCCCAGGTAGAACTGTATACAGCGATATCATCCAGGTAAGCTGCACTGAACTGTTCCAACCCAGACAAGACCCTGTTCACCAACCGTTGGAAGGTGGCAGGTGCATTCTTTAATCCAAAGGGCATTACCTTGAACTGATAATGTCCCTCTGGTGTGGAGAATGCTGACCTCTCCTTTGCTCCATCAGTGAGGGCAATCTGCCAGTAACCTGAAGTCAAATCAAAAGTACTCAGGTACTTAGCAGCCCCTAACCTGTCAATGAGCTCATCAGCTCTAGGTATAGGGTGAGCGTCAGTCTTTGTGACTGCATTCAATCCTCTGTAGTCCACACAGAACCTTAACTCCTTGGGTCCCCCTGAGGATTAGGTTTGGGTACCAGCACCACTGGACTGGCCCATGGACTCTCAGACGGTTCAATTACCCCCAGTTCCAGCATCTTAGCAACCTCAGCTTTAATGCTGGCTCTGACATGGTCAGACAACCTGTACAGTTTATTTTTGACAGGTAGGCTGTCACCAGTGTCAATGTGGTGCACGCACCACTCAGTGATGCCTGGGGTCAAAGAGAACAGGCCAGCAAACTTCTCCAGCACTTGCTTACAGTCTCTGTGCTGCTGGTCTGTCAATTTGGGAGAGAGCACAACTCCCTCCACGGACCCATCTTGCACATTAGTGGAGAGGAGGTCGGGCACAGGCTCAGTTTCCTCCTCCACCCCCTCATCAGTGACCAGTAAGATGGTCATGTCTGCCCTGTCATGGTGGGGTTTCAATCTATTCACATGCAGGACCCTATGAGGGTTCCTGGGGGTGCCAAGGTCAACCAAATAGGTAACCTCACCCTTCTTTTCTAAGATTGGATAGGGCCCACTCCACTTGTCATGGAGGGCCCTGGGAGCCACAGGCTCCAACACCCACACCAATTGTCCTGGAGTATACTCAGGCATGGTAGCCTTTTGATCATACCAGTGCTTCATGAGCTCCTGGCTGACCTCCAGTTTCCTGTTTGCCTTGTACATGTACTCTGCCATTCTAGATCTCAGGCCTAGCACATAATCAAGCACATTGCCCTTAGCTTCTTTAAGAGGCTTCTCTAAAGACTCTCTTAGCAGGCTCAATGGCCCCCTCACAGGGTGTCCAAACACCAACTCAAAGGGACTGAAACCAACCCCGTTCTGTGGCACCTCCCTGTAGGCAAACAGTAAGCATGGGAGGAGAACATCCCATCTCCTCCTGAGTTTCTCTGACAACCCATTTATCATGCCCTTCAGGGTTTTGTTGAATCTCTCAACAAGACCATTTGTTTGTGGGTGATAGGGGGTGGTGAACTTGTAGTTGACACCACACTCATCCCACATAGCAGTCAGATAGCTGGACAGGAAGTTCGTGCCCCTATCGGACACCACCTCTTTTGGAAACCCCACTCTGGTGAACACACCAAGCAGTGCTCTAGCCACCGCAGGAGCATCAATGGTTCTAAGAGGTATTGCTTCAGGGTATCTAGTGGCATGGTCAACTACCACTAAGATATACCTATTCCCTGATGCAGTGGGTGGGTCCAGGGGACCAACAATGTCCATCCCCACCCTTTCAAAAGGAACCCCAACCACTGGCAGTGGTATTAGGGGAGCCTTTGTCTTGCCCCCTGCCTTGCCACTGGCCTGACAGGTGACGCAGGAGCTGCAAAACTCCTTTACCTTTTCAGACATATGGGGCCAGTAGAAATGGTTCACCAATCGGTTCCATGTCTTTGTCTGTCCGTCTTTGGAGGACTCCTTAGGTTTTTGACCTTCATTTCCCTGGGCTTTCCCTTGGGGAGGGACCTGTCCTCCTTTCTTCTGGTCACCCCCTGGTGCTGAATGGAAACCCGGGTTCTCACCCACTCATCAGCTGACTCCCCCAACTCTCTGGGGTCTGTCAGCTTAGAGTCCACTAGATACTGGCGTAACTTCTCTTCTGCACAATGAGTCAAAATGTGTTCTTTCAAAAACAAATTATACAATCCCTCATAAGTGCTCACTTTGTTACCACAAATCCAGCCTTCCAGTGCCTTTACTGAAACATCCACAAAGTCTATCCAAGACTTGGAATTCAATTTCTGGGTGTTCCTAAATTTCACCCTGTACTGCTCTGGAGTCAGACCAAACCTCTTGACTAAGCAGGCTTTCATCTGCTGGTATGATTCTGCATCCTCTCCCTTCAGGGTCAGGAGCCTATCCTCCCAGCTACTGGAATCAACTCCCACAGGAGTGCACCCCAATACCTAGAGTGGACCCTACTCATCTTAAGGGCCCTCTCAAAAGCTGCAAGCCATTTGTCAATGTCATCCCCCTCAGTGTACTTGGGCACAATACCCTTTGGAAGTTTAGGTTCAAATCTGCCACCCCTGGACATCTCAGCATCTTCTTCGCTTTCGCTGCCACCATTTCTCTTCTCCTCCTTCTCCCACCTCTTCTCAGCCAAATCCAGTTTCCTTTGCTCTAAAGCTATCAAAGCTAATTGAGCCTGAAGTTGTCTCTCTGCAAGGGACCGTAGTGGTTCCTGAGTAAGGGACCCTGCCCCACTCCCACCATCAGGATTCTGTTGGCTTACCCTAGTTATAATGGAAGAGGCATCATCCTCAACCTCCTCCCCCTCTGGGAGGTAGGAGGGAAACCCTCTATCCCCCTTGATTCCCCTCAGCTGCCTGGTCATGGGCTTGTATAAACTGAAACAACCCTGCCTTCCTATACCTCTTGTTAGCAGGCAGCCCCCTAAGCCTACACTGTTCCCTAAGCTCAGCCAACTTAAACTGGGACAGTTTAGCCAGGTCCAACTCCATGGTTCCCTAGTTTTGGGTCACAACACTAGGCACAATGAGACTTAGAACAATTTGGAAAAATCAAAACAATGGATTAAAAACAGTTTAGTCCAAATTCCAAAAATCAAACTCAAAAGTTTTGTTCTAAGGCAATTTAGAGGATTTTTATAATCTTAAATCATTCACTGAAAGGTGTACTTTTTAAACACAAGTCCACATCCCACCGCTGCCACCAAATGTTGGAAAGTGGGTTATTGGTAGGGGCAAATGTAGGTCTGCCACTGGCAATAAGGCCACTAACACATGATAGGACTCAGCATAGGTCTTAGAAAATTATTCCTATGCTCAACCCTTGGTAACGTGGCTGCGAGCAGACAGGCTTAACTTCAAAGACAGGTATATAAAGCATTCAAAAACACCATTTCAGTAAATAATTAAGACACAACACAAAATAAAAATCCAACACCAATTTATAAAAATAGGTAATATATTTATCTTTTAAATGACACCAAAACGAAAAAAAATCCACTGTAGGGAACCAGAGATATGAATTTTTAAAGATTAGTCACTTTCTAGTGCTTAGAAACCAACAGTGCCCCTTTTAGTCATTTTGTTTTCTCTGACAGGGACACACCTTTAGAAATTGTTCTGAAGAATTCTCACCACTGTGTTGTGCCGCCTTCTTCAGCAAGCGGGGTCCAGTTAGAACTCCTTCCTGAAGTTCTGCTTGCGGGTCCCAAAGTATCCAACACACAATCCAAGGTTCTGGAATCTCCAAGAGGGTCCTTGAAAGTGTGAAACTTCAATTCCGCAATCCACTTGAACAAAATCCCTTACAAATCCGCTGGTACTCCAGGCTGGGAATTCTTTGTGGGGATGTCCAGGTGAGCTCTGTTAACCTGTAGCTTGCAGGGAGTCCACTCTTGACTTCTTTTACTCAGCACAGTTAGTCCACAAAGCTGTAGTTTCAGGTGGTGCCGTCTCCAGAGGTCAGGCCTTAGAAGTCTTTGCACAGCAGAAGTTTCAGCAGGGCCAGTCTTGCTTTCTTCAGTTTCAAGCAGCAGATCTGAGGGGCAGGGCCTCTCTCAGATACTTATTCCACAGTCTCTGGGTCATCCAGGAGGTCAAGCTTCACCAATAGGAGTAGGGTACCCTCCCACTTGAGTGACTCCTTCCTGCAGAGTGTGGCATTATTCTATCCCAGAGTGCATCAAATCTTCCAAATCCATAATGGCTGATTTTCCAGCAAGGAGGTAAGAGCTGGCTAAACACACCCCCTGGGATGGCTTATATCCCTGGCCTCTCCCCTACCATCTGCACATACCTTCCTTAAGCCTAGCCCTAACTCTGGGTCAAGAGTGTCAGAGTGAAACTGAAACCCAGGCCTCCCCTCTGCCTTTGAAGATCATGGTTTACGACTCCACCCCCTGGCCTGGCATTCCTATAGACCAGCACACTGCCCTCCCAGGACAGTTGGTAACCCCAGGGGATCTTTATCACCTCTTCAACGCAGCCTGGCTAATCCCCTTAACTCTGACCAATCAGGGCAGACCAGTGGAAGGCTGAATTTGGACTTACAAACAAGAAAGTCTTATAACTTCTTGTATGTACACTTTAGGAGAAATTCAACAATATAATATTGTTGGATTTACTACTACCATTCTGGGAAGTCTTTGAATGGTCCGGCTAGTCCTCTCCTATCAATATTTATTAATCAATAACTTCCCACCATGTTAACCTATGGGCCATGGGGTTTGCAATGGGGAAAATGACTTGGGCCAGTTTTCTAGCACCAGGGCTTATAAAAACATATTTTGTAAGTATTTCCCTAATTTCTACAGGACCCCCAACCCTTGGGCATTTAGGGAGACTTTAGGGGTTCTGAATCTGTAAAAATATTGCAGATCCTCAATTCCCTGTGCTCCTAGCCTCAAAGTCGAATTTGGGCAGCACTTTAACACAATGTGGGGAGTGAAATGTGAAATTTCACTTTACCCAGGCATATAAAAACTCATTTTATAAGGGTGTACATTATAGATAACTGACCCCCACCCCTGGGATATCTAGGGAAGACCCTGGGGGCCCCTAAAATGCCAAAACATTGTAGGTTATCCATTTTTAAGTGCCCCAAATCCCAAAGTCGAATTTGAGCACAATTTGCTTTTTAAAAGCAGTCCTGGCACCCAGGGCTGCTTTTAAACTGACCCCTGGCTTCAGCAGTGCACGCATGCATGTGCAGAAAAGCTGCTGGCCTCTAAACTGCCATGCCCCAGGATACTGGGGACTTCTAGGTAGTTTAAATCCCTGCCCTAGTATATACTAGGGGCTTATG
Organism: Calotriton arnoldi; assembly: GCA_963921515.1. NCBI lineage: Eukaryota > Metazoa > Chordata > Amphibia > Caudata > Salamandridae > Calotriton > Calotriton arnoldi. The sequence goes on along the minus strand of CAWUFW010002155.1, from coordinate 1,633,180 downwards.
GGGTAGGTCATGCCAATTACAGGGGTACCCCACCATACCAGAGTGTACCCTAGTGTATGTTGGGTGTCTTAACTGTATTCTAATGTGTTCCTTTCAGCTTGGCACTGGCCCTGGGCCTGGTTAGACAGAGCCCAGGGTCAGTCAGAGTCAGTTACCACCAGTTCCAGTCAGCAAAAAGTTGGGGGGTGCCCAGGGCACAGGATGACTTTACAACAGTCTTGTTACAATGTAGTGACTAATGTACCGATAGAATCAGTAAGCTTTACAAAGTTCTGGTTAATCCTCATTTGTTCCTGCTCTACAGCTTTTCTCTAACCCATCTACAAATTGTGACATGGTATGATTGCTTCTCATTGACTGTCAATTAACCCTTTTCAAGTTTTTATTTTGCATGCGCTGCACAGAGAGCATTGAGGCTGCGAAGCCGCAAACAAATGTGAGCTCTCAGAACCATCTTCTTTTGCAAGAAGACCTGCATTTCGAGATGTAGAAGCTGATCGAAGATGCAGCATAAGGCTCTGGCACATCTGTCGACCCCCAAAGGTGTTGGTGTTGTTTACCTGGCCGTGGTAGGCTCATCAGACACATCTGGGAATTTGGGCAGTGGCGAAACTGCAGCTCGGCCTCTGGATGGGACTTTTCCGTCAAAGTAGCTGGTATATCTGTGGCTTCCTATATGTGACAGTGGTTTTCTGGAGTGACCTCTTGCTCACTTTCATGTTCTCTCTGGGATGCTACATGGGCGAGGTGTGTATATATATATATATATATATATATATATATATATATATATATATATATCATGTGATCAAGGCCCTCCGGGGTCGAAACGCGTCATGCTGATGGTGATATTGGAATGAAATAAACGAAAAATCTGCACTTACTCTGTGGTCCGTGCTCCTGTTCTTGGGAAATCGGGCGAAGGTTGGAGTTTTAAGGATATATATATATATATATTCACTGAAAAAACCATAGGTTTCAGGGACGTTATAGTTACAAATTAGCATTTAAAAAACCTTTGAAATTCACTGAAAAAACCATAGGTTTTAGGGACAGTTATAGTTAGTTGGACATTGCACTCGTACAAAACCCGTGAAATTCCCCCGTTATAGTTAGTCCAGCTAACTATAACTCGCGCCCCGCAATGCACTGCTGATGACGTCACATATTACATCACTCATGACATGGTCAGTGACATCACTGATGACATCACTGATGACATCTCAAATGACATCACTGATGACATCACTGATGACATCATCCAGTGACTGTGTGTTTCTGTAAAGTTTAAATATTTTTAATATATATAGGAAAAGACGTATTGAAGAATGAGTGGGTGTGTAAGTGTCTGTATGGATGATTTAGTAGGTGCGTGACTGACTCTATAAGTGAGTGATTTAACGTATCTTACTGAATGCATGGGTTAGTGACTAAACTGGGTGAATGTCTGTATCCGTCTGTCTGTTGCTGTGTAAGTGGTTGCATGTGTTTGTGAATAGCTACATGAGTGTCTATATGAGTTATTGAATGCTTGTCTGAGTATCTGTATGGGTGCCTGAGTGTTTGTGTGGGAGGGGTGTGTGCAACTCTGTGCATAGATGTGTGAGTGGGTGATTCACTGGGTGGATGGTTTCAAGAGTGCAACTGTGATAGACTGTATGGGTGGGTAAGTGTGTGTAAGAGTGTGTTAGTGAGTGAATGTATGTCCCAGTGGTACATGTGTGAGTAACTACATATGTGAAAGGCAGTATATATGTGTGTTGGAGTATATAAATAGCTATAAGCGAGAGTGAGTGATTGTGATAGTGGCTGTATGGATGAGTGTGTGCTTGTATCAGTGATTGTATAAGAGCGTAAGAATGTGCTACTATTTGTATGAGCAAGTGAGCTGGTGTGTGTATAACTGTATAGGTGAGTAAATGGTAGTGTGTTTAATTATTTGCATGACTGACTAGGTGTGTGAGTACCTCTATGGATGAGTGGCGGTGTTTGAGTGTCTATATAGGAGTATGAGTGCATATGATAGTCCTGTACTGAGTGACCGTAAGTATGAGTGACTGTACGGGTGAGTGAGTGGATGTGTGCGTAGACCTAAGAATCAGTGAGTGGGTATGTAGTTATTGGTGTTGGAGTGTCTATGGTTTTGCGAATGGCAGTCTGTAATTTAGAGTGGGTGTATCAAAGGTTATATTAGAGTGTGAGGAGGTGCATCAGATTATCACGTGGATGATGTCATCAGTGATGTCATTTGAGATGTCATCAGTGATGTCATCAGTGATGTCACTGACCATGTCATGAGTGATGTAATATGTGACGTCATCAGCAGTGCATTGCGAGGCGCGAGTTATAGTTAGCTGGACTAACTATAACGGGGGAATTTCACGGGTTTTGTACGAGTGCAATGTCCAACTAACTATAACTGTCCCTAAAACCTATGGTTTTTTCAGTGAATTTCAAAGGTTTTTTAAATGCTAATTTGTAACTATAACGTCCCTGAAACCTATGGTTTTTTCAGTGAATTTCAAAGGTTTTTTAAATGCTAATTTGTAACTATAACATGTCTGAAACCTACAGTTTTTTCAGTGAATTTCAAAGGTTTTGTAAATGACAATTTTTAAATGTATTAATTGTTATATAAAAAATTTTCATACTGATTTCCAAATTTTTTAGAAACAATTTTTTTTTACATATTTTATTTTTCAAATTACATTGTAATTACATTATACATTACATTACAAAAAATACTTTCTCAGAATGAATTACTTTAGTTTAATTACTTTGCACATAGGCAATAGACTTTTAAGTACAGTAGTTACAGTTGTTGCAATGGGCAACACATTTTCAAACACAATGCAACATTCAGCTCAATGTGAATTTCTAGTTAAATGCAATTAGTTACTTTATGGATTACTTTTCTAACCACATTACTGGATCCTAGATTCAGTCCTGGGACATCTCCTGTAAACAGTTGAGTAAAAGCGTTTTGGTTACAGTCGTGATTTTTAAGGAATATTATTGTACTTTAAAAGTTCACACTTAGAAACTTTTTCTCATAGAATCACCAATGTTATCCTATGGAAGGAAATTCACTTAGAAGTTAAAAACTGTTATCGTTACTTTTTCTTACTCAGTGTTGGATCCTGGATCCAGCACTGGTGCATCTCCTGTAAACAGTTGAAAGAATGCGTTTAAGTCATACAGGCGATTTTTTAGGAATATTTGTAGTTTGTGAAAATCGACACTTTGAAACTTTTCTGCTGAAAACCAGACAATGGATTCCTATGGAAGGAAATTCAAGTTACTGGTAAGTACGGTTAAAATTACTTTTGAGGATCAGTACTGGGCTGAAAGATGCAGCACTGAGGTCTCTCCTGATAACAGGTGAGTAAATCGGAATTCGTATTTCGGCTGATTTTAGAGGACTATTTTAAAGTTCCAAAACTCCACACACAGAAGAATTTCCAAGTGAAACCAGTCAATGTTAGCCTATGAAGGAAATTCAAGTTACCGGTAAGTACGGTTAAAATTACTTTTCAGGACCAGTACTGGGCTGAAAGATGCAGCACTGAGGTCTCTCCTGATAACAGGTGAGTAAATCAGAATTCGGATTTCGGCTGATTTTAGAGGAATATTTGTATGTTTCAAAAATCAACACTTAGAAACTTTTTCAGCAAAAAGCAGGCAATGATATCCTATGGAAGGAAATTCAAGTTACCGGTAAGTACGGTTAAAATTACTTTTGAGGATCAGTACTGGGCTGAAAGATGCAGCACTGAGGTCTCTCCTGATAACAGGTGAGTAATTCGGAATTCATATTTCGGCTGATTTTAGAGGAATATTTTAAAGTTCCAAAACTCCACACTTAGAAGAATTTCCAAGTGAAACCAGTCAATGTTAGCCTATGAAGGAAATTCAAGTTACCGGTAAGTACGGTTAAAATTACTTTTCAGGACCAGTACTGGGCTGAAAGATGCAGCACTGAGGTCTCTCCTGATAACAGGTGAGTAAATCAGAATTCGGATTTCGGCTGATTTTAGAGGAATATTTGTATGTTTCAAAAATCAACACTTAGAAACTTTTTCAGCAAAAGCAGGCAATGATATCCTATGGAAGGAAATTCAAGTTACTGGTAAGTACGGTTAAAATTACTTTTGAGGATCAGTACTGGGCTAAAAGATGCAGCACTGGGTTCTCTCCTGATAACAGGTGAGTAAATCGGAATTCGTATTTCGGCTGATTTTAGAGGAATATTTTAAAGTTCCAAAACTCCACACTTAGAAGAATTTCCAAGTGAAACCAGTCAATGTTAGCCTATGAAGGAAATTCAAGTTACCGGTAAGTACGGTTAAAATTACTTTTGAGGATCAGTACTGGGCTGAAAGATGCAGCACTGAGGTCTCTCCTGATAACAGGTGAGTAATTCGGAATTCGTATTTCGGCTGATTTTAGAGGAATATTTTAAAGTTCCAAAACTCCACACTTAGAAGAATTTCCAAGTGAAACCAGTCAATGTTAGCCTATGAAGGAAATTCAAGTTACCGGTAAGTACGGTTAAAATTACTTTTCAGGACCAGTACTGGGCTGAAAGATGCAGCACTGAGTTCTCTCCTGATAACAGGTGAGTAAATCAGAATTCGGATTTCGGCTGATTTTAGAGGAATATTTGTATGTTTCAAAAATCAACACTAGAACTTTTTCAGCAAAAAGCAGGCAATGATATCCTATGGAAGGAAATTCAAGTTACTGGTAAGTACGGTTAAAATTACTTTTGAGGATCAGTACTGGGCTGAAAGATGCAGCACTGAGGTCTCTCCTGATAACAGGTGAGTAAATCGGAATTCGTAGTTCGGATGATTTTAGAGGAATATTTTAAAGTTCCAAAACTCCACACTTAGAAGAATTTCCAAGTGAAACCAGTCAATGTTAGCCTATGAAGGAAATTCAAGTTACCGGTAACTACGGTTAAAATTACTTTTCAGGACCAGTACTGGGCTGAAAGATGCAGCACTGAGGTCTCTCCTGATAACAGGTGAGTAAATCAGAATTCGGATTTCGGCTGATTTTAGAGGAATATTTGTATGTTTCAAAAATCAACACTTAGAAACTTTTTCAAGCAAAAAGTAGGCAATGTTAGCCTATGAAGGAAATTCAAGTTACCGGTAAGTACGGTTAAAATTACTTTTGAGGATCAGTACTGGGCTGAAAGATGCAGCACTGAGGTCTCTCCTGATAACAGGTGAGTAATTCGGAATTCGTATTTCGGCTGATTTTAGAGGAATATTTTAAAGTTCCAAAACTCCACACTTAGAAGAATTTCCAAGTGAAACCAGTCAATGTTAGCCTATGAAGGAAATTCAAGTTACCGGTAAGTACGGTTAAAATTACTTTTCAGGACCAGTACTGGGCTGAAAGATGCAGCACTGAGGTCTCTCCTGATAACAGGTGAGTAAATCGGAATTCGTATTTCGGCTGATTTTAGAGGAATATTTGTATGTTTCAAAATCAACACTTAGAAACTTTTTCAGCAAAAAGCAGGCAATGATATCCTATGGAAGGAAATTCAAGTTACTGGTAAGTACGGTTAAAATTACTTTTGAGGATCAGTACTGGGCTAAAAGATGCAGCGCTGGGTTCTCTCCTGATAACAGGTGAGTAAATCGGAATTCGTATTTCGGCTGATTTTAGAGGAATATTTTAAAGTTCCAAAACTCCACACTTAGAAGAATTTCCAAGTGAAACCAGTCAATGTTAGCCTATGAAGGAAATTCAAGTTACCGGTAAGTACGGTTAAAATTACTTTTGAGGATCAGTACTGGGCTGAAAGATGCAGCACTGAGGTCTCTCCTGATAACAGGTGAGTAATTCGGAATTCATATTTCGGCTGATTTTAGAGGAATATTTTAAAGTTCCAAAACTCCACACTTAGAAGAATTTCCAAGTGAAACCAGTCAATGTTAGCCTATGAAGGAAATTCAAGTTACCGGTAAGTACGGTTAAAATTACTTTTCAGGACCAGTACTGGGCTGAAAGATGCAGCACTGAGGTCTCTCCTGATAACAGGTGAGTAAATCGGAATTCGTATTTCGGCTGATTTTAGAGGAATATTTGTATGTTTCAAAAATCAACACTTAGAAACTTTTTCAGCAAAAAGCAGGCAATGATATCCTATGGAAGGAAATTCAAGTTACTGGTAAGTACGGTTAAAATTACTTTTGAGGATCAGTACTGGGCTAAAAGATGCAGCACTGGGTTCTCTCCTGATAACAGGTGAGTAAATCGGAATTCGTATTTCGGCTGATTTTAGAGGAATATTTTAAAGTTCCAAAACTCCACACTTAGAAGAATTTCCAAGTGAAACCAGTCAATGTTAGCCTATGAAGGAAATTCAAGTTACCGGTAAGTACGGTTAAAATTACTTTTCAGGACCAGTACTGGGCTGAAAGATGCAGCACTGAGGTCTCTCCTGATAACAGGTGAGTAAATCAGAATTCGGATTTCGGCTGATTTTAGAGGAATATTTGTATGTTTCAAAAATCAACACTTAGAAACTTTTCAGCAAAAGCAGGCAATGATATCCTATGGAAGGAAATTCAAGTTACTGGTAAGTACGGTTAAAATTACTTTTGAGGATCAGTACTGGGCTGAAAGATGCAGCACTGAGGTCTCTCCTGATAACAGGTGAGTAAATCGGAATTCGTATTTCGGCTGATTTTAGAGGAATATTTTAAAGTTCCAAAACTCCACACTTAGAAGAATTTCCAAGTGAAACCAGTCAATGTTAGCCTATGAAGGAAATTCAAGTTACCGGTAAGTACGGTTAAAATTACTTTTGAGGATCAGTACTGGGCTGAAAGATGCAGCACTGAGGTCTCTCCTGATAACAGGTGAGTAAATCGGAATTCGTATTTCGGCTGATTTTAGAGGAATATTTGCACAATGGTGAAGGGAGGGGGCGGGGCCTGAGGTGGCATCTGTGCAAACGCGCCCCGTGGCGCGTTTTAAGTTGGGGATTAAGTCCCCTTGAATCATGAGGGTCCCTACGGGCCAACTAGCCCACCAGGAACCTCCAGTATGCGCCAGGGGCTGCGTTGCAGAGACATGTACAGAGGCCACACCCCTTTACACCTCTCTGCAACGCAGCTCTGTGGCGCTTTCTGGACGTACCTGTTGGGCTAGTTGGCCCCCAGGGACCCTCAGGATTGAAGAGGATTTAATTCCCCATCTTAAAACGCGCCACGGGGCCTGTTTGCACACATGTCACCTGAAGCCCCGCCCCCTCCCTTCACCACTGTGCAAACGCGCCCGTGGCGCGTTTTAAGTCGGGGGATTAACTCCCTTGAATCCTGAGGGTCCCTGGAGTCCAACTAGCCCACCATGTTCCTCCAAAAGCGCCACAGTGCTGCGTTGCAGAGTGGCGTGGCCTCTGTACACCTCTCTGCAAGGCAGCTCCCTGGCGCATACTGGAGGTTCCTGGTGGGCTAGTTGGCCCCCAGGGACCCCCAGTATTCAAGGGGAATTCGTTCCTTCTCTGCAAACGCGCCAGGGGTGCGTTTGCAGAGTGGTGAAGGAAGGGGCGGGCCTGCGGGCCCGATCGTTTTTTTTTTTTCCCTGAAGGGGGCCGTGTGGCCCCTTTTCCTTTTCCTATTTTTAGGCCCCGGGGACCCCATCCCCCGGGCCTGGCCTCTCGTTGGGGACTGTGGGGGTCCCCAAACCCCCACAGTCCCGCCGGCTCCCCGTGTCCTACGGGAGCCGGCATTGCTTTACACATGGGGAGCAGCTAACATGCTGCTCCCCATGTGGAAAGCAATCGGCTTTGGATATTGGAAGAGAGAGCAGGTTTCCTGCTCTCTCTTCCAATATCCAAAGCAGTTTGTAATGACAGGACGGAGCCGCGAGGCTCCCGTCCTGTCATTGCAAACAGCAGTGTCCCGGGGTAGGCACCCCGGGACACTGCAGGAGCCGGCCCTGGGGGTGGCGGTCACCAGGGCCATCAAGGGCTCCAGGAGGGGGCCGCGCGGCCCTCCCCCTACATCGAGAAAGCCCCGGGAGGTGGTGGTCCCTGGGGCTTGGGGGTCCAAAACGGACCCCCATTTTCATTTTTCTTAGTGCCCCGGGGAGGTGGTGGTCCTCGGGCGTGTGGGGGCTGGAGCCCCCCACACAGGTTTTTAAATATAAAAAGAAGCCCCGGGAGGTGGTGGTCCCGGGGCTGCGGGAGGGTTCAGAGCCCTCCCGCACCATTATCCATAAAGCCCGGGGTGTGGTGGTCCCCGGGCTTGGGGCCCTTAGAGGCCCCCACACATAAAATTAACCCCCCAGCATGCCCCCGGGACTTGGCCCACCCGGGGCCAATTAACATCGAAGCGCGGAGACCGCGCTCGATTTTTTTTCGGCAGGGTTCGCGCTCCCTGAGCGCATCCTGCCGATTTAAAAAAAAAAAAAATTTTGCCCAGGGGTCCTTGTGGGACCCCTGAGCAGACCTAGGGGTCAGGGTGTTTCTACCCTGCCCCCTTTGTGCGCTTTGCGCACTTGTTTCTGTCCCTCGGTTCTACCGAGGACAAAATGGCTGCCAACACTTCCTGATTTGGAGTGTTGACAGCCAATTAACATAAAGCTCGTGCTCGGGAGGATCCGCGGCCCTAGATATACCTATCTTTTTTCTTTTGATTTTCTCAGCAACTACTGAACGGATTTACACCATTTAACAAAAGGGTTCTTTCTGAACCAAGAACTACCTCTTTGCCAAATTTGGTGTAATTCCGTTCAGCAGTTCGGGCTGTAGCCGTGTCTAAAGTTTCCTATGGAAAATTGCATGGGGAAAACGCGTTTTGGGACCCCCTTTTTCTCGGCCCCCGCTTGACGAATCCCCCGAGACTTTCAGGGTAGGAGCGGACCGGAGCGGGCCACAAAGTTTGAAAATTTTGCGAAGATACGTCAACCGGAAAGAGAGTTATTTCAAATAGAATGTCGCGGATTTCCTATGGATAATAGGTTGTAACTATAACTATCTACTGGCGACCGCCAGTAGATTATATATATATATATATATATATATATATATATATATATATATATATATATATATTACTTTCCCGATTGTTCTTTGCCTAAAAATATTAAAATGTGCGAACTAAATTTTCCTGTCATTACAGATTATTTTTTTAAGATAACGTTTTTTAAGTTGAAGTAAAAGGGGTAATTTTCGGACATAAACTACACAAACGTTTGGACTTCAAGTTCCATAATGCATTAACAAGACAATTAACTAAATAGTTAAATAACATAAATGAAAATTGGGTCTCAACATAATATTACTTAGTAAAGTAGTAGAAAATCTTACCTTGGGACATTGATGGTGCATTGGACGTATATAGGTTGGATAAAACAACAACACTCTCTGGCTGTAGAGTTAACTCTATTAGAGTTTCCATGGTAGTTGGTAGTACCTGTTGTGACAGTCCCAAGCCTGTGCCACGTGTCTCAGCCAGTCAATTTGCTACCTTATCCTTTGTTCTGGAGCACAAATCTTACCACCTTTTGTGAATTTCTGGGATGGTACTCTGTGTGAATCCAACAGAATTTATGTATTTCAAAATATCCATCCAGATTAGCTTTTTCTAGGATTTTGGCACACTGAAAGAGCTCGTTCCAAATGACTCTGCATTGTGAGCCACTATCGCTTTGGTCAAAACCTCCAGCTCATTTTCACTAAATTTAAGGTTGTGCTTTCTTTCACCTACATCTTTCTGTGCAGCTTCTTTGGACATCCTTGCGCCTTTTGAATAAAAAAAACGCAACACCATCTCCAGTTGAGCTCTCCAAGCTATCCCTCCGTTCCTCTGTGTTACATAAAACTGAGAAGAGCATGGACTCAAGCGCTTCCTCAATGTGAGATGAGCGAGCAGCACTCAAATGCATCTTTCACAATTTGCAATTTCCTAATATAGATTTGCAGTTTTGCAACTCTATATTAGCAAGTCGCAATTTAGTGATTGCAAATCATACCGATTCGGAAATTGACAAAAGATGACTTTTATACACTAACATTAGCAGCTCCCAAATAGCAATTCAGAAGCAATCACTATTTGAAAATTGCTAATCTAAACCAACAATCTGGTCCCTAGTGCCTAGATTCCATCTGAATGTATCGGAGCTGAAACACAGCACACAGCTATTAATTATGTAGATACGTCAATATGCGTCTATTTATTAAAAGGCTTTTGATCAACTACAGAAAAGAGGTTTAACATGAGCTAATGCAGTTCATGTATAAAGTGCAGATATTGCCTAAAATACTTAACTCCACCTGAATAGAAAAGAGTTTACCTTGTTCCAGTGAACAGGGCACACGATTAGGCAAGACCTGGTTCAAATACATTCATATGAATGTACATTTGTATGTGGCACACTTGGAGTTTCCTGCAGCCTGCTTGCACAGAACCTATGCTCTCCCCCCAGTACTTACAGTCTCACCAACTCTGCCTTACTAGGAATAGAAGAGGGTGCTTCTGAACATGGGAATAGCAGAATAGAATCAGCTGGGCAGCATTAAATCACACTGCAAAGTAACAGGTTGATGCATTTTAGAGAGGACAAGACATGCTACAACATGGTAGAAGGTGCTGCATGGTGGAGACTTTGTAACACTTCACACAAAGCTTTTTCAAACTGGCCTGATCAGATGGGCTGAACCAGCCAGCTATGTGGCTGTCCAAACATCATGTGCATATCGCATATAAGGATGACACACTTTTTCTATTGGTAGCTACACAATCAGCTACATTTACTTACACAATGCAACCTCTAAGCAATAATATGCAAAGAAATACATGACTTTTGAACTTTGGAAGTTTTAATGTTTTAATGAAAGTCCTCTGACAATTAAATACAAGTCTATCCTAAACACTCAACAGAAATATATAAAAATTAACTGATCTGAAGAAATAATGTCAACCTTCGTGACTGATAAATAATGCCAGAGTTCCAAAGACTGAGGACCTGATTACTCCTTATAATTAGTGTCATCCTAGAGTAGAAAAACTGTACTAGGTTAACAGTGAATTTCATGCAGATGGACTGTGTAAGAAAGTGGGTTACTATTTGAGAAGGATGTGACACCTTCACAAGTAACAGGTCAGCAGGATTCTCTTCAGTAGGAACCATGCACCACCTTAGTGTACTTAAATATCTCAGGGTACCAAAGCAGAGCAGTCCAAGCCTACTCAGGGGAGGTGGTGTGGACCAGTAACCCCACCTTACCTGCACGCAACAAAAATACTCAATAAATCATTGTCCAGTCACTGCTTTTTCTAATAAAAAGGAGACTACTTTTTAAACACACATACTGCTAAATTCTTAACATTAACTACAAATATGTAAAATCGGGTGCATGAAATACTTTTGCTGGCACCCTCATAACAGTACACTCCCCAAGTAAGCTCTGAGCCCATATTCACAATCTCCCCATTTATCATAGATCAATAGCACAGGCCTACTGGTCTTGTCAGTGTGTCACTACATTAGTAAAAGCAAAAACATGTTACGATCCACAACTGCAACCCCAGTGAAATCAAATGGGTTAGTACCAACATTCAACACTATTGCTTGGAATATAGATCCTTGTATTGTCAACCAACATTGTCAATATGCCATCTGATTGAATAACATGCAACCCAGAATCTTACTGCTACATCTAACTAGCTGCAATTGCAGATTTTGAACCAATAATCAGGGGTACCTGCACTGTAGATCCCATTTACAAATATAAAGACTTCGGAAGTGCTTTGAAATCATAAAACACCTCTCTCGGGGTCATGGATTTAATCCCCTGGGAAACTTAGGGACACTTTGGGGAAATCATTTCTGGGGGCTGCTGCACTCTCCACAGACCCCAACATACTCTGAGATTGTTGGTGGTGCTCCTGCCCTTCCTGGGGCACTACAGAAATATGCTATTTTTAAGGCCAGACTCAGGATCTTACGGGGCAGACTTGCATGCATATTTTATCAGGTGCTTTCTTATTACTTTTCTGCCTTGCGTCACACTCCTTTTGATGAGTGCTTGTGCCCACTCTGGAACCTGAGTTCTGTGTGGTACTTCATTGGGGCTTGTGGGGGGAGCCCCAAGGCCCTCGCAGCCTCAACTGGCTCCCAATGTGCAGGTTACCCCTCCTGGTTGTCACAAGGGAGCTGTCTCCTTTGCCTGTGCTCCCAACCGTAGGAACAGGCAGGTCTGTTGTTTCCACCACAGCAGTAACTGTGAGGCCAAGCGAGCCCACTTCCCCTGGGTATGGGGCACATGAGGAGCACCTTGTCTTCTCTGGGTTTGGTCCCCAAATACTTGGGGTCCTCCTGGCACCAGGAGGAAAAGTGTGGTGCTGTGCTGGTGTACGTTTTACAACAGCCACTGGGGAAAAGGGACCAAGAGTGATACAAGGAGGGAGCACAATGCACATTCCCAAAATATTAAGGAAGGTTGTGTCAACCCCTGGGGACTTTGCCCTCCCCAGGGGAGATTTAGAAAATTCAGCAGAGTGCTATGTGCACTGTCCCCCTAATGAGACTGAGATATAAATGCTGTTTTCTCGGGCCCCATAGAACTCATTCAGCTGATCTTGTGTCATTTTTCTTCCAGTAGTGAGCTCTAGCCAAGAGAAGCATTTTCTTCATTCCTCTTGGCATCTAAAAAGTACATTTGTTGGGGAGTTTGGTTATTAAGGCTCCCTTCACCAGACCTGTCCTCCGCCTATGATCCTGATGCTCTCTCCTGCTTGGGAGGCATCTTCCACAGGCAACAAGTAAAAGTCCTCCCAGCCACTATATCCAGGTCCCACACCTTCAGGGCTACTGATACAGCACTCTTTGGGCCCACTTTCCTATCAAGGGCCCTACGATGGACCTTTTTCCAGGACTGAGAGATGATGGGAGTTAACATTTCATCAATCAATTTCAAATAATGGTGTAACCCATTTGGCTACACAATATGGACCAGGAATCAGTAGCTATGGTTAAGAAGGTGTATTACAAATTAAGAATCAAGTTAAGATACACGACTCTTAGCACCATGTTATAAAGTTACAGAATAACAACTGGGAAGCCCAACCTCCTAAAGAAGTTCAGATGAACCAGTATCAAGCAAACAAGGAGTTCAGTCACAGCAATACAAAAACTTATCCAAAGTATTTAAATAAAAAAAGAAGTCTTCAGTATCACCAAATCACCTATGTTTATTTCCCTAGAAGCAGGGGTAGGAGGGGTAGGAGGTGGGAAATAGTAAAGGGGAATAATGGCTTGCGCAGGTAAAGACGTAGGATTCCTAACCTGGAAGGTATTGTGCCAGGCAGAGGGTGGTGCTGAGATATTTGGAAGAAAGTTATGCCCACTTCATTATTCTCCAGGAGACGCATCTGGTTGCAAGGGAGAGCAAAGACCTTTTTCGTAGGTATAGATGGATTGAGAGTCTTGCAGTGTCAGATCAAGACCAATGTTGTAAGGGAGTAGCGATCCTGACAATGATGAAGGATTTGTGGGTGGAGGTCAAGTATTCTAAAACGGATGCCACTGGTAGGTGGGTCTTAGCATGAATGAAATGTGCAGATTTTGAATTTATTTGTGTTGTGTTTTATGGCCCAAACGTGGATGTATGGAGGTATCTAAAAGGGCAGGCAAGAGGGTACAACTTCCACAGTAAAAAGTATGGTCATTATTTTAGGTTAGACTATCTTTTTGTGGAGAGGCGATTAGTAGAAAACATAAAAGAGGTTAAACAGCACCCGGCACACATTTCAGACTATTCTGCTGTTACTATGATACTACAAGTACCTGGACATAAGCCTAATATTAGGTGGATTTTAAAGAGTGCCCTTCTTCTAGATAACGAGGTGGTGCTTGGACTAAAAAAGGCTACATCTGAGTATTTGTTGGACAATACAGGATCAGCCTCCCCAGAAGTAGTATGGGATGCTTTCAAAGCATATATTTGGGGGGGTACTGAAAAGTTTGGGTTGTTCAAAGAGTAGGGAAGAGAGGAGAGTGCTGTCTGATATGGAAAAAGCTGTTGGAGCCCTTGAGGCCTCTCTGCAGGTGTCGACATGGAAATACTACTAAACCAGCTTGAAGAGGCACAGCTAAACTATAGGGTCACATTGGACTCAAAATGTAAGGAAAGGTGGCGGGCTGGAAACTTGACACAGTTTGAGTAAGGGGAGAAAGCAGAAGCTATACTGACATGGAAAGCAAGGGTGGATAGATCAAGGAATTGTGATTAAGGAATTAGTAGTGGGCTCTCAGGGTGAGGCTATAGACAAATTGGAAGACATGCAGACTCATATGATCTCCCTATTTTCTGCAATATATAAGGAAGAGATTTTTCCAGAACCTCAAAGCCTTAGAGAATGGTTGTATGATGTTGGCCTACCTGAGCTTACGAGAGAAGGAAAGGAGTGTATGGAAGCCCAGATTACCCAAGAAGAGGTTAGAAGGGCCATGTCAAATATCAAGGGCGGGAAGGCTCCTGGGAAGGATGCTTTTCCTGTGGAGGTGTACAAACTCCTAATGGAGGAAATTGTTCCAGTCTGGGAGACTTTGTTTAATCTGGTGTATAATGGGAAGACACAGGTACCTGGGCCGTGGAAGGAGGCTACTATAGTCCTGATTTTAAAGCCAGCTAAAGATCCCAGGAAGGCGGATTCATATTGTCCAATATCCTTGTCAAATGTAGATTATAAGGTATTTGCGAGCATTTTGGCAGGGAGATTGGCCAAATTGGCACCTCAGCTTATACACATAGGTATAGGGAGGCACATACATAAGCTTACCCAGCAGTTAATTGGTAGTATAGATCTTGCTACGACCCGGTCGACCCCCTTGTCCATCATCACACTAGACGCATCCAAGGCTTTGGATCGCATCTGCTGGGCTTTTTTGTAGGAAGTACTGGCGGCTATCGGATTTAGTCCATTTTTTATTGAAACATTAAAAGGGTTGTATGAGCATTCTACAGCTAGGATCCTCCTTAACAGCTCTCTTAAAAGTAGAGTTCCGGTTACTAGGGGCACTTGACAGGGGTGCCCCTCTCACCATTACTGTTCTATATTTACATTGAGCCACTTGCTCAGCTTTTGCGGAGGGATGGGCACGATGTTCCATTTAGTTCGGGTGGCTACAAAAATAAATTTGCACTGTATGCTGATGATCTCATAATATTCACCTCAGACCCAGGCCAAACTATATAAGGGTGGAAGCCTTGGTAAGAGAATTTGGAGCATTATCCGGATATTTAGTAAATGATCTGAAGTCCGGGGTAATGTGTTGGAACATAACAGATTGGAGGAGGGAAGTACGGAATGGGATCAGGTACCTTGGAATTACTATCTTAAAGTCAATAGAGTTAATACCTCATTATAACCTGGAGAGGGTAGCGAAGGAAGTTGATGTACTACTTGCTAGATGGAAGAATCTGCCTCTGACCATATACGGGAGAGTAAATTTGGTTAAAATGGTGGCAATTCCTAAATTGGCTTACCTTTTCAACTGTATTCCCTTGACATTTCCGGTAAATGAAATTGATTAGATCCAGGGGAAAATAGTCAGTTTTATTTGGGCATCAAGGGGAGCTAGTATGGCCTGGAAAAAATTAAGGCGTCGGCTCGAAAAAGGTGGACTGGCTTTTCCAGATGTTAAATTATATTGTATGGCCTTTCAGTTTGAACATTGCAGGGTGCTCCTTGGTAAACCAGGGCCCACAATATGGGGAGGTATGTTGGAAAAGATGGCAAAAGAGTGGAACACTAAAGGTTTCTTATATAAGTTTGGTGCAAAGAAGTTTTAAAAAAAGGTTTGGTTGAAGACTTAAAGGCAGCATTGGCACCCCGGGTTGGAGTTAGATGGATTCTGGGTATGGGTTACTTCTCGGATTTCTCCCCAATCTGGGACTCACCAGGCACACCGGAGTGTCTTAAGGTTGGGATGAGTCTCCCATTGAGGAGAGCTGGGATAGACGTTTGGGGGAACTGTTAAAAGTACAGGGAATGATGCCCTGAGAAGTGTTAGCGGCAAAGACTGGCAATTCTCTCTCCAGATATAAGTACCTACAGCTATCATCCTGGGCTACAGCTAATGTAAAAGAGATTGTGGAGCATGGGAATTTGAGTCAAAACTGCAGAATGGGCTCCCAAGGAAAAAAGGAGGTGGCTCTTTGGCACTGGACGCTTCATGATCCTGAGGACCGGAAACTGAAGGCACCATACTAGGTATGGGAAGAAGTCATTCAGGGGACCAAGCTACGAACAGTATGGCAATCCTTCTTAAAACTACTATACTCCTTGGTTAAGCCAGCCAATTTGAAATGGAATAATTTTTATACTGTCAACCGGCTATATTTGACACTCCAGAGGTTAGCAAAATTTGTACAAGAGCCGGTCCCAAAGTGTCGTAGGTGCGGCTTTCTAAGATTTGATGACCAGCACATGTTTTTTAAGAGCCCAGAATTACAGGTGTATTAACAGGAGGTAGAGAATGTGGTTAAGAATATCTGTGGGGTCAATATAATGTTAAGCTTAACATTGGTACTAATGGGTGTGGAAGCCCACCCGAGCCAGCCTCTAACAAAATCTAGGAGGACTCTCCTATTCTATATGATGCTCCTAGCCAAAAGAAAGATCTGCAAGCGCTGGACGGATTCTTCACCACCTAAGGGGATTGACTGGGTTCAGGCGGTCAGAAGCATTTGTAAAATGGATATCGGCTTTGGAACTGAGGGGGCTGATCGCAGCTGGATACGGGTTGACTTCCAAAGATGGAGTGGGATGTCAATGACTTAATGAGGGGTCTGATTATTACACCTGCAAGAAGCCAGGAACCAGGAAACTGGTAGGACTGGTCCGGCAGGGCCGGAGATAGTATGCAACAGGCCTAAGGTTGGCACAGGTTTGGTAGAATGGCCTGGGCTTGCAGACATTGGTGATATGAGGACAAAAAAAAGGCATACATTAAATTAATTCCATCTGATCGGTATGCATAGCCATAGTACCTCCATTAAGATACTTCTGTATTGGTAACTTAGTTCATAAGCACAGTTTTGCATGCCTATTCACCACTTTTCAAATTGAAATATATTGCTATTGGCTAAAAAAAAAAGTATTTGATGCTCAGAGAAGAATCTCAGATTTTCTTGTCTATAATTGGGTAAACCTCAAGCACCTGAAGTAAAGTCCAAGCCAAGAGGATGGGGGATGAGAATAAGCAAGAAAGGTGTCAGTATTGCAGAAGCTGGGTGAAGAGTCTTCTTGGGTCAGAGAAGTAAGTGTTAGCTTAAGGCACACTGTTATGTTTCATACAGGTACCCCGATATAGGCTCAGGTAATAACCCAACCTTTCACCGATATTTCCGCTGCCATTACACTACATAACAGTTCTTGGTACTGACCATTTACCTAGTTACGGTACTGCTTAAATGATGTTGGGATTTCTCCGAAAACTAGCCTCATTCATTATGCATGAGGATTCTTGGAATCTCAGCAGGACTACCATCTCCTGCATAATAACTATGTATAAGGGTCATTCCTTCCGTCATCCTAGTCCGACATGACACAGCAAGGTAGATCCCCTGAGTGTACCACTTTGGGTATATAAACCCCATATCTTTGCTGAGACTGGGAGAGGAGAAAAATGACCTCCATGCTGACACACTGACGCAAGACGCTGAGGTTCCTGCATGAAGACACTCCAGCTCGCAGTGGTCTGACATCCCTTGCGGGGTGTCCATCTCGAGACCAAGACGGGGTCCCACAGTCTCTCACTTCAGGTAATGGGGTTGGCTTCAGCCTAGGGGGATTCTTGGCTCGACACCTACATACATGCTAGGTACACGTAGGTACATCTAGTTAGGGTTGCATTGTAGGAGTTCGCATTATTACTGTCATGTATTTATATACCTGCCTGTATTCATTGTTTTAGCACCATGGTAGGAATCTACCATCCTTTTACCCTGTTGGTGCTTATAATCATTTATATCTGTTTCTGTCTATGGTTGTTTCAGCACACCTATTTTACACTAGAATGACGCTGGTTCAATAAATGCTTATTGAAAACGTCCCCACAGTTTATTCTGTGTATCTCTCTGAGACAAAGTGAGCATGAGTGACTGAGCGAAAAGTACTGTACTGTTTCCACGATCCCTGATGGAACAGAGTTGTCATGTTCAATAGTTGCCAAGAACTATTCTCTCCTTGGTAAGAGGAGTTTACAGTGGCACTGTGAGCTAGCTGGTATAGAGGCGAACATACCCGGTGGGGGTGTCTGGAATCAGTCTGGACACCAATCCCACAGTCTATGTTGTTTAAATGCGCTGATCCTATATAGGTTTATAGGAACAACACGACAACACTCAGGAACGAATCAAAGGACGCTAAGAGGTCTGAACCTCTCAAAGTCAAGGGAAAACTGCAGTAAGGGTCGGGAAAGGTTCTGAAGAGAATCTGAAGGGGTCTGTTCTCCAACGATATGAACACTAAGTTATAACACAAGAGTTTCTTTAGCAACACACCTTTGCATGTATCACCAGGGCTCCATTGTCTTTCTCCCTTTTCACGTTGCAGACTGCAACATTCGGAGAGTATCCTACACTGGACAAGGGAATGACATTGTCTTCTCACACTCAGACTAGGTGGTAATATTGCTGAATATACCTTTTAATTAATGGTCTGGCTCTCCACGTTCTTTTGTCATGGTCTTCTTTTCAGGCTCTCTCTCTCTATCACTAGTACAATAATGTATTTATTCTCAAACTAACAATGCGTGTGAATACCTGTAAGAAAAGTCATGAAGAATTGTAGGCCTAAAATGTCAACTTAACATGTTAAAACAAATGTGTACATTTAATATGCATGTGCACATATAAACACCAGTAAATATAAACTGTCAGTACATTAGATTCATATTGCATACGGCATACAGTAAAATGTTAAAGATATACATGTAAGTGTGTCTAAGAGCTACATTTTAATGCAATTTATGAAACATTAGTGCACACATTACATAAACATTTTCTGTTTCTAGGGTAATCACATTCTACATATAAGAAGATGGTTTCTATTCAATCATCTTAACAGTAAATGTAATTTAATGTATTAAGGCACACATTATGTAAATCAAATCCAATTTTTATAGTGAGCACATATCTACTAAGTAAGGATGGTTTTTTAATATCTTATTTAACACAGTTAAAAATATAGTTTGAGAAATTTCACTAGTCCTTAAGTAAATGCACTTTGGTAATAATGTCAAGTTCAACACTTATTTTAAATGTGTTAGACCACACAAGAAACGTGCTAAAAGCACGTTCGTGTTTTGAAACTTTGACGTATAAAGGTGTAGCCAATTTTGCGCTGCACCAATACCCCCTCTGATGGTGAATCAAGCCATCACTTTAATGTTTTATCAGATGAACAAATTATAATCTAGTTGTTTTCATCATTTTTCTCCTGGAATCCTCCAGTAATTTCCTGCCATCATAGTAGTTGCTCTGTCCATATTCTAGTTCTAAGTCTGCTCTCTTTCTTTTCACTCCTTTTTTAACTTGTGCACATTTGTATCCTTTATAGATTACAAACAAGAAAAATCCACAAAGAGTGATTATCACTAAGGGTTTTAAAATGCTTCCAACTATTCTACTGCCTATCTTTCCAAACTATCTGCCTAAAACCGAAAAAAACATTTCTTATTGCTTCCTAAGCACCTGTTGCTTCTAACCCTTTCAACTCTTTCTTTAAGTCAGTAATGTTCTTTATGTATTTCTTCAAGTCCTTACTTCTGTCTGGAATATAAGTATAACATTGTTGAATTTTTAACATCTGACAGACTTCGCCTTCCTTTGCAAGAGGTACGTCCAATGCAAGTTGATTTTGCAAAACCATTGATCTTAGCATTCATTTCAGTATCTATCACTAAAAATCCTCGAGTTGTACTAGTGGATAACTTGTCAACTACAGTAGAAAGCTTTCTAATCTTGTGTGAGTTGAGTATCACTCCTACAGATGGTATTAAAGCACCAAGAATGTCTGCTATAATTTCACTAGCACTAATACCTCTTTTTGTTTGTTCCCTTGTTGGATCATCAAGTTGTCCCATGTGATAAATCTTTGGAAAAACTATCCCCATGTAACACGTTCCATACCATCTCTTGGATAACCTATAAAAGGCATTTTTCCCACAAATGTAATAAACTCCAGGCAAAACAGAATCTGCTCCATCTAAGTATAATCCCCAATTTCCTCAAACTTATGATCACATTCACTATTACCTACAAAATATGTATCATTTGTGGATTTCCTGACAAATAGGCATAATTTCCCTTTGTGTTGCTAATCTAAAGCGAATGCTGCCATATTTCCCACTAACCTATGTTCACTTTCACTCTTGGCCCATTGGCGTACTTTTGAATGATTTGTTGCTTTAGCCAATATGTCTCTTCGTCTGTCTTCTACTGAATCTATGAATTTCTTTTCTACACCTGTTAAGGAACAAATTAAGTTGTTTCCATGTGCATAAGCAGTGTCTAATGTCATGGTAGGTCTAAAGAAATGTCCCACTATCTCAGAGTTTTTAGCATCAGGCTGACGTTTCAGCACATGAACTTCTGAAAAAAACAAGTCATGATTTGAGTAATAGTACTTAAAATGATCCTTTCCATAGAATAAGCTCAGCAATAATCTACAGATAACTCCATATGTCAAGGGAGATGATGATATTTTATTCCCTCAGCAACTAACACAGGTAATTACATGTAAACGTAATAATCACCAGCATTCGTAGGGGGATATTCACAAGGAAGTGGCGGAGAGAGGCGTTAGCCTTCTTGGCTTAACGCCTCTCTCCTCCACTTCGGAAATGCGCGGCTGCACCATATTCACAAGGATATGGTGCAGCCTTGCGTTTCCCCCTGCAATGGCGCTAAGCTTCATGCAAGTTACAAAATGGCATTTTAAAAAATGGTTTGTTTATGTACAGGAAGGGACACCTTCCTGTACATAAACATACCATGGCATTTGCTTTTTCCATGTGTGCTGCACAAGGCAGCACACATGGAAAAACAAAACGAGGAGAAATAAAGCATTTCTCCTCGTTTCGTCAACTTAAGACCAGGGTTTTCCTGGTCTTAATTTTTGCGCTACCTCCTATTTACGCTGCCCTTGTGAATAGGAGGCAGCGTCAAAATCAATGGGTGTTGGGGTGGAACGCCCACCACAACACCCACTGCACGCCCTTCTCACGCTAATCACAGCGTGAAAGGGGCCTTATTCACAAGGCAGCGTTAAGCCACGTTAAGTGGCTTAACGCTGCCTTGTGAATGAGGCGAGGCCCCTGTCGCCACCACAACGTCACTGAAAGTGACGTTGCGGTGGCGATAGGGGCTTGTGTATATGCCCCATAGTGTCAACGTATACATAGAGCAATTTTAAATAAACATTCAATGAATAATCGCCTCTAGAAGAATATACATGTATGTCTTTCTCATCTATTGCAGGTAAACTATTGTCAGTAGGAAGTGGTGTTTGAGGGCCACTTGTGCCACTGTGCTCCTCTACAGAAGAAGGATGGGATAAACTGAATATTACAGTACTAATGTCACAACGACAAATACTCCTGCACATAAGCGTCTACTTCTACTAGTATTAGGGTTAGGCTCCATGGGTTCTTCTGATGTCAGACCATTTAAGTTGAAGATTTCAGTACAGTCTTGTTAGATTCCATGTGCACAAATAGCAAAGCAAAGTTCAAATGTCTTTTTCAGTAAAATATGTACAATGATCTTCATGAGACTTCCTTAGCCCTTCTCCATGTTCTTCTAAGGGACAACATTATGCTCCTTCAGCAGGCTCGGGCCTTGGTACTCTTCTTTGTAGTTTCGGCAAATCTATTAAGGTCTTTCTCTAATAAATGCTCAGATCAAACCCACTAAAGATCACTTCCAGGATAAATTGAATCAGTCTGTTTAGTGGCAATGCAATTTCAAAACTCAGTTCAGCCACAAAGTTCAATTCAAGGAGGCTCAATTGAATGTGAATTGTTACAGCAAACAGTGCAAAATGCTCTCTTCCAGTCACTGACGGCTAGATATGCCCATTCAGGTGAAGAATTCCTCTGATAAGGCACTCTAGCTTCTCTTTGATCTATATACTGTGGTCCCTTCTTCATCACTGTCATGCAGGCCAGATCCTTCAGTATCCTCTGGAATAGTGTGTGACACATGCACTTAGGGAAAATTGCGTCTCCCTCTCTCCTGTCTCCTTGGCCACCGGTCTCCATGTACAACTCATTCTGCTACTGCACTAGGACCTTCACCAGGGTTTTAATCTG
The DNA here is from genome assembly GCA_963921515.1 of Calotriton arnoldi. Lineage (NCBI taxonomy): Eukaryota > Metazoa > Chordata > Amphibia > Caudata > Salamandridae > Calotriton > Calotriton arnoldi. The sequence goes on along the minus strand of CAWUFW010002155.1, from coordinate 1,610,827 downwards.
GAACAGTCAGCACTACAAGATAGGATCTTTCTGTACCTACCTCAACTGTTGACATTTTCAGAACCCCTCAGGCCGAACAAGTGCTGTCCCAGCATCTTGCTGATCCCCAACAGCTTGACTAACCTGCTCCCTCTATCTTACTGTAAACACCAGCACATCAGGAACAGATACTATTATATCATCTAGGAGACAAGGGACTCGGTGAGTATGAGCAGCGTGTACCCAGTTAGGGAGACCTCAACACTTCCCAGCTGTTTTAGTGACCAGAGTTACCTGGTACGGGCCATGCCACCGAGGCTCCAGCACGACTTGAGCATGTGCTTCTTCACCATAACCCAGTCGCCAGGACTGAGATCATCACACTCCTCCTGTTGAGGCGGGGCTGTAGCCTCTCTAAACTGGTGAGACACAGAATGCACCACATCAACCAGTCCTTTGCAGTAATAAAGAATCATGTCATCTGTAATGTTCACAAGCGCTTTCGCAAGCACAGCTGGCAGTCTCATAGCAATTCCCATGATGATTTCATAGGGTGACAATTCTGTTCTCCTATCCGGAGTACTGCATAGACTCATCAACACAAGAGGCAATGCATAAGGCCATTTCAAAGGTGTTGAAGCATACACTTTAGCCAATCTGGATTTCAAAGTGCTATTGGCCTGTTCCACAACTTCAGAAGCTTCTGGTCTTTAACTGCAGTGGAACCTCTGTTCAACTTTAAAAGCTGTGCATACCAATTTCGGACCTCATTATTAAAATGAATTCCTCAGTCTGACTCCAGGGAAGTCGAGAAAGTGAACCTTGGTTAAACACATAGGTTGAGTAAATTCACTAGTCCTACAGTAAATGCACTTTAGTAATAATGTCAAGTGCAACACATATTAATATTGCTAGACCACACGAGAAACATGCACTAAGTGCACATTCATGTTATGAAATTGTGACGTGTAAAGGTGTAGCCAATTTTGCGCTGCACTACTACTTGAAAGGCACATGTGTGCAGTGCTTAATTTGAACTGGTGGTTGCAGGTGGAGCCCACAGCACTAATGTTTAGGACCAGCACTTATTTTTCCTAATCAGCCTGTGACTCAGGGTAAGAGAGAGAACAACACACAAGGGGGAAAGAAGTAGGAAGAGAAATTTAACAAAAGGAGAAAGCAGTAACAAAAAAGAACCTGGGCGAGTGTGATAAAGGGGCAGGGAGTGTCTGGTGGTGATTTAAAGGGGCATGAAGTAGAATCAGTGGTATGTAGCCTTGGTATTCAGCAAGCTTCGATTCAATTGCACCAGAATGAGGCTTCTGAGCAAAGCTATGGGCCCTGGCTTTTACTCTTTTACAAATTAAGCACCGCCTTGGGTCACCGGAGACAAAGGCAAGTCCACAGAAATTCAATGGGAACTTTGCAGAGTCCCCCGTCACGTCCCTTCCCCCAAATATTCTTCAGTGGCCATAAGGGGCCAGCGCAACAGGCCCTGGTGAGACCCATCTTAGTCCTGGGTAGTGGGGTCAAGTGGCTTCTCCTTACAGCTGGGCATTCTTTCGCCATTAGCCTCAAGAGTCTCTCTCAAGTACAAGGTTTTGAAAGTGGGGTGGATGTTCTGGAAGGTAGGCACTTCTGCCCAATCTTGGGGCGCTATGTCATTTCTCCCACCCTCCAGCACAGGAGTCTGGGACATGTTAACATGGCACCTTCAAGTTGTCTATGATAATACTTTCCCTGAGAGCTTCAGCTGCGCCCCTAACTCACACAGCTGCCTGATCCCTTCCCACCAAAACTTGAAATGGGAGACCTTCCTCTGTTTGGCTCAAGAGGTCTGGCTTGCCTCCTTTGTTTCCATGGGGTTGGGCTTGCCCATACCAGGTGCAGTGTTAATAAACACATGCATACATCGTCCCCATCTGTTTCTTCATCAGGAACTAGGCAAGGACTATTAATGGCTCTATTGTGTGGGGAGGCCTTTGATCCTCCTGCTGGCCAACAGAGTAATTAACTAGGCCAAATAGGGGAAACAAAGTCTTGGAAGCTTACTATGGCTGAGCCAGGAAACTATGACAGTTCTTAAAGTGACATAAGGAGTACAATTGTCACAAAGTGACATTGGATCTGCTGTTGGTGCACAAATTTACGCTACAATTGATACCTGGCTGCTTTCCCTAGGCCTACGAATGGCAAAAATGTGTTCTGGCACAAATTTCACTGATAAGGTATAATATAATTAGCACACAGCCTTTCAGGAAGCACTAGAGATGTACTTTATGAATGCCCACTCACATTACAAGGCCTAGCCAGGTCAGCACCAATCCCTGAAGGGTCCCTTCCATGACAGGCTACATGTCCGTAGATACAGGGACTGAGCTAGACGATAATCTCACACGCTTAGCCCAAACATGCATGTGCTAACATGTTTGCATTGCCAGCACACAGCCTCGTACCCTGGCTATGTAGCAGCTGCCTTATATTAAAAGGAGGACACTGCCATCTAGCATCCATAGTCTAATTCCCCAGAATTTACCATGAGTGAGACTCAGTTGATGAAACTCACTCACAGTAAAAGTCCAAACCCGGTTAGTCCAAAAGTGAAAAACCTAGAGTGATTAGGTGGGTGCAACCCACTTTACTATAGGTCTCTGGTTTAACTGAACCCATTCCACACCATTTCGGGAGCAGAATTATCCACAGCAGATAACTAAACTATTCACAGCAGATACTGGTATCAATATCTCCAATAACACAGTTCATGTGATTGTCTGCTTACAGTCCTGGTACAATTATTTTGTAGTATAAGAATCCAAGTGGTTGCTCCCATGTCCTCCCATTTTTCTTGTAGTGGAAAATAGTTTTTCTAAAGCGTATTAAAAAAAAAAGATTTTCCTAAGCTATTGGTTCAGGAAAACTAGAAACGTTAAAATAGTTCCATGCCAGCCAGTTCCCTATTACAGCACTATGCTATACATATATTCCTGATGGGTACCCCATCTAGCTATGTAAATCACACAAACCTCTCAAAACCTTATGAAACTCTGCAATTAATCAGGGTTGAAATATTTATGTTCTAATGGTGGATACCCATACAGAGGACCACATTTTATTTACGAACCTCCCATCTGCCCCTAGACACAAGAACATCAAGCACCTCCTTGCCATATCAGGCTTTTCTTTTCACTGTAATATAATGACAGGGACCAGCAAATGTGATTTCCTCTGGGCACAAGTCTCCACATCTTTCTCTGTATAAAAGTAGATTGTTAAACTATGAGGGGAAGAGGCCACATTCTTGATGTGTGCTGTGGCCGAGATCCTGCATACTCAAAGCAATCTACTTTCTATTATGTAAATAGATTTCTTTGGTAAATCCCTGGCGTACCCTTGGTAGTTTGGCACAATTATCAATGCATTCCAGATTGAAAATTACACATGGTGCATCCACACCAACACCAAAACAACATTACAGTTGAGATATAAACAAGTTAAAACTCACAGACTAGATTAGTCAAAATGAACAATACTTACAATTTGCACAAAAATTAAGACAAACGAGAAGCAATCATGAGATATTGTAGGAAGTATGAGAAAAAAATTCAATAGAAACTGAAACCCAATGCCAATTAATGGGGAGCATTTTTTCAAGACCCAGCACCCTGTGAGGCTGACTGAGGGAGACTGCTGATGGAGTGTGATCAGATACGTACAGTTAGTTGATCCCAGTGAAGAGTTACAGTGGATAAGGATGCAGGCATCATTTGCAACTGAACAGCAGTGTAGTAATTTCGTGGACCATTCCAGTCAAACTTTTTCCTAAAAGTATTCTAAATTTTTCTGCAGGTCAGAAATTTTCAGTTGGGTTGGGTTGAAAGCTTTTCCTGAGTATGACTCCACAAAGTATAATAATATGCGTTCAACCTTGCTATAATCTATGAACTTCATGGTCAAAAGCTGTAAGCGTCAAACAGAAGCAAAATGCAGGTGGTGAGAGTATATTTGTTTTGGGCATCACTGGCTCCTTGCACTGGTCCTAAAGAGGGAAAAAATGTTAAGTCCAAAACTTTCACAAAATATTATGAACTTCTTTCTCATTATTTTAAAGGTCTCCGAACTTTCAGAAAATCATTCTTTTGAATATGAAATTACTGACAGCAACTATGAAAAGTTATCAATTTAGGACTTTAAACGGTTGTGACTGTTCAGTAGCCTCAGTCTATAGCTGAGGTCCAAGGCATCCAATACACAAAAACATGTTTATTCTTTACAGAGTCTTTAAGAGCATTGAGAATCTGAAATTTCTCACATTATGAAAGGAACAAGTGATGTGGTGTTGAAGGCATTTCGTAAACTAACTATCTGCCATCAATTGAATCAGTTCAAAACAGTGTCTCCCAGCCCTTCCTCACTCTGGTGACACTAGAGAAACTGTCTTGCCTCACCTAACAGGAAATGAAGATGACAAAGAGCAGCTACTGTACAGATTAAGAGATTGTGCTGGCCACAGGCCAGATTGGCCAATATAAAAAAAAACATTAATTTCAAGATTTTGTGTTTGTGATGTTGGTGTTTACTAAGTCCTCCGATACTGCCCTATTCATAATAAGTGACTGATGAGTTCTACTAAATGACAGCTAGTGGTTTACCTTCCAGGTTTCTCATCCTGAATATACAAGGGTCGAGAGGGGATTCAGATTTAGTTATCTTACTCTGTTGTTCCAAAATCAATGAAGAAACAAGAAGCTGATAACAAGAAGCTGATGAAACCCAACTATTACACCTTGCTGTTACCTCATTAACATAATCTTCTAACAGAGTGGATTGAAAGTTGGTACCTATGATTTTGGACCAAGGCTTACAGTTGAAAAGATGGCGCAGATATGTGAGGTGAAATTGAAGCATTAATTCACGAAAAGATAGCAACCACATGAGCGGCATCACCAATATGCATCCATCTTCACTACCTAAGCACTACCTAAGCACCTGCTTTAATTATTCACTCAACCTCCATGCAAGACTCAAACCCACACTCGGATGAAAATTCCTCATGCACACTATACCAAACTATTATCAAGGACTGTCTGTCAAGTTTACTGCTTGATTTCCCGACTCATCCCAGTGGCCACAGTGCCAGATTGCACTACATAATACACATGAAAAGTTTCAAATTTCTCCTTAATGAGGTTCCAAAAAGGAGGAAAAAGTCACACGGGACAGAAACCTTGTTTGCGATTTGTTACTCTTGATTCAAAACCTATGCAGAAGTAGGCAATCAAGGCACAAAACTCTCCCTAATATCGGGGCAAAGAAACCAGATAAGCGAGGACATCCACTAAAACATCAAAAATAAATTATGACCTCATGCATCAACAATCAGGGACAAAAAGAAGCAAGTGGGCAATGAACACAATGGAAAATAAGGAAACAAATGCATTGTGATGCATCTGTCACACATTAATGCCTTCCTTCTATATGGTTCAAAAGGGGAACTGGCATCACCCACAAAGATTCAAGTTAATTTTGGATTGGGTAGCTCACACAATAGTCCTTAGAAAAACCACCATCTTAGAAACGCCATTTCAAAAGACTTAGCCATGCCCCTTTCTTCCACACATGCCATCAATGGAGGCAATTGAAGAAAATGATTAACTTTGACATCTTTCTTGAGAGCCAAACTCCTCAATCCTGCTGCTGGTCTTCCCAGTTTATGCCTCTTGCAAGTTTTAGAGTACCCTTCTGGGCAATTGCACAAAGCCCAGTAAGGCCTAAGCCGCTAGAACACCCAACTGTTCACTGAGGGAGGAGTCCTGTGATAGTTGCCTAGCGATGTGTAAAGCACACATCTCTTACATGCTCACAGCCTCAGGTTACCTGCCAGCACAGATGGCACACCTATATAAGAGCCTTTCTCAGTTATATTTTTATGTTTAGGATTTGTCTCTGTTATGGCTCACCACAGGTGCTCGCCCCAACTCCCATCTATCTCTGGTCCAGGGTATTAATGGCCACTAATTCTACCGCTTATTCAGACCATTGACACTCGGAATGTCATCTGCCTTGTGTGACATAAGTCATGCTTCCCTGGTTTGTGGCTGTCATATTTGTCCTGTTCAGTTGTTACCTACTATATCATAAGCACAATCAACCCAGTCCCCAAGCAGGTGACCCAAAAGATGTGACCATATGTCTACCTAAGTGGCAAGATACAGCAGGATTTGAAGATCTACTGAAGAATTAAAGGATCCTGAGATCCAAGGATCTACTGCAGGACTCGCGAATCAGATAATTAAATGATCTATTGCAGGATTCAAGAATCATGCAGTTTATAAAAGCCACACCCAAGGCGTGGCCAGGTTCCTCGCTTTCTTCTCTGTGAATGAGTGGAAGCCTCTTCATGGGCTCAGCTCTTCACTTGTGTTCCTGGCTCTCTATTCAAGATTATCTTCTAGCCAGATGTTGAGGACATCTTCCCAGAGGTTTTATGTTTGCAGGATGTCTTGAAATTCTTTTTGGAGTGCCACCTCAAAAACTCTCATTGACTCTTTGGAATTATTTGACCTTTCCCATCACTGTCTTTAGAGTCCTCAGATTTGTGATAGCTAGGCAGAGTTAGGTATTTCTTATGTGGATTGTAGGACTCCTGCTAGGCCACTGTACTATCTCCTGCACTGTAATGAAACTCTTTCACACCCTCAAAATTGTACTGCAATACATCTCTTGGGCCTCTGCAGTGTTATAGGAAGATTCTGTATGATCCTTTACTTCTGATCGGGTATCAAGATTTGGAGCATGAAAACTGCTATGGGGCATAGGAACAAGACCCATCTATTCTTTTGGCTCTAATAAGATGAAGGAACTGTGCTATTAATATGTTGAATGTGATAGAGCGCTTGACGCTCTTAAATTTGTATGGGTGCATTATATTCATGTACGAACTGCACTCGCATATATTCTATTGTTTCTATTGTTTGTGCATATTAGAATGAAATTTATATCTCTATATTAAAATCAGTGGAATGAAATTGTGACGTCATTTACAGGACTGATCAGGATTTCGCACGTGTTTAGAGAAATTATGTAACCATGCATGTACACTATGATTATTAGGTATAACAAATGTATTCACTGTTATAATTGATTCATATAGAGGCTTGTCTAACAGGTGCACATTAAAGTATGTTCTTAGGTTAGCCAATTGTAGGCCTAACTTTCGTTTTTCTTAAAGTTTCGTTTCTCCTCGTTTGCTCTCGAGTTGGGAGTTAATTTAAATTTATGTGTGTAGAACGTTTTCTTTCGCTCCTACTGCAGGTGCAGGAATTCGACCTCGTTATTTTAGATTTAAGAAGATACATGGAAGGAGAGGAATGTCTTTGAAGAACTTGAACAGAGAAAAGGGAGGACAACTTCCGTGCCTGGTGAAACCTGGGAACCAAGGTCATCGACCAAGACTTCAAATTAATTGGAGTCTGTGAAAAATTAGTCAAAGAAGGTGTTCACGGAATAACTTACCATGTGACCTGTTAGGGGTGCAACTTTGCCTTTTTGTATTCGGCACAGGGACAGATTTGCAGGACTTCTGCTTTTGACTGAGGAAGGAGAGCATCTTAGAACGAGCTCTGTAGCTTTACGCAACTTGACCCATTTAACGTGAGTGCACTTCTTAGGTAGTCAACACGTGCTGACACCATTGGGGAAATTCTTCCGAGAAATTAGGAAGGGATGCCATTTTAGAAGTATAGTAGGGACAGATTAACCTTTATTTCAGAAACACAAATGAAAAAGGATTTGGACGCAGTGTCTATACTCAGGTGTGTTCTAATTTTAGAATTCATCGTTCTGTGCCTATTGTGCCGGATGAACTATATTTGTAGATTGGGCTCTTTATTAGTATTCATGTATCGTACACTCTGATTTTGAGGTGTGTCTATATTCCGTTGTTTTTGGCTTTGTAATAAATCAACAAAACCTGAATACAGAGTCTGTAGTCCTTTAGTCAGACGGGAGGGGAAATGTATAATTGGTAACTTGTTTTCTTACCTCTACACTTCTTAGTAGGCAATAAAGACCATTGGCCAGGTGTTCCTAATTAAATTTAGAGTATGGAATCCGGCCTCATCAATTGTTTCCCATAGCGCATCAGTTACAAAAGTAAATCTTGGGTAAGTCTTGGTTCATGTGGATTATCACCATTCATGCAAAATCCATGTAAATGAAAAAACTGTGTATTTTATGTTGATTTAAGAGCATAGAGCAACATTAGACTTGTGTTCTGTTTAGTATTAAAAAAAAGCCATCACTCGAAGGAAACTTAGAATATTCAAGAGAGAACTTCCATCTGATGTGGTGAGCTGGGTGACTTGTCTCATTTCCCTATCCTCCAGCCTCTTCTTCGGTCTTGGACAAGTTTAGCGCTGTCATCTGGGAAGACAATTTGCAGGTTTCACGTTGTTCCCACAACAACATTTGCATCCACAGATTAGTGGAGACTTGAGTCTGACAATCTTAATCTGAAACAAAAGGTAGATATTGTCTGACCATAAAATTGAAGCCTCTTGTTCTGTCTCGATTACTTGAAATTAGGCCAAAATTACATCTACAGTATATCCCATTTTGTGAGTGGGACTCTTAACAAATTGCTGTAACCCAAAACCCATATATTTCTCTAGAAAGCTCCTTCCTCCTATAGACTCACCATCTTCAATCCCATAGCTTAACAGTACCTAATAAAATGAATTTAGCAGCTTGTATGACATAGGTGAAATTAAATTCTACCAAAGACAAAGTAAAATTGGTATCAGTCCCGGGAGGTTTGCAATTCACCCTACAGATCAATGAGAACATATTGGTAGTGCACATCTTTACAAGCATTAGCTGGTCATTTGAAAATGGCACACAATCAATAGATGAGATTGCAAATTCATTTTTAAAACTATCAGTAACTAACAGTATTACAAACACCATTTTGGAAATCAAGGGACCGCTATTTCTAAGTCAGGATTGAAATAGTCTTTTAGCCCTGTGAAGTTCACACTCAGAAATTAGACCTCTCATAGCCATTTTGTTTCACTAAAGAAAGTGTTTAATGAATGGCACCAATTGAGTCCCCACCCCCAGCTCAACCGAGTTAGTATAAATCTAGTATATGTGGCTTAATTGTAACTAGATTTCAAACCATAGGTGTTCCCAGTAGGGATCAATTCAATGGACATAACATTAGGGAGGATATTGAGGCTGCTTTTTACGGAACAGAATTTCTCACTATGCCAGGCAGAGCACGAATGGTCTCTGGCACACCGCTGGAACTCCTGCTGTATGTGTCCGCATTTCATGCCTGTTTAAAAAGGCATGTATAGGTGGCACATACGCAGATCCCCACAGCCACTAGAATGCTAACTCAAGTTGGGAAGGCAAGATACGCAGGTGCTTAATATGGGGCCCATGGAAACCCCAAACTCACCACAAGGCTACACACACCCTTTTAGATAGACCCTCAAAAGATGCAATGCTCAAACAATTCAAGTAACAAAAGTCCAAAAAATGCACAAGAAATGTTACAAGTAAAGCAAGCATAAATAGGAAGGCAAACTAGTTAAAATGTGTCTAAGCCCTGATTAAGAGTTTGCTGGTGTTTTCTGACCCAGTTGTATGACATTACCACGCATGCCTTTAGGGCACTCAGATACCTCTAACGCACTAGCCCGTTTATTTCTTGAAGCACATGCAAGTGTAACATCAGTGGTATTTGCCACAAGGCTTACCAGCTTTGTAACCATGGCTGCTTTGTTTAAAATAGAGGATTAGTCTTAATTAATTTTTTGACTATACGAATTGCTATTTTTGCACAATGTAAGATTTATAATAACTATGTTTTCTTTATCTACATATTGTCATTTTATAATGAATTGATAAAGTTTTTAAGTCTGTTTTCCACTTTGCACAGTGTGTTTATGTCTATTGTATAACACAGGAAATGCTTAAAAGGTCACTGCCACTTCCGGGTCTTTGTATGACTTTTTGACAAAGACCGTGCTGTCGAAACGCGTCAAGTCAATAAATACTTTACTCCAAATTTGAAAACCTGAGTGCGACCTTTTCTTACGCTCTGGCAGCGCGAGAATACTTCAAAAATTATAGCGGGTCCAGCGCCCGCCGGTCAGCACCAACCCCATAAGGTGGAAGTAATCGGAAGTAAGGCTGGACTGTTCTTTGTAATATATATATATATATATATATATATATATATATATACATACATGCAAACGAACAATCCCCACCGCACTGCTTCACGTGAAATGGGGACACGGACTCCTCTTTGTACTGTTCAAAAATAGATTTATTAGAGATAAGATGGCAGGATGACGCGTTTCGCCCACCTCGCTGGGCTTGTTCACATATATATATATATTTTAGTTGTGCTTAGTGCATGCGTGGAAAAGATTGTGTGGTAAAGGATGTTTTCCTTCTGAGCCTTGTGCAAGCTCCTGTTAGTGCAGCGTTGTAATTCTGAGTTGTGCAGCGTTTAACACACTGGTTAATTACTGGCTGTGATAAAGTCAGCATCCTTGGGAAATTTTTGCATGTCAAAACTGAAAGAATTCAACAGACTATTGGTACAATAGGTGCCAATATTCAAATGGTAGTTCTCAAAATCTCAGAATAGGTGCAATTTATCACAGCGTATAAAATCTCACCCCGTGGAGCTGGATTTTATCGGGTGTGATAAGTAGCCCTTTCAAGAGATCGTAATCAGGGCCCACTGGTACATAAATGATTCACTGTTAAAAATGTTTTGATAGGGGGCGTGGCTTGGACGCCGAGGCAAGATGGCGGTCCCGGTGTAAGCTCCGCTCGATCGCGGAGCTTTTACAACAAAAAACGCCTCTTTATCCGGAGTATTCTGAACTCCGCCAGCAGTCCTGCAGTTATGATGTGGCGGTGAGTCGAATCCGCTACATTTAAATCCTCCAACAAGAATACTAAACCCAGGAGCCGCAGCGGTACTTTATCACCTCAGAAAAACGCGAGCGCCCGCCATTTTGTATCGCGGCGCTCGCACTCCGTTTTTTCTCTTCAAGCTGGGCTCCGGTGCTATTTTGCTATGCCTTCTGGTATTTCTATGTTACCAGCTCCATAATTCTCTTACAGTCCGCTGTTTTGGGACATACTGTCTACATTTTATGAGCTGGAAAATGCATTTGTGGACTTCCTCATTCCTCTCTCTGGATATTTTGCATTATTAGCACTACAGTACAGGATATCTCCAATTTACTATTGTTTGCTGAAGAAGTTTTGTCATATATATATTTTGAATGGGGTAACCTACGAGATCTATGCAGATACTGGGCATTTGCTATAATTCTGGTTACCTGAATCGTTTTGGAGTGTCCATTTTACTCAGTGCTCCCATTTGCTATGCATTGAATAGCCTTTTTCTTTTTGGCTTGGATGGTGAAATTTTCTATACTATTGGCTGGTACTGCTTACTCTTTGAGGTGACAGTTCTGTTCCTTATTGGGGTATAGATTTGTAAGCCACATTCCAGTGACTCACTACATTTTACTTATGCCTCTCTGCTTTATCCTCAATCTGGTGACCTACTATTGATGTTTATTGCTCCTGTTGTCCTCTTAGTTACTGTACGGACAGAATCCGCCCTATTCTACTTACTACTCATCGCTCTATCCAACAATCTAAGATGGCCAGCGATTCTCACATCACTTCTAAACCAGCCTCGTCAGGCGCAAAGCCAAAGAGACACAAAAATGATCCTCCTTATCCTATTCTCTCTTCGCAAAATCCAGTTCTTGACTCTATTTTAGACAAGGTACGTGGTCTTCAACCATTTATGTCCCCTACCAATGAAAAATTAAAACAAATAGAGGACCGATGGATTATTATGGAGGGAAAGGTGTTGGAGCTTGAGCAACGTGTGGGAGACCTTCAAGATATGTCTGTTAAAATTCCTTTATTAGAGCAAGAGATCCACAAGCTAAAACTCCACACGGAAGACCTTGAAAATCGTAATCGAAGAAATAACCTACGCCTTTATGGTCTTCCGGAAAATATTGAGGGTCCAGACATGTTATCTTTTCTGCAGAAATTTCTTCCAGACCTCTTAGATCTTCAATCCTCCTTCACCTCTTAATATACAACGTGCACATCATCTGGGTCGCATTCATCCTAATTCAAACAAGCCACGTGGTATTATAATGCTCTTCCTGGAATTTACTGAACTTATGCATGTTCTGAAAGCTGTGAAACTCAAACGTCGTCTTACTTGGCCGGGACATAATATCTTTATCTCCCAAGATGTCTCCAACGCAATGAATGCTCGCCGTAAAGAATGTCTGGCTCTTCGTCCACAGATGAGACATTTGAACATTCAGTATGGCATTCTTCATCCTTGCCTGTGCAAAATTACTTATGAAGGAAACTCACGCTCATTCGAAGATCCTGAGAAACTCAAACTCTTTCTAAACAGCATCTCCTCTCGTAACATGGACACTAATGTTTAAATTTCACTTACTTAGCGGATTGATATTGTTGTTCTAAAGGTTTATCTCTTTTGATGTTTTACTAATTTGTTCCTTTCACTTACCTTTCTAATGATCCCTCCTTCTTTACTCTTTTTATCTCTCTTATTTCTTAAATTACTTTGTTTCTCTTACTGTCTTTCCTCACTCTTTACTTTCTTTTGTTATTTCTTTATACCTTAGGAGGCCTCTTCCTACCTAGTCTCTTCTTCCGCCGTTCTTGGTTTTTCGGCGTCACCATGCTCCTCTCATTCTGATTGCTTATTTCTCCTCAGATCTGGATTCTTTTCCTTGATCTGTTTACTCAATATGTCTCTATATCTTTCTCTCCTTCTTTCTTACCTTTTCTCTTTGTTTCCTGGTTACTTTTCCTCACGGTTTCTTCTCATTTCTTTTTTATCTCTTTGAGTGTATTGCTGATATAATTTGCTAAATGTTGTCTCTTTTTCTTTTTTATTGGTCTTGCAGCTTACTGTTCCAGTTCCCATATGTTCCCCCTCACTCATCAACATGTTTAATGTTGTCTCGTGGAATGTACGTGGTTTAGGTCATCCTGTCAAACGTCAAAAGGTATTGTCTCACTTATCCAAACATAATACTCATGTTGCCTTTTTACAGGAAACTCATTGTAATGATGCGGAATCTCTTAAGCTTAAACGTCAATGGGTTAATCAAATTGTTTTTTCCCCTGCTCCTGATCGTCATGGTGGTGGTGCTATTTTATTTCATAAATCAATTAATGTACAAATGTTATCAACAGAATGTGATTCTAATGGAGGATGGGTTATGGTTGACGCTATCATTTGTAAAAAGCAAGTCACTTTTTAAAATATTTATGGTCCTGTCAAACCCGATCCACAATTTTGGCACTGTATTAAATTGAAACTATCTTCTATTTCTAATCCCAATATAATTGTTGGTGGTGATTTCAATAATTGGCTGGATCCCTTCTCTGATAGAAAATCTAAATGCAAATTTAAGCCTGATAAAACTCATAAAGCGTTTCAATCTGCCATCACCTATCGTCCTTTTTATGACGTATGGAAAACATGTAACCCAGACACTTCCGAATTTACCTTCTTTTCACCTGTACACCACACTATGTCCCGTATTGATTATATTCTGGTCTCTAAATCATTACTCCCTTGTCTCCATTCCTCTGAAATTGGTTCTATTTTTATTTCTGATCATGCCCCCATTTCTGCCTCTTTTGATCTATCACTTACCGCATGCAAACAAGGCCGTTGGCGTTTTAACAATCACTTACTCTCAGACCAAACCTTTATATCAGAAGCGACCTCTTTTATTAATGAATTTTTTCAATTCAACAAACCTTCAGATACCTCAATTCATAATAATTGGGATGCCTTTAAAGCATCATTTAGAGCCTTTACCATTTCTTATTCTGCAAAGAAAAAGAAATTACTTAATGCTAAATATCAGGAAACGCTTCTAAAAATTAAAACCCTGGAACACAATTATTTTTCCTCTAAATCCTCCTCCACTTTGCAGGAATTGATTACAGCCAAATCTACATTGAATAAAATTGCTACTGTTGATGCTTGTAACATCCTTCTTAAGATTAAATCTAAATTTCATGGTGGCCAAAATAAGGCAGGGAAAATGTTAGCAAACTATTTAAAAATCAAATCAGAACGTAAAAATATTGGTCCTATCCATTCAGAAACAACCAATAAACTTCTTTCCTCTGACTCTGACACTGTTGATACATTCCAATCCTATTATGAACTTCTATACACAGAGGATACAACTCCTTCTGAAAAAGATCTTGAAACTTTTTTCCAAGATATCCCCAAACCCCATTCTCTTCCTGATACATTTTTACCTCTTGAGAATGATCTCTCCCTTCAAGAAATAACTAATGCCCTCAAATTTTTAAAAAGGCCAAAGCACCGGGACCAGATGGTTTTTCAGTTTAATTATTCTTAGCTTTTTCCTCAATTTTGGCACCAAAATTATTAGACCTTTTAATTCATTCCTCTCAAATTCTAAAGCATGTGGTTCTTTTTGGAGGCCCTTATTATTGTTATCCCCAAACCAGACAAGGACCCTTTCTTTTGTAAAAATTTTCGACCCATTTACCTTATTAATTATGACTGTAAAATGTTTGCAAAGATTTTAGCTTCACGTTTAGAAAACATTATCCCGCTTCTTATCAAACCAGATCAGTCTGGCTTTGTTAAAGGCAGACTTGCCTCTGACAACGCTAGAATGTTCTAAAATATTCTTGCCCTTGGGAAAAAGTACTCTTCTCCTTTAGCTGCTCTATCACTTGATGCTGAAAAAGCTTTTGACCGAATAAAGTGGCAATTTATGCTTTATACTCTTCAATGGTTTGGCTTTGGTCAAAGGTTTATTTCTTATATTAAACTATTATATACTGCCCCACGTGCTTGTGTATTTGTCAATGGCCTTTTTTCCTCATATTTCCATCTGCAACGAGGTACCCCATTGCTTTTTCTCCTTTGTCTGGAACCCTTTCTCGAACGTATTAGACATAACCCTGATATTACTGGTTTTAATCTTAATTCCCATCAAATTAAACTATCTGCTTATGCAGATGATATCCTTATTTATATGTCCAATCCCTGCAAATCTCTTCCCCCTTTTTTACAAGAGATTGCTTTATTTTCTAATGTCTCTGGTTATAAACTTAATTTTTCTAAAACTGAGATTTTACCTTTAAATTCATCATGTTATCGATACATGTTTGATACAACCAATTTCACTTGGTGCCCCCAGAAGATTAAATACTTAGGAACATGGTTTTCCTCAAATATTTCTGATACTTTAGTCCATAATTTTTCTGCATTAAAATTCAAACTTACTAATTTGCTATCTTCCTGGTCCCCATTATTTTTATCTTGGTGGGGCAGACTAGTTACGATTAAAATGATGATTGTTCCCCAGGTGCTTTTCATGCTCTCAATGTTACCTTTTAAAATTCCTAATTATTATTTTTCCCAGATTAATTCTATGTGTACCAAATTTTTATGGAACAATAAACGAGCTCGTATTGCCCTATCTAAATTAACTCGTCCTAAATCAGAGGGGGGTGTTCGGTTTCCCGATTTTAAACTGTACCACAATGCTTTTTTGATTCGTCAATTTTATGCCATGTCTAAAGATTATCTAGAATTACCTATACCAACATGGGTTGTTGTTGAACGATCATTGTTACATGACTTTTCTTTTCAGGATATTATGTTTATGACCAACTGCACTTTTATTTCCAAATACTCTATTTTAAAATATTCTCACCATTTAATACACACACTATTTTTCAAAGATTTTGACCTTTATCAATCCTTTCTATCCTCCTCAATATGGTTTAATAAGCACATTAAATTTCGTCACAAATCCTTTTACTACAAGCATTGGAAGGAAAAGGGCATTTTATATGTACATCAGTTGATACTCAATAATTCGATCTTGCCTTTCCTCCAACTCCAAGAGAAATTTAGTCTCCCTGATTCTTACATTCAGCAATATAATACATTGTCGGCTGTTATCCAAACCTGTTTACAAAAATTTAACTCCAACCCTATTCCTATTTCATTTACCTCTAGTACACCATAATTTCACATTCCTCATGACCCCATTCCCAGCGCTTCCTTTATATACAAAACCTTATCCTCACATACTAGTACTCGAAGTAAATCACCTATTGAATTATCTTGGGAACAAGACTTATCTCAATTGCTGTCTATTCATCAATGGGATCGTTTGTGGCAAAAGATTTTCAAAACTTCCAAAGCTGCCAACATTACACAATCACTATATTTTATTTTTAATAGAGCTGTTATTACTCCCCTCTTTCTTCATAAAATTGACCATTCTATTTCACCGTTATGTTGGTCATGTCTTTCCTCTGAAGGATCATTGATGCACTTGCTTTATTATTGTCCCAAGGTTCATGAATTTTGGAAAGCTATTTGGTCGAAAGGTCGATTGATTTTTTTCTGTGATGTTCCATTTGCTATTCATAATATCTTTTTAGGTACTATATCTGTCGATTTTGACCAAATCCCGTCAAAAACTATTTTAATTGACCTTTTTATTGCTGTTGCATTTAAAGTTATATTAACATATTGGAAAGACAATTCTAAATGATCTTTTATGCTTTGGTGGAATTTAATCTGTGACGAACATAGAATTGCCTCTGTCTCCCACTCTTCTATTTATCAAAAGATTAAGTCGGATTTATTATGGTTACCTTTTACTACATTCCTGTCCTCACACTCATCTCTCTAATAACGTTCACTTTTCTTTCTTTTCACGTCTTCTCCTCTCTCCTTTTATCTCTCTCTTTTCTCTCCTCTTTTCTTCCTCTTTTCTCCCCTTTTCTTGCTTTTCTCTCTTTTCTTTCACAAAATTTACAAATTACACAGTTTTTTCTCTTATGGAACACACTCTTTTATTAAGATATTATGATGTTATAACATTCTTACTTTTTTCCTCGTATAGTTCTATTCTTCTGTTATAACATTTGCAATTGTGATTATATATTTCATTTATTTTAATTGGATTTTAGTTGTCTATGCTTATCCCTTTTTTTTTTTTTTACATCTTTTCCCAGTTATGTAATGTTCTCACTCTGTGTTCATTCTCTCAATAAAAATTATTTAACAAAAAAAAATGTTTTGATAGTTGTAAGAAACAGGCGTTAACTGCCGGTCAGTGCCCTCTTTCTGAGAAACCGATTGGATAGCACAGCATCTTATAATATATCATTACTACATATTCTTGGAGGCTATCAACTTGAGATACTAGCCAGCTACTTGTGAATGCATTCTGAGCTAAAGGCAATATTATAATGTACCTTCTAGAATGTTCTGTTCATTATGATTTTAGCATGAGTTTGCTAGGTAAGTAAAATATGATGGGGTGCCTAACGTACTTGTGTTCCAATGTATTTTGGCAAGCAGTTTGGTGTTGCATCGTCAAGAGTAGCTCATCTTGCATGCCAAAAGATTTTTTTATTATGCAAGGGTAACCTCACGAGGATCCCAATAATTGGCCTACCTGCATGTACAGTAATTTTCTGTTTTTGTTACGTTTATGTCGCCCTTGTAGCTTTGCAGTCATAACAATTGGTTTGGGCAGAAATGTCTCAGGGAATGAGTAAAACTGGATATATGTCGCATAAAATTCCTCTGTGAGACTTGCAGAAATCAGATGGTTTATAACGCAAGACTTGAAATGTTTCGAAGGAACAGTGAAAATGCATGTACATTATATGAGCTGCTTTGCACCAGTAACGCTCTCTGCACAAATTGCAGAAAACGGATGGATGCCTTGTTTTTTCTCCTTGCAAAGTCTTATTTATTGAACTTTGTGCTTTGGAGTTAAAAAAGCAAACAGAGGGCAAACATCTGGATCTCACGATGATAACCTTTCTTAAAAGTTATAATTTTCAAGTGGACGTCCAGTTCCCAGTAGTACATATAATACCCTTAGTTCTTGAGTGAATGATGGGTACTTGCAAAGAAAACAAGCATTGACATAGCCAATAGGTTTCACCTTGGAGAACTTACAAGTGTTTAGCCATGCAGAACATTATCCTGGGTGCTGTGCTGGCAGGGATTGAAGAGCTATACATTTACTACACTCTGGGTCATGCACTGTGATTCAGGAAGACATGCTTGCCTCAGGAAACATATATGGATACATTCCAAGGTTTCCAAACACATAGACAGAAAGTGACTCGATCTAAGTCAACAGCACTATAACATTGTGTTTGCAACTGCATCAGTAGAGTATAGAACACCCTATGAAATAAAGCAGTGAAGTACTTTCCAATGGCGAAGATGTTGAATCACTTCTCCCCCAGGCCTCTATCCACGAGGCACCCTTCTCCAGAGTTTTCCATTGATAACACTGCCCACACCATCCGTTTACCAGCAAGCCCCCGGCCCCGCCCTCTGTCCCAGTCCCCTTGGTGTAGGAGCACAGGACATAGCAACAGCAGGTAGAGGGGAAATAATGAATAAATAGGGATGGTGTTGGCATCACTTAATCTCAGCGCACACCTAAAAACAAAAGAATTAACATGACCTTGTGTAATGTAACTGGAGCTTTTGTAAAGTGCTTCAATACCTTTGGGCCAATCGACTTTGCGCTCTATAAAAATGCCCCGAAAAATTAAACTGACATTGTGTGATGTAACTAGCGCTCATGTAAATCACTCCAACACCTTAGGGTTGCTTGAATTCACGTTATATAAACAAGCGTCATAGAAAATGTGACAGGAGTTGCTCAAGTCTTGCCCCTAACTGTGCTGCAAGGTTGGGCTGCTGAAGATCAGTGACTGAGGCTCTCTAAAGCAAAAAGCAGTGAAGCAGGAAGAGTTTGGGGGAAATCCTCGCACTTTAAAGTCAAAGAAAATTAAAGAGGTGATTTTGGAAACAACGTCTGACATATCATCTTGGTATTTAAATGGGACGGGAAGATTAAGTGACGTGGGCTGAAGCTGAACCACCGAAGATGGGAAAACAGTGACACGAGTAGGAATCAAAGAAAAAAATAGTCCCCCAAATCAACATGTAAGCACAGAGGCTCAATGTTAACAGTAATTGGGTGGAGCTCTGTGGGAGGAAACCAAACACAAAAAGGAGGGGCAAGGAGGAAGGATTACAAGCAAGCATTTTTGAATGACAATCAAAGGGGCTAATAAAAAGGCAATGGGCGGACTGTATGCTCACAGATTGAACAAAGCATGTCTCGAAGAGAAAGCGCATGCACTGCCTAGGCTCAACCTAAAAATATACCACTTCACACATCCTTATTTGTCCTGATTAAATAGTATTAGATAAGATTATTCGATGACTTGAACAAAGCTGGTCTTTACTGCCTGGTAATCATCTCTCTCTGAGTGATCTGATTTGCCCGCAGAAGCTGAACTTCCCATCACATTTTCTAATACACATTTTATCGAATTTTTGTTGCATTTCAAACACTTATGATTAGTTTTCCCAGTTTGTTTGCTAATGCATTAATCTATTCCTCTGCTTTTCTTGTTTTGTACCTTAGGTCTTTTTCATTATTATTGTTTTTTTCCTGAGCACTACTGCCATGTGCAGGCATCCTGCAGTACAGCGTTTATTTACGGGTCTTTCGGAACTACATATAGTCTTTTGCTCGTCATTCAATGAATGAGAAGGTAGACAAATAGTGGAACACCAGGTTTCCAACCAGGCTAATATCTGTATTAAATAACAAGTCTTCAATACTCAGGAGTATAATACTCTAAGGAACCAAGGAGTAGTGGTATGAACAGTCCCCTTTTGGAGAGCTGCTCAGTAATGCGGCTGACTGTCTTACACATCAAGCTGTATGATCATGTATTCAATAACCCTTTAACTAAAATGGTTTTCAGTGGAAAGCTCCTAAGTATTTTGGGGAATTCGATCCCTGCAGTAAAGGAGTCGTGCATCCTTCACTTTCATATTATTTGGACACGCAAGGGTTAAATAAATTATTCTCTGCTAAGGTCTCTGCTGCAAATGTGTAACTGGAATGAGGTTGAATAATGAAGTCTTTCATTTGCACAGTCTATGAAATTGAAAACATAATCTGCTTTAGCTTTCTGAAACAGCCTACTTACAAAGGATCAGTCTGCTTATTATGAACAATCAAGCTAGACTCAAAAAAGACGCCTATCGGGAAAATGACTTTCGATTCTACAAATGGGTAGAGGAAAAAGGTTTTGTAACACACACTATTATGTAGCAACATTTTATACCCAAACAGCTGGAAACCTAGAAAGATTGCATGATTGTTTCTCATTTTCTTGTCATGTGAAGAGGCCTACAACAATGGCTATGCAAGAGGAGCCCCCAAACTACATAAATATTGAGATGAAAATGTCATAACCTGAGTCACAATTATAAAATGAAGTAGTTTTCATTATTTTACGGGTCAGGGACTTTTAGATATGATTTGCTTCAATATCAATAAGTATAAAAAATGGAACATATGAACACAATTTGACCTTTTCATGTACATTTTGCGCAGCTATAGTTTTTTTTAGATAAGATCTGATTTGCATGATACTTATTTTGATAATTTTTCATTTTAAACCATACTGTTATTAACTTTCAACTATTTACCATACAGAAGCAAACTCTACACAAATCTAAATATGTTAACATGTAGACAAAATGGGCCTGATTCACAGAACTAACTTACGTCAAAAACATAAACGTAAACGTAAAGTTAGTACTTTTTAGGTATTCACAGAATACACTTACTCATTTTGGTATTCACAGAATAGTACTAACTTTACGTTTACGTTTACGTTTTTGACGTAAGTTAGTTCTGTGAATCAGGCCCAGTGGGCCTGATTCACAGAACTAACTTACGTCAAAAACGTAAACGTAAACGTAAACGTAAAGTTAGTACTATTCTGTGAATACCAAAATGAGTAAGTTCATTCTGTGAATACCAAAATGAGTAAGTGTATTCTGTGAATACCTAAAAGTACTAACTTTACGTTTACGTTTACGTTTACGTTTTTGACGTAAGTTAGTTCTGTGAATCAGGCCCAATATGTTCGATACATTTAGTGGGTATTTTTGTGGTATTTGCCTTTTGGCTAGTTTTGTATTATAGAGATATTACATACCGTCACATGTATTCATATTTAACTTATGGCTGGGCTAAGCCTGCCCAAATCCAGAAATTTCAATGTTATGCACCAGGACAAATATTGAATATCAACATCCTAATCAAGTCTAAACATATTAAAATATAGATAAAAGAAAGTTCAAAAGATGTAATGGGAATTTCTGTGAGATCTGCTTTTGGCTAGTATACAAATGTCACATACAGAAATACATACATATATGATAAATAGCTGTATTAAGCCTGGCCAGATCAAAAATGTCAATGTTCTGCATCTGGGCAAATAGAAATTGTCAAAATGACCTTGGCACCTTCAGTAATACTGAATGTGCTAGTAGACATTCCTGGCAGGGCATTTAAGGGGAGTTTCACTGTTTTATCTGGAGGCCTTCTTGCAGCCAACTAGAATTTACCCCTTTGTGCCTGTAAGGCACATGCTCCTAAAGAAGGACTCTTCCAAGAACAATACAGATTGTAAATAACCCTGGGCATAATACTTCGCTACGCTCACAGAGCATGCAAAGTTTGTGCTACTA
The DNA here is from genome assembly GCA_963921515.1 of Calotriton arnoldi. Classification (NCBI taxonomy): domain Eukaryota; kingdom Metazoa; phylum Chordata; class Amphibia; order Caudata; family Salamandridae; genus Calotriton; species Calotriton arnoldi. Next base: position 1,589,130 of record CAWUFW010002155.1, on the reverse strand, counting down.
CGCACTACACAAATTGCACATAGCAGAGTGAAAAACTGTGCTAATTGACGTAGCGTAGCAGCAGTATACTAAACACCAAGAAATGCTTTAATAAAGCAATTTTCTAAGCTAAAAAGCATATAACCAATTCACAAAAGTGAACTTCGACAATAAAATATCAAGCAATGAGAGAGGTGATGATTTTGGGGTCCCCCCTAACCTAGGGGGAGGACCAAGCAGCTGCCTTGAACACAAAAAGCATATCATGTGAACGATTCAGTGGTGGTCCCTTCCTCCTAGGACCACCCCAAGCACAGTTATGGGCAAAAATACAATCCCAACCAAAGGCCCTGCAAAGCATTATGGGTCGAGATTAGCAGTGGGCAGTGAATATTATAGTGTCCAATATCAAAATAATTCTACAAAGAGCTGCAGTTCAACTAGTCGTTACTAGATGTCCCTCACGAGTCAAATGCAAAAGCATTGAAATTATTAATACATCAAGCTGCAGTTCCACTAGTCGTTACTAGATGTCCCTCAATCAATCAATCAATCATGTCACTTATAAAGCGCACTACATACCCGCGAGGGTCTCAAGGCGCTGGGGGAAGAGGGGGGTGGTGCTGCTACTGATCGAAGAGCCAGGTCTTGAGGAGTCTTCTGAAGGCCAGTAGGTCTTGGGTCTGTCGGAGGTTGGTGGGGAGGGTGTTCCAGGTCTTGGCGGCGAGGTGGGAGAAGGATCTGCCGCCGGCGGTCGTTTTCCGGATGCGGGGGACTGTGGCGAGGGCGAGGCTGGTCGAGCGGAGCTGGCGGGTGGGGGTGTAGAAGCTGAGTCGTCTGTTGAGGTAGGCTGGTCCGGAGTTGTGGAGTGCTTTGTGTGCGTGGGTGAGGAGCTTGAAGGTTATCCTCTTGTTGACAGGGAGCCAGTGCAGGTCTCTCAGGTGGGGTGTGATGTGGCTGCGTCAGGGGATGTCGAGGATAAGACATGCAGAGGCGTTCTGGATGCGTTGCAGCCGTCTCAGGAGCTTAGCCGTCGTTCCTGCGTAGAGGGCGTTTCCGTAGTCCAGCCTGCTGGTGACGAGGGCCTGGGTGACTGTTTTTCTTGTTTCGGTGGGGATCCACTTGAAGATCCTGCGGAGCATTCGGAGGATGTTGAAGCAGGATGAGGAAACGGCGTTGACCTGCTTAGTCATGGAGAGGGTGGGGTCGAGGATGACCCCTAGGTTGCGTACGTGGTCGGTGGGTGGCGGGGCTGTTCCCAGTGATGTTGGCCACCAGGAGTCGTCCCAGGCTGAAGGGTTGGAACCAAGGATGAGGACCTCCGTCTTGTCCGAGTTCAGCTTCAGGCGGCTGGTCCTCATCCATTCGGCGACGGCCTTCATTCCTTCGTGGAGGTGGGCTTTGGCGGTGTGAGGGTCTTTGGTGAGGGAGAGGATCAGCTGGGTGTCGTCGGCGTAGGAGATGATGTTGAGGTTGTGCTGTCGGGCGACGTGGGCGAGGGGTGCCATGTAGATGTTGAACAGCGTTGGGCTGAGCGAGGAGCCTTGGGGTACGCCGCAGATGATCTTGGTGGCCTTGGATCGGAAGGGGCGAGGCGGACGCTTTGTGTTCTGCCGGAAAGGAAGGATGTGGTCCAGTCCAGGGCCTTCTCTTGGATCCCGGCGTCGTGAAGGCGTGTTCGTAGTGTGTGGTGGCAGACCGTGTCGAAGTCGGCTGATAGGTCCAGGAGGATGAGGGCTGCTGTTTCTCCGTTGTCTAGCAGGGTCCTGAGGTCATCGGTGGCGGCGATGAGGGCGGTTTCGGTGCTGTGGTTGCTGCGGAAGCCGGACTGGGAAGGGTCCAGGATGTTGTTCTTCTCGAGGTAGCGGGTCAGTTGTTTGTTGACGATTTTCTCGGTTACCTTCGCGGGGAACGGGAGCAGAGAGATGGGTCGGAAGTTCTTGAGGTCCTTGGGGTCTGCCTTGGGTTTCTTGAGTAAGGCGGTGATCTCGGCGTGCTTCCAGCTTTCCGGGAAGGTTGCTGTCTCGAAGGAGATGTTGATTATTTTCCGGAGATGGGGCGCGATGGCTGTACTGGCTTTGTTGAAGATGTGGTGAGGGCACGGGTCTAGCGGTGAACCGGAGTGGATGGTGTTCATGATCTCGCTGGTGTCCTCGTCGTTGATGTTGGTCCAGGAGAGCAGGCGGTTGGTGGTTGTGGGGGCAGTGGTCTCGGTGGTTGCCGGGGCGGTCGTGGTGTTGAAGCTGTCGTGGATGTCGGCGATTTTGCGGTGGAAGAAGGTGGCCAGTGAGTCGCACAGGTCTCGCGATGGCTGGATGTCGTTGGTGTTGGAGCTGGGGTTGGAGAGTTCCTTCACGATGTTGAAGAGCTCTTTGCTGTTGTGTGCGTTGTTGTCTAGGCGGTCTTTGAGTGAGGCCCTTTTGGAGGATCTGATGAGGTGATGGTGACTGCGGGTGGCGCTCTTGTGGGCGGCGTAGCTGTCCGCTGTCCGTTCATGGAGCCAGATCTTCTCCAGTTTTCGGCATGTTCGTTTGGAGGCCTGGAGGTCTTCGGTGAACCAGGTGGCTTTCTTGCTGGTGTAGCTGTTGGGCGGATTCTTGAGCGGGGCGAGGGTGTTGGTGCAGTCGTCGATCCACTGTCTGAGGTTGCGGGCGGCGGTGTCGGGGTCGGAGGGTTCGGCGGGTGGGCTCAGGGCGAGGGTTGTGGTTAGCTGGTCTTCCGTGATTCTGCTCCAGCAGCGGCGAGGCATTTGTTCGGTGCGGTGGTGCGTGGTGGGCTTCCTGTAGGTGAAGTTGATGCAGTGGTGGTCAGTCCAGTGGGGTTCGGAGGTGTGGTTGAAGGAGACGTGTGGGCTTGCGGAAAAGATGGAGTCTAGCGTGTGGCCGGCAGCGTGGGTGGGTGTAGTCACGAGCTGTCTGAGTCCGAGGGTGGCGAGGTTGTCGATCAGGGTGGTGGAGTTGGTGTCCTTGTTGTTCTCGAGGTGGAAGTTCAGGTCCCCGAGGAGGATGTAGTCCGTGGAGGCGATGGCGTGTGTGCTGACGAAGTCAGCGATGGAATCGCTGAACTGTGGTCGGGGTCCGGGGGGTCTGTAGATGAGGGTTCCTCTGAGGGTGGTGTTGGGATCGGTGTGGATCTGGAAGTGCATGTGTTCGGCGGTGCTGAGGGTGTCGTCGGTGTTGGTTGAGACTCTGAGGGTGTTCCTGTGGACGATGGCGATGCCTCCTCCGACTCCGTTGGTGCGGTCCCTGCGGGTGATCTTGTATCCATCCCGGGATGGCAATGGCGATGTCGGGGGCTGAAGCGGGATTCAGCCAGGTCTCCGTCAGGAATGCGACGTCTGGGGAGGTTGAGTCGAGAAGGTCCCAGAGTTCGATGGCGTGTTTGCGGGCGGAGCGGGTGTTGAGGAGGATGCATCTGAGGTAGTTGGGTTCTTTCCTGGGCGGTGGTTTGGCGCGGCGGGTGCTGGCGAAGCTGCAGTTCCGGCAGGTGAAGGGCCCTTGGGTGCGCTTCGGGGTGGCCTGGTAGCAGGCGTGATCTTTTCTGGGTTTGAGTGCGTGGAGGGTGCTGGCGTCGTATCGGCGTCTGTTGATGTGGCGGGCGCGGGGGATGCCCGGACCAGGGGGTCTGGCGCTGGGCGCGGTCACGGCGCGGACGGGCGCAGACGGGCTTGCCATAAATGCGGAGGTGGGAGGGAGGAGCAGGGAATGGGGCAGCGAATGGGCAGTGAGGGGGCGGGGCCGCTGGGGCGCAGTGGCGGGAAACAGGCACAGAAGGGAAAACGAGCACAATCAGGGCATCAAGGGGGCACAGAAAGGAAAAAAAAATGAGCACAATCAGGGGCAGCAAGGGGGCACAGAAAGGAAAAAAACTAGCACAATCAGGGGCAGCAAGGGGGCACAGAAAGGAAAAAAAACTAGCACAATCAGGGGCAGCAAGGGGGCACAGAAAGGAAAAACGAGCACAATCAGGGGCAGCAAGGGGGCACAGAAAGGAAAAACGAGCACAATAAGGGGCAGCAAGGGGGCACAGAAAGGAAAAACGAGCACAATCAGGGGCAGCAAGGGGGCACAGAAAGGAAAAACGAGCACAATCAGGGGCAGCAAGGGGGCACAGAAAGGAAAAACGAGCACAATCAGGGGCAGCAAGGGGGCACAGAAAGGAAAAGCGAGCACAATCAGGGGCAGCAAGGGGCACAGAAAGGAAAAACGAGCACAATCAGGGGCAGCAAGGGGGCACAGAAAGGAAAACCGAGCACAATCAGGGGCAGCAAGGGGGCACAGAAAGGAAAAACGAGCACAATCAGGGGCAGCAAGGGGGCACAGAAAGGAAAAAGCGAGGCACAATCAGGGGCAGCAGCAGGGCACACAGACGGAGCTGGGTGGTGGGGAGCGACCTACCAGTCAAGGTCAGGGGTCGCTCTCTTCACCACGCAGCGGCCGCCATAAATGGGGAGGTGGGAGGGAGGAGCAGGGAATGGGGCAGCGAATGGGCAGTGAGGGGCAGGGCCGCAGGGCGCAGCGGCGGGAAACAGGCACAGAAGGGAAAACGAGCACAATCAGGGCATCAAGGGGGCACAGAAAGGAAAAAAAATGAGCACAATCAGGGGCAGCAAGGGGGCACAGAAAGGAAAAACGAGCACAATCAGGGGCAGCAAGGGGGGAGAGAAAGGAAAAAAAACGAGCACAATCAGGGGCAGCAAGGGGGCACAGAAAGGAAAAACGAGCACAATCAGGGGCAGCAAGGGGGCACAGAAAGGAAAAGCGAGGCACAATCAGGGGCAGCAAGGGGGCACAGAAAGGAAAAACGAGCACAATCAGGGGCAGCAAGGGGGCACAGAAAGGAAAAAACGAGCACAATCAGGGGCAGCAGCAGGGCACACAGACGGAGCTGTGTGGTGGGGGAGCGACCTACCAGTCAAGGTCAGGGGTCGCCCTCACGAGTCGTTCCTCACGAGTCAAATGCAAAAGCATTGAAACCCTTTCATGAAGCTTTTGCATTTGACTCGTGAGGAACATCTAGTAACGACTAGTGGAACTGCAGCTCTTTGTAGAATTATTTTGATATTGGATACTATAATATTCACTGCCCACTGCTAATCTCGTCCCATAATGCTTTGCAGGGCCTTTGGTTGGGATTGTATTTTTGCCAATAACTGTGCTTGGGGTGGTCCTAAGAGGATGGGACCACCACTTAATCGTTCAAAAGATGTGCTTTTTGTTTTCAAGGCATCTGCTTGGTTCTCTCCCTAGGGTAGGGAGGATCCCAAAATCATCACCTCTCTCACTGCTTGTTAATTTATCGTTTTCACTTTTGTGAAATGACTATATGCATTTTTAGCATATAAAGACAGAGATATTTATTTTATCTTAACTTGCACTGTGGAAGATGCCTTTGGCAATTATTGTACAGTGCTGTCAAGCACACAACTACGCAATTTGCATAGCTACGTGTAGTTCAAAATGTACTTCACGTAGCTATGTGAAGTGCTACTACGCAAACTACGCCCAGGCTTAATTGTAAACCATTCCTCCAGTGGCTCAAATGGAGAATGCTGCCACAGATTGAACCATCTCTGGACGAAGCCCTACTTAAGCCAGAGACACTCTTGTGTAGATTAAGACAAATGGCAGTGGTACACTTGCTTATACTTACACTGGTACACTGAATGTTCTCGTTGTGTCATACAACAGTCAACACAGTGACAAAGAGATATTCATTTTAAGGTCCATAAAACCTCCTTCTATGGCAAAAACAGAAGTGTGTATTAGTTCCAGGATTGTGCAACACTAGGAAGATTTTCCCCCTGACCCGCAGAGTTCAGTGATATGTGAAACAGAAAAGTTTAGATAAAATTTGCATATTGTTGCAAATATTTAGGGGCTGATTACGATCTCGTTAAGAAACTGTTCCGACCGAATCGGTTTCGGAATCGTTTCCGAACGAATCGGGTTCTGCGAGTACGACTGACCGATTGCAATGCATATGTATGCTTCCAGATACGATTCGGTCGGCCTCGCACTGACTTCATTGGGAGTCTGTGTTCAGAACGAATACACAGGCTCCCATTGAAGAAAGGGGTGGGTGGCGAAAATCATGCACCCTGTGGCGGGCACCCCATGGTGCCTGCCACACTGTGCATGGTTGGAAAGGGGGTCCCATGGGTACCCCCATGGGCCCCATTTGGAAGGCCCCGGGTGAAGGAGGGCCTGCTACGGGCCCCCAAAGACAGATTTCACCTGCCGTTTAGTTTCGGACAGACCGAATCAGACCAGCTGTCTGAATCGGTCATCGTAATCGCTTGCTCAGAAACCGTGTCCATAGAGCTCTACAATACGGCTCCGAAAGACTCGACCTGTCCAAATGCCTTTCGGAACTGATTCGGACAGCCCGAATGGTTTCCGGGCATCGTAATGGGTCGTTGGGAAACAAGGATTCCGAATCGGATTCGGCAAACCCAAATCTGATTCAGAGCCCTTCCGAACGGCATCGTAACCGACCCCTTAGTGTTTTCAGATCCACGTAGAAAAGGAATATGCACAAACATGGAATACAGGGGATTCAATCAAAGAATGTAAAGAAGCAAAGTGTATAATTTCCTCATGTATGTGGGTCAAGTCACAAAACTTCACCCCTGTGAAGGTGGGTGATATTTTCCAAATTTGTCTGAGGTGAAGTTACACTGGGCCAACCACACCCCAGATCAATATTCTAGCACAGGATGATCTTTGGCCATAATGTATCAATGCAGCATCCTGGAACAGGAAATCATGAGATAGCAAGGAGTATTCTCTCCCTGCAAAGGTAAATTGTGCTGGAACATTAGAGGGGAGCAGAGTGTATGGGGACCTAGAGAGGGCAGGGGTCCCGAGGGCAGCAACTAAAAACTTAGTTGCATGGGCTGTGCTCACTATGGGACAGAAGTGGACATTTCAGGTGTTGTATCTGCAGAGGTGCAGAACATACAAAGTATCTACTAAGGTATTAGATTCTTGTTTGAAGGAATAGACATTAATACCAGTTTCCATCTTGCACTGTACCACGCTCCTTCACTGCTGACCAATCAATAGTTGAATGAGATGTCACTGAACAATCAGACTGCGCATTCTTCCACCACTCAGTGAAGGTATGTCAATAGTTTCACTTTGGTTGCCGGCGATGTGCCTTGCTCTTGTCTTTTTCGGCAGTATTCCTTCACATGATTTTTTCACACATTCTGACATATCAGTTTGCATGAATGCTACTTTTAACCACAGAACGGGAAGCTTGTCGAGAAATTTGATAGCAGAAAGGTGATTGATTTTTTTTGTCTCAAGCTCTTAGGGCCTGATTACGATGCCGGTCGGACTTTCGTCTGACCGGCACCGTGGCAGTAGCAGGACCGCCCAACTAGCTGTCGGCGGTCCCGCTACCCATATGAGGATGCGACCGCCATCAAGGTCATATGGTTCAGGAATGTTTAGGGGGCACCATAGGTGCCCCCCAGAATCTATAGCGGAGGACCAGGGGAGAGGGGGGCCCGCTAGGGGCCCCCAAAGTCACTTTCTGCCTGTCTTTTCATGACAGGTGAACCACCATGAAAGGGCAGGCAGGAAGGGACATTGTAATCCCAACGGCTGTGCCTGAGCAGGCACCGCCACTATTGTAGGGATTATAGTCCCTCCGACGGTCCCCGTCGGATGCGTGGCAGATGGTCTCTCCGCCAGCTCACCATCCGCCTGCCATCGTAATGCAGCGGGCGGACCTCCAGGGGCAGATGGTGGCGGGACCGCCACCGATGGCCTGACGGTTTCCATCAAAGGATGTAGATGTGGAATCCATGATTTGAATCCATGATTTGAATTCAGGTTTCGCCCATTGGCTGAAAAGCATGTGATTTTGGGGGAAATCACAGTCTCCCAGACATTTAACATTTAAATTTGTGAAATGTAACTGTAAACAAGTGCATTATAATGTAAATTTGTAATTCAAAGTCGTAAATCCCAGCTTCCTTCAGGTACACACTGACATGTTTTTCTCTCACTGCTTTCATAATGATAGTTAACACTCTTCTTTCGATCCTGATTTATATTGATGCCATGAGAAATGTTTCTCCTCATTTTAGGCTCAATGCCTTTTGTGTATTCCGTGATGATGAAAGTTTAATGCTCCCACACATTAAAAAATCACTTTTTCAGCCAAAATAGCAGTCATTAAAAATTGTTAGAAATGGGGTTTCTGGTTGGCTAGGGTATGTACCTAAGCAAGGCAGAATCCCCTTGGTTGCTTGGCACAGAGCAGGCAAGCTTATCCCCAGAGGCAATGTGTAAAGCATTTGTGCAACACACTCACACCAGTAACACAATGAACATACCACAAAAGAGACTCCACACAGGAATATATACAAATATATAGTATATTGTACATATCACATGGACCAAAATCACATGAATCATAAGCCTTGTGCTTATCCTGCCATTACAGAAAAAGTACTGGTTATCCTGTCAATGACATACATTGTTATCTCAGGGCATGAAATGCATCAGGTTATGATATAAAAACACAGGAATCTCCATACTTCACTGAAACACATACGTCACTGAATATCATCATACAAAATAGAGAGCACAGCACTCTTGTGCTCTTGTTAAGCTTAATGCGATAATTAGGCATGAAAAAGTGGGGCACAGAAATATCTGTGCACCCACCACTAGCAATACAGTAATTTCAGGATTCACAGTTTTCTGGCATTAGAAAAAGTCCTTTACTGCTGAAACCTGTCATGCTCAGGAGCCTCAGCTGAGGGTTTCTACCTGTATTGTATATGAAAATGCAAATGCCCCTAAAGCAGCCAGCTCCTTCAGGTAGAGGGGCTCAAACTGTATGTTTTTAGCGGGATTACCTCAGTGGATTGCCCACAACAATGAGGACCAAGGCTAATGGGGACAGGTGCACACACACCGCCGAATATCACTGGTAGACGTTGCTGGGTCTGCTGCATGCAGGGTGGCCCCCCACACTTCTCCCTTGAGAACCGGCTGCCCGTGAACGTGCAGGGCCGCCGTAATCACCCAGTACCTTAGTGTAGAGAGTGGTCCTGGCATTCCGGAGGACCTGCTCTTTCTCTCCTGACCCAAATTAGCGTTTGTCGGGGAAGACATCCGCAGGAAGACCGGTGGGCCTCAGGAACGGGGCCTGCCCCCTCCACTCACAGCCTCGCCTAGCTGTTTGCACAGGATGCAGCTCCGGGATCAGATCCGGTTAACGATCCTCATGAGGTTGGCCCACACCTGGGTGCAAGGCAATGCGGAGAGGCTCTTTGCAGCCCCTCTACAGGATTCATTTGTGTTGCAAAGCAGCATTGGGTCCACACTGGCCCCTGGGAGAACACTAGTAGGGGAAACACAAGGCAGGCAGCAGTAGGCAGGTAGAGCAGCACAACATCCAGTAGTCCTGATGGTGATCTTCCTTGGCAGCACTGCAATGCTTTGGCAGAACAAAGTCAAGGAACAGCTGGCAGCAGGACAACAAGCAGAAAAGCAACCCAGTGAGTCCTTTATGACACCCAGCAAACAGCAGGCAGAAGGGCAACAGTAGAAGAGCAATTCAGATGAGTCCTTTGCTCTGTGCAGCAATCTCTCTGACAGAGGTTCGGTCCCAGTCCCAAAAGGCTCTCGAATCATGGGGTCAGAGCCCCTGTACTTATACTCAAAATGTCTTTGATATAGGGGGGACTTCAATAGAAACCGTACAAGTGCACAACACCCCCTTTCAATCGCAGCCCTGACTACAGACGTACAGTAAGGAGTAAACAAGTCCTTTGTGTGAGGGCAAGACACAGACTATACAAATGTAAGTGCGCCCGCCTCCCTCTCTCCCAGCCCAGGAAGACTATCAGGATGCAGATGCCTCTCTTTGCACACCCAGCCTTTCCTGCTTTGTGGCTGTCTGGAAAGTATGCACAAAGTGTAGCTGTCAATCTGCCCGAGATGTGGATTGGAATCAGGCTGCAAAACACCAATGTTATTAGCACAGAAAAATGCCCACTCTCTAAAAGTGGCATTTCTAAAATAGTAATAAAAAATCCAACTACACCAGTAAGCAGAATTTCTCACTACCATTCAAAACATACCAAACACGGCAACGCTACTCCTTTCAGATCAGGATGTACCACTTAAACATATATAAGGGAATTCCCTATGCTAACCTATGAGAGGAGTAGGCCTCACCGTAATGACAAACAAAATAGGCTGTTTGTCACTACCAATACATGCCACATATTAAAGGCACATGTCCTACCTTTTACCTACAGCGCACCCTGCCCATAGGGCTACCTAGGGCCTACCTTAGGGGTGACCTAAATGTAGTAAAAGGGGAGTTTAGGGCTTGGAAAGTAGTTTCAAATGCTGATTAAATGTATCAGTAAACTGCGCATCCAGGCACTGCAGTGGCAGACCTGAGAAAGTTTTGAAAGGCTACTTCTGTGAGTGGCACAATCTGCACTGCTGGCCCACTAGTAGCATTTAATTTACATGCCCTGGGTATATGGTATACCACTTTATAAGGGACTTACAAGTAAATGAAATATGCCAAACAGATGTAAACCAATCATACCATGTTTTAAGGGTGAGAGCACATGCACTTTAGCACTGACTAGCAGTGCCCAGAGCCCTAAAGCCAGCAAAAAGAGGTTAAGAAAAATAGGAGGAAGAAGGCAAAATGTTTGGGTATGACCCTGCAAAAAGGGCCAGGTCCAACAAGAATATTTTAACTATTCATGATATTATTGTGTGTGTAGTCCAGTTGTACTGGAGTTACAGGAACCAAGATCTGTTAGGAAGGGGGAGGAGACATTGTTTGTGATAGTAATAAACAGCACACTGTGCAGCTTTTATTTTTTTGATTACAAATTTATTGTCAAAATAAAAATATACACAATTGTGTGTTTCACACGTCACAATAACAACTTAAGAGACAATGACCCAACTGTACTAATACATTGTCCAATAGTCACAGTATGGGGAAAACCCCTTTAATACATCAGGCTCATGGTGATATATTCCATTACAGGCAGCAGCAGCAGCTTTGCTAGTGTGTGGGGGCTGCCACCCTCCCATCTGCCGGCCCTTTCAAACATTTTGTTTTCAACTTTTTCATACACACATAGCTGCCAAGGTTTCAAATTGCTATGTGTGACATTTTTATAATTTCAGTGTAATTATGAGTAACATTGCAACAACTATGGGGCCGATTCCGATCTCGTTTGGAAAGCATGCCGACCGAATCGGTTCCAGAATGCTTTTCGTACGATTCGGATCGGGGAGTCCGACCGAACGAGTACGATGCATCCATATGCATCTGGATGCGATTCGGTCGGACTCCCATTGACTTCAATGGGAGCGTGTGTTCCGAATGTGAACACAGGCTCCCATTGAATGGGTCCCCTCTTCCCAACCATGCACAGTGTGGCAGGCACCATGGGGTGCCTGCCACAGCGTGCAAGGTTTTCCCCACCCACCACTTTCTTCAATGGGAGCCTGTGTTCATGTTTGGAACACAGGCTCCCATGGAAGTCAATGGAAGTCCGACTGAATCGTATCCGGATGCATACGGATGCATTGTACTCATTCGGTCGGACTCCCCCAATTCGAGTCGTACGGAAAGCATTCCGGAACCGATTCGGTCGGCATGCTTTCCGAACGAGATCGGAATCGGGCCCTTAGAGTGACACTTTCTAGCTAGTAAAACAAAGCAGTAAAGTCAATAGAAAGAGATACATATCAGAAATTGCACCATTTTGAGCAATGATAAGTCTAAAAAGATTTTGAAATTGCTTCAAAGCCCCTGAAATGGAAGGCCACATGTTCCCTGGAGCTCCTCAAACTCCTGTAGCGCAGTGAAGAAGCAACCCACATGATCACAAAGTCCAGTTTTTTTTAAAAGCGAGGTGTACTTTGTATGCAGGGATTTGTATCCTGCCCATTCTGTAGGATAGGAAAAAGAGAGAACTACAAGTCCCAGCATGCAAAATGTTTCGGGATCAAAAGTTACTCTCAGAAAGCGCTACAAGGCAGTGTCTCTTCACATAATGGCTGGACTGGAGATTTTTGATATTGCAAACTGTGGTAGTTCACAGGTCCTGAGCTCCAGTCCTTGCGGGGTCACTTATGAGTCAGAAATGGGGTGGCGCTACCTTTGGTCTTTGCCAGTGCCTGCTGTGCTACTGAGTGCTGTCTGGTTTTGCACTGGGGCTGAGGCCCTCTCTCAGAGGCTCAGGGCTGCTGTAAATGTTATACTGCGTCAGTGAGCTCTCGCTCTGTGCAGTGCTTGGAGCTCCCTTTTAGGGCCTCGATCAATGGGGATCTGCTTGTGTCACATGTAGTGCCATTCACGCTCGCACACCGGACTAGGCGTGCTAACACTGTAGTTCCAATTAGGCTGGGGTCGTGCCACTTTGGCCAGAGGGCACACATCCCGCTCACTGCGTGCAGCAGGCGCTGCTGCGAAGAAAAAAAACATTCTGTTGAATATAACTTTCATTACGAAGGTATTCATTCTTATGCATGGTGTAAACTAACTTGCATTGGGGCCTAGTATTGTTACGCAAATGCTACAGAGTTCAACTGAACTTAACTGTGCAGAGCCTGTAGCCTGAGAATGGTGAATGACTCACCTGACTGCTGCCAGGAAAGTGCTTGGGGAGTGTATCTACCAGGTTAGGCGCTTCGCCGCTTGGTTTCTCTTGAGGTGCATCTTGGGGCTAAAGCTCTTTTGTTGGGGGGCAAGCCGCGGGTTGGGACAGCAGGCGGCAGTTAAAGGGTGTGCCTGAGCACACGTCCGAGACTCTCGAACAGCATCTGTCTTCCCTCATAAGTATTTTATTCTAGCTGAGTGAGCACTTTTATTATTGAGTGTTCTTCGCCCAGCTGCCACACTTGCCGACCAGCCCACACACCTACTAACTTCAACTTACTGAAACTAGTTACTGCAGACAATGAGTTAACAGGCTGGCGAAATCCAGCTTCTGCGGGCCGGCCATGAGAGACACAGCAGAGTAATAACAGGGCTCTACTAGCGCCATTAAACAACACCACTATGTTGTCCTCCCGAAGTAATTACTCCGACCACCTGCCATCACCAGTCAACGAAATCACGAGGGAGCCCTCTGCTGCCCTATCGTCGGTGCTGCCATGCTCTGTGTGGTGTTGGCCACAGGGGGTGCTTTACAGAAGCAGGCGAATTATGTGGGTGAAATAACTAGTGGTCCTGCACATGAGCAGCCATCTATGGAGAGCGCGACGCAGTCTGAAAGGGCGCTTCGGCGTCCTACCTACTGACTGGGTGTTTTCAGAGCCTAAGACAGTGCTCCTGTATGGTGGGGTATTTAAGGCTAACATATGGCTTTAATATGCGCACATATATATCATAATCAATAGTGAGGGAAAGAGAAGCTGTGATCCATTCGGCTTCCAATGGTTAGTTCCAAAAATCAGAGAGGGGGGAGAATGGACCACTTGTCCTGCGTAACCAGGGTCTCAGTTATGTGTGAAACCGTCATAAAAACCCTCATATACGTACACAGGCGTTGAGGCGGTATATCTTGGTTCTCCGCCTGAGTGTACTGTTACAGCATCATCATTGGGTTTTGTTTTTGTGCTGACCTCCACCTGGAGGGAGACCAACTGGTTTGTCAGTAGGGTCCAAAGATAAAAAAGGGGGAGGGAATGTGTGCGCTCTAGTGAGGTGAGATAAAATTCCCTACTTCACTCTATCAAAACCATTTATTACAAAGAGTAGTGATGTGGGAAATTAAAAAACAACGTGGTGCGTGCGTGGATCCAGTTACTAATCCACCGCACTTGTATTGGTCAACATGTTTCAGCCTCGTGAAAGTTCCACTTTGGTTGAGCGTGGTCAGATCTATAGTACTATACCTTGTTACTGAAGCAATGGGCTTCCTCGGGGTGCCGAAGAGCAAGATGCAACCTGTTGCGGTTGATGCAAGCTGTTGGCTTGTTCTGGCTCTGCGCACGGTGCCCACACTCAACCAAAGTGGTAAGTTGACCACCATTAAAGGAGCCATAAAACGGTCCCTATCACATTCCGGTCCTGACGAAAGCCTGTAGAACTTTCACGAGGCTGAAACATGTTGACCAATACAAGTGCGGTGGATTAGTAACTGGATCCACGCACGCACCACGTTGTTTTTTAATTTCCCACATCACTACTCTTTGTAATAAATAGTTTTGATAGAGTGAAGTAGGGAATTTTATCTCACCTCACTAGAGCACACACATTCCCTCCCCCTTTTTTTATCTTTGGACCCTACTGACAAACCAGTTGGTCTCCCTCCAGGTGGAGGTCAGCACAAAAACAAAACCCAATGATGATGCTGTAACAGTACACTCAGGCGGAGAACCAAGATATACCGCCTCAACGCCTGTGTACGTATATGAGGATTTAATATGCGCTCCACATCATTTAATCCATAGCAAGCATCTGTGGCGTTTCCTTCCCAGGCCTGCAGACAGGCTAAATTACTTCACCGGCAATGCGCAGAATAAACACTGTGCGCGAGGCTGCTTTTAAGAGCGCAGTGATGATTGTGATTAACAAAGGTGTCAGAGAGATCTGCATGCGTGACTAAGAATTTAAGTGCGGTGATGCGGACACCAGTTCTAAAATGCCTTAGTCTAACGCCTGATGAGTGGTACTTGGCAGGGCTGTACGCATTACTTATACTTTAATGTCTGGCTGCCTGATCCGCCATCCGATTGAAGGAGCAGACAGCCAGGCACTAACAGGCATTTCCAGTGCATGCATGTACGTACTGAATTTCTTTTACAGGGTGACGCCAATACACAGGGCTTACCTCTTTTTATCCCTTGCATCACATAAGACGAGGTGGTGCCTTCGCGCAATAACCACACTCCACGCTGACTTGAAGCGTAAAAGGCCATTTTATTAGGACAAGGTTATCATAACTCCCATCATTTATTAAACATAGCATGCAACTATATAACTTTATTCAACAATAATACTCATACCCCTCATCCATTCTCCAACCGTCTCACCTGTTTCACTCCTCCCCATTCTTGCTGTAAACTTCTCCATACATCTCTTCTCACCTTCACAGCCCTCTTAAACATCCTCTCTTGACTTTCTTCTGCTGCTCCTTGCATCCTGCGCTCCACCATCATTCACCTGTGTACCTTTCCCCCCCGAGGGGTGGCTCCGCCCATCTGTGACTCACCACCCCTCCAAAGTTTTGCCACCCAGGAAACCCCCGTAGGGCGGTTACCTGCCCCAATACCGCGTTGTGCACCTTTTGAAACCTCACTCACCCCTGCAGCACCATATGGTCTCATTCCAGAGCTTGCTGATCATATCCCGCATCTCCATCATATACTACACGTTTCCCATTCTCGAAAGGTGCACCCCATCATCTCTGAATAAAACAGGCTCCTCCAGCCTCAAACCCCCATGGACGATTATTTTTATATCCTTTGCCTGGCAAAAAACTCTCATTGCTCTATTCAGTTTCCTTTGTGCCTTATCAATAGCCGCATGACTGACCGCCCCCCTCCAAACTCTCCTAGGCACCAGTTCAGTCCATACTATACATATTCCTGCCAAATTCTTCTTCAGAACCTCCACGTACATGTCCTGTAGTAATGTCAGGCCTGACACTCTCACCAAGTCGTTTTCCCCCAGGTGCAGAACTAGCATATCTGGGCAGCCCCTCTGAGGTACCATCTTAGTTAGCCAAGGCAGCAGCGCACCCCATCTCATTCCCCCTTTACCCCACCAGAAAACTTCATGGTGTCTGCTCCTCAAACCCAGATTTTGTCCATATAGCTGTTGGTCCGAATACTTGGCTGCCCAGTGCACAAACGAGTGTCCCACAATCCATGTGACTGTCTTGGTCCCCGGTCCTCTCACGCAGCCTGCAGTATAAAGAGATAATGATTAGCCTCTGGAAAACAAACCTCTTCATCAACCCCCCCTCCCCTCTCGCTTCCCCTGTGGTCTACCCTCACTTTCCCTTTTACTTCCGCACATATCTCTCACAACAACGGGAGCGCCATCGTCCTATCTGGCGAATCTGTCCCCACGACCAACCCAGGCGCACCGCTGATGTAGCTGCGCCTATTCGGAAGGAATGTGTCCCGTAGTCCGCTGGCTCCCTGCCCATCCTTCAAAGGGTCCTTCGTAACACCGCCAGTAACTGAAAAGATGTCACTCTCTCCCCAGAAGCATGGCAAAAAATCTCCGCTCCGTAACGCTGCCCTTTCAATTCGTACCCCTGCCATTCTCGCACCGGGCACGCTTCACTGCACCCACTCTCCCTCAAGCAGACCCATCTTCCCCTCCCTGCCTGGTCCGTTTTCGACTGCCTCAGCCTATTCCCAGATTTCCTTGATCCACTCTCACCTCCCCATACGACAGCCCAGCCCGCCGTGGTGATCCCAACAGTTCTGACACCAGAAAGGACCCAAAAAACAACCAGATCATGCATAACCTGAATATGGCCACTTCAACTGTGTCGTAACAACAAACAGGTAAAACCCCCAGCAACTCCCTCAACAATTCGAAAGTAATGGCTCCTCTCAACACCCCCCATCCCCCGCTCCTGCCCCCAGCCTTTCAGCATTCTGCTCAGCATTTCGTCCTTGGCAGGATCAAAACCCAGATAAAATTTACTGGAGAAAGCTATCCCTGCTAGTTTCCCAGCTATGGTCGTTTGTGATAGACCTTTATCAATACAATGTAACACAAAACTCAAAACTCCCTGCTCTGCCTCTTGACGAGTGATATTCTATGACGCCACTCCAGGACCCAAAAACTCTCCAAACTCGGACCAAGCCTGTCTGTAACTCCGTCGCGTGGATTCCGCCAGCGATTTCTCAGCCAGGCATACTACTCCCACTCCCCCCAGGCCCAGATGTCGTCCGGCAACTGCGTCTTGCGCTGCTCCGTTCCAGGTGCCAGTCTTCGAAATCGCTGCCACTGGGAACGAGGCAAAGCATCCGCTACGTCATTGCTAGCCGCAGGCACATGTTTGGCACGAAAAACCACATTCAACCTTAGACAACTCAACATGAACCTGCACAACAGTCTCAACACCCTCAGATCCCTCGCCTTCTGTCTGTTCACCAGTTCCACAACTGTGGTGTTGTCTATGTGGAAGACCACCGTCCGATTCTGCAGTTCACTACCCCACACCACCAATGCCACTAGTAATGGAAAAAACTCCAGGAAAGCAATGCTCCGCCCTTGGCTCAACCAATGCGCCGGCCACTTCTCCGCACACCAACGCCCGTCCCAGAACAAACCAAAACCTGAAGCGCCAGTGGCATCTGAAAATATCTGCACCTGCCAGGCTGTGTTTTCCTCCACAAATCCAATGAGACACCATTGAAGTCAAAAACGTGTGCCACACTCCCAGATCTGCCCTGACCCTCATTGAGATCCTGACCTTGTGGTGTGGCAGTACCGCGCCTGACATGGCCATGCCAAGCCGCCTGCAGAAAGTCCTCTCTGCTCTCACCACTCTGCAAGCAAAATTCAGGAAACCCAGCAACTTCTGAACCACCCTCAACTCAATCTTCTTTTCTCCCATCACCTGTAACAAAAAGGCCTGCAATTCATCTACTTTCTCCTAGGGCAATCGTGCCATCCATTGCACAGAGTCCAGTTCGATGCCAAGAAATGTCAACCTACTGCTGGGCCCAGTTAACCGGTGCTAGCAGCACCCCAAAGGCTTTTGTCAACTCCTCAAACTGCTGTAACGCTCTTTCACAGTCTCCAGAGCCCCCTTTTCCAATGAACAAGAAATTGTCCAGGTAATGTGACACCCAGTAGCGGCTCCTGGAGGGAGTGCTGCGGGGCGGTGGGGCGGGGGAGGGGCAGGGTGGGGTGTAGTAAACTCCGGCTTACGGCCGAACTGAGTTAGGTACATAAATAAATAAATAAAACGAATTACATTGCGCGCGCTGCATCGCCGATTGCGACATCCACTGCATCCATAGCTCCTGGTCAACCTCCCCCCAGGGCTTGTCTGGATTGATGCTAACCCGTGCCCTGAACTCCTCATCATAGCTAAGCCATGCGAAACCCCTAAAGTGCATCTGAGCCTTTCTTATAATGTCTATATACTTCAACAGAGCTATCGCTCTATTCAAGTATTTCTCGCAGTAAATACTTGCAAAAATAAGGAATGCCGAGGTCCAGTTTTCCATATTGATGGGTACCCTCGGCCTTCTTGTCAATTCCCCTTCTTTTTCCTTTGACCCCTCCTTAGCCTGTATTTCCCTGTGTAGCAATTTGAAAACATCTACTTATTCATGTTTCCAAATCCTGTTTTTTGTCCTATGCGATAGATGGGAACCTAATGGCATCGCCAAACCCATATATGGCAATTTTTTGTGGTGTTTGTCACCTGTTTTGTCCTCCTTCTCGTCAGCCCCTTCGATTTTGTCCGTCTGGACACCTGCGCCTACTAGTCGTGATGCCCCCCCTCTTCCTTTGTGCTCGACCTGCGCCGCTATTGCGTCTCCTGCCAAACCTATGTCTCTTACTTTCCCTTCACCAACACCCACTGACTGGCAGGATTTACCCTTTTTACTTGCAGCCCAATCCCCCCAGACAGTCCACCACTCCCCCATACCTGAGGGTCCTCTTTGGGTCTCCTTGTTGCTGACCCGGCCGCTGGGCTTTTTCTGTGGCATAGCCTTCTCCTTTCCAGTGTTTTTTTCCTGAAAAACACCAACTTCCTTGTTTGCCCTCTCCGGGACCCCATTTTGCCCTTTCACTCCATCGTCCTCATATCGCACTTCACCTTCTTCCCACTCGTCACTCTCTTCCTGATAATCCAACACCAACTAAGCCTCAGTCACAACCAGTTCTCTCGCTTTCTCTTGCACCACTCTTCTCCTTTCTCTCGCAACACCCCTACTCTTTCCGGCGCCCTTTCTCCCAGCAGCAGGCATTGCGCGCTCCCTTGTTGGCGGGCAGGCCGCCACAGACCCCCCGCTGCTTCAGACCAGCGTCCCAGAGCTGTTGTGTGCCCCGCTGATATTGCCCTCCCCTTCCCGGCCTCAGCCGCCGGGTGTGACCCCCCCAGGCTGCTCCAACTTGGAGGGTCCCCCACCACCAGGCCTCACCGTTGTGCTGGCTGTCCCTACCCTCTTAACTGACTGCCATCCAGCAGTAACCCACACCCACCTACCCCCTGTCGGCTCCTGCTCATGTTCCTGTTCTTGGAAGCTATCCCAGTCCCCTGCCTCACTCCCTGCCTCCTCCCCCCACCCAGTGTTCCCCATGCCAGCCCCCCCCTGGCCTCACACATGGCTGCCCATCTGGCTCCAGTGTCCTGTATAAGTTGTCTCTATTCCCTGATTTTTTTGTTCTAGGGAAAGCCCCTCCCATCGGGGCAATAATGGAGGAAAAACATCCCCTGCCCCCCTTCAGGCCCCCCAGTCAGGGCTCCTTTCCCCTTATTACTCTGGCCTGCCAACTGCCCCTGGCCTTGGGTCCCTGCCTTCTTGGCCTTTTTATTGCTGGGCCCTGCCAGCCTGCCTCATCTCTCCCTGCATTCCCTAGGGGAGGCCTGCACGAGAGGTCCAGCGGGACGCTCTTCTCCTCCAGGGCAGCCTGTTCACCAGTTTGCAATCCGGCGCCCGAGCTCAGTGGCGCCGGATCGTTGAGCAGCTGCTACGCCCCCCCGCCGCATTCCTCCTCCTCGGGATCCAGCCGCACGGGCAGGCTCTGGTGGCTCATCCACACACACCGCTACCGCTGCCGCAACACCTGCCAACGCGATTCGCGTGGGCTGAACCATGCCGACCCACGCCTCCTCCAGCACGCCGGGACGGAGGATATCCGCCCGGCCTGCCTGCCCCAGGACTCGCAGTGCTTCGCGCAAAGCGTTGTTGTCCGGGCCGGCCATAGTGATAATGAATACCCAGGTAGGCTAACGGACTCTTCACCTGCACCCTATCCTAACTGCCACTACTACCACTGCACTGAAAATTATACCCTGTAGGCCTAACAACTAAATTCAAGAACCCTCCCTAACCCGGTGGTGCGAGGTGTCGGGAAAGAGGGAACCTCCCTCCCTGACAACTTTATAGGCACCACTGACCCGCCCCCTAGACCTTCCCTTATGACCTCCTCCCACCTTGTCCTTCCGGGCAGCGCGAAGATCCCCGGGGGAAGACTGGTCTGCGACCTTGCTTCTCCCAGGGGCCGACATAGTGGTGAATGGAGCCGAAAACATAAATTCTTGTTGGGCGGTGTTCGTTGAAGCCCTACCTGTTATTTCCCAAGTGACGTCACGATTGGGCAGGCACTTCTCCCTCTCCATGCTTGTCACAATAAAAGATAGTCCTTACAGGGAGTGAGTCAGTCTGTTTTCTGTAAAACAGAATGCCCGAGCTGCCACTATGACTGTCTTTGCAGTGTTGCTACTGATTGGTGTAAATGCCTTTCATCAAAGACAAGTTTGCAGTCAAAGGAGAAGAGTGACTTGCGGATTCAACTCTACTAATAACAAGAAGGCATAAAACATGAGGCTAATTCTAGTGGCGTCAAGGACATGTAATCAGCTGGGTATTTGGTGCACGGAGGACTGGAGCCTGGTTAGGAGTGGTCATGGACTTTGTAGCATCAAAGTGTAATATATTCCAGGCTGATTCACTTCTGTTGTTTTTCTCTTGTAACAGCCTTGTCTGAGAACTCTCTTAAAGCAAGTTGCTACGGCCAGAGGTGCAACCAGTAGCGGCCCGTGGTGGGAGTGCTGCCGGGCGGTGACGCAGGGTGGGGGAGGGGCAGGGTAGGGGGTAGTAAACTATGGATTTCGGCCGCACTGAGGTAAGTAAGCAAAAAAATACATAAAACAAATTTCATTGCGCGCGCTGCCTCGCATTTGGAGAGGCAAATCATATCAAGAATAATGGATGGAAGGTGTAACTCTGAGTTAGCATGTAGTACAATGGAGAACAAATTTCACTTTCTATCTGTTTTATCGCATGCACTTCGGGCATCCTTTCCACAGAACAGGAAGAAAGTTTTCTCATTCCCTAGCACCTCATCCTGAAAATAGTGTAAAGGTATTATATGCATGTAAATGCAGTATGAAATAAAAATAATTAAACAGTTTTTGCTTAAGCTATACTACCTGTCACCACTTTTCCAAAACTCCTTTGGGGGAAGGATGCGCAAATATTTTGCAATCATTTTTAAAGTCATATCCAAGGAGCCTAGTGTGTTTTAGAATACAAAACATCACTGATTTTTTGTTTAAATTTGTTTATTGTTGTTTCTCATTTTGAGGTACACAATCGCTCAGAAGGCACATAACAATGTAAGGGTTCTTGCCCCTCTTCCATTTCTTACTTCCCTTGTTACATCAACAGGTAGTCTGAGCGGTCGTACAGACCAATATATTACCATGAAAACCAAATTCTTTTTTTTCTTTTTTTGTTAAACAGTTTGCAGCATAACATTGATACAACATGGTGAACAATACAGTTCTCTCTTCTCATGTAATGAACTGAAGGTATTTATAGTAGTGCATCGTTTCTTGACTGCCCTGCTGTTGGTCTACGCGCATTCACTTTGGACATGGCTGTGCTAGTGCACAGGTGCATGCCTCTGTCAGACTGCCCGCTAAATGATGTATGAGTATTCTGCAACATATTGTTAGACCTGGGTGTATGTCGACGGGGGGGAGGAGGGAACATTGGAACACATAGCCCTTTCACGCAACGTGCAGCGCTGAAGCTATATCTTATGTGTTAGCTCGTCATGCGCTTTCCGTCTGAGACTATGGCTGTTAGTTTGTCATTTACTCAGACATAGTACCTGAGACCTCAGAGGCATTCTGCCATAGGGCGCGAAAGTCCGCCAGTATTTTTTATTTTACAGAGTTTTATATAGCGCGAACTTGACCCGAAGGTATCGGGTATCAGAGCGCTTTACATAGCACCAGTTGTGTTACATGAGGACACATTCATTTTTGTTAGGCACGGGGAGATTAAGTGATTTGCCCAGAATCACAGGATGTTCAGCGTCATTGGCGAGACTCGAACCCAGTTCCCCAGATTCGAGGTCGACCGCCCTAGCCGTTAGGCCAACTCCTCTCCCCCTATTGCTTCCCACTGCGCCGCCATCGGTTGCTTCCTAATGCCTATCGCATCTTCTCGCCGCAGCGCCAGGCTTTCGGCTTACGCCCAGCATATTAGCGACCGGTACCAAGATTTCACCAAGGGGGGCTCCGGGGATTTCCATCGTCTTGTAAGGAGGTGCTTGGCTACTATTAGTCCTAGGTCAATGTAGCGGGATGTCACCTTGTATTTACTACATCTCTTGTATAGCCCCAGGATACACACCTCCCACGACCAGGTAAGCGTGCGCTCAGTACACTGTGCCAATTTTCTGGTAACTATTTCCCAATATGTCTGTATGGATGTGCAGGACCATAGTACATGAAGTAAGTCCCCACCTAGCTTGCCACAGCGAGGGCAACTGGCATCAGCGCAATTGAAATATTTGTTTATTTTGGCTGGGGTCAAGTATGCCCTATGCACTATGTAGTATTGTGTAAGCCTTAATCTAGCATTGCGAGGGATACGGGTGGGGCCTCGGAGAATATCTTCCCATTCACGGTCAGTGCTGGGGCGCTGCAAATCTGCGGCCCTATGGGCTCGAAGGGACTCCGGTCATGGCGTTGTATGTATTCTTAAGGATTCCACAAACCATCTAACTAAATGGCGGCCCGCCCCCAGTTCATGCAAATATTGCACAGTCAAGTGCGTGGTCGGCTCCTGAGTAATCTCGCCCCATGTTCCCCAAATACAAAACATCACTGATAGCGTCAGCCACTATAAAACAATTCCACATCCTGCCAGGTCTACCGGCCCAATGTATGTTAACAAGCTACGCTTGCCATACAGCTTGCTAAATTTCCTTATTGGAGAAACAGCACCTCCTATAAATGTTATCAAATACTGCTTTGCTGAGATCATTCCTACTGTGCTTTAAAATACACACTTCACTATATTTTGGCCAGGTGAATGACCCCCGCCCCCACTATTACACATTGGCTCAGAACAGAGAAAGAAGGCCCTAGAAATTGAGGGGCATATTATCAAAAACGGCGTTAGAATTATCGCCGGTTTAGCGGCAGAAAACTGCCGCTAAAGCGGCGATAATGGGTTTGATAATATGCCCTGGAGAATTCCAATAGAAGCCCATGTTCACACCAGAACATGGGCTTCTATTGGAATTCTCAAGGGCATATTATCAAACCCATTATCGCCGCTTTAGCGGCAGTTTTCTGCCTCTAAACCGGCGGTAATTTTTAACGCCGTTCTTGATAATATGCCCCTGAGTTCTGATGATGGCCCGCGCCCCCACTGTTCGAGGTCTTAGACCCCCCACCCCCCAAAGTTCAAGTCTAGATACACCCCTGGCTGTGGCCACGTAAGCTTTATGAGCAGTCTGAAGGGCTCGACCATCTGTCTCTCCTTGCCTCCTCTTCATTCATTCCAATCTAATGGCATCTGTGGCCCAGGGGCACAATAGAAACATTACTTTTACCGTCAGTGGCTGTGATATGTTTTTAGCACACTGTATGTTTGTCTGCTTCTAAGCGCTTGGTGGCCTGTGATGTTTGCATTGCTTTCGATCTGACCATGCCTTCACAGCACTTCATAATGCGTGCGCTTCGTGGGACAAGAGTTTACATAAGTGTGCATATCTTTTGGTTTGAGATTTTCTTACATTTAAATTGACCTGTTTTAAGATATCCATTGCAGGCCTAAGATATGCTCCCTGCTGTGGGGATTAAGGGCTCTTTCTGCATTAAAGGTTAAAGTTTGCAGAACTGTTTAATAAATAATAGTATATGAGAGTGATAATGTAACATATGATAATTCGAGAGTTTGAAACCAAAGGAAATGAAAGCAGAAAGTAATCATGTAAATCTTTGGGCTGGGCTACAATAAGATAGCTCAATACATTAGTGCTTTTGTCAAAGGAAACTATGTGCAGGGCACAGGTTCAAATGTTAATATTTTAATCGTTCTGAGAACACAGTTTACCATTGCAAGTAGCAATAGCAGGATCTGTATTAGGTTCCACCTTATTTGTGCATTTTTATATATGTGTTTGATCACTGGTGACTTGGATCACCCTGGGGTACAGGGCGCTATAGTTGGGTGCATGCTAGCTAGTCCTAACAGTAATGCACCTTTTATGACATATTCTGGGAATGCTTTGGAATATGCTGGGAAGCTTGAGAAAAGAAATAGCTGATTAGTGAAATATTTCGGGACGATTAGTTACACACTGTGGTCATCCCTTGGGATGTTTCTTGCTTAGAGGTGGCCCATCCTTGAATTAGTGATTCCATACATGTCCCAATTATGGCAATCACTCGCATAAGGATGGTGAGAATATTTATCATACGATATACTAGCTATTTGATGATGAATTGACATGAATGGCAGAATCTGAACTAGTGTACATCAGTGCATGGTGAAAATGACAAGATGATGCTTAGTAGCTAATTGCTCTCTGGTCATGTGATCTATTGTAACTAAGCAATAGTGCAGCTGGGTGAACCTG
The DNA here is from genome assembly GCA_963921515.1 of Calotriton arnoldi. Taxonomy (NCBI): domain Eukaryota; kingdom Metazoa; phylum Chordata; class Amphibia; order Caudata; family Salamandridae; genus Calotriton; species Calotriton arnoldi. The sequence goes on along the minus strand of CAWUFW010002155.1, from coordinate 1,564,542 downwards.
TAATACTTGTATAGCTCTGCTGTCCACATCCTGTGATTGGAATTTGTATAATTTGTGATTTGTGCACCACGCCCTTTCTATTTAGAGTCTTAGCAATAACATTTTAGTGAGGATCTAATTGAAAGGGGCTAAATGGGAGAATAAAAGGGAACAAAGATGCTACATGTATTATGAAAGGAAATTAGACACTTAACGTTCTTAAGCAGATTGCCAGTCCTCCCTGTAATTCATAAAGTTCTAACTAAATTTTAGGGGACGTTACATTGAAAAGTCCACTGTTTTACAACCATTTTGTGAACATTTACTTGCGTAGGGTAAGTTTTGCGACCCCCTTCAGAAGGAAAAGCTTGTTGGCACAGCATAAAAGTGCATCTTCAGAACAGGGCATTTTCACTAAACGTCTGGAAATTGTGCTGAAAAATGTACCCTAATGCCCAGTTTCTAGTCTAAAGTTTCTCAGTGGGAGAAAGAACCCCTTGAACCTTGCACCTCACTTTAATCCAGCACTCCCAAGCGCCAATTCAAGAGAGGGATTTACTCCCATCACTTTCAAAGTTTATCAGCTGCCAATGATTATAGCTAAGTAACTACTGCTGATGTGGATGTTTTTTGTCAATGAGTTCTTAGTGACATCAAATAGAGAACAAGAATGAAGCTTCATTTGTCTGTGATGTCACGCAGAACTCTAAGTTAAAAAAATACCTTTATTCACAGTTACACAACTACAATGTTATATCAAGTAGGGCTCCCCAAACACTCATTCTTTTCTTAGATATGCAGCACACAGGTGGAGGAGTCATGGGAGGTCTATACAGAGTATGATATAACCTTCTTCAGCCACATTACTGCATGATCAATGAATATTCAAAATTGCATCCTTATTCTCCCTACCATCCTTTCCATCTCTAGATGTTAGGGTGTGGGCATGGTGGCATTTCTCTATGTCTAAAGTACAAATACAGTGGCAGCAAAAGTGCTTATCAGCGGTGCACTCAATCTTCCACTACGTTTTGCCTCTTGTTTCCCATAAAGGATACAGAGCCTTTTAGGCCAGTCCATGACCGTTGTCTCCATGCAACCTGTGAACTCTGGGGTAACATTAGTTGGGGTCTCCATTCTTGTGCTGCTCAGACTATTGTGTTTCTGGTTGGCATTGAAGAAGGTGGTGGTTGCTTTTGGGGGCTCTCTTTGGTGCCTCCAGATGTTACATTAGGAGTGACTCTTTCATAGAGTTCAATAACAGTTACAGGTTGCAGGCCCTATCTAGGGGTCAACCTGGTACTGCATTCAAGAACTTCAACTAAATTTTGGATTCATTGAATTCCAGGACGGTTTTTACTTGGGGAATCTACACCAGTTAGTATATGTTTGGAGAAGGGCTTCCTAAATTGTTGTAGTGACCTAGTATTGCCTGGATTTTCCCTTGCCCTTCCAGGAACCTTGAACCATTCAGAGCATTACAACAATGCATGATCCTACCTACGTGTTCACTTGGATCTTTGCCTCGCATGGATCTTCCTCTTGCCTGATATCTTCTGTCCCCGTTCTTGGCCTGTTTGTCAACTCTTGGATGTTTTTCTGGTCTCCAATTTTTCTCCCCATTAGAAATGTGTTTGGCAGTCTGCTTTCTTTGTCAATTCCGCACTTCTCTCTTCAATACTGGAAGTGAGAATAGATTAAGGAAGTGGCTGGCCCGTTCATGAAAGACCTGCCTATGCCATTCCAAATACCCACCCTTGACAGCAGAGAACCAATTGGGGGGTGGGTCACCACCAGACAGGTCAAGGGTTCAAGGTCCAGCACTTCGCTACTCTCTAATGAAAGCAGGGAAAAAGGTACACCTGCTTTTTCAGAATCATGATATCAAAGAAGTGAATAACTAGGTTTTGAAATCCATGTTTGTCTTAATGGCGTCAAACCATACAGAACAAATGAACATGCTCAGGTTGCCAATATTATTGGGGGCAAAGGCAAGATCGGAACCGGGGTCCCCATCTTAGCCAAGAGACCACACCTCTAAGTAAAGTAATTTCTTAACTGGTTACATATGAGGGCTAGAAATGTATATGTGCATTCCTCAGATAATTCAGGCAGTGACTGCGAACGTGTAAAATCTGCAACTAGATGAACATTTTTATAAAGTGTTATATGTTGACATTTTAGGATTCATTGCTGCTGACACTGACTATATTTCCTCAGTTTCTCTAGCAGACAAACTGAAGCTTCATCAGCGACACTTCTATATGCCCTTTGCTGGCAATACTGCTGCTGTCATCTTCACCCTGGTAAGGCAAAATGGAAATTGCAACAATGGCAAGTTAAATTCTCACCACAGCAGCAATGGCAGCAGGAAGACACAATGTCACTACATCTGAAAATCTTCCCTTAGAAACCTCACCCCCCACACTTATAAACGACAGGTCCAGGGCATTCATAATCTACTTCAAAGGCCATTTACCTGTTAAATATTCGCTACAAAAGAATTCTAAACATTGTTCTTTACAAATTCCTGCATACTGAAAAATGATATCCACAACAAAAAATACTTTGCAAAATAATCTGTTTTCAATTCCATAGCAACAGTGAGCGTTCCTCTTCTCCTTTCATAGCCTAGCAGTGAATCCTGGAAAAGCAATCAATACCTGCAGAAATGCAAAATCAGACAGAGCCATGGACAATGAAACAAACAATGAATAACGTCAAGTCTCTGCAACGAAAGGTGAGGTGTCAGGTCACGCGCTAAAGTTAACCAGCATTAATTGTAACATATGCAGAAAGTGCAAGACGTCTTCAGATCTTAGGTTGCTTTTGGGTCTGCGTACATGAATCCATTTGCTTTGCAGTAGTTCTCCTTCAAGGAAATCTATTCCCTTGTTATCCGCAAAATTGTGCTTCAAAATATACTTTTGAGGGCCAAGCACAGAGGTAAGACACATGAAACATCTATTGAGAAATTATGCAAATTACTGTGTACATATGGTCAGGAGTTATTTTATAGGCACCCATATGTGCATGCACTTTACGTATAATGCTGAACTACATTATCCATAAATTCAAACTATTACTCTGCTGTTGTTTCAGGGTTCAAAACGGGTTTAGAATGCCATTTACAATGTACTGTGTAAAAGTTTTAGGCTTTTGAACAAGAGTTGAGGTTGGCACCAGGTAATCTGTTTTGAATACAACATTTTTGCAAAAGGTGAACAAAGGCTTACTGCGTGTCATTAAATTCGCTTCTGGAACCTTGCTGAAGTGATTTCTCAGCGAATGACTCCTGGACAAAGCTTCATTTCAGCCATATATGGTCTGTTATCTCACGGTCACACAGCCCAGAAGCTTCTCTTCTGAAACACTGGAAAAGCAATGCTAAGCAACTAAACCAAACAACTAATTTCTGCAACAGGGTTCTATCATCTTGCGGCGAACAGTCCGTCACCTAAATGCATGAAAATATAATCACAACAGAGTGCAACAAACTATACCTGAAACTTAACAGAGCATTTTGTTTTACTCTACAATGAACAAGCAACACCCCAAGGAGGAAGGATCTGTCCTACATGATCTTCCTGGATCTTGGGAATTGTTGGCTGGCGATTTTGGATCCCACATTATTTAAAGTGTATAATACAAAATGTTCTCATTTTGCAACATATCTTCATCAGAAGGCAACTAATCAACTCAGTGCTACAGAAAAAAACTCTGCAATCCACACCTAGGTATGTTTCTTCTCCAAAGAGTGGTGTTTGCAAGACATCAGCGATCTGACCCTTCAAATAGATAGTTTTGGAGGATTGATTGTCAACTGGTTGGTAACTTTGAGTGGCCTAGTTGTGATTCATCACATTTAAAAGAGTTCTCATCCAAGTAACAGCATTAAAACCCAGAATATTAGATTACTTAGAAGAACTGTATTTTTTTGCGATAAATTAAATTGCAAGTGAGCCAAAAGCAGAAGCTTGAAAATGTTCCCAGTCGTGAAAGATTCAAAATGAGCTGATAGTTGTAGGCATATTAAATGGTTGTTTTCGTTGCTGATTATTCCAACAGAGGCTATTGATGCTAAAGAACTTCAGTTTCAGCATTCACAAATTGTTTATGCATGAGCATAGAAGATAACAATGGATATATTGCATACAACCATTACGTTATGTAGTCTACCTAGCACTGTAGATACTTTCAAGTCAATAAATAGTCAATATGTTGTATTTTGTTCACAGTCTTGTATAGGGAAAGGTATTTTACATCAGTGGTCTTGGAAATAATATCCCTTAGACAATGATCAATGCTAATCACTGACCACAGGTTGGCCTTTAGGATGGGGAGCATGGTCTCTCTCACCATGTAGAAGCTTCCGCATTCGTCATTTTTCCTCGGAGATTTGAAGTCCAATATAGTGAGAGCTTTGGCTACAGCTATGCAGCATGAACAAGCGTGTGCATAAAAACCTGAGCTCTAAATGAGGATGAGAGAGAATCTCCAGCACCCAATCCTTAAGAGGAAATAGATCTGCCAGAACCTACATTGTCAGAGACATAGTGCCACACATCAGCGATTGGTGGTCATTTGGGCCCTGATTTGGGGTTTTCCAACTTTTCCCACCATCTGTGGCTAGTATTCAACAAGACAGAACTCTACCAATTCTAATGACCTTCTTTTACCACCGGCTTCAGCTGGTATTTCTTTCTCAATTTGTTTCTAGAGGATCTCCTGCAATCCCTGATCCTTCATCTGCTTACCGTGCTTTGACGACAACTAGGATGTCAAGAGAGTTACATATGACTTAACAAGGACCCAACGCAATACATAGTGGAACTTCTTCCCCAGCTCACACGCAAGGGACTGGACGAAGGCTTTTTAAGTGAACCTGAGTATAATTTCCTCAATAAAAAACATCAGAGGATACCTACAATATACACTCTCTCTAAAATTCATAAAGACCTCAACCATCCACCTGGTAGACCAATTGTTTCTGGATGCGGATCAATCTTGGAACTGCTGAACAAATTCATCAACAGTTTTCTACAACCATGGGTGACTGAAACCAAATCCTATGTACGGGACACAATGCACATTATACAAATGGTGGAGAACCAACCATTTGATATCACTACTCAGTTCCTTGTGACACTGGATGTCACATCCCTTTACACTAGCATTCCACAAGACCAGGGAATGGAGTGTATACGTGAGGTTTTGGAAAGAAGACCAACTCCACATTTGATCCCCACCAATTGTTTGGTCGAATTATTGGATATTGCCATGACCAAAAACTATTTTGTGTTCCAGAATCAATACTACTTTCAATGCAAGGGAGTAGCTATGGGAGCGGGATTTGCTCCCAGTTTAGCATATCTCTTCATGGATAAATATAAGGACACCCACATATATAATTTGAACAACCCGTTTATTGACAATATCACAATGTGGAAACGCTACATTGATGATGTTTTAATGATTTGGACTGGCACCGAGCGGAATCTGATTGACTTCCTGATGTGGTTGAATGAAAGATCATCAGACATTAAATTCAGCATGTCTTATGACAAAGAAACCATCTGCTTCCTTGATCTCGCATTAAGAATTGAGGAGGGCATGATTTATACCACCTTATTCAGAAAACCAACAGAAAGAAACACACTCTTGAAATACAATTCCCACCATCCAAGAAGCCTACAAGACAATCTGCCCTATGGACAGTTCTTGCGGTTGAGGCACAACTGCACACACAGAAATGATTTCTTCAAAGAAACGGACACTCTGATGAACAGACTGAAAGAAAGAGGTTACCCGAAGGGCTTACTTAACAGGGCATGAAAAAGAGCGTGGTACTGCCCACGGGAGACATTACTGGAAGTAAGACCAAAGGAAAACACCCCGGAGAAGCTAGTATGTGTCATAACCTTCAACTTCAGAAGTCAGGAAATTAAAAAGATCGTCAGGAAATATTGGAACCTGGTGGCCTCAGAAATCAACACATTTGAAGATCCAATCTTTGCTTTTAAAAGGGCGAAGAACGTTAAGGACTATGTGGTTAATGCATATCTAAAACCCCCTAAACCAGCTGATATCAGGACACAGTTGAACCTACCACCACTACTTGGACACTTCAAATGCAGCCACTGTAAGGCCTGTAAACTCACAGTGGAGGGTGCTACCTTCTCAAATCTGGGTCGCACATACACTTTGACTCACCATACAAACTGTAATAGTGCCAATCTTATTTATGCGATAAGATGCCCTTGCAACAAGCTCTAAATCGGCCAGATGACACAGAAAGTCAAAACAAGGATCCTGCAACATTGTAGCAGGATTCACTGCGGAGTACAGGGGCCCCCACTGGTTGACCACATCTCGAGTATGGGCCATCAGCCAGAGGATCTAAAATGGTGGGTGGTTGAGAAGATCTGCCCACATCCCAGAGGTGGGGACACTGCATCATCCCTGAATTACAAAGAGTGTAGATGGATACACGCCTTGGATACCGTAACCCATGGGCTGAATGAATCAGAAGAGACCTATAGGCAATTGGGCCTACTTAGAATGACATGACTTCTCCTTCCTTAACCCCTAAGTTAGATCATACCAATGTACAATATATCCCAGGGGACTAGGTCAACCACCCTTCCTGCCTTATTATTATCTTGTTTAAACATCTAGAATTAGGTATTCCTTTTATTATGACTCTGCCCTCTATATTTCCTTGAAATTGTGTTGATTAATTACAATTCTATGTTACCTGACTTGAAATATTTGCACCTCAGTATCCCACCTATGATACAAATTGCACATTACAGGTTGATGTCTCCCCATGCAAATTGTGCTGATGTCTTCAATATACTGATGTCTTCAATGTAATATGTTCGAAACCATTATGATGCCCCTTATGATATGCATTGTGTTCATTTGGTTATCCTCTTTGTTACATGTTTAGATTTATGTCACAATTTTTAAGATGGTATCCTTTTGAATTCAAGACATTATTGATGTCCCTTCTCTATGTCCCAGAAGTTAAATAGTGTGATTATTTTGTTCATTACCTTTGTCGTCTACAAGGTGGGATATCTTTTTAAATTCTGGACATTACCACATTTAATTCAATGCGCTTTAACATTTCCACGCACAATGGAACGCAGTGTTGGTGTTATTTACATAAATACTTTGATTTCATTGTTTTCATTATTATCTAAATGTTACTATGTACATATGTTGTATTATTGTCCATATCCCTCACATCGGGAGGCGAACCCTCTATAAAAATCATTTTCCCGCATACACAGCCACACTAGATTTTGAATCTTGGCATCTTTATTAGATACGTCCTGTTTCCATGGGAGACAAGAAGACTGCACCTCGTTAACAATTTAAATCAGGCATGTGCACATAACACGATTGAATCCTAAAATTCACTTCAACTTGCCAATTTACCAACACACAATTTGCCTCTTCTGGCAACCTTGAACCACCGCCCATTTCCTTGCCGAACGAACCTAGGGGCATATCCACCCTTGCTTAACGATCCTGGAGGTTGCCATGCCAACATGGACCCAACGCCGTCATCTGACGTGCACGTTGCCATGGCTGTCAATCAAGCTTTGGTGGGTAATACGTCCAGATTACCTCATTCTTTAAATACTCCCTGTCAAACCTGACGCGCTCCCATTTGTCATTCACTGACGCGAGCACCATCAGGTAAGACACGTGATTCACTGCGCGTTATCTTTCCCCTTTTCATAGCTTCCTGCATGATTTTAAATCGCCCTTTCTTTCTCCACTCAAACCCAGATTGACACGGACTGGTTTCGCACACTGGGAGCATAAATTTATCAAATGGCAGGTTTCAGATTAAGGTAAGACGCCGGCAGCGTCCTTTCTCGGTCTGCACAATCAAGCTAATTACTTCTTTAGTTTTAACTTTGTTTCCGACTGCCTGACACACCGCAGTTTGCTCTCTCATTTAGATTACTCGGAATCCTGAACCTGCCCTGAATTGTGATACATACAAGTACATTTAAATTGAGATTCCAATCTGGACGATGAAATCTGCCAAACATTAACGTTGTCTTGCAGAGTCCCCTCTAAATCAGAGGTATGTTTTTTACGTATTCCAGCCATTTTAGTTAGGCAAACAATGGCTCAACTCCTAATCATGCACTTACCTTGTTACTTTCAGACTCGCTTCTAACTCAAGCACCTTGTGTCAACAAACGTTTCCAGTGCATGACGCCGCTCGCTGACGAGATCTACCACTTGGATACTACAGTATCTGGTAGGTCTTGGTGACCACCTATTTCTGCTAGTTTTCCTTTTAAACACATTTTTCGAAACACACCCGATTATTTTTCTAAATCATTTTGCTCTTCCTAGGCTGTCCCTCTTCATCTTACTGTCCTGAAGAAGACCCGCTGCGACTTTTTGCCTAATAACGCGCCTTCCAGGGTCAAAACGTCGGCGCTCCACACCCACTCGTCCTACGGTTTCATCACCCCAAAGCTTAAATAAGTTTTGTGCCAGGGTTTTGAGAAAACATGGGAAACTAATTATAGAAGGACAGATGTTAATTGAGTTACTCATCTTACTGTTGTACAGTCTCCTTTGTTGTATATAATCCTTTTTTAAACAATATCACATGGTCACTTTATTCACTCCATTCACATATTCACAAAAAGTCACTCACTTGTCAGAACAATCTGTTTAATGTTCATGTGACAGCCATATATACAAACTGAAATCAGAGTCTAACTGTGTAAATCACTTGAATAACGTTTTTGGTGTGTTTCTTTCGTTTGTTCATATCAATTATGGCATGCTAAGAAATTGTTCTATCCAACAGGACCAATTGTAGTATTTTGGTTAAATGCCCAGGTTCTGAGGGACAAAGGGCTACCCCATTATTATTAACATCACTGACAACATCAATTGCGTAACTTGACAACATGGAAAGAAACAGAGAATTGTTACAAAGTAAAGACTTTGGGCCCGATTCTGATGCGGGTTGGAAAAGCTTCCCGACCGAGGGCCTGATTCTGATGCGGTTAGGAAGGCCTCCTAACGGCATTTGCTCCTTCCAAATCGGATCGGGAACGTGTCTTCTCGACCGAGGGCCCAATTCTGATGCGGTTAGGAACAAATGTTCCCATTGAAGTCAATGGGAGTTCAACCAAATCGTATCTGGAAGCATCCGGATGCATCCTACTCCGCCGGTCGGACTTTCCCGATCCGAGTGGGTCGGACACCATTTCCCAACCGATTCGGTCGGGAAGCTTTTCCAACCCGCATCAGAATCGGCCCCATTGTGTAGGAGGTGCTGGTAAATATTCTAGTGTCTACAAAAGCAACAATAATGTCAAGTTAAGTTCTTCACTGGCGTCATTTTGCAGCTTTCTCTTCACTGGGGATATTTTGCAGCTTTCCATGAGGATACATGGATTCAGGTAAAATCTTGTGACTGATGTCCCATTCTGGACATCTTTAGATATAGTTTTCATTAAATGTATGGCCCCTTCTGCACTGCTAATAAATTACATTATGTTTTCAAAACCATAGGGTATACCAAGAATCACTAGGGACATATGCACTATGCAGGGAACCGAATAGTGGTCCCTAGGTAATAAATGTACATGCAATATTTAGAGAAACATAATAGTTCCAAACGGTTGTTCCAATGACAATAAACAAGGAATTTTTATTAAATTAAAAAACAAAAACATAAAGTAGGGAATATACCCCTTCCAGGGTAGTTCCAGAACAAGTGTTAAAAAGCAGACAAAACAATAAACATACAGGCAAAAAAACAAAGTGTGACCAGTAAACATTTGAAAGATGAGGGTCACTTGTCACAGAAACACAGCACTTCTGCACCCAAACGAAAAGTTTATATAAAGTCAAGTGGGTCAGAGTGTGGGTCGTTGGCGTTTCGATCCCTTAGCAATCATCAGGACAACTTATAATTTCCCTGACACATAACTCAATAGTACAATAAGGATTTTAACACCTGATAATAAAATACTCAAGGAAATTATAGAAGACTAGCTTAGCTGAATCATATGGAGTTACTCCAAGCCATAATGGGAAGGTCTCTAATTATTCATCCATCTATTGAATGGGGTTCAGCTGTAGTTCAATGGAGAATCACCAATCAAAGCAGTATGTTTAGCAGACGGGATCACATCATGCCGGACCCCCCACATGGCCCAGAGGGTCAGGGTGTGCCCACCCTGCCCCCTTATTAGCTATATGGAAATTTTCTTTAAGGACACAAGGACTAAGACCCGTAATGGCAGCGCAACATTTTGTTTCTTGTAGCAGGCAGCCAATCAGCTCCAAGTCTGAAAAGTTTCCTGGGCTAATCAGAGGGCCTCATTTTTGTTCAATTATGGTACTACAGGACTGCTGCAGAAAAATCTTTTTAACTCCTTCAAGCTCACCTAGAGCCCCTCTTTAAATGCAAAGTTCTTGAAAATAGCTAAATCAATAAACTTTTTTAGAAAGTTTCGTGAAGATGCATCAAAGTTATTAGCAAAACTCTTATATGTGTGTTGGTGTTTTTTATTGCACAAAATTCAGTGATATAACATCACATATCTCACAGTAGCAGTTAAATAGGCGAAATACTATTTCTTCATCAAAAAGCTAGCTTCCAAGACATTCTGCGGAGCTTCAGAATTGTCAGGGCTACCATGATTATGCAGCAACAGGTGCATGCGTGAGAGTTGAAGATTACAGGTAAATAATCGAGCCATTGCTGTGACTGTCACGTGTTGGTTTACATAGCGACATGTTAATATCTAGTCTCTGCCTCATTGCATAGTCCTGTTGTTTTGCTGGGCATGACAACCACGAACAGAGTGCTAACTTCATTAAAGGTGGTCCTATTACTAGTGTGCAGGAGTACACTCAGGGCCAGATGTACGACGTGCAAAATAGCGCCTCGCAAATTACGAGTTTTTTGCGATTCGCAATTTGCGAGGCGCTATTTTGCATGTACAACAGTGTGTTTAACACTGTTTGTGATTCCCAATGGGGTCACAAATTGCAAGGCTCATGAATATTAATGAGCCTCTCGCAATTTGCGAACCCATTGGGAATGAAAAGCCCTCCCAGGGATGGTGCCCTGCTGGGCTCAGCAGACCACCATGTCTGGTATTGCTTTTAAATAAAGCAGCTCTTTTTTTTAAATGCATCCCGTTTTCCTTAAAGGAAAACAGGATGCATTTAAAAAAAAAAACGTTTTCGTTTCATTTTTTAAGGGCAGGCAGTGGTCCTTTGGACCACTGCCAGCCCTTAAAAATATTTTGGAGCCAGCCACAAAGGGGAAAGGGTACCCTCGGGACCCCTTCCCATTTGCGACTTCATTACCACCCTCTTGAAGAGGGCGGTAATTTGCAAGTGTTTTGCGACCACAATTGCGGTTGCAAAACATTGATACATGGCTCTGCGGTCGCTATTAGGAAGGGAACGCCCCTTCCTAATAGCGAGTCGCAATACACTATTTTGCGAGTTGCAAATCATTTGCGACTCGCAAAATAGTGTAAGTACATGGCCCAGACTAAAATTGCATCAGCAAACGGGTCGCAAACCCGTTTGCGCATGCAATTTTACGTCGTACATCTGGCCCTCAGTGCCAAATTTGTAAAAGAAAGAGCGCAAATGCCCGAAATTCTGCTCAAAAGCCCTCATCGAGTGCAATTAAATGTCGGTGTACCTAATACTAAGACCAGTAGTCTTAAATCCACTTCATGCCCCTTTAATCCACTACCAGCCACTCACTGCCCGTTTATCTATCTTGTAGGCAGCCGCGGTCCGTGCAGGTAACAGCGGTGGGGCGGTGGGGCCGGGTGGAAGGGGATTCCGACGGACGATACAGAGGGAAAATGAAATAAATAATTAATTTTCCCTCTGCATCGTCAGTCGGAATCCCCCACAGCCGGCCCCACCGCTGTTACCTGCACGAACCACGGCTGCTTGTAGGTCCCTCCTTTCTCCCTTTAAGTCGAATTTGCTGTCTTTATGTTCATCCTTATTTAATATTTGTGCGTTTTTTCCTCTCTTGCTCTCAGTAATTATCTGACTACAAAAGTAGGCGACGGTCCCCGAAAATAAGTGCCACCGGCAACTACCGGCTCAAATTATGCATTAAGTATTCTTCACAAACGACGGCAAGAGTCCTTGAACGAGCCCTTGTCTACTTTAACATGCAGGATGAGTCTCCTAACCATGAACGTCTCTTCTTGTTTATATTTCCATTGCTTACTTCAGGATCAAAAATGCTTTTGGGCATTTCAGTGTTTCTACCTTTTTAGCAAAATGTTAAACATGCAAACATTATGCATGGTGACAACCAAGTTTCGGTTTCTTTTGGATGTGATTCTTCCTCGTTTTCCTAAATGTAACATTTTTGCAAAAGGTACGAGAAACATACATTTGAGAGATTTTAAGATGCACCGAATACCTGTTTGAAAATCAAACATTCATCATTTGGCTCTCTGACAGTAAATAGGTTAGGCTGGAATGGCAAAGCGCGTTCCTGAGATATTTTTCTGAAAAGCAATCTACCTAAAGTCCAGGAACGAACACAATTCACATACTGTGGACATCAACAGTGACGAGCGCCCCAGAGTAATGCGTTCCATTTTGGTTAGCTTGCCTCTGACCAAGTTGACAATATTTTCAATTTGTTGACTGCTCCTTTGTAAATAGGCTTGTAGTCCTCCTTTTTGAATTACGGCCTAAAAACGGTTACGCAGATGGAAATCGCAAATAATGGATTGCCTTATGCCAAACGTTTTATAATTCAGCTGTTGTCCTTTCATTTGCTATGCAGCAATAAGTGACTCGATTTGGCAAATAGAACTAGTATTATATTAATCAGTTCAGACACACTCAGGCGAAAATGAAGGCCATTTGCAAGATATGTTCTCTTGTTTAGAATTTACTACACATATAAAAACTCTTGCACAAAACACATCCATGCATTATCTAGTTTGACAGTCCGATTTATACACACGAGAATATTTTGTTTGAAGATGTGCTTGCTTTGGCATTTGATGTAATGGGTATGAAGAAGTATGGCATTACATATAAAATGTCTACAGCTATCTGCTTCCCAAACCCCAGATGCTCTTTCAAGACTGTCAATGAACCTTAGGTATGTAAGCAAAGAATCCTAGAATAACTTTATTAAATTTCACGGATGGTCTCTGTTATAAATTCAACTTTTTTTCCTAAATATACAACACTTTTGGAGCAGTTGTTATGGACGGATAGTAGAAGGATTTAGAGAAGACAAAAGTGTCCCTATTATGACTGGTAGTTTTGGATACCTCTTTACCCCCAGGTCCCTCCTGTCCTCGTCCCATTCATTACAAAGTGGAGATAACCATCTCCTGACAGAAAAAAAGAAGAGAGGAATGCTGGGACCCTAATCCCAGCCCCTCCCACTGGGAGTACATAAGCAGTACTTACCCAGCATTCCGCCTGTCCTTTTTTTCTGTCTGTCGACAGAATTGGGATGAGGTGCTGAAGCTGCTACTGCTGGGCTGGAGTGGCGTTTCTTCTTCCACACCCCGTCTGGCTGCCTGGCTGTGTGGACTGGGTGTCTGCTGGTCTGCCTCCCGGCCTGCTGGGCTTGCTGGGAGGCTTGGATAATTCCCAGCCGGCTCTTGCATGACGGCCGGCCCTTTGCGGCATTCTCGCTCTCTGCTTCTTCACTGGGGGTGCTAGTGTGGCCCCCCTTGGGGTCCCTTGGGCCGAGGTTCCTGGTTGTGTGGTTGGGTGAGCGGAGTCTGGGTGTCTGTCTGTGCTGGCTTCCACGGCTCCCGTTCCCGCTGTCTCCTTTTCGTTTTTGCTCCTGGAGTATTCCCCATGGCCCTGTTCTGGTCACGCCCTGGACCTTGCGGCGCTTGCTTTTGGTGCTGCTGCCTGTGTTCGAGTGGTGTGCTCCCTCCCGGTGTGCGTGGGACTCGTGCAGTCCTCGTGGCTGAGGCACCTGATTGGGTCTCGGTTTTTGGCTCCCCGTCTTGGTGTTCTGGCCTGGTCGTGGGCTTTCTCCTTGCCTGCCTCATCGGGCGTCTCGGTTTCGGCCGGTGTTCGTGCTTGTGCCGGCTCTGGGTGCCGGTGTTGTCCTCCGGGGTCTGCCTCCTCGTGTGGGGCTCTGGTTGGTTTGTTTCTTTGGCCCTTGTTTGGGGTCTGCGGTCGTGCTGCCCTGTGGGGGCCCCTGGGGGAGATGCTGCTGTTTCCTCGTGTTGAGGCCCACTTCCATTGTTTTGGGGTTCTTCGCCCCTTCTTTGGGCGCTGCTGTATGTTCCGGCTGCAGTGGTGGCTTTTACTGTTGCGGCGTCTGGTTCCTGTTTGCTGTGGGGCTTAGTTGTTCCTGTGGACTGTTCTCGTCCTCTCTCCGTGCCTCGCTTTGCCTGCCTTTTGTCATGCCTCTGGTGCTCCTGTGCTGCACTTTGGTTGTCTTCTGTGCCTGCTTTTGGCCTCCGGCCTTTCCTCCCTTGTCGCCCCTGCTCTGGTTTGCCGTCCGGGGTTGTGCTGGTTGGGCCTGGTTCATTCTTGTGCCTGCCCTGTTTGGCCAGGGTTTGTGGGGTTCCCCTGTGGATTGGGTTGTTCCCCCTGTGGTGGCTCCTTGGTTGGTGGCTTTGTCCCTCCGTTGGACCTTGTTCCCTGCCCTAGGGGGTTGGGTTGGTCCTGGTTCATCTGTGTTTTGGGGTCTGCCTGGGTGTCCGTGTGCTGTCTGCTCTGTTGCGGCTCTTCTAGCTGGTTTCAGCTGTGCTTGGGGCTGGCTGTGCTTTGTGCCTGCTCTGGGGTGTGTTTCGCCTGGTGTTGCCCCCCCTGGTTCTGGTGTCGGTGTCCTGGCTTGCGTGGTCTCTGCCTGTTGGGTGGCTGGCCGCTCTGCTGTCGGGTTCCTGTCCTTGCGGGGGTGCGGTGTTCCGGCCGTTGTGGCCTCTTGGTTGCGGCGGGCCTGTCTTGGCCTGTCCGTCCGCTCCTGTCTTCCTGCGTGCCCCCGTGGGCCTGCTCCCTTTGTGGGTGTTTGTACGGCGGTGCCCTCCCTGCCCCTGTCGGGGGGGAGGTGGTCTTGGGGTGTTTGCCTTGTCTCTGCGGCTGCCCGCCGGCCTGGCTGCTGGTTTCTCGGGCTCTGCGGCTGTGTTTTGGGGGGGGGGGCTTTTGCCTCTGTCCCTCTTCTTCATTCTGTTTCTGGTCTCTTGTCCCTCGGGCTGCCTCGCCGGTTGTATTCTCCCCGGGGCCGCTTGCTCTCCGCCTTCGGGTTGTATCGGGTGGGCCTGCTTGCGGCTCTTTTTCACCTTTGGCCTCTTCCGGTCCCTGTTCCCGTGTGGAGCTTTGGGGGCAGTTTGTCCACCGTGGACGCTGGGCTCCAGGTCTGGTTCTGGGGCTTTGTCTGCTGCCTCTGTTTTGGGCCTGCCTGCTGTGTTCTTGACCTGGGCTGTTGCCTTGTTGGGTTTCGGTCCTGTGTGGTCCGGCGGTTCTGTGCCGGGGGTTTCTGTTGCCCTCCCTGGCCTTTGCCTGTGTGTTGCTGGCTTTGGGCCTTCCCCGGGTATGCGTTGGGCGCCGGGTCCTTCGGTTCGGACGGGTTGCTTGGCTTTGGCCCTGGCTTCGCGTCTGCTTGGCGCTCGGTTGCCTTGGTTCTGCCCTGGGGGTTTTCTACCCTGCTCCGACCCTCCCTTGGTGTGTTGTTGGGCCGTGGAGTTTGTGGGCCTGGGCGGTCTGCTTGGCTTCCTCCCTGGCTTCTGTTGCCTCTCTGGCTTGGCTCGTTTTGGCCTCCCCTTGGTGGTTGGGGGTTTTGGGGTCATGGCCATTGGCCCTGTCCTGCTCCTTCCGGGCCTGTGTGGGTTCCGGGTTGTTGGTCACCGGTCTTGTGCTGGCCTGCCTGTTTGGGCGGCTGTCTGCCTGGTCTCTTTGGAGGCGTCTCTGGCTGGCTTGTTCTTCTGCTGTTTTCTGTTTGCTCTAGTCTTATGGCCTTGGGGGTTGTTTTCCCTGCCCGGGCTGCTCTGGTGTGGCTTGTCGGGCCCTGGTTCAGGGCCTTGTTCCCTGTAGGGCTTTTGGTCTCCTGGGTTTCTGGTCTCTGGCTCCTCCCCTGTCCTTTTCGGTTTGGCTGGGGTTGGGGTTGGGGTCTTGCTGTAGGGTCCTCCTGGTTGGTCTTTCGATCCTTCTGCTGTAGGCTTTGTGGGACAGCGTTCTGGGGGTTTCGTTCCTGTTTCCCCGGCTCCTTGTGTGTCTCTTGGCCTGCTCCTGCTCCTGGGCTCTCGCTTTTGCTCTTCCTCCCTGGCTGGGTGCTTGTCGGTTGGCGGCTCTGGTGGTTGGTGCTGGCCTTTCTTTCCTGGGGCCTGGTCCTCCTCTGTGGGGTTTCGGGGCCTTTGTCCTCTGGGCTCTCTGGGGGCCTGGTCTTTCTGGTTGGGGTGGTCCTGCCCTTGGTTGCTTCTTGGTTTTGTACCCTTGCCCTGTTGCAGTCCGGTGTTGGGTTTGTCCTCTGGTTGGCCCTTTTTCCCTTCATGCCTGGTTGTGGCGGGGACTGTGGGGCCTTCCTTTCTTCCCCTTGTCTTTGTGGGGTTGCTCCCTTTGGGTTGCTCCCTTTGACTGTTGGGGTTTTCTTTCTTTTCTTGCTGGGGGCTCGCTCTGTGTCTGGGTTGCTGCCGGGAGCTGTGTGTCTGCCTGGGGGTGCCTGTGGTTGTCGGCCTTTTTGGTCGGGTGGGCTCCCTTGGGCGTGTCCTGTTGGGGCTTCGTCTTCTCTAGCCTGCTGCGTTACTGGGTGTTTCTGGCCTTGGCGCGTGTTTCTCTTCTGGGGGTTTTGCCTTTGTGGTTTCTTTGGGGTATTTCCTTTTTGGCTTCCCCTTTTATGGCTTGGTCGCCTTGTTGGCGTCCTCCCCTCGGCTTGCTGGTTTTGAGTTTCCCTTTTGTTGGCCTGGGTTCTCTGTTTCCGGTTTTTCGGGTTGGCTGCCTCCTGGTTGTCACTGTTGCCTTCTTTTTTCCTTGGGCCCGGTTTCCGGTCCTTGGTTGTGTCCCTGCTGGCCTGTGCTGGCTTGCTGGGCGGTGGGGCCGCTGGCTCATTTCTTTTTCGGGTGGCCTCCTAGCCTGTCCTTTGTTGTGGGTGACTCTGTGGGTGTTTTGTTTGGTTTGTTGTCCCCCTTCCTTGTTCTCTCGGGGGGCTCCTGGTATGTCCTGGCTGCCCTCTGTGGGTTGTCCTCTTCTTCCTCTTGGTCGTCTCCCGTTTGTTTAGTTGGGTGCGTCCCTGCTTTGGTGGGGTGCTTTCCTATCTGGATGCTCTGCCTCTTGTTTTCTGCGGTTCTCTCTTTTGCTTCCCATGGGTGCTGCCTTGGTGTGGTTGCATGGGTATGCTTGAGGGTTTTGGAAGGCCGGGTTTCTGCTTTGGTATTCTCCACTTTATAATGAATGGGACGAGGACAGGAGGGACCTGAGGGTAATCCTCTATTACTTACCGCTAATATTCATTACTCCGGGTCCTGTTGTCCTCGTCCCATTCATACGCCCCGCCCTCCCTCCTTGACGGCCGGCCTTCCTGTTGGGGGCTTGGTAGTCCAGGCGGAATGCTGGGTAAGTACTGCTTATGTACTCCCAGTGGGAGGGGCTGGGGTTAGGGTCCCAGCATTCCTCTCTTCTTTTTTTCTGTCGGGAGATGGTTATCTCCACTTTGTAATGAATAACACGAGGACAACGGGACTCGGAGTAATGAAGATTACCAGTAAGTGAAAGAGCATTCACAGGTCTATTGGTGATCCAGTGGGCCTTGAAACATGTGCATAAGTTGGTAAGTTGTTTTGAAATCGATTTGTCACTGAGGAGCCACCTGAAAAGAGCCTTTGGTGCCAAGCAGTTATGCAAACAGAGATATATTTTTAAACTTTAGCATTGGGCAATTAATGATGTTAACTTAAAACATGTAAAAAGTACGGCAAATATTCTGCATGAAAAGGGAGAGCGGTATAGGTTGGGTGGGAAAACGTAGAATGTCACAAAAGTAAAGCGTTATAGTGTGGGTCGCAAAGTATTTTTCCTGCAGACCACTGAGTCTTGGTTTTAATTCTAGGACTATTTCCCTAATTAATAATTTACAGATAATCGTATAATACTGGAAGCCCCAATATCATCCTTTAATATTTACAAGTATAGTTGCAGGTGAATCTGCAGTGATTTATTTCCTTTGCGTATTATTTTAATGTTTGTATTCATGTAGTGCAGACAGGCTACACGAGCAGCAGATCAATTTACAGATAAACAGAAATATATTAAAAAAGAGAAAGAATAATAGGAGGAAAGAATTTAAAAGCAATCGGGATACTAGAGTGAAACTGAGGTGCTCAGGGATGTGACCAGATATTTTACCGTTGTGAACAAGTGTAATTTCTGCCTCCTCCTTATTGTAGACAGTTGCCATTAGCGCTTAGGTCTTCAGGAAAACTATTGAAGAATCTCAGGCTAGACATGAGAAGGCCTTTTTCCGGGTCTTGGAATTTACTTGCAGTATATCCAGAGTCTGCATTTCTAGGTGATCATATTGTTGTGCTAGCTGTTCCATCAAGTTATCACCTACTTTAGTCCTGCACAATGTCAGCTTACACCTTTTATTGCTGTATTAAATCTCTAACCCATTTCTTTCTTGGTTGGACAACATAGGGCGAACCAAATTGAAAAACGTGGGGACATTCTTTCAATCCTTTCAATTCTTGATCTGGATAGTGTTACTTGCACATTGCAAAATAACTACTGTATCAATCTCCTATTCCCAAATTTAGATCAAGGTACTGGTGCATTTATGAAACATTTGATTTCCAACATTGCTTTTTAATAGATATGATCATAAAACCTTTCTCTTCATCTAAAAATCTTTTTTTTTAAATATTATTATTTAACAATACATCGCTGCTTGCATTTCACTTTTTAAAATGGAAGCTACTGTTTTTGGTTGTCAGTGCTCCACTGTTGTGGTTTGCTTACAGCCATAATACAAGGAGCCTCTGCACCCTCCTATTACTTCTGTCTTGCCTATAATCCCCACTTAGATACAATCACTGAATAGAACTCCCTGTTTAACTTTGCATCATGTTCCTTGATCTGAAGCAAACAAAAAGATGAAACGCTTTTCTTGATCTATCCCGGACATAAAAAACAAGTTGCCTCTTTTTGTATTTCAGTCGCGTTCTAGTAATCAGATGGTGTCCTGTTCAGTATATCAAAGAAGGTCAGCCGGTGTTTATGGGATGTAAAGACCAGACCTTATAAGTAGCTCTTAAGAGGGTTAAATGCTGTTCCTCCTCTCTAAGTAAGCACATCACAGACGCATCCTTCCTATTGAATTATCATAATTGTACCATCCTTTTCATGACTATATCCTCTCAAGTGTTTTTTTCACTTTGTGGACACCTTGTTCGTAGGTGTGTGAGAATTTGGTAACCCCACAAAAAAAGTCCTTAGGAAACCTGCTATACTTTACCAGGTATAGAGCACAGGAAACTCCTAGTTGTCTTACATCCCACAGGTGTTTGAAAAAGCAACACGTTGCACCTCACGCTCTAAATAACTGATCAAATAGAATAGGAGGTTCTATGACATCACAAGAACTATCACACAAAATGATTGGACTCTTGGACCAGGAACTGAGTACAGCAATAGATACACTCTAGACAAAAGTGACAAATTCTCATTTCGTGTCAAGGATGCAGGTAGAATCGCTTTGTTTGGGGGGGTGAGGAACCAATAGCCACACCGTTACAGTTCTCATTGAAGATTCCAACATGAAGATGATCTTCTGGGCTAACTATAATGGCACTGTGTTCCTAAAAATAGAAAAATCTCCATGATAATGAAAATGCCTAGTTGGGCGATATTTTCTTTAAAAAACACCTTAAGAACATAGGTTACTTAAGATCACAGATTGTGTTGCATTTGGAGATGCAATTCACTAAACAACTCATACAAGTGAGATAAAAGGCCTATGATTCTGAATACGTTTCAGCATTTTGGAATCTCATTTGGAGGTCTTCAAATGAATATATAAAGAAAGTAATATTTGATGATGAGAAGTGCTCTAGTATAAAATAATGCAATCAACGCTCGAAATCATTATAAAAAATACATTTTTTAAACGAAATCTAAAAAAAGAATCTTCTAACAAAATTTATGACGTTCTAGTTTGAGGGTCAATAAAAGGGATTGACCAAAATGTCTAAGTCTGCAACAGTATATTTTGGAGAGTGGCAGAAAGCATAGAATCACACGATTTCATTTTGGTTAAAAAAAAATTCTGAGACTTCCATGGGTGATATTTCGAAATAATAAATCACTTATATAAAATTGACTGAAAGGAAGTTTACAGTTCAGTTTCTTTAACAAGCTAATTATGTCATTCATACAAACGTTGGCATCAGAGGTTTCTGATATGTGCTGATCCATATCAAATAAAAAATCTATTGATGTAAATATGTGATCAACAGATCAGGTATTCAATGTTAAGCTGTTGGCAAAGCAACCCACCCCAGTTCAAAAATAGGTAAGTTTAGTTTCTTATGCCATGCGGTGCTGGAGAGCATGGGAAAGAAGTTGGAGAATGAGATGAATAAGTATTCCTGGCAAAATAGGAAATAGAAAAATGAAAGGGGAAGCTGAGAGAGGTTGATAAACATAGGCCTACATTTATGATGTCACAATCTAAAGTTGGACAAGCGAAATTAACAAAATGTCTGCTTCACAGAGAGGGAAATGCTGGCTGCCCAAATGATAGGTAAATTAGAAAAAATAAAAAGGCAAATGTTTTGCAATACCCATTTTTAAGGATTGTTTTATGATGGAATCTTTACTGCTTGATCATATTGTTAGCATCTTTGAATATTTAAATGGTAAAAATATGCTCCATTCCCAAAACTCTGGGGCATATTTACAAGAACTTAACTCCACCATAGCGTCAATTTTTTGACGTTACGGCGACTTTTTTTAACGCCTTATTTACAAGTTGCCACTAACTGCAGTTAGCAGCACTTTTCCAGTGTAAACGTGAATTTTCAGGATCGCCACTTCTGTTAGCGGGACTTAACGAAAATGAGATGCAAGGCAGGCATTCCTGTGTAAAAACTGCAGCTAAACACACTTCGCGATATTTACAATGAAATTCCCATACGTCGACAACCCCCCAAAACTGCCGCTAAGTCCAGTTAGCGGCAATTTTCTAACGTCAATACTTACCTGGTCTTACAAATGGTGCAAACACACCTGTATATAAGGAAGACAATCCCAGACCCTCTTTGGCAACCTCAATGACGCCCTGGAGGTACTACACTTGCAACTTGGAGCCTCAAGAACACCAACACCACCACCACAGAGGCAGAGCTGCAGAAGAGAGCGGGTCTGCCACCAAAGGATCACCCTCATACACCTCTGGCCAGAGGAGGTGATAGCTCATTACAGGCTAAAAAGGTCTCCACCCTATGCCTTACTCAACCAGATAGCGCCAAGGCTGCAGGCTACATCCAAGCGCACACTAACATCCCTATGCAGACCAAGCTACTTGATGTGCTGCACATGTTGGCCTCAGGCACCTTCCAACCCACCAATGCCAGAGTAGCCGGAGTATCCCAGGCATCCTTCTCCAGGTTCCTCACCACTATCTTGGATGCCATCATCAGCCTGATGCCACAGCATCTACGCTTTCCCAACACTGCGCAAGAACAACTCGCTAACAAGCAAGGCTTCTATGCCATTGATGGTTTTCTACATGTGTTGGGGACAATCGACTGCACCCATGTGCAACTTTTGCCTCCTGCGGACACTACACACGTATACCACAACAGGAAGCACACATACTCGATGAATGTGCAGGCAATTTTTGACCATCTTGGAGTGTTCATCAATGTCGTCGCCAAGTATCCAGGCAGTGTGCATGATTCCTACATCTTCCGCCAATCTGCCATCAACCAGCAGTTCCAGAATGGCATCTATGAAAATGGACTGCTTGTTGGTAAGTACAAAATGAACACACCACACACCTCAAGTCACCCAATCATGTAGCTCAACTATGTGAGAATGCACATGTAGGAAAATGTACTCTGGTGCAAAATTAATACCAGATGCACAAATGTAGACAAATAAATGTGTGTTGTGTGGGAACACACGTGGCAATATCCATGGGCTGCCCCCAGCTCGCGTTCAAGCGGATTCAAAGTTACCATATGCCCAAGGCCATGAATAGACATGTGCGTTGACTTGACATGTCCCAGTAAGTAGAGTGCACCAGGTAGCAGTGCTTCTGCGTCTCAAACAGTGATCGACCTGGATTGCAAGGGGGATGCAACAAACCCACAATAAGTACAACATTTAGCATTCAAGTACTTCCAGATGCCAGCTACCCTCAGTACAATAACTCACAATGATGGCTATTGCTGCTGCACATACATACTAATGTGCAACGGGGGCAAAGGGGGCTCTTTTACCAGCCCCTTGCGCCACCGGTGCGTCATTAACAATATGTACATAAGTGACGTACCGTTGGTGCAAGGAGCTTGTAAATAACCCACAGGGTGTACTGAGGTACCCATACATCCTGACAGTTACAACATGGAGGTATTACACAGGACCTGGCCAATGGCATCATAGAGATGTGTAGTCTGTGAAGTATAGGCCAAGTCAAAATAACTTTATTCGGTTTTCAGAAAAAACCATAAAAGTACATAAAATCGACAATACAATTTGTAATTACCATGGTCTTAAACAACATGGGAGAGAATTCATACAATTCAATTATTAAAAAAGAGTAAAAACAAGATAAAAAGAATATAATCCTTAAGATTCAATCTTAAACAAGGCACTTAAAAGGTACAGTATAGTTCCAATTAATCTAGATCAGTTACAACTACTAATACCGTTTTCTGATAGCAATTGCCACTTTAATAAAATTAGAAACCCAATACATATATCAGAAGTGGCCAAAGAGTGTAAATGATTAAAACTATCAATAGAAAAACATGGCCTGATTTTTTTTAAGATCGGGACTAAAAATGTTCTTCTAGGCTCCTTGTAAAGGGTGCAAAAAAGCATAAGGTGCAATGTGCTTTGGGCTGCCAAATTGTCACAAGGGCAGAACACCAAATTGTCCGTCCACTGAGCTTGTTTCGGAAAAGCCGCTAAAAAATGCAGGGCCAGCAAACTAAATCTTGTTAGGTAAAAACGAGTGTGAGTATTTGTAGAAAACGTTAAATAAAATTGCTGTTTGACAGGGAATAAACAAAGAGGGCCTGCTACCCCCGGTTGAGAGCGACGCATATTTGCCCTAGCAGAATGCGCATCTTTTATGATTCTTTTCGCATTCTCATGGATACTGACTGGGCAATCAAAATAGTGTCCCAGGCCTAATTTCTGAAGTTATCCCTGACAAATCGAAGCCAGGGGATAGCTAATGCACCATCAAGGTTAAGGCAATCTTTAACAATCTCGCTAGTAAATACCAGCTCTTCCGATAACCAAATGTTGGCCCATAAAAGTAAAGGGCAATATTTATACAATCTTCAACAAAGTCAAGCCCCACCTCATAATGGCAAAAGTTTGTGGGGGCACCATTTGGAACCATCAGTAATCTTTTGATGAATTTATTTTCCATAATTTGCAACTGGCTACTGTTATGGTACCCCCAAACACCTGCCTCATATGTTGCCACCGCGACACATTTGGCTGAAGTATAGGCAATTCAATGTCAGCGATGTAGGTAAATTGCATGTACCACAACATGTTGAAGTAGAAGTAGAAAGCTGCACAATAGACACAAAAAAAAGCCTTCTCTGCAAACAAATCCGGCCAAAATACTAATGGACACCTCTCTCCATTTTCTGTTCCAGCTGATCAAGGATATGCACTGTCACCATGGGTGATAACCCCCATAAAAGTGCCCCACACACAGGCCCAGAGAGACTATAATGTGGCACTGGAACGGACATGGGCCATCGGGGAACGGACCTTTGGAGTCCTCAAATCCAGGTTACGTTGCCTTGACATTTCGGGGGGAAGACTCCTGTATAGGCCTGAACTGGTCTGCAAAATAATACTGGTGTGTTGTCTTTTGCACAATATATGTGTACGGACCAACACACCTCTGCCAGAAGACCAGGAAGAGCTGGACAATCCGGAGGATGGGCAGGATGAAGAAGGCGATGCAAGATAACCCACTGCTTTTACAGCTGCAACCTCAAGGAGGGATGCCATCATCCAGAACTTTTTTTCATAATCCCAAATAGCAAATGTCTTGTTACAAGCATTTCTTTCAACAAAAGGTTCCAACTTGTGATTTTGCACAATAAAATATCACTGCAACAATGTATTGTAGGCTTAGTTTGTGACTTCAGAAGGGGAACAATCATGTAAAGTAACGTCAGCAAAACAACAGTGTCACACAGATCACTTACCTAGCAGGGGATATGACAGCAACTAAAGTAAGACTGTGAATGGGACAATGTTTTGGGCATCTGAACTTCTGACTGCGTATGGTTTCTCACTGAGAATTAAAAAGAGCATGTTGTGTGTTCTCCTCAGCACAATCAGATCTGTTTCCACACAAGAGCGTAGTACAACATACAATGTGTGTCTGATGCATCAGTGTAGCTGGGCCACACAGTCCTAATCCAATCTAAATTTTGTTAACACAACATCTCTGTGTATTCTGTGCCACAGGAAAAAAGGTAACAGACAAAAGTCACAAAAGTACATGACAATGGTGGACTGGATCAACTTGCGGGTGTGGAGGATGAAGATTCAAAGGGTAGTACAGCCAGACTTATGGATGTAACAATACAGTGCAGGGAATGCTTTCAAGAACAAACATACCCATCCATTCAACATTAGCAAGTGACACTAACTCACTAGCTGACACATTTGTCACTGTAATGACAAATAAGCACATCTTGCATCACGAACACTGTGCATGATTCATCACAACACTACACTAATCTAACAATGCTATAGTTTCATACCCACAAACAATGACACATAGACCAGCCATGGGACATCTGGCAAGGCATCAGCAATCAACTATGTGTATGTAGGAGTATAGACTGTCGTGTCACCAACTCCCCAGGATCGGAACGATGCTCGAAAATGGTCCACCTCTCGACAGCTTCAAGTCTGTATGCTGTTATAGCACAGATCAGTGAAGTGATTGAGCGAGGGAAGGAAAGGGTGGGGACAGCGGGGAAGGAGACCTGAAATGACAGCAAATAATGATCCTATTAGTAACAGGTTGACATTTGTTCTATAACATATCACCACTATGTGATAATCAAATACCTGTAAAGAAAAAGAACATGATCGTGTCTGAGGAGCCCTTGTATTTATTCCTGTTCCTATTACTCAGCATAGGACCAGAATCATAAACCTTCTGGCAAGGACACACTATGGAGAATGCGAGGGAACACAAAGAAGATGTACAATATGAGTAGGATAACCTTTCTATTGAGTCATGTATATCCTTCAGCAATCATAATCTACTAGCGGACGGCAAACATACCCATTTATCACCAAGCCTGACTTTACAGGGTAGTAAGAGTTAAGGACAATGACTCTTCGACAATCCCCTGTTATTGTGGGCGGCCTGAATGCAGAGAAAAAATACAAAATCATACATATAGATCACATATGCAACAACGTGGATTATAACTCACTTGGCTTTCAGTGAAATATATATCTATATGGATATCGTGAGCAAGTTAAACACTGTTAACTGCCAAACTTCATCAGGCTTTGATGCACAGTTCCAAATAATACACAGGGAACACACAATCAACGAATAAACAAATAACATAAAGCGTATACAAATGCCTTATGCCAGTCCGGGCACTTGAAAGGCCAATGAACGAATGTTAATGGTTCCTCAACATGCAGGTATTCCTATCACCTGCATGAGACATCAAACGTGTGTCTCTCCAACAGGGAGGAACACCGCAATATTTAAATGAGGCAAAATGCTATAGAATTGCCGGTATCCCTGCTACCTGCATGAGACGACAGACGTGTGTCTCACCAACAGGGAGGGACACCGCAATAAGAGATTGAGGCCGAAAAGCCTCCAAAGCAAGGTTCTTGAGAGTGCGTAGCAAAGTTATACTTGGCCAAAGAACCGGGTCTGTAAAGAGCAGGAAATAGTGGTGTATCGACACCCTTACCGGACCCCCACAAGATAAGGAACGGAGCGGCTCACAACAAAACGTCTGTTGCTTCTCACGAGTAACTCCAGGAATAATCGGCAACGCTGCGGGGAAGCGGAAGAGCTTATGAATCCTTCTGCTTTCCCTGACGGCAGTGTGCACCCCGCAAGGAATCATGGGAACTGTAGTCTTGTTCCCGAGACGTCCTCGAGGACGCATGGGGAGCGCCAGGAAAGGAAATGCGCTAGCGTCTCGAGGTGAGACAGGGTTCATGAAGGCTGGGAGGGGGGAATATGACATAGACATGGCAATGTAATGGCCAGAAAGTGTTGATGTCACATGCACAAAAACATGAGTGTGGCTTGGCAATGAATGTGGAGAACTAGCTATATCCTCATCTCATCACACTTACTCCGTTTTGACACCTCCAAGACATAGAACCAACATACACATGAGTGAAGTGCAATAGGGAAAACAATAAGTACTGCCAAAACATGCAAGTAACATAGAACCAATTACATTAGGAATGGTCATTGTATTGAGTAAGACGGACCACAAAAAACATGGTAGCACCATTAAGTTGCATCACCTCTCACTGGACGGCCACTATAATTTTACAAATGTCAATTGCATGATGTGTGTAATCTAGGGATTAATCACAACTCCACCATGCCAAATATCCCAACATTTGCAGGTACAGTTAAACACAAATACGACCATGCATCTAAAATGAACTGGCCATGTCACATACGATTGTACCTTTCAAGGAATGTACAAAATACTCTTGAACACACATCATTGCGCTAGATGGCTAGGCACCATGCATGGCATATGTTGCAGTCCAGTGTTGCCAACCAGCCCCTCTCCTCCAGTCAGGTGTATACTAGACAGAAAGCCTCGTCCAGATAGCACCAAGGAAAATCCACCGTACACCCAAGAGCTCAATAACATGGGGCGAGGAAAAGCTGCACCACCCGGTTGCCGCCTGAATGCCAACTTTAGCAAGCAGATTACATGTTCCACATTGCTCACGGAAATCTGGGTGGCACAAGCAGTGTGCCCACAGCTTTTGGCCAGATACCACCCCTGTGCCTCCTCCGCTCCACACCCAACCATCTCTTAGTTGCCTAGTCACAGGTCCCCTGCCACACAAGACTTGTCGAGGTCAGGGGCCTCACCCTCCACAGCTAACGGGCAGCACAACCTAATCCGGCACGATGATGTTGAGAGGCGCAGCACAAAATAGGATGTTTCCCCTGTCACTCCAGTGTAGTGTTGGTGTGTGTCATGCAATGCAGACTACCCTTTGTTCCTAATCAGGAGCACCTTAATTGTTCACCACTACAAGGTGCACCATGCGGGCTTCTCATGTCAGCAATGTGTCTACATCTGACATGCCAGACTTTGCCACCAGGTAAGGCTCATTGCTGACGCATCAATGTCTACAGCCAAGGCCCACAGGCTTGTGCATGACGCAGGCACCTCCTTCGTCATTCTGCAGTAACTCTGAAGTACCTGTCTCAACCACTCCAGGTCTCATACAAAAGCACATTGTGGTCTCAAGTCCATGTGGATTGTCTGCGCTTACCGGCAGTGGACGCCATGCTGTTGCAAGGAGTGCGCTGAGTAAAGTGCTGCATTGCTGTTTCCAGCCAACAATGTTCTGTCCACCTGGGACATGTTTGTACATGGCTTTGAGTGGCTTGTTGACCTCTGCATATTTTGGTCATGGCTGCTCCATTCTGCATTCTGGTGCATACATTTCTTAAAACATCATCAGAAGTGTCTCTATAAGCTCTTGTAGCCTTCAGATGCTGAAAAGTGATGCAGTGCTTACTCACATCAAATATTTTGTCTGCTACCTGTCCAGCTGTCATATCATTTTCTCTTCTAGCTTCAAGATGTGCATCACTGTCACGCTAAATTGATGGGCAAATGTGTCTGACACAAGCTGATCCGTACGCCATGTAACGACGTATTGTACATACGTCGCTAACATGACAATGGGTCTGGTTGATAGACACCGTCCAAAAATATTTTCAGCTTTGCAACCTCTCAAACGCGTACAACCTCGCAAAATCATGCCCATGAATGCTTTTCCACAGCCAGTCGTAAATGTGCACATCTTTACCTCCAGCTAAGCAAATACTCAAATGCGAATGTGTGATCAAGCCTTCGCATTGTAGGCTGCATCATAAATCAGCAATTCAATTAGTAAATGCCTGTTGTTCATGTTCATGTGTGTTGCAAGCCCATTAAACAGGTACAGGCATCACAGCAATGTGTAATGTGGCAGTCACATATGTAGTCACACATACAACCTATGCTAACCATTATGACTACCTCTGATGCATGCATTTACAATCACACATGACTAGATGTGGATGGCCATCAATGTGAAGAACAAGTGCATGTTGACAGCTCTGGATTACTGATCTAATGACATATCAGAATGACTGAAGTCACCTACATAACACAGATCACATCCCATAGCCATATGGTGTTATTAGTCATGCAATATCATGAAATATGGTACATCTGATGATCAACTAGCGCTTAGTGTTAAAAGATTTGCCGCGTCAACACGTGAGCGATAATTTTTTTCATAACCGCCATTGAAAACACTTGCAAAATACATGTTACAACAATTAAAAGTCCCACTTAGCCCTTAGCAGCTAACATTTTCTCACTGAGTCTAAAAATGTGCTGCAAACGCCCAGGAAGTAATGTCAGTCTGCATCCTGTGTCATGGAGGAGTACTGTACACTTTCACTTTCTCTTTTAACCACACTGTCAGTGTCTGTGGAGAGTAGTGGAGGTGTTAGGCATTGTGTGCTGGTGTTGTTGTGGAAGAGAGTGGTTTTATGTCTGGTGTACTGTCCCTATTGTCTCTGTTAAGTCCTGTGTCTTAGTCTTTACCTGTTTTTTGTGTCTTGTTGAATATCTTGTCGGGTGTCTGTCCAAGGGCTATATTTGTGTTTCTTAAGGTTTTTGGGTTTTATTTTGCTATAGTGGGTTTAGTTGTGTGTCTGGAGATGGTGGGTGTGGGTAGAGAGGGCAGGATGTCAGAGGGGGCATTGGGGGGCTTCCTCTGGCTTTTTAAGTTTTTCTTACCACTGATGGTGAGAAGTGTGGGACGGGTCATGCAGGGCTATGATGTCCAGGTCTGGAAAGTGAGGTGGGAGCACTTACGCAGCCACATGATGTGGATCTTCGGGGTGGACAGGACTGTCCACCAATGGAAACTACAGATGGCAGGATTGTGTGTGAAGTGAGGGAGACCTCTTGGATCACCTGGGAATCATAGTTGGCAGGAAAGGTGGTAAGTACATGACAAAACTTTCATTTAATCACAGTGTGTTTTCTCTGTCAACAACTGTAGTCAGTGACACAATGTAATAAACGCTACAGGATGATGCCATCCATTTTTTACTAATGCAAAGCTGCCTAGCTCCAACGCAATCACACTTGCACCATTGTGCAAGTGTGCCTTTGTTGATGTGAATGATTGACCATGTGCAGGAATGAATTCCCTCCTGAACATAAAAAATCATGAAGTGCTGTATCACATTTCGCTGTGTGCTGCTCAGTGTAGCATACAAAGATAGTGGATAAGGAGATTTGTGTATGAGGACTTGCAATGTGCATGAAATGCCTATTTGAGCTGCACAATGTAGCACATATGGCAAAACACACAACCTGATGGACTAACTCGTCTATCCCATTGTGCAAGGCTCTAAGCATTTGTTAACAGTTACCAATGTAGGTGCAGGACCACATGTATGCCACACTTTTAAATCTGCTCAATTGCAATATGACATGGGTGTTGTTGTGTAATGTCCATCACAACACCCATTCCCATTGGAACACTTGCCACAATGTTCTTTGTGTAAGTAAGCCTTATACACAATGCGGGATCAGACCACGTCAATTAACTGAACATACCCTTGTGAACCATGCTAAGCACATATTGACTAGCCAACTTCTTGAAAATGACGTTGTGGCTGGAAATGGTGCCTTGTGAATGTGTCACTCAAGTTGTGTGTGCAAAATGATCATGTATAGCTCCAGGATTGTCTTGTAGTCCACAGGACTGCAATGGTCATGTATTGTGTGTCAGACAGGCAAAGCAGATCCCTTCATGTATGCAACATGAACGGAGACAGAACTGTTACAGGCCATCCAATTGAATGTAGATGAATTTGATAATGAACATGACACAAGTGAAAACTCATGTCTAATACAAATTCATGTTTTTTAATTGTCTCACAGCTGGAAGACCATTGCTAACTCTGGGGGACATTGATGCCTTCATGGACCCACACACCACTAGTGAGTGCCTTCCTCATATATGTTGATTTTTGTGAGAAGTGAAGATTTAATGGAAATGTTCCTGTATGTAGTTGAACACAGTCTGAGTGTGTAATACACGGAGCTCACCTCTAGAGTGATGGCGCAGCAGTAAATTAAGATGTATGCAAAATTTATGATGTTGTGATGGAGCACAGTATTTGCCTTCTTGACTTAAAGTTGCACATACCCAGTCTGTTCCATTCATCACTGCACCATATTAGCAAATATCCTGCTTATTACTGGGGTTCACCCTGTCATTGAGCAATTTTTAAAGCATCCCAAACATGTAGACCCTCTGCCACAAATGTGCAAGGGGGCCTGCTTTGGTGCTAGCCATAGCAAATGGACACTGTTGTGCATGCAAATTAGTGTTTGCACATCATCATGGCACCTTTTTAGCCAACATGCATTAGCAACATGTCAGAGCCGATTTGCCAAGATTTTTGTATGTCGATACACTACAACATCCATTTCAAAGGGTGCCCATCTGAAATATATTTCATCAGATGTTTGATCCTATGGCAACCATTGTGTCCCAAATTTTCTATTTTTTATTTGGATGCTGTGGCTGTGGGTGCTCATGCCAAGATAAATGCTGTATGCAACTGTGTGAGAAGTTGGCCTGGTATATGCTGTCCACTAATTAAAGTGGGCACCTTGCACCAGTCCAAACAACCCTTATGGTGATTAGGTCAAAGATAACCTTTTGAAAGCTATCCTAGTGGTAGCTATGGAGAGCAGCCTTCATGCTAAGTCTTGAAGGAATGTTAAGCACCTTGTTTTACCAGAATGCAACCTTATAGTACTGGTTAAATGAAAGGGAAACCACACAGTAGTTATAAAAATATGTGTTTATTATATATAACACTCTCTAGTATCCTCTACACGAGGATAAAACACAAATCAAATAATACAGTTGCAAAGAATCAAACGTAAGTAGCACAATACACAGTGGGCTCCCGGGGGAGACCAAACCATATACTAAATAAGTGGTATAAGAACCACGACTCGGGACTAGACCTAGTCTAGAAGGTGTAGAATCGCTGGGACCCCAAGGAACCACCCAAGGTGAGTGAATAGGGACCCCACGGAGGACAGGTGCAGTGTGAGAACACGACCGCATGCTCCGTACAATTCAATGGGAAAGTCGCGGGTTGGATAATCAGAGATTAAGGACCCTTTCCAGCAGATTACGAAGACAGCCCTTGGAACTTAAGGGTTTGGAGAGCCACCCCACCCGTGGATACCTTTGTACCAGAGTTACCTAACCCAGAGGAGCCGGGTGCATAGGTGCGAAGTGGCGTCGGAAACCCTCGTCGTTTTAAATGAATGTCGACAAAGTAATGCTGCTGCTGGAAGAAAGAAAAGTGTCCAGTGGAATCCAAACATGGATTCTAGATGAGAAGAACCTGAAAGCAGAGGGGACAGAGTCTGGGTCACTTTGGAGTGACCAGGGGCTCGGCAGACGAATGCCCCCCGAGGTCGGGTGCTTCAGGTGTGTTGATGGTGAGCTTGACTCTTCAGCTGCGAGGACCCAGAGATGTCTAGGATGACCAGGAGCCATAGGCAAGCTGCCCCACAAAGGATGTTGAGTGCTGCGGGGGTCGGTGTCAGGCTGGAGCACCAATCAAGCCTTGGCAATGGCAACAACGTAGATGGTCAAATTCAGTGTTGATCTGGCCCAGCAAGGACCAGGAGACTCACCACAGCAAGGGGAGTCAGGGCAGGCCTGGAGCAACCAGGGTAGCCTAAATAAAGCAAAGTTGACCCTCAAGTGGACCCACAGGCCGAAGGCATAGGAGTCACGAGGGGACCTCAGGCGGTTTCACAGGATACCAGCTATCAGGGCACAGAGTGCGAGGATGCCAGAGTCCTTCTCAGAAAATATGCGCTGGGGTCAGGGCTACAAATGGCCCAATGCACGGAATTGTTGCACGACAACAAGCATGTGCTGCTGCAAATGGACGTGGTGCACAGGGGTACAGGTATACGGTCCCCACGAGGGCTATCTGCCTCAAAGTCAGTGAGAGGGCAGGTCAACTTCAGAGACCTTCAGAAACCCACCTCCTGTGTTGCTGGAGCCTTCGGAGTCAACAGGAGCTCAGGGTCAGCAAACCAGTCAGATGCATTACGGTGCCTGCATTTGCAGGGGAGTGACTTCTTCACTCCAAGGGAGATTCTTCTGTTGTCTTGGAGGTCCACAGGGTCCTGCACGGAGCCTGTATGGATCACAAATAGTGGCGAGACTGGGGACAGCCAGGGAAGACAAAGTCAAGCCCAAGGGAGGTCCAGCGAAGTCCAGCATGTCCAGACGGTCGAAGTGTAGTGGTATCTTCTTGCAGAATCTTGTCCACGTAAATCTAATGTCCTGTAGCCAGGTAACCCATTTTATACCCACGGGAAAGGGTTGGACAGATTCTTGGGACCCTCCTAGGGGAGGGACAGGACAGGGGGGTGGCTACACCCATGTCCTTTGTCCAGTTGCGCGCCAGAGCAGGAGCGGATGGCTCCCAGAACTGGTTTGAACTGGACTATGCACAGGGACACCAAGTGTGCCCCTCGTGCAGACTTTCTGGCACTGAGACAGTGCACCCACCCAGCCCCAATACACTAAATCCTGTCTGGGAGGTGGTAACACCTCCCTGTGGCGGGATGCCTATTGTGCTGCCTTCCCCTGCTCGAGCTTGGCTCAGCAGCAGGAGGGCAGTCTGTGGCTGGTAGCATCCATTTTGTGCTGTTAGGCTCGAGAAAGTTGGTACCGGTAGACTTAGGTACCCCCAGAACCTCGGTTCTGAGGGGAGGACTCATACCTCCCACGCCAGTTACTGGTGTGGAGGTATGATTCCAAGGTGTTTGACACCAAACACGACATACTTCGTTGCAGTCGTTTTCGAGATAGCATTTACCGCGAGGTTATAATGCACCTCTACCTATATGTCTGGTAGTATCACGTACAGCCCGGGAGAATGGTCTCCGAAGACTGCAGAGGGGCCCTGCTCATGCAGGAGCACCCTCTCACGCAAAACCCAGCACCCTGCCTTCAGGATTGTTAAGGCCTGCTATAGGGGTGACTTACAAAGTTTTAAGTGTAGTGATATATATAGATATAGTGAACCTATATCTTAAGTAAGTGGTGCCATCACCAACTTACACAGGCTGCAGTAGCAGGCCTGAGGTTCCATTTTGCATGGCCTCTCATGGGTGGCATAATACATGCTTCAGCCCATGGGAGGCCTCTGGGGTACCTATGCCCTGGGTACATGGGTACCATATACTAGGGACTTATAAGGGTACCCCAGTATCCAATCTGGAGTGTACCAAAGTACATATGTTGCAATTTAAGGGAGAAAGCAGATAGGCTGGGGTCCTGAATAGCAGGATCCCAGCCAGACTAGTCAAAACAGTGGGTGCAAAAAGCAAAAAGTGGGGGTAACCATAAGAAGCAGATCCTACTTTCCTACACAACCCCTCCAAACAAAAGGAGATGAGACTAACCTTGCCCAGTTGAGTCTTCATGTTCTAAGTGGAAATATCTGGAGAGTCCATCTGCATTGGCATGGTTACTCCCATGTCTATATTCCACTGTATAGTCCATCCCCTGTAGGGAAATGGACCACCTCAAAAGTTTGGGGTTTTCACCCTTCATCTGTTTTAGCCACAAGAGTGGCTGGTTGTCAGTCTGAACAATGAAGTGAGTTCCAAACAAGTATGGCCTCAACTTCTTCAGAGCCCAAACCACAGCAAAGGCTTCCCTCTCAATAGCTGACCAACGTTTCTCTCTGGGGGTCAGCCTTCTGCTAATAAAAGCTACTGGCTGATCCTGACCCTCTGCATTTAATTGTGATAACACAGCCCCTACTCCCAACTCAGATGCATCAATTTGAACAATGAATTGTTTGTAATAATCAGGACTTTGCAGAATGGGAGTAGTGCACATGGCCTGCTTGAGGTCATCAAATGCCTTCTGACAGCTAACTGTCCACTGAACTTTCTTGGGCATTCTCTTTGATGTCAGGTCATTCAAGGGAGTCACTATGGACCCATAGTCCTTGACAAATCTCCTGTAATACCCAGTCAGGCCCAAGAAAGCTCTGACCTGAGTCTGGGTAGTTGGAGCAACCCATTCCATTATGGTCTGGATTTTGCTCTGCAATGGTTGAACCTGGCCTCCACCCACAAGGTGGCCCAGGTACACAACCTGACTCTGCCCTATCTGGCACTTAGTGGCCTTGACAGTGAGGCCTGCCTTTTGCAAGGCCTCCAAAACATTTCTCAGGTGGACCAGGTGATCCTCCCAGGTGGAACTAAAGACAGCAATATCACCTAGATAAGCTGCACTATAGTCTTCCAGGCCTGTGAGAACTATGTTCACCAACCTCTGAAATGTGGCAGGTGCATTCTTCAAGCCAAAAGGCATCACCACAAATTGGTAGTGCCCCCTTGGGGTTGAGAATGCTGTTTTTGGCTTGGCATCCTCAGCTAGTCTGATTTGCCAGTAGCCAGCTGTAAGGTCAAAAGTACTCAGAAACTTGGCTGAGGACAAAGTATCTATGAGTTCATCTGCCCTTGGAATAGGATGAGCATCAGTCCTAGTGACTGCATTGAGTCCTCTGTAGTCAACACAAAACCTCATCTCTCTCTCTTGCCATCCTTGGTGTGAGGTTTAGGTACCAAGACCAGTGGACTAGCCCAAGGACTAGTTGAGGGCTCAATGACTCCCAATTCCAGCATCTTCTGGACCTCAGTCCTGATGCAGTCACTGACATGGTCAGGTTGTCTGTATATTTTGTTCTTTACAGGTAGGTTTTCACCTGTGTCCACTTCATGGGTACACCAGGTGGTCTGACTTGGAGTCAGTGAGAACATTTGCCTAAACTGATTGAGGACCTTCCTGCAATCAGACTGTTGTTGCTCAGTGAGGCTGCTTGCCAAAGCTACACCATCTACTGAGCCATCATCAGGGTTCTGTGAGAGGAGGTCAGGGAGTGGGTCACTCTCTTCCTCCTGTCCCTCATCAGTAGCCATGAGCAAGCCCATGTCTGCCCTGTCAACATAAGGCTTGAGCCTGTTCACATGGAGCACCCTGTGGGGGCTCCTGGGAGTTCCAAGGTCCACCAAGTAAGTGACCTCTCCCTTTTGCTCAAGTATTGTGTGGGGTCCACTCCATCTGTCTTGGAGAGCTGCTGGGGCCACAGGCTCCAGCACCCACACTTTCTGTCCTGGCTGGTAAACAGTCAAGACAGCCTTTTGGTCATGCCAGGCCTTTTGCAATTCCTGGCTAGCCTCAAGGTTTTTGGATGCCTTCTTCATATACTCAGCCATCCTGGAGCGGAGACCAAGTACATAGTCCACAATATCCTGTTTAGGAGGTTTGAGAGGTAACTCCCATCCCTCCTTCACCAGACACAGTGGACCCCTAACTGGGTGACCAAACAAAAGTTCAAAAGGGCTGTAGCCAACCCCTTCTGTGGCACCTCTCTGTAGGCAAAGAGAAGGCAGGGCAACAGAACATCCCATTTTCGCCTGAGCTTTTCTGGGAGTCCCATTATCATGCCCTTTAGGGTTTTGTTGAATCTTTCAACCAACCCATTGCATTGAGGATGATAGGGTGTGGTGAACGTGTAGTTGACACCACACTCTTTCCACATTGCAGTTATGTAACTAGACATAAAGTTAGTGCCTCTGTCATTTAAGACCTCCTTAGGAAAACCCACCCTGGAGAAAATCCCCAGGAGGGCCCTTGCCACCACAGGTGCTGTGGTGGTCCTAAGG
This sequence comes from Calotriton arnoldi, assembly GCA_963921515.1. Taxonomy (NCBI): domain Eukaryota; kingdom Metazoa; phylum Chordata; class Amphibia; order Caudata; family Salamandridae; genus Calotriton; species Calotriton arnoldi. Next base: position 1,528,270 of record CAWUFW010002155.1, on the reverse strand, counting down.
GGAATAGCTTCTGGATACCTGGTAGCATGGTCCACCACCACCAGGATGTAAGAATGTCCAGATGCTGTTGGAGGGTTCTTGGGACCAATTATGTCAATCCCAACCCTCTCAAAGGGAACCCCCACCACAGGTAGTGGTATCAGGGGGGCCTTTGTGGTACCACCTGCCTTACCACTGGCTTGGCAAGTGATACAGGAGCGACAAAACTCCTTTGTGTCCTCTGACATATGAGGCCAGTGAAAGTGAGGGACAAGCCTGTCCCAAGTCTTGCTTTGGCCTAAGTGTCCTGCTAGGGGAATGTCATGTGCTAGGGTGAGTAGGAAGCCCCTAAACTTCAGAGGTATAACCAACCTCCTGGTGGCACCAGGCTTGGGGTCTCTACCCTCTGAATATAGAAGTCCCTCATCCCAATAGATCTTGTGAGATCCACTGACATTCCCTGCAGCCTCAGCAGCAGCTTGCTGTCTGAGGGGTTCAAGAGAGGGGCAGGTTTGCTGCTCCTGACTCAGTTCTGCCCTGGAAGGGCCCCCTGTCCCCAAGAACTCAACCTGGTCAGGTTCAAGTTCCTCTGGGACAGTTCCTTCATAAGGCCTGGGATCAACTTCCTCAAAAGACTGATCCTCTTCCTGAGCCAGGGGGGAAGACTCAGCCTTACCCCTCCTGCTCCTCTTCTTGGAAGGCACCTGGTCCATCATTTCAGGATCCAGGGCCTGCTCAGTGGCTTTCAGTTTGGCCTGTGACCTGGTCACAGCAAACACATCTGCAGTGATGCCCAACATTGCTGCATGAGTCCTGAGTTCCACTTCAGCCCAGGCTGAAGTCTCCAAATCATTGCCCAACAAGCATTCCACAAGGAGGTCTGAACTTACCACAACCTTCTTAGGGCCAGTTACCCCTCCCCAGGTGAAATTAACAACTGCCAAGGAATGGTCTGTCCTGACATTGCTAGCATTGGTCACTTGGTACATCTCACCAAGTATGATCTGGTCAGGGTCCACAAGATCTTTTGTCACCATTGTGACACTTGCACCTGTGTCCCTGTATGCCATGGCCTCCTTACCATTTATTAAAGGCTGTTGTCTGTACTTGCCCAGGTTACTGGGACTTACAAATAAGGAGGCAATGTCCATGCCTCCATCACAGACTAGAACAGCCTGAGCTGGAGTTCTGACTAGGCCAGAACCCACCTCAGAGCCCAAGGTTAACCCCACTATTCCCTTGTTCTGTGTACCACCACTTGAAACTGTGCTAGGGGGAGCAGTTGCCTTAGGGGCAGTGGTGGTAGGAGTAGAATCCTTGGCCCTTGGACAATTGGCATCTTTTGTCCAATGGGTTTTCTCTTTACAGATATGACACCAAGGTTTCCTTTTGCCTTTTCCCTTGTTGGATTGTGACTCCCCCCCAGATGCAGGTTTTTGGGGCCCTGATGAAGACTTTTGATCTTTATTTTTGTCCCCACCCTTATCTGAGTTCTTAGAGTCTGGTTTCTTTTGGTCACCTCCATTGGTCTGGGCTTTCTGCTTCACCCTGGTTCTGACCCACTTATCTGCCTTCTTTCCCAATTCTTGGGGAGAAGTCAGATCAGAGTCAACCAGGTATTGATGCAACAACTGGTTTTGGCAATTATTAAGGATCTGCTCCCTCATAATCAAGTTGTACAATCCTTTAAAATCATTCACCTTGCTACCAAGTAACCAGCCTTCCAGAGCCTTAATGGCACAATGCACAAAGTCTACCCAGTCCTGAGTCTGTGTCTTCTGGGTGTCTCTGAACTTAATCCTGTACTGTTCAGTGGTTAAGCCAAACCCTTCAATGAGAGCACTCTTCAGGACTGAATAGTTATCAGCATCCTCTTCTCTTACAGTGAGGAGCTTATCTCTACCTTTGTCAGCAAAGGAGAGCCACAAGATAGCTGCCCACTGCTCTTGAGGGACCTTCTGTACTTTACAGGCCCTCTCCAAAGCAGTTATCCATTTCTGGATGTCATCCCCTACATGGAAGGGAGGGACAATCTTGCTCAGGTTCCTATGATCAAAGGTGTGTTCCCTAACCCTAGGGACACTATAGCTGCCACCATGGGACTCTAGTCCCAATTTCTTTCTAGTCTTCTGAACTTCTAGGGACTCTTTATCCAGGGCCAATTGCTGTTGCCTGAGCCTAAGCTTAGCTTTCTCAAGCTCTAGTAATTGGCACTCCCTGTCATAAGAGTTGTCCCTCTTGCTAGAAACAGAGGTCCCTACAGAATGTCTAGAATGATTTGACTCAGCAGAGGGAGACCTAGATCTCCTGGGTAAGCTCTGCACGCACCCTGGAGGACTAAAGTGAGGGTCCTCTTGATCCTCTTCTTCCTCTTCCCCCTGGGGATCTGAGTTGTTCAGGGGTGGATCATGTTGATCCTCCTGTCCAAGGTTGGACTCTAGGTCATAGAAGGTGTCCCCTCCTGACCTATCCTCCTCCCCTGTACCACCCATTCTATCCTGCTCATCTGACCCAGGAGTCTTCCTAATGTCATCTAGCAGTAATGCATCTATTAGACGTTGAGTGTTGGCATTTCTCCCTGTCTTCAGCTTCCTAGATACACACATAGCTTTTAATTCAGTGAATGCAAAGCTATCATATTTAGTAGGCAGGATGCCACCAGTGGCATTCCCAGTAGAAGACATACTAAGTGAGGTGTATTGTAGGCACCTACCTAACCTAGTGGGAACTAAACTCTCTTAGGTTGGAGAAAGGGTGTGCTAGACCCTTGACTTACCCAACCCCAAGTTCAGTAGAATTTACTATCTTAAGCTAGTATTATATGTTCCTAGATACTAGTGGTTTTTCAGTTAATCAATACAAAGACTTTTCTGGTAAAACAATGCAGGCTTGAATCCCAACCGCTGCACACCAATGTGAGAAGTTGGCCTGGTATATGCTGACCACTAATTAAAGTGGGCACCTTGCACCAGTCCAAACAACCCTTATGGTGATTAGGTCAAAGATAACCTTTTGAAAGCTATCCTAGTGGTAGCTATGGAGAGCAGCCTTCAGGCTAAGTCTTGAAGGAATGTTAAGTACCTTGTTTTACCAGAATGCAACGTTATAGTATTGGTTAAATGAAAGGGAAACAACACAGTAGTTATAAAAATATGTATTTATTATATATAACACTCTCTAGTATCCTCTACACGAGGATAGAACACAAATCAAATAATACAGTTGCAAAGAATCAAACGTAAGTAGCACAATACACAGTGGGCTCCCGGGGGAGACCAAACCATATACTAAATAAGTGGTATAAGAACCACTACTCGGGACTAGACCTAGTCTAGAAGGTGTAGAATCGCTGGGACCCCAAGGAACCACCAAGGTGAGTGAGTAGGGACCCCACGGAGGACGGGTGCAGTGTGAGAACACGACTGCGTGCTCCGTACAATTCAATGGGAAAGTCCCGGTTGGAAAATCAGAGATTAAGGACCCTTCCCAGCAGATTACGTAGACAGCCCTTGGAACTTAAGGGTTTGGAGAGCCACCCCACCCGTGGATACCTTTGTACGAGAGTTACCTATCCCAGAGGAGCCATGTGCATAGGTGCGAAGTGGCGTCAGGAACCCTCGTCGTTTTCTATGGATGTCGACAAAGTAATGCTGCTGCAGGAAGAAAGAAAAGTGTCCTGTGGAATCCAAATGTGGATTCTAGATGAGAAGAACCTGAAAGCAGAGGGGACAGAGACACTTTGGAGTGACCAGGGGCTCGGCAGACGAATGCCCCCCGATATCCAGTGCTTCAGGTGTGTTGATGGTGAGCTTGACTCTTCAGCTTCGAGGACCCGGAGATGTCTAGGATGACCAGGAGCTGGAGGCAAGCTGTCCCATAAAGGATGTCAAGTGCTGAGGGGTCGGTGTCCAGCTGGAGCACCAATCAAGCCTTGGCAATGGCAACAATGTAGATAATCAAATTCAGTGTCGATCTGGCCCCGCAAGGACCAGGAGACTCACCACAGCAAAGGGAGAAAGGGCAGGCCTGGAGCAACCAGGGGAGCCCAAATAAAGCAAAGTTGACCCTTAAGTGGACCCATAGGCCGAAGGCACAGGAGTTGCGAGGGGACCACAGGCGGTTTCACAGGATACCAGCTAACAGGGCACAGAGTGCAAGGATGCCAGAGTCCTTCTCAGAAAATATGCGCTGGGGTCAGGGCTACAAATGGCCCAATGCACAGAATTGTTGCACGACAACAAGCATGTGCTGCTGCAAATGGACACGGTGCACAGGGGTATGGGTATATGGTCCCCACGAGGGATATCCACCTCAAACTCAGTGAGAAGGCAGCTCAAACTTGGAGAGCTTCAGAAACACACCTCCTGTGTTGCTGGAGTCTTCGGAGTCCACAGGAGCTCAGGGTCAGCATTTGGTCAGATGCATTACGGTGCCTGCATTTGCAGGGGAGTGACTCCTTCACTCCAAGGGAGATTCTTCTGTTGTCTTGGAGGTCCACAGGGTCCTGCACGGAGCCTGTATGGATCACGGACAGTGGCGAGACTGGGGACGGCAAGGGAAGGCAAAGTCGAGCCCAAGGGAAGTCCAGCGAAGTCCAGCGTGTCCAGACGGTCGAAGTGTAGTGGTATCTTCTTGCAGAATCTTGTCCACGTAAATCTAATGTCCTGTAGCCAGGTAACCCATTTTATACCCACGGGAAAGGGTTGGACAGATTCTTGGGACCCTCCTATGGGAGGGACAGGACAGGGGGGTGGCTACACCCATGTCCTTTGTCCAGTTTCATGCCAGAGCAGGAGCGGATGGCTCCCAGAACTAGTTTGAACTGGACTATGCACAGGGACACCAAGTGTGCCCCTCGTGCAGACTTTCTGGCACTGAGACAGTGCACCCACCCAGCCCTAATACACTAAATCCTGTCTGGGAGGTGGCAACACCTCCCTGTGACAGGATGCCTATTGTGCTGCCTTCCCTGCTCGAGATTGGCTCAGCAGCAGGAGGGCAGACTCGTGTCTGTGGCTGGCAGCATCCATTTTGTGCTGTTAGGCTCGAGAAAGTTGGTACCTGTAGACTTAGGTACCCCCAGAACCTCGGTTCTGAGGGGAGGAATCATACCTCCCACACCAGTTACTGGTGTGGAGGTATGATTCCAAGGTGTTTGACACCAAACATGACATACTTCTTTGCAGTCGTTTTCGAGATAGCATTTACCGCGAGGTTATAATGCACCTCTACCTATATGTCTGGTAGTATCACGTACAGCCCGGGAGAATGGTCTCCGAAGACTACAGAGGGGCCCTGCTCATGCAGGAGCACCCTCTCACGCAAAACCCAGCACCCTGCCTTCAGGATTGTTAAGGCCTGCTATAGGGGTGACTTACAAAGTTTAAAGTGTAGTGATATATATAGATATAGTGAACCTATATCTTAAGTGGTGCCTCACCAACTTACACAGGCTGCAGCAGCAGGCCTGAGGTTCCATTTTGCATGGCCTCTCAGGGGTGGCATAATACATGCTTCAGCCCATGGGAGGCCTCTGGGGTACCTATGCCCTGGGTACATGGGTACCATATACTAGGGACTTATAAGGGTACCCCAGTATCCAATACGGAGTGTACCAAAGTACATATGTTGCAATTTAAGGGAGAAAGCAGATAGGCTGGGGTCCTGAATAGCAGGATCCCAGCCAGACTAGTCAAAACAGTGGGTGCAAAAAGCAAAAAGTGGGGGTAACCATAAGAAGCAGATCCTACTTTCCTACAAACTGTCACACAATGGGCCAGCAATTTGCATAATATCGTGATATCAGTTTTGAATTCATGTCCAATTCACTGAGTGTAGATGCCTTTTTGGTATTGCATCATGTGTACGTGGCAGCTTAGGCTTACGTTGCTTGGCTACAGCCACATGACATATTAGTTTGTCAGTCTGTAATGACTAATTTAGTCATTGAAACTTGTGAAGTTACACTAACACTTTCACTGAGTCCAGAACTTCAAAAGGGGTATGTCACTCCAGCCCATGCAGGTGGATTCCAGAGTGTACATACAGAGAAGGAAACGTGAGTGATGTTGGTGATAGGTATGAGCAGACATAGAATCTGTGTACACCCTGGACTGAGATAGCTGTCACTGATGATCAGTTCATTGGAACACCAGTGGTCCATGACAGGTATTAGTCCAAAGAGTCAGTCTCATACACAAGATGAGAGCTAGTATAAGTGAGAAATTAGGATGATTGGCATGACCCAGAGTCACACCTTCTTTGGATGAGTCGATATAACTGTAAGAGATAGTCAGGTGCCCACATTCGATTCTGGACAATAGTCACTGTCTTGCTTCAAATCTAGTGTATCTTTGACATGTTGGTGCATATTACGAAGATACCATTGTCTCCGCAATGTTACTTGGCACAACATTGTGGTAGCAAGAGTAGCTTAGCCTTAGTCACAAGGCAGCGTTAAGCCATTTACCTCTGATTAACGCCCAAATGTGCTTTAGACCCCCTTTCACACCATATGTTGGGTGCAAGTGGTGGGCAATGTCACCCTGCAAAGTCAATTTTTCAGTAGTCTGGCCCCTATCTACAAGCCAAGCGTGAATGTGGTGGACTGCGTAATGTGTAAGACCCTGGCAAAAATGTACTCAAACATGCGCAATTTTGAGGACGGTTTGTTTTCTCATCATCTCTGCTGTTCCTATGTGTGCTGCGTTGTGCGGCACACATAGAAACAGCAAATGACCATTGATTTTCCATGTGCAGGAAGGTGAGCCTTACAGCACAGAAACACATTTTGGGTCAAAGCAGACACCCTTGCACTATTGTGCAAGTGTGCCTGTGTTGGTGGTAGCCTGATGTCGTTTGCATCCGCACAAGGGGAATGCAGTGCTGCCACAATGATCTCCTTAATGTGCAGCTCTGCTTTTGCATAGTGGCAGAGCATAGCATGATGCCAAGCTGGCTAACAACGTGCTCCAACACTTCCTGGTAAATATTCCCCATTGTCTCACAATAAGTAGATTTTCTGATCTACATTTGTTCAGATATCCATAGTTGATGTATACAGCATGACTCATGGATGTGTAGCTCTGTAGACACATCCAACTTGTTGGTGAATTGATGTACATTGATTTGTTATAGTGTTATACATGAGTAACACAGTTGTGCTTAGTGGTCTGCCACTATTTCAACATGTGAACCCTATGTTTTTGTTGGAATGTTATGGCCTGGCTCTGCCATGGGCCTGTCAAGCTATCTCCTTGAAGTCATTCCCCAGGTAGACTCAGTCGGAGTCTGTGTCCACACCATCATTGAACTCTGCTAATCTGCTAATGTTGTGACTCTACTCTGCCCTTGCTATGTCCCATGCCATACATTGACATGTCGGTATTACTATCAGGTTGTAATTATACCCTGCCTGCATCTTCAACTCATCAGAGGGACACAGAAGCAATGCCAGGCCCTTCAGGTGTCAGACGTGGTTCCAAACGATGTCACCAAGCTGCTGCTCCCAGACAAACACCACCGGTCCATCCTGCTGTACCAGCCTCAGGCCCGCAACCAGATGCCCCCTCACAACCTGGCTCCCAAGGCGCTACATCGCTGCCAGCTGCACCACGGACACAGGTCGTTGGGTACACCAACAGGGACCGTAGATGTCTTTTGGACCTCAATGTTAGATTGGCTCAAGTTGAAAGTGACATTTCGGAGATGAACACCCACCTCCAGGACATCAAGGGTGCCCTGGGGCTCCCCTCCTGAGCCCCAAAATTATGATCTTTACCCCTTGTAGAGTCCCCCTATTCATTTTAGCATATTTTTCATTTACTTACTTTAGGTGTTCTTAAGTGTAGTTTTAGAGTAGTTATAAGTTAGTGTTAGGTGTAGTTAAGATTTTTGGCATTTAATGCAATTTATGTAGTGTTATGGGCTAAGTTTCCTTTTCATTTGGGTGGGGGGGGGTAAATGTCTTTTTTACTTGTTATAATAATATATATATATATATATATATATATATATATATATATATATATATATATATATTTATAGAAAAGCAAAAAATCAACTGCGGACCTCTCCACTGCACCTCACATAAAGTTCAAAATAGTATGGCACGGTGCACCCCTCTTCCAATACCAGCCGTTGTATGGTACTACTGCAAATGAAGACGAAATCTTGACAGAACAATGAGTGGAATGGTGCACCCGTAAACAGATTAATTAATGAGTCTCTTGGTCCATTAAGCAAATTCCTGCTTAATCAGATCCAATATTCAAAGTCGTAAATCCAATGAATAAATGCATCCAGTCAACGCGTTTCGTTCAAGGTGTCTTGAACTTCATCAGGGCTGTAAAAAATACATACATAGACTCACAATAGATTCAAACATAGATACAAATACACACCTATATATATATATTCCTCGAACGAAAGCTCCTTCCGGAAACACAGGGACCCTAGAGAAGTGGCACACACGCCGGCAGAGCGTACCGGCGATCAACAACACATGAAAGTCCAACAGTATGTGTGCTCTCAGGAAACCAGAATCCACGACTCAGAAACTTGGCAAAGCGTTTATTACACGACGCGTTTCGACTGCAGCCGCAGTCTTGGTCACGTGTAAGGTGCACACCCAATGAAAAGCTTAAATAGAAATACAAAACGTCACATGGTCCTGTAGACAGAGAGTGTCTATACATAAAATGCATGGCGGCCATCTTGTAGTAGTAAAATTACAATATACCATGCAAGTGCAGATAGCCCAATAGAGTACAAATGGGGTCGTAATGAGGTACATAGGGAGAGGCAACACCCGTTAATATCAACATAAGAATGCAAAATTACATCATGTTAGATAAGGAAATAACGATGTTGGCCAAAATTAACAAACGTACATCAAATGACAAACTAAGTAAAAAACACACATCACATGGTCCTGTAAACCAAAAATGTCTGTACATGAAGTGCATGGCGGCCATCTTGTAGTGGTAAAATTACCATATACGCATGCACAAGCACATAGCCCAATGGGGTGAAATTGGGGTCAAAGTAGGGTACAAAGGAGAAGGCAACACACGTTAATTTCTCCAGAAATATACATTTAGTAGATACAAAAATAGCAACGCTGGTAAAAGGTAACAAATATACTGCACAGTGCAAAAATAAGAGCCTTAGGTTCCGTCTAGGAAAAACATGTACGCCCTACTCCAAAATTGAAAATTAACATGCCGCCCCAGTGGGCAGCGACCTACACGGTAGAAGTAAATCAAACAATGATGCCCCAGTGGGAAACGATCTACACGGTGATAGTGAGCCAAAGAATAATGCCCCAGTGGGCAAAGACCTGTACGGTGGTTGTGAGCCAAACTATGCCTGCATCCTGGTGATCTACACGTCAGGTGACAAAGATAATATGTACCCAAGTTATAGAGAGTAAAAATCCTAATAGACATAGAGATGCAACAGGACTATGATGGGAAAATCAAAACAGGTTACTCTAGCGAAACCCCCATTTGGTGAACAGGCAAATGCCTGTATTTGTCCCAAAAGAGTAATGGAAACAAGCTAAATTGGCCCAATACAGATTGAAACCTTGACGCAAACAGAACAACAACATGTGAGTTCCACGCTGGACAGAACTGAAGACAGTTTACCATGTGAGATGCTGATCAAGTGAAGTGAAAATCGAAGAAAAGGTTGGGTGGCCCGTGCTCGTGATATCCAATCATGTGGGCCCCCTCCTTTCCTCCTGCAAAAGAAACAAACAAAAACAAATGTTAAAATGGTAGACCCCACCAAGGGTCAGAATATACATGGTTCCAAATGCACTACTGGAAAAAGGAGTTAAGAAGCTGTTCAAAGTGAGAAAATGTAAGACTAATTGACAGCAGGGGTACCACTGTCTAGAGAAACAAGAAAAGAAAAAAAGAAGAAGAAGGAAAAAAGAAGAAAAAGAAAAGTAAGACAGAAACATCCTATTCTATTTTGAGGTGAATGGCTAATTCCTCATCTTGATTCAACCCCCCCGGGATCTTAGTCTGATAGTCTATTATGTACTTGGATTCTTTCTGCCTCAGTCTGAGTGTTCTATCTCCTCCTCTGGGGTTGTTGCTAATCTGCTCCAAGATAAAATAACTGAGAATTGAGGAATCAGAAAAGTGCTTAGTTTCAAAGTGGCGGGCAACTGGATATTTGGGATCTCTGTTAGTTATTGCCCGCATGTGTTCTAGGATACGTTTTTTGGCCATAAGGGTGGTACTGCCAATATACCATAGTTTACAGGGACATTCTAATACATATATCACATATTTGGTACTGCAGGTGAGAAATTGTGTGATAACCTTTCTCTGAGTCCCTACTACATACTCTTTACAGAACATGCTATGTTTGCAAGCTTTGCAGTGTCCACAGGGAAAAAATCCCTGTAGATTGTGTTCGCTGTTGGTCATGTGCCTAGTGACATCACTATGGACAAGCATGTCCCTAAGGTTCTTACTCCTCCTGTATGTGATACTGGGTCTGTCTTGTATATCTTTTCCTATGGTGTTGTCATTCTTCAAGGTGTCCCAATTTTTTGTAAGAATCCGTCTGATGTTATCGACGTCTGAATGGTATGTGAGTATGATCCTAGTGCTGTCGTTTTCTGTCTCATCCTCTGGAGACGTTTTGTCCTTCAGGGTGTCGTCTCTACTAATCAGGTCAAACTTTATCCTTGGCTTTCTTCAATACCCAATTGGGATAACCTCTTTCCCTGAATCTATTCAGCATAGTGCTGCTCTCTAGTGCAAAAGCTTCACACGTGTTGCAATTTCTTTTAGCCCTCAGCAATTCTCCAAAGGGGATGCTCCACTTGAGCGTCTCTGGATGGCTGCTGAGGGCATGAGAATGTCTGTTCCCAGCTGTCAATTTGCGGAAAAGTGTGGTATGGATCTTATTGTCTTTGATCACAAGTTTGACATCCAGATATTCCGCCTCTGTGTTACTAATATTGCCAGACAATCTGATGTTGCGTGCATTGGTGTTGAGTTTGTCAATGAACTCTCTAGCTCCAGACTCCGAACCCCTCCAAACAATGAACAAGTCATCAATGTAGCGAAGCCACATGACCACCTGTTCAAAGTCACCAGAGAGGTCCGGATCGAGGAGAATCTCTTCTTCCCAGAGTCCCATGAAGAGATTGGCGAAACTCGGAGCAAAGCAAGATCCCATCGCTGTACCGGTGGTCTGTATGAACAGCGCACCATCAAATAAGAAGATGTTATTCTTAAGACAGAACTCCGTCATATCAAGGATCATATGACTATGCTCCAAGAATCTAACCTGTCTCCTTCTGAGAAAATGTTTGCAAGCATCCAATCCTTGTTTGTGATCAATTATGGTATAGAGGGAATGGACATCAAGTATGATGAACATGTAATTAGTCTCCCAACTGAGATTTTTTATCTTAACTAAAAATCTTTCGTGTTCTCTGACATAACTAGGGAGGTTCAAGACATATTCCCTAAGAAAATGGTCAATGTACTTAGACACATGCTCTGCCACACTCCCCCTGGACGATACAATAGGCCGTCCAGGTGGGTTGTTCATATCTTTATGCACTTTAGGCAATAGGTAAAGTACAGGTAAGATAGGATGGTCTTTTTTCAAATAACAGTACTCTTCCCATGTGATGATGCCCTTATCTTTCCATTCCACAAGTTTGTCCCAGATAGTAGTTATACTACTGTGGTACACATCATTAGAGATGGGGAGGTAAAAGTTGTTGTCATTGAGTTGTCGTAGGGCCTCATTGATATAATGTTCCCTGTCAAGAATCACAAAGTTCCCGCCCTTGTCAGACGGGCGAATAACGATGTCTTTGTCATCACCCAGATTCTTGAGTGCCTGTCTCTGATTGAAAGTGAGATTGAATGTTCTCTGTGTGTTCCTGGGATGTCTGAATCTCAGATCTGTGAGTGCTTTGATAACATTCTCATGGAATGTATCAATCCCATCGTGTGGTAAAATGGGTAAAAATGTGGAGTGTGGTTTAAAATTGGTGTTGGATGCAGCGTCATACGTGATGTCTAGGTCAGAGAGAATTTGTAATTCATTGACATCACTCGAGTTGTTATCTGAATCTTGTTGGAGTTGTACCATCGTGACGAGGGTATCGATGTCGCCTATCACTAGGTTATCGTCACTGTGTGTTTGTCTATTCAGAGTATGTCTATTGGTATCTAACCTTTTCAACTTGTGCCATTTTCTAAGTTTAAGTTTCCTAACATACTTGAAAATGTCTATTCTGGTATTAGTAAAATCAAAATGAGAGGAAGGACAGAATGAAAGTCCAAGGCATAGTGTCTGTTTCTCAGTGTCATTAAGTAGTCTTTTGGACAGATTAACAATTGTCTTATTAACCATGTTTGTATCCATTATTGGACTTTTCCGGCGCGCGTCTTGCTGTTTCCCATGGCGCCACGTCCCTTGCCTCTTCTGCCAACGTTGTCTGATGCGTCTCCGTCTGTTCCTTCTTTTTCTCTGCCTCTTCCCCGACCCCTTCCTCTCGATTTCGGTATTGGTGTATCTCTTGTTGTTATACGGCCTCTGCGCATGTGTCTGTATTCGTCTAAAAAATTAGCCGGTCTGGAGGTCCGTTCACTATCCGATGCGTTGTTAGATGACAAATCAGACTCACTCACACTAGTGACAGAGAAGTCTGAGATAGACCCCCTTGTAGGTTCAGCTTGTGTGGTGTTAAGGTTCTTGTCAGAATACAGATGGTCGTATTTTTGCTGAATGTCAGAATCCTCCCACACTCATAGTCAGCATAGTCTCTATTTAATTTCCTCTGTTTGCGTGCTTTTATATCTTCTTCATGCCTTTTTAATCGTTCTTTCATTCCTTCTAGCATTTTGTTCAGCACTGTGGATTCCATGCTGTTTGTCAGATCTTCAAGTAGTTCTTTGATTTGTAGCAGTATCGCCTCCCGATCTATCCAGGCGTATTTAATTAATATTTCCAACATTCTTTTAGAACTTTGAGTGGAATTTTGAGACCATTCTTCTAACATTTTGGGGTTAGGAGACTCGTATGAGGTACTGTAAATATCCTCAGTCCCCTTGGAGCCATTGATTGATCCACATAGTGTTGGAGGAAGTGGCTTCCCACCATTTGGATGTTTCTGCACGTTTGAGTTTCTCTAGTTTTTTCAGTTTTTCTTCCGTTGGTTGAATGGGCTTTGAGCTGTCCCCTTTACTGGCTGTTGTTTCTGGTTTTCTCGTAAAAATAGCAAGAGCAGCCGCTCTTCTATTAGTTTCTTCCTCCATGGTGCACTTATACGCTTTGCCGTCAGTTGTGAAAGTTTCCTATGCGTGTCCTGGTGTCCCCCCACTGAGATGCGGGTTCTTCTTGCCAAGTGTGGTTTGCCTCGTCAACCGGACGGGCAAATAGGCTTTCAGTGATGCCTCTTGGGAACGGGAAGAGAGCACAAGCACAGCTGGTAAGCTATGCGTGAAAGTAATGCTATGGTGCGCGTAGACGCTGACACCGTCTGTGGAAAAAGCAGGACGGAAAGGACGTGCTCGTTTTGCCGCTGCCTCGGGGGGCGGGAGAGCGCGAAACACTCCGGTGCCAAACAACCCCACCCCACACAAAGGACGGACTATGCGTGCGCCGGCTTACCTCCGCTTCCGAGTCCACGTAGCAACCTCTCTCCTCTTCCTTACACCATCCTGTCTTCTGTCAACACTGGCCGGTCCAAACGTGTTCCTCAATCACTATTCCTCGAACGAAAGCTCCTTCCGGAAACACAGGGACCCTAGAGAAGTGGCACACACGCCGGCAGAGCGTACCGGCAATCAACAACACATGAAAGTCCAACAGTATGTGTGCTCTCAGGAAACCAGAATCCACGACTCAGAAACTTGGCAAAGCGTTTATTACACGACGCGTTTCGACTGCAGCCGCAGTCTTGGTCACGTGTAAGGTGCACACCCAATGAAAAGCTTAAATAGAAATACAAAACGTCACATGGTCCTGTAGACAGAGAGTGTCTATACATAAAATGCATGGCGGCCATCTTGTAGTAGTAAAATTACAATATACACATGCAAGTGCAGATAGCCCAATAGAGTACAAATGGGGTCGTAATGAGGTACATAGGGAGAGGCAACACCCGTTAATATCAACATAAGAATGCAAAATTACATCATGTTAGATAAGGAAATAACGATGTTGGCCAAAATTAACAAATGTACATCAAATGACAAACTAAGTAAAAAACACACATCACATGGTCCTGTAAACCAAAAATGTCTGTACATGAAGTGCATGGCGGCCATCTTGTAGTGGTAAAATTACCATATACGCATGCACAAGCACATAGCCCAATGGGGTGAAATTGGGGTCAAAGTAGGGTACAAAGGAGAAGGCAAAACACGTTAATTTCTCCAGAAATATACATTTAGTAGATACAAAAATAGCAACGCTGGCAAAAGGTAACAAATATACTGCACAGTGCAAAAATGAGAGCCTTAGGTTCCGTCTAGGAAAAACATGTACGCCCTACTCCAAAATTGAAAATTAACATGCCGCCCCAGTGGGCAGCGACCTACACGGTAGAAGTAAATCAAACAATGATGCCCCAGTGGGCAACGATCTACACGGTGATAGTGAGCCAAAGAATAATGCCCCAGTGATACAAATACACACATATATATATATGTATATACAGATATATTATCTACTGGCGGTCGCCAGTAGATAGTTATAGTTAGAACCTATTTTCCATAGGAAATCCGCGACATTCTATTTGAAATAACTCTCTTGCCGGTTGACGTATCTTCGCAAAATTTTCAAACTTTGTGGGGCGCTCCGGTCCGCTCCTATCCTGAAAGTCTCGGGGTGATTCGTCAAGCGGGGGCCGAGAAAAAAGGGGGGTCCCAAAACGCGTTTTCCCCATTCATTTTTCCATAGGAAACTTTAGACACAGCTACAGCCCGAACTGCTGAACGGAATTACACCAAATTTGGCAAAGAGGTAGTTCTTGGTTCAGAAAGAACCCTTTTTGTTAAATGGTGTAAATCCGTTCAGTAGTTGCTGAGAAAATCAAAAGTAAAAGTACATATATATCTATGGCCGCGTCGGAGTCGCGCACCCTCCCGATCACGAGCTGCATGCTAATTGGCTGTCAACACTCCAAATCAGGAAGTGTTGGAAGCCATTTTGTCCCTCGGTAGAACCGAGGGACAGAAACAAGTGCGCAAAGCGCACAAAGGGGGCAGGGTAGAAACACCCTGACCCCCTAGGTCTGCTCAGGGGTCCCACAAGGACCCCCTGGGCAAAAATTTTTTTAAAAATCGGCAGGATGCGCTCAGGGAGCGCGGATCCTGCCGGAAAAAATCGAAGCGCGGTCTCCGCGCTTCGATGTTAGTTGGCCCCCGGGTGGCCCAAGTCCCGGGGGCATGGTGGGAGGGTTTTAATTTATGTAGGGGGGCCTCTAAGGCCCCCAAGCCCGGGGACCGCCACCCCCGGGGCTTTATTTAAAAATGATGGCGGGAGGGCTCTGAGCCCTCCCGCAGCCCGAGGACCGCCACCTCCCCGGGGCTTCTTTTTTTTTTTTTTAAACCTGTGTGGGGGGCTCCAGCCCCCACATTCCCGGGGACCGCCACCTCCCCGGGGCACTAAACATTTAAATATGGGGGTCCGTTATGGACCCCCAAGCCCGGGGACCACCACCTCCCCGGGGCTGTGCACTGAATGGGAGGGGGCCACGCGGCCCCCTCCTGGAGCCCTTGATGGCCCTGGGGACCACCACCCCCAGGGCCGGCTCCTGCAGTGTCCCGGGTGCCTACCCCCGGGACACTGCTGTTTGCTATGACAGGACGGGAGCCTCGCGGCTCCCGTCCTGTCTCTTGCATACTTAGTTTGCATTTTGAAAAAGAGAGCAGGAAACCTGCTCTCTCTTTCAAAATGCAAACCAATTGCTTTCCACATGGGGAGCAGCATGTTAGCTGCTCCCCATGTGGAAAGCAATGCCGGCTTCCGCAGGAGGCGGGGAGCCGGCTGGGACTGTGGGGGGATTGGGGACCCCCAAAGTCTCCAACGTGAGGCCAGGCCCCGGGGATGGGGTCCCCGGGGCCATAAGTGGCTCGGGAGGGGGCCCACGCAGCCCCCCTCCCCAAAGTTAAAAAAAAAAAAAAATTTAAATAAGGGAAAGGCCGGCCCCGGGGGATGGGGTCCCGGGGCCTTAAATGGCCTGAGGAGGGGGCCACGCAGCCCCCTCCAAATAAAAAAAAAAAAATCGAGGCCATGCCCCGGGGGATGGGGTCCCCGGGGCCAATACAGGCCCAGGGAAGGGGGGCCACGCGGCCCCCTTCCCGTTTTTTTTTAAATTAAAAAAATAAAAATGCTCAGGCCCCGGGGGATGGGGTCCCCGGGGCCAAAAGTGGGCAAGGGAAGGGGGGCCACGCAGCCCCCTCCCATTAAAAAAAGAAAAACGACCCGCATCGTGCCGAAGGCCCGCCCCCCTCCCTGCAGTACTCTGCAAACGCGCCCCCTGGCGCGTTTGCAGAGGAGAACGAATTCCCCTTGAATACTGGGGGTGCCTGGGGGCCAACTAGCCCACCAGGAACCTCCAGTATGCGCCAGGGAGCTGCCTTGCAGAGACGTGTACATAGGCCATGCCCCTTTTACACCTCTCTGCAACGCAGCTCTGTGGCGCTTTTGGAGGTATATGGTGGGCTAGTTGGACTCCAGGGACCCTCAGGATTCAAGGGGACTTAATCCCCCAACTTAAAACGCGCCACAGGGCGCGTTTGCACAGTGGTGAAGGGAGGGCGGGGCTTCATGTGACATGTGTGCAAACAGGCCCCGTGGCGCGTTTTAAGATGGGGATTAAATCCCCTTCAATCCTGAGGGTCCCTGGGGGCCAACTAGCCCAACAGGTACATCCAGAAAGCGCCACAGAGCTGCGTTGCAGAGAGGTGTAAAAGGGGTGTGGCCTCTCTGCACGTCTCTGCAACGCAGCCCCTGGCGCATACTGGAGGTTCATGGTGGGCTAGTTGGCCCCTAGGGAACCTCATGATTCAAGGGGACTTAATCCCCCAACTTAAAACGCGCCACGGGGCGCGTTTGCACAGATGTCACCTCAGGCCCCGCCCCCTCCCTTCACCATTGTGCAAATATTCCTCTAAAATCTGCCTTACTACGAATTCCGATTTACTCACCTGTTATCAGGAGAGACCTCAGTGCTGCATCTTTCAGCCCAGTACTGGTCCTGAAAAGTAATTTTAACGGTACTTACCGGTAACTTGAATTTCCTTCATAGGCTAACATTGACTGGTTTCACTTGGAAATTCTTCTAAGTGTGGAGTTTTGGAACTTTAAAATATTCCTCTAAAATCAGCCGAAATACGAATTCCGATTTACTCACCTGTTATCAGGAGAGACCTCAGTGCTGTATCTTTCAGCCCAGTACTGGTCCTGAAAAGTAATTTTAACCGTACTTACCAGTAACTTGAATTTCCTTCCATAGGCTAACATTGACTGGTTTCACTTGGAAATTCTTCTAAGTGTGGAGTTTTGGAACTTTAAAATATTCCTCTAAAATCAGCCGAAATACGAATTCCGATTTACTCACCTGTTATCAGGAGAGACCTCAGTGCTGTATCTTTCAGCCCAGTACTGATCCTCAAAAGTAATTTTAACCGTACTTACCAGTAACTTGAATTTCCTTCCATAGGATATCATTGCCTGCTTTTTGCTGAAAAAGTTTCTAAGTGTTGATTTTTGAAACATACAAATATTCCTCTAAAATCAGCCGAAATACGAATTCCGATTTACTCACCTGTTATAAGGAGAGACCTCAGTGCTGTATCTTTCAGCCCAGTACTGGTCCTGAAAAGTAATTTTAACCGTACTTACCAGTAACTTGAATTTCCTTCCATAGGCTAACATTGACTGGTTTCACTTGGAAATTCTTCTAAGTGTGGAGTTTTGGAACTTTAAAATATTCCTCTAACATCAGCCGAAATACGAATTCCGATTTACTCACCTGTTATCAGGAGAGACCTCAGTGCTGCATCTTTCAGCCCAGTACTGATCCTCAAAAGTAATTTTAACCGTACTTACCAGTAACTTGAATTTCCTTCCATAGGATATCATTGCCTGCTTTTTGCTGAAAAAGTTTCTAAGTGTTGATTTTTGAAACATACAAATATTCCTCTAAAATCAGCCGAAATCCAAATTCTGATTTACTCACCTGTTATCAGGAGAGACCTCAGTGCTGCATCTTTCAGCCCAGTACTGGTCCTGAAAAGTAATTTTAACCGTACTTACCGGTAACTTGAATTTCCTTCATAGGCTAACATTGACTGGTTTCACTTGGAAATTCTTCTAAGTGTGGAGTTTTGGAACTTTAAAATATTCCTCTAAAATCAGCCGAAATACGAATTCCGATTTACTCACCTCTTATCAGGAGAGACCTCAGTGCTGTATCTTTCAGCCCAGTACTGGTCCTGAAAAGTAATTTTAACCGTACTTACCAGTAACTTGAATTTCCTTCCATAGGCTAACATTGACTGGTTTCACTTGGAAATTCTTCTAAGTGTGGAGTTTTGGAACTTTAAAATATTCCTCTAAAATCAGCCGAAATACGAATTCCGATTTACTCACCTGTTATCAGGAGAGACCTCAGTGCTGCATCTTTCAGCCCAGTACTGATCCTCAAAAGTAATTTTAACCGTACTTACCAGTAACTTGAATTTCCTTCCATAGGATATCATTGCCTGCTTTTTGCTGAAAAAGTTTCTAAGTGTTGATTTTTGAAACATACAAATATTCCTCTAAAATCAGCCGAAATCCGAATTCTGATTTACTCACCTGTTATCAGGAGAGACCTCAGTGCTGCATCTTTCAGCCCAGTACTGGTCCTGAAAAGTAATTTTAACCGTACTTACCGGTAACTTGAATTTCCTTCATAGGCTAACATTGACTGGTTTCACTTGGAAATTCTTCTAAGTGTGGAGTTTTGGAACTTTATAATATTCCTCTAAAATCAACCAAAGTACGAATTCCAATTTACTCACCTGTTATCAGGAGAGAACCCAGTGCTGCATCTTTTAGCCCAGCACTGACCCTGAAAAGTAATTTTAACTGTACTTACCAGTAACTTATATTTTCTTCCATAGGAATCCATTGTCTGGTTTTCAGCAGAAAAGTTTCAAAGTGTCGATTTTCACAAACTACAAATATTCCTTAAAAATCGCCTGTATGACTTAAACGCATTCTTTCAACTGTTTACAGGAGATGCACCAGTGCTGGATCCAGGATCCAACACTGAGTAAGAAAAAGTAACGATAACAGTTTTTACCTGCTAAGTGAATTTCCTTCCATAGGATAACATTGGTGATTCTATGAGAAAAAGTTTCTAAGTGTCAACTTTTAAAATACAATAATATTCCTTAAAAATCACGACTGTAACCAAAACGCTTTTACTCAACTGTTTACAGGAGATGTACCAGGACTGAATCTAGGATCCAGTCCTGTGGTTAGAAAAGTAATCCATAAAGTAACTAATTGCATTTAACTAGAAATTCACATTGAGCTGAATGTTGCATTGTGTTTGAAAATGTGTTGCCCATTGCAACAACTGTAACTACTGTACTTAAAAGTCTATTGCCTATGTGCAAAGTATTTAAACTAAAGTAATTCATTCTGAGAAAGTATTTTTTGTAATGTAATGTATAATGTAATTACAATGTAATTTAAAAAATAAAATATGTAAAAAAAAATGTTTCTAAAAATGTAGTAAATCAGTATGAAAAAAATTAATATAACAATTAATACATTTAAAAATTGTCATTTACAAAACCTTTGAAATTCACTGAAAAAACCGTAGGTTTCAGACATGTTATAGTTAGGAATTAGCATTTAAAAAACCTTTGAAATTCACTGAAAAAACCATAGGTTTCAGATATGTTATAGTTAGAAATTAGCATTTAAAAAACCTTTGAAATTCACTGAAAAAACCATAGGTTTTAGGGACAGTTATAGTTAGTTGGACATTTTACTCGTACAAAACCCGTGAAATTCCCCCGTTATAGTTAGTTCAGCTAACTATAACTCGCGCCCCGCAATGCACTGCTGATGACGTCACATATTACATCACTCATGACATGGTCAGTGACATCACTGATGACATCACTGATGACATCTCAAATGACATCACTGATGACATCATCCACGTGATAATCTGATGCAGCTCTTCACACCCTAATATAACCTTTGATACACCCAATCTAAATTACAGACTGCCATTCGCAAAACCATAGACACTCCAACACCAATAACTACATACCCACTCACTGATTCTTAGGTCTACACACACACATCCACTCACTCACCCGTACAGTCACTCATACTTATGGTCACTCAGTACAGGACTATCATATGCACTCTTACTCCTATATAGACACTCAAACACCGCCACTCATCCATAGAGGTACTCACACACCTAGTCAGTCATGCAAATAATTAAACACACTGCCATTTACTCACCTATACAGTTATACACACACCAGCTCACTTAATCATACAAATACTATCACATTGTTACGCTCTTATATAATCACTGATACAAGCACACACTCATCCATACAGCCACTATCACAATCACTCACTCTACACTATAGCTATTTATATACTCCAACACACATATATACTGCCTTTCACATATGTAGTTACTCACACATGTACCACTGGGACATACATTCACTCACTAACACACTCTTACACACACTTACCCACCCATACAGTCTATCATAGATGCACTCTTGAAACCATCCACCCAGTGAATCACCCACTCACACATCTATGCACAGTCGCACACACCCCATCCACACAAACACTCAGGCACCCATACAGATACTCAGACAACAAATCAATAACTCTTATAGACACTCAAGTAGCTATTCACAAACCCATGCAGCCACTTACACAGCAACAGACAGACGGATACAGACATTCACCCAGTTTAGTCACTAACCCATGCATTCAGTAAGATACGTTAAATCACTCACTTATAGAGTCAGTCACGCACCTACTAAATCATCCATACAGACACTTACACACCCACTCATTCTTCAATACGTCTTTTCCTATATATATTAAAAATATTTAAACTTTACAGAAACACACAGTCACTGGATGATGTCATCAGTGATGTCATTTGAGATGTCATCAGTGATGTCATCAGTGATGTCACTGACCATGTCATGAGTGATGTAATATGTGACGTCATCAGCAGTGCATTGCGGGGCGCGAGTTATAGTTAGCTGAACTAACTATAACGGGGGAATTTCACGGGTTTTGTACGAGTAAAATGTCCAACTAACTATAACTGTCCCTAAAACCTATGGTTTTTTCAGTGAATTTCAAAGGTTTTTTAAATGCTAATTTCTAACTATAACATATCTGAAACCTATGGTTTTTTCAGTGAATATATATATATATATATATATATATATATATATATATATATATATATATATATATATATATATATATCCATCAAACAGAGATTGCCTCATGTATGGATGCTCACCACGAAGGATACCCTCTGCAGGTGAGTACTGGCAGCGAAACCAACATCCGTGTTTCCTATTCACATCAGGCAGCTCGACGCGTTTCGGACGCCAGCCCTTGTTCACGAGCCAGGCCAAAAGAAACTTCGCAATTCACCAGGCACTATTTAAACAACTTTATTGACCTGATTAGGACCGCCCCAGTGGGCGTGTACTTCCACACACGGCACTCCCTGTGCCTTATGGTATTTGAAGTGTCTGGATATTCCTCTCATCACAGTGGATGTCGCAAATGTTCCTTTTAATGAAAGCTTTAAAACACTCCAGTGAGCGGAAAGAGAGTCACGGACTGATGTTAGAGCCTTTTCAAGTCACTCACGATTGAGCCTTCGGTCTCAACAGCGCCCAGCATCTTGAACGCCGGAGATCCGCTATCCACAGCGGCAGTGCATCCCCGCGACCGGGCAACGGCTGCTATAAATCCATCAAACAGAGATTGCCTCATGTAGGGATGCTCACCACGAAGGATACCCTCTGCAGGTGAGTACTGGCAGCGAAACCAACATCCGTGTTTCCTATTCACATAAGGCAGCTCAACGCGTTTCCGGCGCCAGCCCTTGTTCACGAGCCAGGCCAAAAGAAACTTCGCAATTCACTAGGCACTATTTAAACAACTTTATTGACCTGATTAGGACCGCCCCAGTGGGCGTGTACTTCCACACACGGCACTCCCTGTGCCTTATGGTATTTGAAGTGTCTGGATATTCCTCTCATCACAGTGGATGTCGCAAATGTTCCTTTTAATAAAAGCTTTAAAACACTCCAGTGAGCGGAAAGAGAGTCACGAACTGATGATAGAGCCTTTT
This sequence comes from Calotriton arnoldi, assembly GCA_963921515.1. Lineage (NCBI taxonomy): Eukaryota > Metazoa > Chordata > Amphibia > Caudata > Salamandridae > Calotriton > Calotriton arnoldi. Next base: position 1,505,865 of record CAWUFW010002155.1, on the reverse strand, counting down.
CAAGTCACTCACGATTGAGCCTTCGGTCTCAACAGCGCCCAGCATCTTGAACGCCGGAGATCCGCTATCCACAGCGGCAGTGCATCCCCGCGACTGGGCAACGGCTGCTATAAATCCATCAAATAGAGATTGCCTCATGTAGGGATGCTCACCACGAAGGATACCCTCTACAGGTGAGTACTGGCAGCGAAACCAACATCCGTGTTTCCTATTCACATCAGGCAGCTCGACGCGTTTCGGGTGCCAGCCCTTGTTCACGAGCCAGGCCAAAAGAAACTTCGCAATTCACCAGGCACTATTTAAACAACTTTATTGACCTGATTAGGACCGCCCCAGTGGGCGTGTACTTCCACACACGGCACTCCCTGTGCCTTATGGTATTTGAAGTGTCTGGATATTCCTCTCATCACAGTGGATGTCGCAAATGTTCCTTTTAATAAAAGCTTTAAAACACTCCAGTGAGCGGAAAGAGAGTCACGGACTGATGATAGAGCCTTTTCAAGTCACTCACGATTGAGCCTTCGGTCTCAACAGCGCCCAGCATCTTGAACACCGGAGATCCGCTATCCACAGCGGCAGTGCATCCCCGCGACCTTTTAAAAGACGATACAGGAGTCACATATGTCTGTATAGCAGAACATTGTAGCACACCAATCTTGGAACTCTGCCCTGTCGGACGGATAAAAGAAATACTGAAAGGTTACACACAAAATCAATGTGACACTTTTGAAACACTCATGACAATCAAGTTTGAATATGAGATACATAGGGTGTGATTTATTCACATGCCATTATGGGTTGATGACTGATATAAGTTTGAATTTGTGCAATCAAATTGGTTCTGCCCAGTGTGAATATTTGGTATACATGTTTAAAAACAATATGTTCAAAAATATGTTTAGTTACATGTCATCTTTTAGAGGAAATAAAATTAATATTCCAAATAATCATGCATCTGTATAATACATACATTTTAATATTTGAGATAGTCCTTCGATGTAGATCCTCTCATTTTCTCTGACCAACAAACAAATGTTAGTTATTTATTTTGGTGCTCTGAGAAGCCCTGTATTGTGTTATTGTATTGTGTTATTGTATTATATTTTCATTTTATGTTAAGGTTAAGTCTTAAATGTCTTTTGTATATATATGTGTGTATTAGTATCTATGTTTGAATCTATTGTGAGTCTATGTATGTATTTTTATAGCCCTGATGAAGTTCAAGACACCTTGAATGAAACGCTTTGGCTGGATGCTTTTACTCATTGGATTTTATGACTTTGAATATTGGATCTGAATAAAGCAGGAATTTGCTTAATGGACCAAGAGACTCATTAATTAATCTGTTTACGGGTGCACCATTCCACTCTTTGTTCTATCAATAAATATATATATCCAAACCCTCGTTGGTTAGCGATCTTCTCCACAAAGAACAAGTGTGGACCCAGCTTTTGTGCAGATATATTTTTTATTGAATTTCACCCATTTTGTCCGCCATGACGCGCTTCGGCCGACACTCGGCCTTGATCACATGACATCGCCAAGACATTGTTACCAAAATTTAAAGTGCCAGTGCTAACGAATCAAGTCATAGACATAAACAACACACTACTCCATAGGTTCATATTTCTGCTTACATGCAATCCCAATCCTAGTAAAATACTCTGGATATCACATTGGAAATAATATCCTCCTATGGATGGTATGTTATCACATTTTTGTCCTGGGTATAATACCCATATTTGTTATAGCATAAATGCCTCAAGGCCCAACTTGTATTGCTTAAATGTCGAATGTCTCTTGACATGTGGTTGTATATTGTCATATATGACTTGAATTGATTCCCCCTAATAATTTCCAATATTATAAAAAATGTGATATCACTATTAGCCTTATTTTTTCACAATAAAGACATTGACTATACGTTCTCAGCCTATCATGTGCAATTTGAGCAACGGGTATGTAGTCTGAATACTGTACCCCTAAATTATGCCCGGTTTGAACATTGCGCTAAAATAGCAGCATCAAAATCTTGCAATGTGCAAATATTGCTATGTGCTTGCTAAAGTGACATAGTGCTAAAGTGTGTATCCCCAAAGTGCAAAAGATGATGAATGAATATGTAAAAAGTGCTAGTGCTGAACTATCCCTATTATTGGCCACCTATATCTTAAACATAATTGTTTTATTAAAATGTATGGCCAACGTTCAGGATTAAATGTACATACTATTTTGTGCAAAAATACTAAAATATGTCTTCTCCTAGCATAATAATGAGTGACATCCATGTATTGTTGAAATACTGGAGTCATCCTGTGTATATGCAAAAAGTGCAATAAAGGTGTGGATGGGGTTTAGAGGATCTAACCTAGGCATATCGTAGATATTGTATTAGCAGCTGATTCCCATTTATACTCATAAATACAGAAATAAATAAATATTCATATAAATATGCTATATAAAAACCGTCGTCTAAAAATGAATAAATATGTGCATGAATAAGATCCTAATAACAATTTGACAAAATCAGTATGAATATTACGAGACAATAGTGGTTACACTTGATAACTGATGCATTTCATGATAACCATACCTGGAACACATGTTAGGTGTTTCATTATTGCTACAGAACACCTGTGTCCATTGATTGACATACCATGGAGATTAGATTGACCCATGCAGTAAAGACCTCTCAGTTTCATATATATGTGTACAGGTCTTCGCTGGTATTGCGGCCCACTGGTTGTTTAGAATCAAATTCTAATATGTAGCTTGTTTCTAGGCGTCTAAGCTTGGCTTCTCGGTTTCCCCCTCTTTTTTGAAGTGGTATAGCCTCTATTGCATAGTATCTGAGGTGTTTAGGGTCATTGTTATGACATTCCTTGAAATGTCTAGCCACCGGGTAGCTGGCATCATTGTTGGATATGGCTCTTATGTGCTGTAGTATTCTTTTATGTACGGCCAGCTTCGTACTGCCTATATACTTCAGTTTACAACTGCATTCCAGGATATATACTGCATATTCAGATTTGCAAGTTAAATGCTGTTTAATATCCTGTGTTTTGGTGTTAAATGCAGTCTGATACGAAGTTGTATTGATGCCGTATTGGCAGGCTTTACAGGTGGAACACTTAAAGAAGCCTTTCCTAGCCGAGAGCCACATCCCTGCGCCTTGATCTTCTGGACTGTTTTTTACCAGCGCATTTCCCATACTCGCAGTTTTTCTAAATGTGATGGCTGGGCTTGGTGGTAAGAGCCTACCTATTACAGGGTCATCTCTGACAAAAGGCCAATTGCGTCTAACTATTGCCCTCAGCTGCCTTGAAAAAGATAAGATAAACCTGGTGGGTTCCTGGGCCTCATTTTCCCCTCCGCTTGCCTGTTTTCTTGATTTAACACTATATTGCAGAAGATCCTCTCTTGCTCGCTCTTTGGATCTAGCTATTGCTGCATCCACTATCTCGGTCCTATACCCTCTGGCCAAGAAGCGGGCTCGGCTTTCTGCTTGCTTAATTACAGTGTCTTCCTCGTCGCTACAGATGCGTCTAATACGTAACATTTCCCCATAGGGAATGCTGTTTATAAGATGGGGAGGGTGTGCGCTAGACGCATGCAACACTGTGTTGCCTGCTGTTGATTTGCGGAAGAGGGATGTGGACAAGCGGTTATTTTTAGTTTGAACCAGCACATCTAAGAATGTTATTTCGTCTTTACTGATGTTGGAGGTAAAAGTTAAATTGACTTCATTGATGTTAATTTGAGCAATAAATTCCATAGCACTTTGTTTACAGCCTCGTCATACTATAAACAGATCATCTATGAATCTTAACCAAGAAATAACTTTGTCCTTGAAAATATGTTCAAACTGCCTCATGAGGACCAGCTCCTCCCACCAGCCCATAAACAAACAGGCATAGGTAGGGGAGAAGCTGGCCCCCATTGCCACTCCTTGAATTTGTTGATACATTTGATTTTTAAACAAAAATAAATTGTTTTCTAAACAAAAGAGCAGCATACTAAGTAGCATTTTGTTGTGCTGAGCATACTTAAGAGGCCTATTGGATAGAAAGTATTCCACAGCCCTAATCCCATCCTTATTCCTAATGCATGTATACAGTGAGGATACATCTAGGGCTATTAACAGGTAAGCTATATTTATTTCGGATATATGTATAGTTAGTTCATGTTTAGGTTAAGCTGTCTTTGTCCCGTCTACAGAAGTGCCGTAAGGGGGAGGTGGGTTAATGTTTCATATATGTTGTTCAGTGTGTAGTATTGGGTAAGGTAGTTAGTTTAGTGTTCAATTTTATTAGCATAAGTTAGTTTAGAGTAGGTTAGGATAGGTAATTAGCAGTAGTTTTAGTTTAGGTAGTATTTTTATGGGATAAATTGTTATTGGTTCCTGATTGGTGGTGTCACTTATGTTTGAAGTAATTTGATGAACTGGTTATTTGGAAGTTGGACACAACAGATTCATTCCCCAAACTTTCTTTTGAATGTCTAAGTATGGTCAGGACGTCAACTTTTAGGGAATGGCTCCTGTCATACTGCTGTTGGATTGTGATTTGAAAAAATGCATGATATTTAGGCTAGCTAGGTTGGATTCTGACCTTGCATAGGGATAGTCTGCTGATTAAGTTTGCATCTTATGAGGAACTGATGGAGTTGTAAATCACATTATGCTTCATTATCTTTGTGAATATTGTGATGGATCTATCTTGAGATGGGGCATGGCATGACACCCACCACAACAACCAATGTCCTCACCATTGAGTATGAGTATATCTGCCAAGTATGACTCGTTAGCAATGCAAGGTAAAGCCACTTGTTGTGGATTGACACTAACTTGAATATTGAAACAAGACCCTATTCCCATCCTGAACGAAGGGAAATGTGAACTTCCAGCAACAATGTTGTCTTTGAGATTTAAAGGATTGGCTGATTCACACAAATCCTGTCATCTCACTGCCTATCAGGGACACAGACTCAGCAGAAACCATTGTTCAAATGGCCCTTTGGATTAGTTGCGCTGGCTAAACTGCTTATGCATTGTTGACTTGTCTAAACTTGAATGGTCACAGGCAACACACATCTTTGTAACTTTAGTGCTATATTTTCAAGTGATTTTCAGGAGTTAACAGACTGGCCCAGTTCTTTTGACAACAACCCCCACATTGTGTACATGGCCAGTGGAGGGCCAGGCAGAGTCCTTGGGGGGGAACATGTCCAGAGACATGTTGAGGAATAAGAAAACTTCAGTCAGGAGTCTGATTGCAGTGTCATTGGGGATCAATGGCCACATTGGCAGTCCATTAAAAGTCCAAGGTGAATGTAGCAGAGTCAATCTGAGGACAGTGACAGATGATGTTCCGAGACATGATGGTAAGCACAAGGCTAAGCAGAAACTAGCCATTTGACACAGATGAATGGTACCGCTGCCTTCTCCTTAGGAATGTTGTTTTATCCACATCTTCCTCCTCTGATGTATAATGTGCCTCCCGTGAGGGTGATGGTGGATTGGCGGCAGCACTGGGAGGCACAGACACATCAGGGACAGAAGAGGTGGATCATGAAGGTGCAGCACTATTCATCTGTGCCAACAGATGAGGCATCACTGCAGTGATGATGAGCTGCAGGGCTTGCAGGACTCCAGCAACGTCTCAATGGTAGGCAGCCATGGCAGCCAAGTGTGAACCCTGCTTCCACTCCATGTTCTCCATGATCTTACGCATTTCCCCCAACTGTTGGACAACATCGCTGGTGCCACTTTGAGAGGACAGTTGTTGTTGTCTCTGGCTAAGGACAACCGCGGTGTCACCCATGGAATGCTGGAGGGCATGGAGAAGACTGTGAGTGCCTCTGATGGCTTCTAGGTGGTCCCTAATGGGACTGAGGCACCCACGGATCCTATCAAGTTTGGCTGCCAGTCTCCCAAACCCCACCCTCACCTGCTCAGCCATCTCACGCTGGACTCCTACCGCACTCCGATGAAAATGTAACAGTGGGTCCTCAGAGTCCAGGTTGACAGCTGTGGTGCTAGGTGGTGCCTGCTGGATGTTTTGGGCGGCAGGTGGAGAGGCAACAGCGCAGCTTCATCATTGAAGAGTGGGACAGGCTGCTGACCAGGAGGTGATGTTTCCTCCTCTGAAATGTGAAGGGCAGATACTGTTGTATGTGTTTGTCCACTTTGGGCAAGCATTTTAGTTGTTGACAATCAGAGTGCATGACAATTTCCATTCTCTATTCTTACATGATACACCTATTACACGCAGATTGGAAATTCATTTTACAACGGCACTTATGTAACATTTAGGTTGATCATAGTTCTGGACAGTTTCCTTGCATGCCAACAGTGAGGGGAATATTTCTAGGCCCCTGCTGCACCTGTTACATCATCTGTACAAACGTTCCTGTGGTGCTGGTTGATTCACCTTATTGACAATGCAGATTTGATCTACTTCATGTGTCTTAACACTGCATTGTGGATAAGTCACCCTTACTCAGTCAGGTTTGCGTATGGGTTAGTCACTAGGTTTAGAGGTGGAGATTTGACTGCACCACCCATTGATGTTGGCACTGCCACCTATTTTGTAGTGTGGCATGATGAGGAGGACACTCATGCACTTGAGATCAGGGATACAGTGATGTCCATGTTGAGATGACAAGTAGATGGGCTTGAATTCCCCATTTCTGAGAAGTATCTATGTGTTTCAAGGTGGCCAACTCACATTAACACAGGTGAGTCCCATTCATGGATGTTGATGTGCAGGGAGGACCACCTTCCTGTTCATTGAAAATCATTCCCACTTTGGTGCTGTGGCAATGATAAAATTAGGCAAGCAGGAGGACATAGGACTTTGAGGTAGGCTTCTAAGATTGGTGCATTGTTGCACTGCAGACCTTTTTTGGACCTCACAGGGATGGGCGCATGGATGATACATACTGTTGTGCTCATGGTAATTGGATGCATTTGTTACTGGAAGGTTGTTTACAGACATCAACAGCTATGCATCTGTTCACTACCACTGTTAACTTTAACTAAGGGCCAGTTTCCATGCATGTCAATGTGTCTTGGACCTCCAAACCCAGGACCATGATGATAATGACATACTGCAAACTAAACAACACAAGAAGATACTTTGATGTGGATGAATGCATTTTGATGAATAATGTAAAGGCAACATGTAGCCAAATGACATGCATTATTGCCACATTGTGAATGAGGCCCATTATCAAACTACACTACACGTGACAGGGAATGTGTGGTTGTAGGAGCATTGCAAACAGATCAGGCATGTTGTGATTTTAGGGTCCAAATTCCTACAATGGTGAGGCCTTACACTGTACTTTGAAATGCATATCCCTTTTACTCAAAGGTATACAGCTCCTTAGCACTCCAGTATGTTAATTGTTTACATTCTGGAATGTGCACATCATTGACACAAGGTGCTTGCAATGGCAGTGCAGCTTTTGATGTGAGCAACATGGGTGAGTCTACTTTAAAAAGTGCTCTCCAACAGTTTTAGATGTGGTTATGTGTGCTTCATTCAGCTGCACAGATAAAAGCAGCAGTTAAGCCATTGAAATTGCTTGTGGCATATTTTCAAGGCACTGTTGCAACAGGACCATCATCAATTTTAGGTTTACTGAGGAAAAGCATGCTTCACAATATTTACAAGGCAGTGTTGACCCACTTGATGTGGATTGGCCAAAACTTGTTTTATGTACCTGGGGTCATATGTACAAAGCTGTAAAGTAACGCAGCGTTAGTCTTCTTGGATTGACACGGCGCTCAGCCACTTCTGTGAAGCGGTGCTCAGACTTATTTACTACATTACTTTGAGGCATGGAATTTCGGCATGCACATGCAATAATTGTAGTTGGCTAGCCCCAACGCAGACACTCTTGCACCATTGTGCATGAGTGCCTGCTTTTGCGCTAGGCAACTACATTGATCAGCAGTGCATGGTGTGACACAGGACTGACCCATATTGTTGTACATACAGTGCAGTGCTGCGTTTGGAAAGTGGCTGAGGGCTGCGTTGAGCCAAGTGAGCTGACCCAACGCTCAGTGACTTTGGGGAGTATTTACAAGCCCCTATCACTACAGGAACGTCGCTTTCAGTGACTTTCCTGTGGCAATATGTGCTTCGCCTTATTTACAATGCAGCGTTAACCACTGTACGTAGCTTAACACTGTCTTGTATATGAGGCACCCTTTCACACTGTACTTAGACTGGAAAGGGAGGGCAATGGGTTTGGCAGCGGGCGTTCCACCTCAGAACCCTTTTTTTTTACAATAGCTCCTATTTACAAGGGCAGCGTAAATGGAAGCCAAAATTAAGGCCAGGGAAAACAGTGGCTTAAACAGGCTAATCAAGTATAAATGCTTCATTTCTCCTTGTTTTTGCTGTTTCCATGTGTGCTGCGTTGTGCAGCACACATAGTTACAGCAAAGGGCCATTGGTTTCTTATGTCCAGGACCGGGAGACATTCCTGCACATTAACAATCTTCCCCTCAACATAGACACCCTTGCACTCTGGTGCAAGGGTGCCTGTGTTGGTGCTAGCCTGCTAACTTTTGCACCAGCGTAGGGGGAAGCACAGGGCTGCATCATATTGTTGTAAATATGGTGCAGCCCTGTGTTTCAGAGTTAGCAAAGTGTGGTGTTAAGCCAAGGAGACTAACGCCACGCTCTGCCACTTCTCTAGTGTATATGCCCCTTTGCTTGTTAATATAGCCAAGAGTTAGAGGACACATGAGTGGTCACTTGTCAATATTTATATGCTTCTGTACTGGATTAGAAGTCCCTTACAGCATCATTATGTGCCTTACTATGTATTTGTTAATGATGCCAACCGCTCAAGGAACATGTGAATGTACCCCCAAGTACCTATGTATCTGGCATTTGATTTGCACACAGTGTGGGTGGGCACTGAGACATAATTGATGTACGCAGGCAACATTACTCCCCCACCTCCAACCGCCATGTCCCTGGCTGTTACTTACCCTGTTGATGATGTAGCTGGTCATAGTCAGCACTGTCTTGTCCCTCGACTCCAACCACAGACTACTCGCAGATGTCCGCGGACACCTGTTTCTCCACAGCATTGAGCTGCTCCCGCGGGACTGGACTCCAGTGCTGCCTGTCGATTGCTGGCCAGTTTCTACTTAGTCTTGCGCTTGGCATCAGTCACTGTCCCTTGACTTCTACTGCATTCACCTTGGTCACAATGGACTGCCAAATGGCATTTTTGGTCCCCAATGACACCCTGGAGCTGACGAAGAGCTAGTGTTGGTTCTCCGTCACCTCCTCAATCAGGATCTCATTTTCCTCCTGACTGAATTTTTTTCCCCTCTTCCTCTTCCCCTGGGACTCTGGCTGGTCATCCTGGCTGTTAGGGGGGTTAGGGGGAGTTGTTGTCTCCTGCTGAACTGGGTCCGGCCTGCTACATTTTGCTTCCAGGTAGTTCCAATTTTTTTTTGTATTTTGTGGGCTTTTTGTGGGGGGTTTTTCCCACAAAACGTGAAAAAAGGGACGTGAGGCTGACTAACGTGAGTTTTCTGGCCAGTAGTTGGCCAGACGTCCCTTTTTTCACATTAGCCGCAAGATTTTTGTCGCTGTGACGCTAGTGTTTGCAGCAACAATCGCCGCCTCGAGCTGTTCCTATCGCCATGTAGCGACGTATTGTAAATACGGTGGTACCATGGCGATAGTTTTCCATGATACACGGTGGTAAGAAAATTGCCGCTAAGCAACGCTAACTTTGCTTAGCAGCAATTCTTGTAAATATACCCCTGTATCTTTTGGATAGTAAGATCCTTTGAAAAGTTTTCCTACTTTGTGTTGAGCAGAACTGAAATGATCATCTTCAGATACCACAGTACCATCTCTTCCACTTGTGTTGGGAATAAATAGATCTTCTAATTAATGTTTTTAGTCTATTTAGAAACACATGGGAGATCAGTTTGGGAGGGTGGCAGTGTCTAAAAGTACCCCAAAGTAACTCAATATATTAAAAAAAAATATATAAATATAGTCAACATCTTGCTCCTTAAAAAAATGACTTGGTGCTGTAAAGGGCAAACTGTCATCCAATTTTATGAAAATGAACCCTGCTGAAACATATTTAATTAATTAATCCCTAGTTTAGTTCAATTAACTATTCAGAATTCACTCAGAGTTTTCATTTACTGAAATGTACTCTTGTCTGGTCTATTTCAGTAAGTCATTGGGGTTTGTCTTTGTTTCCTTTTAAATTAACACACTGACAAAAACAATAAGGGGACAATTCACAAAGAAAGTAATAAATCTACACACAGAGATTTACATCTATGTCCAAGCATGCATTTACTACTTCCAGGAATTCACAAATTACACATAAAATCTGTAAGTGTAAGTTGCACCTGGCACAGGGTTCCATGTGGATTCCTTCGAAAATCACAAGTTTTCCATAACAGGATACTATTCAGTCTGTACTGAGATCAACGTGCCAGAGAAGTCCGCAAAGTGGAATGAAAATGGAATTCCCAGTGTAAATGCCCCAAAACGTTTCAGAAGAGAAAATATTTTTCGCTCATGGAGAAACTCCTTACCCTACAACCCCACAAAAGCTATTTGCTTTCTGAAGTATACATGTGGCCATTTTCAAGCTCCAAAGGAAAATGTGAGAAATTTGTGACAGGCCACAAGTGTAGTAGTTTGTGGTGTTCACAAACATTCAAGGGTAAACACGCCTTGGAACACCCACACATGTCTAAAATTCCACCACTTGATTTATGGGTCAGAGATCTCTATACTCATAGTTGTGGTCACTGCACCTGTTAAAGGGCTAACACTTCAAGGGATGCCTTTGTGAATGTCTAGCAAGTAAAAGTAAGGTATATTCAGTCATAAACTTAATTTTACTTAAGATTAAGTTTATGACCAAATGCACCTTTGTGAATAGGCTGCTCTATCCTGCATTAGTCAGCTTTTATTTATAATATGGTGAAGTCCTCCAAGCCTAATGCTGACTTTGAAGCAATGTTTCAGTTAATGGTTGTAATGGAGTTGAATCAAACTGTGAAAGCATTATAAAATCTATATTTTTGTGTAATAAATTATAGTGCGTATGCATGATTTTTTTATGTTGGATCCAATACGCAAAGGGTGAATTAATATGATTATATTTAAGACATGTTTATTATGAGGTTTAAGTGTGTTTGTTAACATAAATTAGTTGTGCCACATCTAGGTGAAAGTTCTATTTTGGATCAAATGTATGCTGGTACTGTCATTCACTTCTACATTCACTCCTCCAATCAGGCTTCCCCACACATCTTCTCTCCCTACAGGCTCTGCGAAAGCAAAAAACAGCTGATAGAATGTTTCCTCACTGTAATGAATACAATGCTTATTAATAAAAATTCAAGTGTTCCTGATATGTTGACACACCCAAGGTCTTTCTGTTGTAGTTCTGTTGGATAAACGAGTCATATTCATTTGTGATAATATTAATAAGATGTTCCATATTTTGTTTCAGCATCTCTGGAGGACAGTGGCATGGAAAGATACAAGATGCTTTCTTAGTATGGGTTAGTGGTAACTTATGAAGATGTTGATTTGCTAAAGATTTAATTCATATGATCATGCTATGATCAATTTGCAATTTAAGTAATTTGTTATCCAAGAATTGTGTATATGAACCTCTTGATTTGGTGTGAGCCAGAGAAATCATTCCTGTTCTAGTATGGATGCTGTCCGGCACTTTTTCTGATTTTGCTGCTCAATTGGGACTTAGAATGATTTCAGATTTTTGACTATGCTGTAATAACTTTGCATATGATGCTTTATGGCACTCATTCTATACCACTTGATTTTGAGATTTTTGCAATAAAACCCTTTAATCTTTACTTGTGATGTAGAACTCAATTATTAGGTGGTACTGTTTACCTATTTCGATACTCTGCTAAACTGATGTTGGGGAGGGTGCCATTTTATGCACTTATTTTCCATGGGAGAGCGGTATGAGGTACAATTTTAGGGTTTTTACATTTTCTTGTGTCCTAAAATGTTTGGGGTACGTGTTTTGCTCCCACAATCTCCATCAAGTACTGCCAGATTTCATTTATTGAACCCATCTAGACTATACAGTAGCATTTCTAATATCACATACTAAAACCTTTGTACCCATTATTCTATCCTAAATTATCATCCTTTTATATTTAAGGGCACACAACGTTTTTAACCTTGTACTTGGTGTATTCAACTATTTCAGATTCAAACAACCTAGCCATATGAATTCAATAAGTGTAGCACCAGGGACAAGCCACAACATGAAGTAAAGGTTTCTTAATGTTTCACTATCTATGATTCATCAAATACATTAACTATCATCTCAACCTGCCAACTTAGTGCCTTATTACGATGTCGGGTGCACCGTTGCGGAATCAGGACTGACCGACCTCCTGTTGGCGGTCTCGACCGCAGTATTAGGATGCGACCGCACATAGTGCGGTCGCATACTCTCATTTCTCCATGGGAGCTTGTGCTGCAGTTGGAAACCAGCCGCAGCACAAGCTCCCATGGAGAAATGGGAGTTTTTGTTAATCCCTGCACCGCGTGGCAGGAACCACATGGTGCCTGCTACTCGGTGCAGGGCTTTCCGACAGGCTTTTCATGTCGGCCGGTTTTACTTCTGACCGCCGTCATTTTGATACGGAGGTCGAAATAGAAAACAAAGATGTTGGTTGGAATGCCTCCGACCGCAGGTCAGAAGCTTCTGACTGACATCAAAATGAGGGCCAGAATCGCGTGGTTATCTGCTGTGGCTCTGACATTTTTACTGGCCTGCACTACTAGACATTTTGACTTTTATGGCTTCAAATTTTTTTATTTGGATTTTTGTATCTTTTTCATGAATTCTTTATAATTAAACAAGCTAATATAAAGCTCTGGTTGCTTTGTGCTTAATTTACAGAATGTAGAATGGAAATGTTGAAAATAGATAAAAGAAAAACAATTGCGTTTTAACACATACCTGTGAAACATCCATTGTCCTGTGAACATTGCTAGATGCCAACACTACTTGACCAGGCCAGTTCAAAACCCATTGTTCTCTTGGGTGTTCGATATAAGCAGTGATCAACTGTATCATAACTTCTCTTAATTATTTTCTCTATAAAAAATTAAGATTATATTGTATTATATCAAAAATATACAATTCAGTTCATTAGCAGAGGTCACGTTTTAGTTTGTTTATTCATGTTTTTTTATTAACCACTAACAACCCATTGAGGTTCGAAAAGCCTCATAGTCTGAGTTCTTCTAGACTGCTAGACTGACTGCAACATAGTCACCTTTGACCATTGGCTACCAGTTGTGACTGGTCGGTTCTTCTAATGCTTTTCTGATATTGCTGTATGCCATGCATGGCATTTTCGAGAGTCTTATTCATATCAATGCTTATGGACTTGACTTTTGTTCAAAATTGCTGAACTGAGCTTCTCATTTAAAATTGGGTTATGACTCCTTGATTGTTAGAGTCCGATGCTTGAGTTTGTGTTATCGTAATAGTGCGTGGGTATCTTTGAGTGCGTGCACTCCATTGTGAGCAGTTTAATGTGTTGTTAGTCTGTTCTCATGAATTAGTAGTCTGTAGTATGAGGGCTCTGCCATATCCCAGTTCCCAGACTTCACCATAGCAGTACAGGAGCAAAAGCGTAAGTTTGACAATGTCAAAAATGCTCTTCGCAAACAAGATTTGAAATATGGCATGCTGTACCTGGTAGGTTGCATGTTGAGCACAATGGGAAGACTCGAATCTTCAATACCCCAACAGAGGCCTATGATGTTTGTAAATAATTTGGTATGAAGGAGGCATCTTCCCGCCGAAATACACCGGAAGACTCTCCTTATGATGTCCCCACTACCACGGATGCAGATCACCTCCCGCCTTGAATGACGACTTCCTCCACGTGTTTTCCACCTCCTTTACTTGATCTTCACATACTGCCTCACATGCTACCCATCAATATCTTACCCGGCTCCTTGTCCCGATGTGGTTCAGCTCACTTATGCAACCGAAACCCATTTCAAAAGTTTACTGTTCAGCTATCACCCATCTTACGAGCCCCGCCAGCCGTAGTGTTGCCCACCCCATGTGGTGTATACCATGCTACAAATTGTTGGGAAATAAGTTTATTTTATCTTTGTTTACCTTGTGATTGAGGGTGTTGTAAATTTATATGGCTTTTGTTTGTTTTATTGATGCTTGTCTGGTAAGTGATATCTTCACTCCTCTACATGCTAGTTCATGCATACACACCTCTCGATGACAGCCACCCAGGCTAGGAGGGATCGGGTGGCTGAACTCACCTTTATGACATGGAACGTTAGGGGCCGTAATAACCCTCACAAGGTTAAGCAGGTACTCTCCTATCTAATACAACATGGTGTGAAAATAGCCTTTCTTCAGGAGACTCACCTCCTGCGGCAGGCTACACCCTCATTTGCAGCCTCCTAGGGGGAAAGACGATATTTCTCATGGTACAGCACATATTCATGCGGAGTATGCACATTAATACAGAGAAGTGCCCCCTTTATACATAAAACCAGGTTTATAGATGTGAAAGGCAGATATGTGATTGTTGCCAGCACTATGGCAGACCAATGTACCCTCTTGGTTAATATTTATGACCCAAACGTAGACACCCTGAAATTACCAGGAACCTTCGGGACCTAATGGGTTGGACTGAAGCCGACCTGATCATAATGGGAGGGGATCTTAACATGGTACATAATCCCTTGATAGACTCCATGGGATCGGCTACTGGTGGTAAACCACAGACTCTACGAGTCCTCTGAGATATCGCCGATACTTATGCATGGAGGATGCGGCACGCCACTTCCTCAGAATATACATTTTACTCTACACCTCATGGGATATGGTCGCTTATTGATTATTGGTTTACCTCTGCGAATGCAGCCCTGTGGCTAGAGGATGTGACCCATCTGCCACGCACGCTGTCGGACCATTCCCCAGCGTGAATTGATCTGAATGTGCCCTGTGGGGGTGGCCTTGAGCGACAATGGCGTTTCCCAAGTCCAGGACTCCATTGTTGAGTACTTTGTGCTCAACACAGGCTTGGTTGCACAACAGGCCACACTCTGGGACACCTTTAAGGCATATATACATGATGTATGCATTTTCAAACATGCCAGAGTATTGCAGGATATACGGCCCGCCTTACCTGTATAGAGACCGAACTACACAATATTGACCGCAAGGACTCCCAGATGTGCAGCGGGCCCCAGCTACATCACCTTGGCACAACTACTATACCCCAATGACCACAGTGGGTATATCACCGAACTGCAGTTAGATGGGGCAGACAGGAGAAGGACAATGATGATATTATGAATTAACTTTTATGCTACTATATGTGGCTATATTCCTCTCGGATGACTGTTGACTCTGCTGCAACAGCAGACGGCCTGGATGAGATTGTGATGGTCTGGATAACAAAGAGACAGCAACAATTCTTGAGTGACCCCATCTCTTGTGAGGAGATAATACAGGCGATAGATGCTCTTGATGGGTCTACAGCTGCGGGCCTAGACTGACTCACAGGTGCATTTTATAAGGTATACAAACATTTCAATCAATCAATCAATTCGCATTCGCATAGCAGAGCACTTTCACCCCTAAGGGTAATCTGGACACTTTGGGTGCAACATCTCCATCGAAGAGCCAGGTCTTAAGTTTCTTTATGAAGTCCGCCAGGGAGGGTGCTGTTCGAAGGTGGAGGTGCAGGTCGTTCCAGGTCTTGGCAGCAATGTAGGAGAATGGGCGGCCCTCACAGCGGGTGCGACGAATGCAGGGGGTTGCTCGCCCCACACCTTCTAGAGATGTATGCCAAAGACTTGGAGACGGGAGTCCCCCTGACTTCACTATACAAAGAGGTAATCACGCTGTTATTGAAACCTGGTAAGGCACCTCACTTGTGCACTTCATACCACCCACTCTCACTGCTTAACCTTGAGAATAAAATCTTGACCAAAGTTATCGCAACAAGACTGTATATTCTGATTGAACAGATTATATCGCCCATAAAAACCAGTTTTGTTCCCCATAGATCTACCTCCCTAAACTTATGTGCACTCTTTGCTCAACAGGAACTCCTGTGATGTCCCTGTAGTAGCAGCCATTTTGTATGCTGAAAAGGCATCCAATTTATTAAAATGGCCCTTTGACAAAGTGACGCTGAATAAGTTGGGACTGCCCCATTCAAACTCCATGGCCAGACTGAGGATCAATGGCTCACTCACAGGTCCTTTTCCAGTGGCAAGAGAGACCAGGCAGGGATGTCCTTTGTAGCCACTCTTTTTTATTATAGCCATGGACCTCCTGGGCGTAAAGGAAACTCATCCAGCTCCTCTGTGGGGAAAAAAAATTACACTTCTAAAGAGACCAAATATGATATTCCTACCTGTTCCAAAGCAAAAGTTATCACTTATTAAATGTAATAAGGCACCCCAATATTATTCTATGCATGAGGTAGGCCTTGCAGTAGTGAAAAAAATGAATTTAAGAGTTTTTTGCTAACAGGATATGTAAAAGTTAAAAGTATATGTCCCACTTTTTAAATGCAATGCACCCTACCCCATGTGCTGTTTAGGGCCGTTCCTATGGGTGATTTATATGTCTTAAAAAGGAAGGTTTAAGCCTGGCAAAAGGTTTATTTAGCATGGCCGAATTGGCAGTTAAAAACGTGTTTTAAAAGGGCTACTGAAGTGGGAGGCAAAATAATACCAGACTCACTAGTAGCATTTAATGTACATGCCCTGGGTACAAGTAGTACCAATTTACCAGAGACTTATAAGTAAATTAAAAGTGGCAATTGGGAGTAAGCCTAATCTACCATGTTTAATGGATTGAAAATGAGCACTTTAACATTTGTTAGCAGTGGTAAAGGGTGCAGAGTCCTAAACGCCAACAAAAACAAATTCAGTAAAACAGGAGGAGGGAAAGCAAAACATTTGGAGAAAACCATGCCAATGATGTCAGGTCTAATAGACTCTGCTTGTGGTGAGCACCTGACTATTAGGACAAGTAGGCTCAATTTTGAACAGCCCTTGTTTAGCCTGGCATACAGTTGAGAGTGGTTGCAGCATCTCCTGAGAGTGGAAGTGTATGGACTGCAAATATGAGGCTTGAGGGTAGAGTACTAGACATTAGAGTGATGGAGGATGGAGAAAGCACTCCCCTTAATAATTCAATAAGAACCTTGTTAGCAAAGGGCTGCTAAGTAGTACTTCTTGAAAAGAGCAAGCAAATGCTTCTGCAGATTTTCTGTAATTTCCCCATTGCCTCAAATGGCTACACCTTCCTTTGTCCACAGCTCATGTACCCAATGTCTTTCTGTGTAACAATCTGGCAAAATACTTTTCTAAAAAAATTGAAGATATTTATTCGACGTTTCCCTCTATGTCAGCATTTTTAAACACCCCCCCTTTGGAGGAGCAAACATGAATGCCCAATCTCCTCCTTGAAACAATCCCCCTGTGGATATGAAATCCCTAAAAAACTATCTCTACCAACTGAAATCTGGCTCCCCCAGTGATGTGGCCCCCCACTATTTTGAGTCAGGTTTCCGACACGGTTGCTACAACCATACTGGATCTTATTAATATCTCACTCTCCTCTGGATCCGTTTCCTCTCTCTGGAAATGGGACATGGTCAAAGCCCTCCTCAAAAAACGGAGTTTGGACCCAGAAGTATTTTCGAACTACCGGCCAATCTCGCTCCTGCCAGGGATCTCAAAAATTGGTGAAAAATATGTTAGCTCCGTTCTCTCCGCTTTCCTGGAGAAAAACGAACGCTTTCACCACTCACAAACCGGTTTTAGACCCCAACAGGGCACGGAGACTGCCCTGCTGGCTGTAGTTGAAGAAACAAGGAAAATTCTGGATGTTGGCGGCTCCGTGGCAATTGTTCTGCTTGACCTTAGTGTGGCCTTCGACACGGTTAACCACCAACTACTGATCTCAAGACTTAGAGAGGTAGGAGTGACTGGAACTGCACTCAAGTGGCTAGAGTCTTTTCTGGACGACAGATCATTCCAAGTATTCGAGGATAACTTTATTTCCGAAAGTACGCCTCTGAGATGCGGGGTGCCTCAGGGTTCTTCCCTGAGCCCCACGCTTTTTAATGTGTATATGAGCCCCCTTGCCGAGGTTGTCAAGCCCTTCGGCATTCAGATTGTCACCTATGCTGATGACACTCAGCTGATTGTGTCTCTTAACCAATCTGACAATGTGGAGACTAATCTGGCCAACTGTTTGGAAAGGGTCTCCGCGTGGATGGACGGCTTATTTTTAAAACTCAATGGGGCTAAAACGGAGCTGATGTTTTGTGGCAAAACCTCCACCCTGGATGCCAGCTCACTCTGGCCCAGATGCTTAGGCGTCATGCCCCCTCCCAAAGATCAGATTAAAAGCCTTGGTGTTTGGCTGGACCATAACTTAAACTTCAAGGAGCAAGCACGTAGGGTGGCAGGGACTTGCAATGGGATCCTGAAGATGATTAGGAAAGTTCTCCCTTAGCTGCCTTTCAACGCTAGGAGACTGTTGGTTCAAGCCCTAATTCTTTCCAGACTTGATTACGCTAATGTGCTTTATTTAGGTTCTCCGGGCTCAACTATCAAAAAACTACAAACTGTACAAAACTGTGCAGCACGTCTCCTTATGCAGGTCCATAATCGGGAATCCGCAAGACCGCATATTGCCTCTCTCCATTGGCTTCCGGTTGCGGAACGAATTCAGTTTAAGGCACTGTGCATCGTCCATAGGACTCTTTCGGCTAAGGGTCCACCGATCCTTCAATCTATCATTTCCCCCTATCACCCCAAAAGATCTCTTCGCTCTGGGAATAAACATTTGGCATTTGTTCCGAGGATAAATAGATCTTGGAGTGGTGGACGCATGTTCTCATATACCGCAGCAAAATGTTGGAACCAGCTTCCTAACTACATTCATCTGGAGGACAACTATCTGTCTTTTCGCGAACTCCTGAAAACTTTTCTGTTTCCATGAAACCTGACTGTAGCACGGTGATGACTCTGCTTCTAGCGCTGGGAGGCCTTCTGGTAGCCACGTGCTTTAGAAATGCATATTCATTCATTTAACTGCTGCCAAGACAGAAATTGTCCAGCCTTATCGCCTACCTCATTTACTCTCCTTTGGAAGGCAAGGGTGATACTACGTGCCTTATTTTCTGCCAAGGCCCTACATTCCTGCTGTTTAAGCCGGATTTTGTCACGCTGCTCCGTCTTGGTGGGGGTATCCCTCTGAGCCTCCATTGACAGTATCTCCTCCTCTAGCCTATCAGTTCACTCTTGTTTCCTTCGCTTCTCCCTTGCGATTAGTGACATTGATTGGCTCAGAATAACTGACTTATAGGCCTCCAATAGTGTGGTTGGCGACTCCCATGTTTTCTTGGAAGTAGAGCTTAGTGCCCTCCCTTACAGCCTCCATGATTCTCTCATTTCTCAGATACCAGAAGGGGTCCAACTTCCACCCCTCTCTGATGCTTGTGCAAGGACCCTGCAGGTCTACCCAAGAGCTCCCTCGTGCCATAATTCTGGTGTTGCGGAAGTGCACTAGTGATGTATTTCGGGCAAGGAGATAATCAAGGCATGTTGAGGTGTGATGTGCTCCCAAGTAGTATATGAATTGCTTTGTCCCGGGGTTGAGAGTTTGCCAAATGTCTCCTAGCCCCATGGCCTCCAAGAAGGCCAAGAATCCCTGCCTTTGAGGCCCTCCCTCGCCTGGGGGGTCCTGGTCAAATTCTATGTCCAGGATATGGTCAAAATCCCCCCATCTGGAAACTGCAGGAGCAGCTCTCCTAGATCTTTCAGTGTTGGGGCTTTCAGTGTGGATGGGATGTATAGGGCACACAAATTATGATTCCACCAATTCTAGGTACCAGTTTGCGATACGTATCTCCCTTGGTCATCCACCCAGATGCGGTGGACAGTGAAAGGCGTGGATTTTTTTCATTAGGATCCCCACAGCCCTGGAGTCCGGGGTATACCCCCGCATGTGCAGTCATCTTACACCACTGTCGATTGAGCCTCTTTATCTCAGTCTCTTTCAAATGGATTTCCGGCGTCATTACAATATTAGGGGTGTGGCGACCCAGGTATTGCATCACAATCCCTCGCTTGAGTTTGCTGTGTAGGCAGTTAACATTCCAGGATATGAAGTTAATTTATTCCCTTATCTACCTAAGTGGGCCTGTGTAGGTGTGGTATGGGACATCTAGTCTATAAATATATGGGGCCAATTGACCCTTTGTATGCCAGTGCTGAGTCCAAGGTGATGGTATTACTGCATGCTATGAATATAACAACTTGAAGTTGTCCCTCCCAACCACCCCCAACCCTGCCCCCCTGCAATACAGGCTTCAAACTGTCTGTCATTTCCAATTCACAGTATCTTCTTTTCCTACATGTTGAATGAAACTCTCGACCTCAGTACAAAATTTCAACACAGTAGTCCCCCTAAGTAGCAACTTCCACAGCAATTGTGCACTGACACCTCTTACCCTGTGAGATATCCTGAAATAGCATCCCAATATAGATAATTCCCCACTCGTGTTCAGTGTTTTCAGTGATTTCCCTCTGAGACCTTGCCCCGTCTCAGTGCTATCTTCTCGCTCATCAAGTGTGTTGCCATCTGGGCAAACTGGCTCACCCCCCCCCGCTGGGGTCAGCGAGCACCGCAAATCCACTGCGGTCCAGGTGCTCTCCCCATCCCATAGATACTGCTCACGAGGGGCCACTGATTCCCAGTCTTGAGCCTGCCCGGGGGTGTCCTTACACTGAGCAAAATGATGTGGCCCCCTACATAATGTGGTCTGGGGCCCCTGAGTCACCATGTCTCACAGATATTCATTGACCTTGGACTGAATGTGGCCCCCTTGAAGGGCTGGGGACACCCTGGAGGGTTGAGATTCCCCCCGCGCCATCGGGCCTGCGTTACACCCCAGCTTTTCGCTCTCTTTCCTGGTCTATCTCACAGCACGCTTTCTTTACTTGTATATTGCAGTAGACAGTATTACTTTCAGGAAATGAAAATCCGGGGCCCCGGGTTGCCCAATAATAATGATGATACTTTGCTTTCTTATATAGCTATTCCTACTGCACACTTGCCATTTCTGTATATACATTTTCTCATTAATCAAGTTAATGGTACATCCTTTACCAGTCTCAGAAGGAGGGAAGGCTCCCTTGGCTCTTCGGTTTCAAATATGTTACCTGAAAATCACTGTAGATATTAGCAATGATCGTTAAGTTACTGGGCCTCCTGGCAGCAATTTTTAATTAAGCTCCACATCGTCTCCCGGAAGTCGATACATCGAAAATGCAGTAGCACAGGAAATTATGCCATCTGCCCTTTGACCACAATGAGGTCCCACGTGGGACTCCCGCCCATAGTGAATGAACATCCTCCTAGTTCCTGTTGTAGGATTTGCAGAATGACAGCTACTGGAAACTACAGGACATAAATGGGGCTTTGAGACATGTTAACCTTTTGATCTTGCCCCAGATTTCATCAACCTTTGGACTATGGTTAGCAAGGACAGTGCCAAGGGCACTTGAGGCCAAGCTGGAGACATTAGCAACTAAATGATATCCATTGACCACGCTGGATGAAGCTGCACATCAAACTTAGCCAGCCTGTTTATCATTTTTGATTCATGAAACAAAATTCCATCATTCATATGTATTCACAAAAGAATTGCATTCATCATCTACTCTGTCTCCCACAATACAGAAGCGCTGCTTGGGAAGGACAAAATAATCAACTACAGCCATTAGTGAACGGTACTGAAGGTATAATACAAATAATTAGGGAAGAATATGCCACCAGACAGTAATTCATTCTTGTGGCTATTTCTGTCAGAGTTACAAGTAGCTTGTTCCAGAGGTCGAGTAAAAACCCTGTATTTCTGTTCCTACTGAAAACTAAAAGTGCCTGAAATGGCCTATTTATTTGTCTGCCTGCATAGATGCTACTATATCAACAAACGCCAGAAGACATTGGGGATTTCAGTGAACTGGCGGCAATTTTAGTACCAGATATGCACTCCTAGTCTTGATTGAATTTTGTATTATTTATATCCTGTCTTATTGGTAATAAGTAATTTATTTTCATGTGTTTGTTACCTTTGTTCTTGCATAGGCTTCACTGCAGCTGTACAACTTTCATTAGTGGTAGATATGGAGGAACATAAAAAAATGTGTTATAAAACTGATGTTCATGTGATGCTGACAGCAGTTCAGATTTCTTTTACGACGATCAGAGCCTAAGACAAGTCACTATCATTCTGATATCCTGGATTATTAACCTAAGGAGAGAAATCTTGGTCTTTCCACAATGTTAGCAATGCCGTGCCTTGTTAGGTAAAAGTAAATACCCCTAATTGATATGTCACAAAGCAATAGGATTTTCCTTATATATATATATATATATATATTCACTGAAAAAACCATAGGTTTCAGGGACGTTATAGTTACAAATTAGCATTTAAAAAACCTTTGAAATTCACTGAAAAAACCATAGGTTTTAGGGACAGTTATAGTTAGTTGGACATTGCACTCGTACAAAACCCGTGAAATTCCCCCGTTATAGTTAGTCCAGCTAACTATAACTCGCGCCCGCAATGCACTGCTGATGACGTCACATATTACATCACTCATGACATGGTCAGTGACATCACTGATGACATCACTGATGACATCTCAAATGACATCACTGATGACATCACTGATGACATCATCCAGTGACTGTGTGTTTCTGTAAAGTTTAAATATTTTTAATATATATAGGAAAAGACGTATTGAAGAATGAGTGGGTGTGTAAGTGTCTGTATGGATGATTTAGTAGGTGCGTGACTGACTGTATAAGTGAGTGATTTAACGTATCTTACTGAATGCATGGGTTAGTGACTAAACTGGGTGAATGTCTGTATCCGTCTGTCTGTTGCTGTGTAAGTGGCTGCATGTGTTTGAGAATAGCTACATGAGTGTCTATATGAGTTATTGAATGCTTGTGTGAGTATCTGTATGGGTGCCTGAGTGTTTGTGTGGGAGGGGTGTGTGTGCGACTCTGTGCATAGATGTGTGAGTGGGTGATTCACTGGGTGCATGATTTGAAGAGTGCGTCTGTGATGGACTGTATGGGTGGGTGAGTGTGTGTATGGGTGTGTTAGTGAGTGAATGTATATCTCAGTGGTACATGTGCGAGTAACTACATATGTAAAAGGCAGTATATATGTGTGTTAGAGTATTTAAAAGGCTATAAGTGAGTGTGTGATTGTGAGAGTGGCTGTATGGATGCGTGTGTGCTTGTATCAGTTATTGTATAAGAGCGTAAGAATGTGCTAGTATTTGTATGAGTAAGTGACCTGGTGTGTGTATAACTGTATAGGTGAGTAAATGGGTGTGTGATTAATTTTTTGCATGACTGACTAGGTGTGTGAGTACCTCTATGGATGAGTGGCGGTGTGTGAGTGTTTATATAGGTGTATGAGTGCATATGATAGTCCTGTACTGAGTGACTAAGTATGAGTGACTGGACGGGTGAGTGAGTAGATGTGTGTCTGTAGACCTAAGAATCAGTGAGTGGGTATGTAGTTATTGGTATTGGAGTGTGTATGGTTTTGCGAATGGCAGTCTGTAATTTAGAGTGGGTGTATCAAAAGTTATATTAGGGTGTGAGAAGATGCCTGAAATTATCACATGGATGATGTCATCAGTGATGTCATTTGAGATGTCATCAGTGATGTCACTGACCATGTCATGAGTGATGTAATATGTGACGTCATCAGCAGTGCATTGCGGGCGCGAGTTATAGTTAGCTGAACTAACTATAACGGGGAATTTCACGGGTTTTGTACGAGTGCAATGTCCAACTAACTATAACTGTCCCTAAAACCTATGGTTTTTTCAGTGAATTTCAAAGGTTTTTAAATGCTAATTTCTAACTATAACGTGTCTGAAACCTATGGTTTTTTCAGTGAATTTCAAAGGTTTTTTAAATGCTAGTTTCTAACTATAACGTGCCTGAAACCTATGATTTTTTTAAGTGAATTTCAAAGGTTTTTTAAATGCTAGTTTCTAACTATGCCTACAGAGGTAGGACATGTGAAGAAAGAAGAAAAATGCACAGAAAGAAGCAAAAGATGTGCAGAAAGAACCAACAGAGCAGCAGAAAGAGGCCTTGTTGCAAAATCATCCTGTGCCCACAACTTTTTCAGACGGGTACTGGTGGTAACTGACTCTGACTAACCAGAGCCAGTGCTATGCTAAAAGACACTTAGAATACCGTGAAAACACCTACATACACTAGGGAACACTATGCGTTGGGGTACCCCTGTGATTAGCATGACCTCCTCTGCAAGTCCCTAGTACATAATAGGGCAGGGGGATTAAAACTACCTCTTAAAACGCGCTACAGGGCGCGTTTGCACAGTGGTGAAGGGAGGGGGCCTGAGGTGACATGTGTGCAAACGCACCCCGTGGCGCGTTTTAAGTTGCGGGATTAAGTCCCCTTGAATTTTGAGGGTCCCTGGGGCCCAACTAGCCCCCAGGTACCTACAGTTAGGACCACAGAGCTGAGTTGCAGAGAGGCGTTCCGAGGCCACGCACTTTTTCACCTCTCTGCAACGCAACTCTGTTGTGCTTACTGAAGGTTCCTGGTGGGCTAGTTGGCCCCCAGGGTCCCTCAGGATTCAAAGGGAATTAATTCCCCAACTTAAAACGCACCACAGGGCGTGTTTGCGCACATGTCACCTGAGGCCCCGCCCCCTCCCTTCACCACTGTGCAAACGCACCCCGTGGTGTGTTTTAAGTTGGGGGATTAGGTCACCTTGAATCCTGAGGGTCCCTGGGGCCCAACTAGCCCACTAGGTACTTCCAGTAAGCCCCACAGGCCTGCGTTGCAACGCCTGTAACAATTTGTGCAGTTGTGTTTAGGTAGTGAAGAGGGTCGTGCTGGGGGTAGTGTTTTAGGGTTTAGGGTAGTGCAGTGGTGTTTGTGTAGTGTAGGGGGTCATGCTGGGGGTAGATTTAGGGTTTAGGGTAGTGCAGTGGTGTTTGGGTAGTGTAGGGAGTCGTGCTGGGGGGAGTCTTTTAGGGTTTAGGGTAGTGCAGTGGTGTTTGGGTAGTGTAGGGGGCCGTGCTGGGGGTAGTGTTTTAGGGTTTAGGGTAGTGCAGTGGTGTTTGGGTAGTGTAGGGGGTCGTGCTGGGGTAGTAAATTAGGGTAGTGCAGTGGTGTTTGGGTAGTGTAGGAGGTACTGCTGGGGGTAGTGTTTTAGGGTTTAGGGTAGTGCAGTGGTGTTTGGGTAGTGTAGGGGTACTGCTGGGGGTAGTTTTTAGGGTTTAGGGTAGTGCAGTGGTGTTTGGGTAGTGTAGTGGTTCGTGCTGGGGGTAGTTTTTTAGGGTTTAGGGTAGTGCAGTGGTGTTTGTGTAGTGTAGGAGGTCGTGTTTTAGGGTTTAGGGTAGTGCAGTGGTCTTTGGGTAGTGTAGGGAGTCGTGCGGGGGTAGTGTTTTAGGGTTTAGGGTAGTGTAGGGGGTCATGCGGGGGTAGTGTTTTAGGGATTAGGGTAGTGCATTGGGTTTTGGGTAGTGTAGGGGGTCATGCGGGGGGTAGTGTTTTAGGGTTTAGGGCAGTGCAGTGGTGTTTGGGTAGTGTAGGGGGTCGTGCTGGGGGAGTGTTTTAGGGTTTAGGGCAGTGCAGTGGTGTTCGGGTAGTGTAGGGGGTCGTGCTGGGGGAGTGTTTTAGGGTTTAGGGCAGTGCAGTGGGGTTCGGGTAGTGTAGGGGGTCGTGCTGGGGGAGTGTTTGAGGGTTTAGGGCAGTGCAGTCGTGTTCAGGTAGTGTGCTGGGGGTAGTATTTTAGGGTTTAGTGCAGTGGTGTTCGGGTAGTGTAGGGGGTCGTGCTGGGGGTAGTGTTCTAGGGTTTAGGGCAGTGCAGTGGTGTTTGGGCAGTGTAGGGGGTAATGCTGGGGGTGGTGTTTTAGGGTTTAGGGCAGTGCAGTGGTGTTCGGGCAGGGTAGGGGGTCGTGCTGGGGGTGGTGTTTCAGGGTTTAGGGCAGTGCAGTGGTGTTCGGGCAGTGTAGGGGGTGGTGTTTCAGGGTTTAGGGCAGTGCAGTGGTGTTCGGGCAGTGTAGGGGGTCGTGCAGGGGGTGGTGTTTCAGGGTTTAGGGCAGTGGTGTTCGGGCAGTGTAGGGGGTCGTGCTGGGGGTGGTGTTTCAGGGTTTGGGGCAGTGCAGTGGTGTTCGAGCAGTAAAGGGGTCGTGCTGGGGGTGGTGTTTCAGGGTTTAGGGCAGTGCAGTGGTGTTCGGGCAGTGTAGGGGGCAGTGCAGGGGTGGTGTTTCAGGGTTTAGGGCAGTGCAGTGGTGTTCGGGCAGTGTAGGGGGCGGTGCAGGGGGTGGTGTTTCAGGGTTTAGGGCAGTGCAGTGGTGTTCGGGCAGTGAAGGTGGTCGTGCTGGGGCTGGTGTTTCAGGGTTTAGGGCAGTGCAGTGGTGTTCGGGCAGTGTAGGGGGTCTTGCTGGGGCTGGTGTTTCAGGATTTAGGGCAGAGCAATGGTGTTCAGGCAGTGTAGGGGGCTTTGCTGGAGGTGGTGTTTCAGGGTTTAGGGCAGTGCAGTGGTGTTCGGGCAGTGTAGGGGGTCGTGCTGGGGGTGGTGTTTCAGGGTTTAGGGCAGTGCAGTGGTGTTCAGGCAGTGTAGGGGGTCTTGCTGGGGCTGGTGTTTCAGGATTTAGGGCAGAGCAATGGTGTTCAGGCAGTGTAGGGGGCTTTGCTGGAGGTGGTGTTTCAGGGTTTAGGGCAGTGCAGTGGTGTTTGTGCAGTGTAGGGGGTGGTGTTTCAGGGTTTAGGGCAGTGGTGTTCAGGCAGTGTAGGGGGTCTTGCTGGGGTTGATGTTTCAGGGTTTAGGGCAGTGCAGTGGTGTTCGGGCAGTGTAGGGGGTCGTGCTGGGGGTGGTGTTTCAGGGTTTAGGGCAGTGCAGTGGTATTCAGGCAGTGTAGGGTGTCGTGCTGAGGGGTGGTGTTTCAGGGTTTAGGGCAGTGGTGTTCAGGCAGTGTAGGGGGTCTTGCTGGGGTTGATGTTTCAGGGTTTAGGGCAGTGCAGTGGTGTTCGGGCAGTGTAGGGGGTCGTGCTGGGGGTGGTGTTTCAGGGTTTAGGGCAGTGCAGTGGTATTCGGGCAGTGTAGGGTGTCGTGCTGAGGGGTGGTGTTTCAGGGTTTAGGGCAGTGCAGTGGTGTTTGGGCAGTGTAGGGGGTCGTGCAGGGGGTGGTGTTTCAGGGTTTAGGGCAGTGCAGTGGTGTTCGGCCAGTGTAGGTGGTCTTGCTGGGGGTGGTGTTTCAGGCTTTAGTGCAGTGGTGTTCGGGCAGTGTAGGGGGTCTTGCTGGGGGTGGTGTTTCAGGGTTTAGGGCAGTGCAGTGGTGTTCGGGCAATGTAGGGGGTCGTGCTGGGGCTAGTGTTTGAGGGTTTAGGGTAGTGCAGTGGTGTTCGGGCAGTGTAGGGGGTCGTGCTGGGGCTGGTGTTTCAGGGTTTAGGGCAGTGCAGTGGTTTTCGGGCAGTGTAGGCGGTCGTGCTGGGGCTGGTGTTTCAGGGTTTAGGGCAGAGCAGTGGTGTCCGGGCAGTGTACGGGGTAGTGCTGGGGCTGGTGTTTCAGGGTTTAGGGCAGTGCAGTGGTGTTCGGGCAGTGTAGATGGTCGTGCTGGGGCTGGTGTTTCATGGTTTAGGGCAGTGCAGTGGTGTTCGAGCAGTGTAGGGGGTCGTGCTGGGGGTGGTGTTTCAGGGTTTAGGGCAGTGCAGTGGTGTTCGGGCAGTGTAGGGGCTCATGCTGGGGGGGTGTTTCAGGGTTTAGGGCAGTGCAGTGGTGTTCGGGCAGTGTAGGGGTCTTGCTGGGAGTGGTGTTTCAGGGTTTAGGGCAGTGGTGTTCGGGCAGTGTAGGGGGTCTTACTGGGGGTGATGTTTCAGGGTTTAGGGCAGTGCAGTGGTGTTCGGGCAGTGTAGGGGTCTTGCTGGGGGTAGTGTTTCGGGGTTTAGGGTAGTGCAGTGGTGTTCATGCAGTGTAGGGGGTCGTGCTGGGGGTGGTGTTTCAGGGTTTAGGGCAGTGCAGTAGTGTTCGGGCAGTGTAGGGGATCGTGCAGGGGGTGGTGTTTCAGGGTTTAGGGCAGTGCAGTGGTGTTCGGGCAGTGTAGGGGGTCGTGCTGGGGGTGGTGTTTCAGGGTTTAGGGCAGTGCAGTGGTGTTCAGGCAGTGTAGGGGGTCGTGCAGGGGGTGGTGTTTCAGGGTTTAGGGCAGTGCAGTGGTGTTCGGGCAGTGTAGGGGTCGTGCTGGGGTTGGTGTTTCAGGGTTTAGGGCAGTGCAGTGGTGTTCGGGCAGTGTAGGGGGTCTTGCTGGGGGTGGTGTTTCAGGGTTTAGGGTGGTGGTGTTCGGGCAGTGTAGGGGGTCTTGCTGGGGGTGATGTTTCAGGGTTTAGGGCAGTGCAGTGGTGTTCGGGCAGTGTAGGGGGTCTTGCTGGGCATAGTGTTTCAGGGTTTAGGGCAGTGCAGTGGTGTTCGTGCAGTGTAGGGGGTCGTGCTGGGGATGGTGTTTCAGGGTTTAGGGCAGTGCAGTAGTGTTCGGGCAGTGTAGGGGGTCGTGCAGGGGATGGTGTTTCAGGGTTTAGGGCAGTGTAGTGGTGTTCGGGCAGTGTAGGGGGTCGTGCTGGGGATGGTGTTTCAGGGTTTAGGGCAGTGCAGTAGTGTTCGGGCAGTGTAGGGGGTCGTGCTGGGGGTGGTGTTTCAGGGTTTAGGGCAGTGCAGTGGTGTTCGGGCAGTGTAGGGGGTGATGCTGGGGGTGGTGTTTCTGGGTTTAGGGCAGTGGTGTTCGGGCAGTGTAGGGGGTCTTGCTGGGGGTGATGTTTCAGGGTTTAGGGCAGTGCAGTGGTGTTCGGGCAGTGTAGGAGGTCTTGCTGGGGGTAGTGTTTCAGGGTTTAGGGCAGTGCAGTGGTGTTCGGGCAGTGTAGGGGGCGTGCTGGGGGTGGTGTTTCAGGGTTTAGGGCAGTGCAGTGGTGTTCGGGCAGTGTAGGGGGTCGTGAAGGGGTGGTGTTTCAGGGTTTAGGGCAGTGCAGTTGTGTTCGGGCAGTGTAGGGGTCGTGCTAGGGTTGGTGTTTCAGGGTTTAGGGCAGTGCAGTGGTGTTCGGGCAGTGTAGGGGGTCGTGCTGGGGGTAGTGTTTTAGGGTTTAGGGTAGTGCAGTGGTGCTTGTGTAGTGTAGGGGGTCGTGCTCGGGGTAGTGTTTTAGGGTTTAGGGTAGTGCAGTGGTGTTTGTGTAGTGTAGGGGGTCATGTTTTAGGGTAGTGCAGTGGTGTTTGGGTAGTGTAGGAAGTCGTGCTGGGGGTAGTGTTTTAGGATTTAGGTTAGTGCAGTGGTGTTTGGGTAGTGTAGGGGGTCGTGCTGGGGGTAGTGTTTTAGGGTTTAAGGTAGTGCAGTGGTGTTTGTGTAGTGTAGGGGGTCGTGTTAGGTGTAGTGTTTTAGGGTTTAGGGTAGTGCAGTGGTGCTTGTGTAGTATAGGGGGCCGTGCTGGGGGTAGTGTTTTAGGGTTTAGGGTAGTGCAGTGGTGTTTGTGTAGTGTAGGGGGTCATGTTTTAGGGTAGTGCAGTGGTGTTTGGGTAGTGTAGGGGGTAATGCTGGGGGTAGTGTTTTAGGATTTAGGTTAGTGCAGTGGTGTTGGGGTAGTGTTTTAGGGTTTAGGGTAGTGCAGTGGTGTTTGTGTAGTGTAGGGGGTCATGCTGGGGGTAGTGTTTTAGGGTTTAGGATAGTGCAGTGGTGCTTGTGTAGTGTAGGGGGTCGTGCTGTGGGTAGTGTTTTAGGGTTTAGGGTAGTGCAGTGGTGTTTTTGTAGTGTAGGGGGTCATGTTTTAAGATGCAACGCTCCAATACCTGACCAGTCTGCACTACATAAAACTGCAAAAAAACTAAAAATAAAAAGTGTTTTGCACACTTTTGTCATTGGGCTATATGTGGGCTACATCTGGGTAATATTTGTGCTACATTTGGGCTCTTTTTCACTGGTGGCCATCTTGGAAGACTTCTTTGTTATGAAGTTTCCTAATTTCCTCATTTACTGCAGTCTCCTCAGTAGGAAATGCTTTCAGTTTTTTACTTTGATTCCATCAAGAAGGCATTCAGATGTGTCACACATTTGCCATAAATTCAGAATGTTAGCACTCTAGTTGTTCATTAGATCACTGTAGTAAAGCTACTGCTCACCAAGGAGTTAACTGGAAGTCTACTGCTGGTATTGAAAGTGATTGTTTCAGTCTGCATGTCAGAATTTTCTAATGAAATAGAAGAGGATTTGAGATCTCACTTTATACATGCACTAAATTTTCTTTTGCAGCACTAACCATAATTTCTATGGCAAAATGAACCCCCTCATTTTGTTCCTTTTAAATTAAATGTTTTAAGTGTTACCAGTTTATTCCAATCAAGATGGCTTCAGGTGTGCCATACTTTTGTCATAAGTAAGGCTGTTAGCACTCTAGTTGTTCTTTAGAACACTCTGGGAAGCTGCAGTAGAACACAAAGGCATCAACTGACAGGCTGCTCCTGTTGAAATATAACAGGAAGATATTTGAGATCTCACTTAAAACATGTCCTAATTTTTCTTTCTACAGCACTAACCATAATTTCTATGGCAAAATGAACCCCCTCATTTTGTTCCTTTTTAAATTAAATGTTTTAAGTGTTACCAGTTTATTCCAATCAAGATGGCTTCAGGTGTTCCATACTTTTGTCATAAGTAAGACTGTTAGCGCTCTAGTTGTTCTTTAGAACACTCTGGGAAGCTGCAGTAGAACACAAAGGCATCAATTGACAGGCTGCTCCTGTTGAAATATAACAGGAAGATATTTGAGATCACACTTGAAACATGTCCTAATTTTTCTTTCCAGAGCACTAACCATAATTTCTATGACAAGATGAACCCCATCATTTTGTTCCTTTTTAAATTAAATGTTTTAAGTGTTACCAGTTTATTCCAATCAAGATGGCTTCAGGTGTGCCATACTTTTGTCATAAGTAAGGCTGTTAGCACTCTAGTTGTTCTTTAGAACACTCTGGGAAGCTGCAGTAGAACACAAAGGAATCAACTGACAGTCTCTGCCCTTGTTGGATGTACATGTTTTACTGAGAATGTCAGACTTCATTCTCACATGACTGAGAAAGATAATGTGAATTTACAGAAAATATGCTCTCATTTTAGCTTCTGGAGCACCTTCCAAAACTCTATGGGACAAGCATGTGAAAATAGTTTTCTCTCAAACATGATTCATGATATCCCAGCAGAAGGTTTTTCACAGGGTAAAATCACCTTAGAACACACCACAATTCCTGAAATTAGTATGGTACCATCAACAAATGAATTCTAATGTAACTAAAGTCTGTTATCACCCTTTATAGTTCTCCTTTTGGTAACCCTCAAAATCTTCGATTCACTACAATGCATTTCAATGGGGTACTATCATTTATATTGGTCCCAAGATGGCTGCCAGCAATTCCAGGATGAAGTGCTGACAGCCAATCAGATCTCACGATGACATGTGTGGTTAGGCTCCGCCCAGATATATATGTGTTTTTACTTTTGATTTTCTCAGCAACTACTGAACGGATTTACACCATTTAACAAAAGGGTTCTTTCTGAACCAAGAACTACCTCTTTGCCAAATTTGGTGTAATTCCGTTCAGCAGTTCGGGCTGTAGCCTTGCATAAAGTTTCCTATGGGAAATTGATTTTTTGACTCTTATTTTTTAATTTCTCCGCAACTACTGAACGGATTTACACCATTTAACAAAAGGGTTCTTTCTGAACCAAGAACTACCTCTTTGCCAAATTTGGTGTAATTCCGTTCAGCAGTTCGGGCTGTAGCCGTGTCTAAAGTTTCCTATGGGAAAATGAATGGGGAAAACACGTTTTGGGACCCCCCTTTTTTCTCGGCCCCCGCTTGACGAATCACCCTGAGACTTTCAGGGTAGGAGCGAACCGGAGCGGGCCATAAAGTTTGAAAATTTCGCGAAGATTCGTCAACCGACGCAAGAGTTATTTCAAATAGAATGTCGCGGATTTCCTATGGAAAATAGGTCCTAACTATAACTATCTACTGGCGACCGCCAGTAGATAATATATATATATATATATATATATATACAAATAAAATGTTTAACTCTAACTTCTGATGCTTTTACACCCCAGTTTAAGCCCCCTTTTGGCTATTTAGGGTACTTCGAACTGACACCTTCATAACTGTTTTTCCACATAAGGTATCTATGCCAACTTTGCAACCTTTTTACCCAACATCATAGGGATTCTAACAATACCCAAGGTTTGTGAATTCCCATGAAGGGGAACAAGAAAAGAGCCAAAATATAGGGAACGGGAAACCTAACAAACCCACACATTTATGAAAACTAAACTCTCAGGGAAGTCCAGGGGACTGTTATGTGTGTGACTCTCACCAGGATTTCGTACCCAGATATCCTAGCAAACCTCAAACTTTGGCTAAAACACACATTTTGCTCATATTTCTTTGAGGGAAAGTTCTGGAATCTGTAGGGAGCCACATATTTCTTACTACCGAACGCTCCCCACATCTCCTGATAAAAATGGTACCTCACTTGTGTGGGTGGGCTTAGCACCCACAACATATAAGGGCCCGAAAATCTTCATGGCCAGATCAATCAATTTTTTCCACTGAAAAGCAAATCTTTTTATGGTCTAGACAGTGCAGCTGTCACCAGACAATTATGTGAGAATCAACAAGAGACGGGCTTTGGCTCCATCCACATGTTGGTAGCAGGAATACATGTTGTGATTGGGCAGAAGTTGTGTGCTTCCACATAAAATGCTTGTCCCTCCATGCAGCTGTGATCATTTTTTTTAATTGATTCAGCTGCCTGAGCTTGAACTTTCAGGGGCACTCATGACAGTGCAATGCTTTTAAAGTGTCTTAGATAACTAGATCATTTATTGTGTTTGTCTTCGTGGGCAGTTGCACAGATGGGAACAGGGCATCCCAAGGAATGTATTGCAGTCCCAACACCCTTCATTTCTAGCACTAACTTTAGCTTTCAGAGTAGAGATTTGTGGTTAAGAGCAGTATCGGATGCTCAGGACTACATTAATCTACATAGATTTTTAGGTCTGGCCTGACAGTGCAACTGCTGGTTGAATTTATGTGAGCAACAAAAAATAACTTTCAGAGAGAGGGGCTTAGACTCCATCCACATGTTGGTTCCTTTGTGTACAGGATTTGATTGGGCTGAATTTTATGCTTTCACTAAAAGAAACTGCTTTTTTGGACCTTTTTTTATGTTTGTGGGAAAGCTCATACTTTAAAAAGCAGAACTTAGTTATGTGGCAAACCAAAGATCATGGCTTTAGGACTGTTCTGTTGATTATTACATGGTATGATAACTGCATTAGACCTGACATATTTATTGCCAAAAAATATGTTAAATTCAACAGGCATTTAGGTGTGGATTGTTGATACTCTATATTACAGCCCACCAGTAGGTATTTTGTTGCTTACCGTAGTAGGCAAGTGTTTTGGCGTTGGCCTCCCACTCACACTAATCCTGGGGGTTTTCACTGTGATGAATTTTTAAGCCCTGTTGAAGTAGATTAAATTGATGATCAATATGCATTTACCCAAAGCCAGCAGTTCAGCTGGCAACACCAATGTCATCACATTAGTGTCATCACATCAGCAATACAGTTTGTACATCACTGTCATCATGAATCAGTAAATATAATACAATTCGAAGCATTATGTGTTGTCGCTGAATAACTTCAATACAGAATATACATATCAATTTAGGACTCATCAGACAATTCTGGAAGATATGCAGTAAATGGGTCCCAAATATTGTTTGGTATGGAGGCCTGTGGAAGTTCCTCAGCATGCAGATCAAGTTGCTCTCTTCAGTATGTTACATCTTTTAGCCACTGGTCAGATTTAGGGGCTATTCTTTTACCCCAATGGATGGCCACCCGCCTTTACTCAAGCAGCAGGGCTATCGCCAACAACCTGCGGTTGGCCGGCTGTAGTAGCTTGACTAGGTCAAGGAGACCCATGTGAGGAGCACATGTCACCTCCTCCATCGCCATGTCCGACAGAGCCTTAGTTACCTGGACCCAGAAGCGATGTACACTAGCGCATGCTCAGGCTAAATGTAAAAAGGCTGCGTCTGTGTCATGGCACCTGGTGCATGTTGCGTCCATACAGAGCCTGTATTTGTGCAGTTGAAGAGGAGTGTAGTATACTTGTTGAAGGTATTTAAGTGGCTAATTCTAAGTTTGCAGTTGGAGGTGAAACACCATGTTTGCGAACAGCAAAATTCCCAGTCCTCCAGCATGAGTGGGGTCCCCAATAGGGTGAAACATTTTTCGAGTGCGGCGCTAGGAGCTGTTTGCCTATCTGCCTTTGAAGCATTGTATAGCCTGGTGATAAGATTCTTGTGTGTACTGTGTGTAAGCAGTGCCTGCAGTTCCCCAAACGTGGGCAGTTCATCTGGGAATTGTGGATATAACACCCTCACAGCTTTCCGCAGTCGATGATAAGTGAATATCAACAATGGCATTCAGCGCCGGGACACCTCATCCAGTGTAACAAACGTCCCTCATGGGTATAAGTCCCCCACTGTCCTCAGTCCCGCCTTTGCAAGAATGGATAGTGCCCAAGGTTCCTGTGAGACTGAGATAGCAGGGTGATATAGCAGTGCAGGGGCATAGATAGGGTATTTACCCGTCCACACACTAAGCATGCGCCATACCTTTGTGGAGCTATGTATAGTGTTTTTTTTTCCAGCAGAGCAACATCTTTGCGCTTGTGTGGTAGGATGGCACAGAGAGGTAAGGGGTGTGTGTCATCAGCGTCTATAGCTATGTGCGGAATGTATTTAGGTGGGAAGTATCAGTAGTGAGTGAATTGTGCTTGTGAACATAGGTAGTATAAATGCAAATCTGGGGCACCAAACCCTTGTGTGTATCACCGTGTGAGCATGTTCTAGCCGATCTTGGGTTGTTTGCCACTCATGCTAATGCAACCATATGCGATGTGAGAGTGGTGAAGAAGGCCTTCATTAAAATGATGGGGATGTTGTTGAACAGGTATAGAAACTTGGGCAATACATTCATCTTCATGATTGCTATTCTATCGGCAAGGG
Source organism: Calotriton arnoldi (assembly GCA_963921515.1). Taxonomy (NCBI): domain Eukaryota; kingdom Metazoa; phylum Chordata; class Amphibia; order Caudata; family Salamandridae; genus Calotriton; species Calotriton arnoldi. Next base: position 1,470,600 of record CAWUFW010002155.1, on the reverse strand, counting down.
ATGGGGCAGTCATGACTACCTGACTATCTGATCTGCCAGCTTTGAAATCGCCATTTCGTAATTCTGTCTTACGACTATTTCTGGATCTCTATGAAATGAAATTTGTACTTGTAAAGCGCACCCATACCCCCAAAGGGGTGTCCAGGCGCTGTACGCATACCGCTGTGGAACCCTTCCTGGCTTTTCCCTGTGAAATGTCCACTCCTGGGCACCCCCAGGGTGAAGCCAGGCATCCCAGCGCTGTTGGGGCCGTTGTGGAGATTAAGCAAGCTATTGCCCAGAGTTGCAGAGTGGGACCCATGATTAGAATAGGCACCGAGGCGAGAATTATCAGGTCCGAGGAAATTGAGCCCAAGACCCGCCGAGGCGGGAATTGAACCCTGGTCCCGGGCCAGATCTCTGCATCAGGGTCTGCCGCTCTAACCATTGAGCCACACTTCTCCACACTATGCACCTATATACTGAGGTATTTGGCAGGCTCCATGCTCCACTCCAAAGGGAAGTCCAGTGTGTAAGGCTTAGTGTGCTGTGTGAGGGGAAAAATGGTTGAATTGGACCATTAATATTCAGCCCAGAGTATTGTTCATATTTAACATATTCCCAGATAGCGGTGCCCGTTGCTCAGCCAGGTCGCGAACATAAAGCATCATATCATCTGTGTATAAGGATATGGCAAGGGGGCGTTGCCAAAAGCATAGTGCAGCATTCATGTGCTTCTGTCTTATGCATGCTAGTTGTTCCAGCGTCAGCGTAAACAAAAGTGGTGACAGAGGGACCTCTGGCATGCCCCTCTATGCATTTTGAACATGACTGATGTATTGCCAGACAGCACTTGTGCTGCAGAGTCAGTATATGTCAACCTGATCCAGCATAGGAACGCCTGTGGCATGCCCATACAGTGTAGGACCATGAACATGTACCTCCATTGTATAAAGTCAAACGCTTTCGTGGAATCCAATAGGACCAGCCGCTGCCTGCACTGAAGTGTTTATCTGGTTCAGGACTGAAAAAAGCATGCACAAATTGTGTGAGGTGGAGCACGCAGGAATAAAGCCCACTTGATCCCGCAATATCAGCAGGTCAAGAAGGGTCTAAATTCTCGCTGCCAAGATTTTTGCCCCTGAGTGAGACCTCACCGGGCTACGATGTTCTCATGTTATTGATTTAGTGAAGTCCATTGCTGCTTTTGGAAAAGTGAAGATTTTCTGCGTTTCACCATGTTCCACTCATAGGTGGACGGGATATAGCATGGCATATGCTATATTTGCGGCTTGCAGTCTTTTTTTGACTTGGAGGAATTCTCTTCGAGCTGACTGTACCACCACAGTGAAATCCGGGAAGAAGGCAATATTGTTGCCTTGATACTGAAAAGTTTGATTTTCCCTGGAAAGGGGGAGTAACATGTTGCAGTCTCGATAATTTAGTAGTTTAACAATGATCCAGTGAGGCAGGGCTGTTGTTTATCGGTTTTGCCCATTGCGAGGGGTGACGCTAGTCCCTTTTTGTGTTAGCACCATGGAAGCTGGGCAGCGTTATCAGTAGAGGAGGTCTGCCGGGGCACCAAAAGGCTGAATCCAGCACCCACTATGTCAAAATACTACACAATGCGCACTGCGCTAGCCCAGCGGCCATCAAACAAGATGGCAAGCACATGTGCAGATATAGGGCAGAGGCAGCACACTTAAAGTGCCCTCAGGGGGCAACAGCAAACCCCTGTGTCAGGATGCAGGCATAAATAAGCTCGCCTCACCGGTCTCCCCCGCTCCACGGTCCGCTGCACCATGTGGCCCTGTGCAGCTCTCCTAGCACCACCTCCAGTAGAGCAGTGGGAACATTTAACACGAGGCAAAACTTATCTATAGCCTTGTGGTCTCTGTGCCGCCATGCTTCCCACCCGCTGCCGGGATCCTTCTATGCACTCTCGGCTCTAGTTCGGCCTTCGGTGTTTCTAATTCTGTGGCCTGCTGTCAACACTGAGGCTCACGATGGAGACCCCACCACAGGCCTGTGTGCCGCAGGTCAGTCAGCAGCACCTACGCTCTAGTGCATTTCGTTCAGGGTTCTCAGCGGTGTTTATATTATGTCCCGCATATTTCCCACACTATGGGGGTGGCTGGTGCATCCGGGTACAGTGCACAGCAGAAGGCCCTCGCCCCCTCGCCGTTCCCATCCCAAGGTACCTGGCGATGCGGTTCGCTCTTCAACTGCTGCTCTGGCAGCACTCACATCCAGGGCCCTGTGGCTCCTTCAGCAGGCCCGCTGGGCCACCCGCCCAACTCCGCTCAATATCACTGCAGGGGGTGTCCCCGCAGTAGTGCCCCTCCGTGGCCAGGTCCCGCAGCTTTTAGGTTTCACTCAGGGTTGGGTTGGCCCCACGGGCCACAGACTCCTCTGCCACTCATCACCAGCCAGGGGCTGCAGACCACCAGGCCTCTCCCCGCAGTCTGCTCGTTTCTGGTGATTCAAATATCTCACTGCTGATGTGGTACACCCGCCGGCACAGCATCAGCCCCCTCAATGCACGGGCTCGCGAGTCGGAGGGCTCGTTGTCTGCAAAGATCTCCTAGTTCTGGAAGGTCGCCGCCATGTTCTGTAGGCCCAGGTCATGCAGCAAGCAGGCACCCGTGGTTCTCATGGGCCCTGCACTCCTCCTGGACAGCTCTGCTGTTGGTTATAGTGTCCTCTACTTCTTAGACATGGCTTGCTCTACTTTCTGGGGATGGATGGCAGCCAATAAGTGAGATATTTGACGGATTATAATTCCCCACTGGCAGAGCAACACTAATTTGCGGCCAACTTGCCTTGGGTTCTCTAGCGCCCCCCTGTTGAAGTAGATTGAATATTGTTTTGCAAGCTGTACTACCCTACATATTTGCATTGGAAACTGTATGCATGATGGATGCCAGTTTATATGTACTTGAATAGGCCTGTGTTGGGTATGGTGTATAGCCATTAGCAATGGGGAAAGCTTCATATGATCATTGGGAAAAGTCATGACACATTTCAGAGGTTTGATCAGTTTATTATGAAAGTTATAACAAAACTAGTAGGCCAGATCTACTTATTGTGAAAAACATGTGTTAAAGACAAAGGGTTAGTAGGCAAGGGGTTTAGTGCTGGTGATTCACCCATACAAACTGCAGGGTTAGAAGATCTGCACTACAATAATCTTTGTTATGATCTCTTTGGAGGGATTGCGCTTTGTTTTGCCAGCTATAATTGTGTATACATTTGTTATTTTATCACTATGAGAGGATGGTTGACTTGTAGAAAGTTAGTGATCAGTACAGTAGGATAGAGTTGATTTTAGTCACATGTACATGATAAAGGCTATAGGCCTGATTGTTTATTATGAAAAGTTATGATGAAGGCAGTAGGCCTTGCATATTGATTGCGAAAAGCATATGTTAAAGTCAATAGGCATTTAAGGGGGAATTATTATACCTCTGAATTAAAACCTACAGGTTTTTTTTACATGGAATTTCACAGCCGACTTTAGTAAGCAAGGGTTTAGTTTGCCCCTCTGACAAACCATGGGTATAGAACATTTGCACTGTGAGGATCCTTGTTAAGCCTTGTTAGAAGAGGTAGTATTTTGCCATTCCAACTGTAATTTTGTGTACATTTGCAATTTTATGACTGTATGCCTGATGAATGCCTTGTGGGAAAACGTTTGCTCAGTACAGTAGACCTGAGTTGGTTATGATGACAAGCCAATGACATCAGATATAGGCTTTATTGGTGCACAGTTATACCAGATGCCACAGGTCTGGTCTGTTTATTATGAATAGTTATTACAAAGGCAGTAGAGCTTGGCTTATTTATTATGAAATGCATATGCTAATCCAATAGGTCTCTGCCAGTAGCTTTTCACATTATGTTACAGGCCATAGAAAGGTATGAGGTTGCATGTAATTTCAGAGAACACCACAGTAGGCAAAGGTTTTGGTGTTGGTGACCCAGTCAGTCAAGCCCTGGGAGCAGAATTTCCTGTGATGATTCTTGTTAGGCCTATTGAGAGGGAGTGCATTTTGTTTTGTACATTTATTTTTATACATATTTGTTTTGTAATTTTATATCTGTATTTTATGATGGTTGGAAGTTTATGCACACCTCAATAGGCATGTGTTGTATATACAGTGTCAAGCCACAGGAAAAACCCAGAGGCCTTATCAATACTATGGGGAAAGTTATCTCAAATTCCTTAGGTATGATCTGTTAAGGAGGCGAAGTTATGAAAAACCAAGTACATCTTATTTACTTACTGCGAAAAATATGTTTAAAAGGCAATAGTTTTAAGACTCAATTGGTATTACACTGTGCTAAATCCTGCAAGCAGGTATTTTGTTAGATGGAATCTTGCAGAGCAGATTACCTTAGTAGGCAAAGGTTATGATGTTGAACCCACCTGAACAAACCATGGGGATAGACAATGTGCATTATGATAATCCTTATTAGGCTCTATTAGTAGGGATTTTATATTGTTTTGACAACTTCATTGTGCACATATTTGCAATTATATTATGGTATACCTGATGGTTGCAATGTGGGAAGTCTTATAACCAACATAGTAGGCCTGGGGTAGTTATGGTGACTAGCCATTTTTAAGAGCAATAGGCCTGTTTATTATGGAAAGTTATGATAAACACAGTAGGTCTGACAAATTGATTGTAAAAAGCATATGTAAAAGGAAATAGGCAATTGAGGGTGGATTATTATTTCTCTGTGTTAACTCCCACAGAAAGATATTTTGCTAAATGAAATGTCACAGATTGCTTTTGTAGGTAAGGATTTTGGTTTTGGTTACCTCCTCTGACAAACCCTAAGGAAGAAGATTTTAACTGCAATAATTCTTGCTAAAATCTTGTCATTAAATAATCTATATAACCTACTGGCGGTGGTAGACCTAGGTCCCATAGGAAAAGCGCTGTTTGATTTGCTTATAACTTTGGCGTCGTTTGACGAATCTTCACAAAACGTTCCCAAAGAAGTGCCCTCCTATGTCTTGTTGTGCATGGAACGTTTTAGGGAGAATCGTCTAGCTGGGGCCGAGAAAAAGGGGGGGTAAACACAACTGCAGCCCGATCCGCTGAACGGAATTACACCATATTTGGCGGAAAGCTAGATCTTGGTCCAGAAAGATCTCTTTTGTGATTTGGTGCAAAACCCTTCAGTAGTTTTGGAGTTATTTAGGAAAAATATATATAGATATCTAAGGGCGCGAATCCTCAGCGGATCCAACAGATCTCATGCTGAGATCTGATTGGCTGCCAACACTTCAGCCAGAATGTGTTGGCAGCCATTTTGGGACTCAAACTCACCAGAGTCCCAAAATAAAAGTAAAAACAATGAGAAGCGGGCAGGGTAGGAATAACCTGATCTTCTAGGCCTGGTGGTGGGGTCCCCCAGAGACACCACCAGTGCCGAAAAGCATTGTTAAAAAAAACTCTTGCACAAATCGGGGCGGATCTTGGGATTTTTTTTTTAAAAGCAAGCGTGGTCTCCCACGCTTGTTTATATATGAGCCCCTGGATGGGCCAGGTCCAGGGGCAAAGGCGATTATTAATTTTGAGGAGGGGTCTCAGACTGCCCCCCTCCCCATGGCCGATATCGTCCCCAGGGACTGCCACCTCCCTGGGGTCAGGCCAATGTTAAATGAAGAGGAGGGAGCCATACGGCCCCTTCACCAGGCTGTTTACTGCCCCGGGGACCACCACCTCCCCGGGGCAAGACCAAGATATCACAGCGGCCCCCCTCCTGGACTGTTTTCGCCCCTGGGGACCACCAACTCCCTGAGACAGGCCCTGCAACAACAAAAAAAGGGGGTTCACGCTATCCCACTGCTGGAGCAATTTATGGCCCTGGGGACTGCCACCCCCCAGGGCACCCTCCCTATGTCCCGAGGTGCCCACCCTCGGGACATAGTTGTTTGCTTTCACTTGGTGGGAGCTTTGACAGCTCCATCCAAGCAAGAGCAAACAGTAATTCCACTGCCAGCGGGCGGGAGCAGGAAAACTGCTCCCGCCAGCTGCAAGCAGACTTTTTATCTGTTTTCCTGCCCGCTGTCAAGCAGGCAGAAAACAAATTAAAGAACTGCTCCCAGGCCCAGAGAGCAGCATTTTTTGCTGTTCCCTTTGTGCGGGAGCAGGGACCGCGGGAGCATTTAGTTATTATAGATAAGAAAAAAGAGAGGGACCCCTTCAAAACCAGGGGAATAGGGTACTACTGGAAGGTAGAGAAAATAATCCCTTGGCCAAGGAAAAATGGAATTACTGAGTACAAAACTAGCTTGTACACATAAAGTGTTTTCTTAGGTCACCCATACGTTGCACCAATTCTCCACAACTACTACAACCCATATGGTAGATCCAAGTAATTACATAAACAACATAAATATATTCAGAATAAAATCATATTTTATTAATTTTAAAACATCTCATAAATCACTATATCATAAAACAACCCCATACATTTCACAAGGGTACACAATAAAATTCATATACAAAGAACATTTATGACAACAAACACAAGAGAGAAACACAGAGACAGTACAATTTGTCATCAAACAGCACATCTAAAAGAAACACTTCTCTCGCTTATCCTGGATACACTGTATTGTCTTTGGTCTACAGGCTAAGCTGGTTCCAAAGATTATGCAAAACAGCGTTGACGCGTTTCGATGGCTTAATTTCTTTTTCCATCTTTATCAAGACAAACTTTTATCTCTCTCTTATCGGCACTGTATGGTTGCCATAAAACTAATCCTGTATAAAACAAAAGCATATATTGGTATATAAAATTCTAAACCGTGCTGTGATCCACAGTTCTATAAACACTCAATTAAATAAAACTGCCACTATACTATATTTCTTCAACATGAAGTGAATTTCATCACATAATAAAAATAGTATTCGCCTTAAATCAAGAATATATGATCCTGTTTATATTTAAGATAATTTCATTTCAGCTAAATTGCAAAGAAACATTTTATATCTCACTCACCACCCAATTGTATGGCATTGACCCTCTATCGTTTTTTACATTACTATACAAACCTCATTTATAAATATATGATATACTATTTGAAAGGTATCATTGTTGGCCTAACCTAAAAAAACATCAGCTTTAGTCTCTATCATATGGGCTGATCTTTAAGTACCACCCACCATCAAGAAAAAATTAATTAACCAGAGGCATGAAATCAAATTGTACTCAGTGCTACCTCACGCACTCAAAGAAAACCCAGATCAATCTATATACCGATTATCATAATTTTTACCTTATTTCATTCGAATTTTGTCTTCTATGTCTGACTGTAAGGCATGATATCGGCCCTCAGTACCCCGCATCTGTTATGAAAAAGAAAATATGTACCAGAATATTGTTTCACTGACCAACTAACAACTCTGCCTCATTGCTTTACAAAGATACCTAGTCAAGTTGTTACCTGTAAAAAAAAAAATTCGGGAGATTTTTCCACTTCAAAATTCTTTTTCTCTCTAGAGAATTCCTTTCTAGGCTACTGCCGTTCCAATCTAAGGATAGGAAAATTTGTTGTTTACTAACAGCATTTGAACTAGGCTTTGACACTATCCCGTAGGAACTGTTTTAACTGGCAATATTTCCTACCTGTATCTTGTTTTTATATTGCCGGCCTGGAATCCATTTGATAAATTAGTTTGTATCTTTAAAAGCCGTGGGCACTATAGGGCTGAAGACTCCTATGCATTTGCAAACACTGTAAAAAAAAAAAACGGTTTCTGTCACTCATTAGCACCATCTTACTACCTATAGGGACACATAGCCCTAGTTAACAACACTAACGTCTAACTCGCCCTCCCTTGTACCTTACCTTGTAATGTTCAGTATTAAGGGACTACTGGAACTTCATCTCGTCAGCGTAACACGGGAGTACTCCTCACCTCAGCGTTGCATAAGCACTACTTACCACACCTCGCCCTGTTTAAATAGCAGGTTTCCTTCTGTTTGATTGGTTCCAACCACTAATTATCGATTGTTAGCAGCTGCATGTATATCTACCTCCATATATGCCTGTTCAGCTCTGCTCAATTTGACCCGGAAGTTTTAAGTAGTTCGTAAATTTAATGGAGCACTAGAACGACAATCACCCTGATTTATAACCGGAAGTTCCCTAACTCATGTAACCATACGGTTTAATAATAACTATTGCAAAGTGTTATGCAGCTGCGTATATTTTTACATCAAATATTACCCGTCAGCACTGCTCAAATTACCCCGGAAGTTATAAGTGGGTAGTGACGTTAATAAACCACTAGAGCGGCTGCCTCACTCCTTTGCGGAGGTTGCCTTGCTCAGAAACGCGATTAATCAAATATTCACTATTACAGTATATCAGTCTGCCCCATATGATAGAGACTAAAGCTGATGTTTTTTTAGGTTAGGCCAACAATGATACCTTTCAAATAGTATATCATATATTTATAAATGAGGTTTGTATAGTAATGTGAAAAACGATTGGGTCAATGCCATACAATTGGGTGGTGAGTGAGATATAAAATGTTTCTTTGCAATTTAGCTGAAATGAAATTATCTTAAATTTAAACAGGATCATATATTCTTGATTTAAGGCGAATACTATTTTTATTATGTGATGAAATTCACTTCATGTTGAAGAAATATAGTATAGTGGCAGTTTTATTTAATTGAGTGTTTATAGAACTGTGGATCACAGCACGGTTTAGAATTTTATATACCAATATATGCTTTTGTTTTATACAGGATTAGTTTTATGGCAACCATACAGTGCCGATAAGAGAGAGATAAAAGTTTGTCTTGATAAAGATGGAAAAATAAATTAAGCCATCGAAATGCGTCGACGCTGTTTTGCATAATCTTTGGAACCAGCTTATCCTGTAGACCAAAGACAATACAGTGTATCCAGGATAAGCGAGAGAAGTGTTTCTTTTAGATGTGCTGTTTGATGACAAATTGTACTGTCTCTGTGTTTCTCTCTTGTGTTTGTTGTCATAAATGTTTTTTGTATATGAATTTTATTGTGTACCCTTGTGAAATGTATGGGGTTGTTTTATGATATAGTGATTTATGAGATGTTTTAAAATTAATAAAATATGATTTTATTCTGAATATATTTATGTTGTTTATGTAATTACTTGGATCTACCATATGGGTTGTAGTAGTTGTGGAGAATTGGTGCAACGTATGGGTGACCTAAAAAACACTTTATGTGTGCAAGCTAGTTTTGTACTCAGTAATTGCATTTAGTTATTAGCCATGCCCAATGGAATAGGGTCCCTGGGGCCAAATGAGCCCTAGGCGGGGGACCTCGTGTCCCCCTCCCTTTACTCTAATTGGCCTGGCTCTGGGGGATGGGGTCCCTGGGACCCAACTTAGCCCTGGGAGGGGTCCTTTTGGCCCCCTCCCTTCAACTAATTGATCGGACCCTGGGGAATGGGGTCTCGGGCTGAAATTGACTCAGGAAGGAAGCCAGAGTGGCCCCCTTCCTCTAATTGGCTTGCCCCTGGGGGGGGATGGGATCCCTGGGACCGAAATCAGCCTGGGAGGAGGGCAGCGTGGCCCCTCTCACCCTGAACTAATTGGACAGGCCCCAGGAGATGGTATCCCCAGGGCCATAATGGGCCCAGGGAGGGAGGGTGCCAAGCCCCCCTTCCTCTAATTGACCAGGCCCCAGGGGATTGGGGCCCTGGGACAGAAATCGGCCCTCCCCTTAAACTAATTGGCCAGGCCCTGGGGGATAGGGTCCACAGGGCCACAATTGGCCCAGGGACGGGGGACACGTTGCCCCCCTCCCCTTCTGCTAATTGGCCGGGCCCCAGAGGATGGGGTCCTTGGGGCTAAAATCAGCCCTGGGAGGGGGGTTCACATGGCCCTCTGCCCTTTTTGTAATTGGTTGGCCCTGGGGATGGGGTCCACAGGGCTGTATTTGACCTGGGGAGTGGGGCTGTGTTCCCCCCTCCTGGGTTGCTTATATATAGGGGGTGGGCTACAGGACCTGGCCGCAGGCCAGGCCCTGCAGTCGACCCCCTGCCTCGCATGGCCAAAGGCTGTGCAAGGCACAGGTGTGTGCCTGTAGGGGGTTGGCTGCAGGGGCTGGCCACTGGCCAGGCCCTGCAGCTGAACCACCTCTACGCACAGCCTTTGGCCGTTCATGGAGTGGGGTTAGGTGCCTGCGGTACATTGGCCACAGGGCCTGGCCGCAGGCACCTAAAACCATAGAAATTCAGCAGTTATAGTTATACTTATTTCAAGAAACTATAACTCATGCCCCAAGGTAACTCTATCTAGTGCCCTCGACATGCCCAACTAATTATCCCACATCAGTCATGACATCTTCTATGACATCATTGATAATATCACTGTAACATTTCCAATAAAATTATTGATGAGAAAACTGCATGGCAGGGGAGTTAGTTATAGTTACCTTAGGGCATGAGTTATAGTTCATGAGATAAGTATAACTCTAACTGCTGAATTTCTGAGGTTTTGTGTGTGTAAAATTTGAACCTAACTATAACGTCCCTGAAACCTTTGAGGTTTTTTTCTGAATTTCTAAGGTTTCTTTTTTCTATTTCCTAACTATAATGCCCTTCTCACCTTTGTTTTTCAGTGAATATATATATTCACTGAATATATAATACATATATATTACCTACTAGCGGTCACCAGTAGATAGTTATAGGTAGGACCATGTTTCCATAGAAAAAGCAGTTTTTGACTTGCCTATAACTTTGGCGTCGATGATGAATCTTCACAAAAGTTTCCAAAAACAGCATCAAGTTAGGCCTTGTTGTGCATGAAAAGTTTCGGAGTGATCTTTCAAGTGAGGGCTAAGAAAAAGGGGTGTCAAAAAAAGTGCATTTTCTCATGTTAATTCCCATGGGACCTTTAGACATGCCTGCAGCCCAAACTGCTGGACATTATTACACTGTGAGGTCATAAGTAGTGCATTGCAGGGGCAAAAGTTACTCAGTTAACTATACCTGCTGAATTTCTCTGGTTTTGTGTGAGTGAAATGTGAGCCTAACTATAACAACCCTGTAACCTTTGTTTTTTTCAATGAATTTCTAAGGTTTCATAATTCTATTTCCGAACTATAATGTCCCTGTATCCTTTGGGTTTATTTTAGTGAATTTCTAAGGTTCTTTCAATTCTATTTCCTAACCATAACGTCCCTGTAACCTTTGGTTTTTTCCATTGAATTTTGACAGTTTTTTAATGTTATTTCCTAACTATGAAGTTCATCTAACCTTTAATTATTTAAGTGAATATACATGTACACATATACAAACCTAGAGGATCTTTGGTTCAGCCCTATTCTTCCATTGGTCTGTTTGTCATTTACAATCTGCTTCCATCATTTAGTGCATGGGGTAAAGGTTCAGTCCACATCAGTCATTGGCACTCTTGCCCTGTGAATAACAGAATTTTCTGATCATATGTGTACATCCATCTGAAAATTAGAACTCTTCAGGGTCAGGGTTGCTTGGCCAGTCCTTTAGTGTTCAATATTCTCCATGTATAGTTGCCCTTTCAATTCTTTGCTTCTCCTATTTTAATATTTCTTAAGATGATACTACAGCTTTCCAGGCAATGCTAATGGGTCAGTTGCTTGCTTCTCATTTCATCTGCTGTGCAATGCATCCCACTTGGCCACTTCCTCTAAACGAGGAGACCATTATCAAATGCTATTGTCTATAGTGTATCATTGTTTTACCATACTAAGATGGCCAATACGTTGATTCTAAATGTTGTGGTCGTGTTGAAACATTACAATAATAATAGACTATTTACAATGCCTTTGCAAATCGGAAACCCGCTGCTATGTTTATTTTTGTTATTACAAGAATATATCCACCATGTTTAGACTGCAGCATGTTTTCTTTTTTCTACTTGGATCCTTTTGTATGTATGTATGATGACTTATAGAGTGCTTAAACCCATCAGTAACACAAACGGCACTTTCATTTATAAGCCAGACCTATTTGCTCAGTCAATGCTTGTTTTGCAGTTTGGGTAACTGTGGATTATGGGTCCTTGCGCAGCAGATATCTAGGCAAACCTACCAAACCCACACACTTCTGAAAACTAGACAGGAGTGTTGTGTAGCATGACTTGTGTGGTTCCCACCATGTTTTCTAACCCAAAAGCCCTTGCAAACCTCAAACATTTTTGCCACCCTTCTGTAAGGGAAAGATATGAACTATGTAGGAAGTCACAAATTTCCTACCATGTTTCATGTCTCCTGACATGAGGGAACACAGAGATCGTACTTGTCGCGGGCACTAGGCCCAGCCACATAACTGGGGTAGCATTTTTATTCAGACAAGTGGGGAAATGCTGGGTGGTGGGAATTTTGTGAATCCCTATGGATTCTGGAAGGTTACATCAACAGAAATGCAAGGAAAATGTGCTACTTTAGGCAAAGTATGAAATCTGCAGGGCATTGTGGATAAGAAATGCTGTGGGATCCTTGCAAGGCACACCATCCTAGACTCCCCAGCTGTATAGTTTTCAGAAATGTCTGGGTTTAGTAGTTTTCCCTGGGTGACCACCAAGCCCAGTCCCAAATACTGCAGCTACCCCTACTGCTGATTTATTTCTTAATGTTGCATTTTGGGGCCTTTAGTTTTGTGGGCACTAGTAGAAGCCACACAAGTGGGGAGCGTTTTTATCGGGCCAAGAGAGGAAACGCTGGGTGGTAGGAATTTTGTGGATCCCTGCAGATTCCTGAACTTAATGTCACAAAAATGCAAGGAAAATGTCCGATTTTAGGCAAAGTTTGAGGTTTGCTGGGCATTCTGGGTAGGAAATGTCTAGGCATCCACACCACTCTGGACCTCCGATGTCTAGTTTTCCCAAGATTTCCCAAGGGGGCAGGTGACCCGAGCATGATAGGTGCAGCCATTCAGCATGACAAGTAGGACGATATTGGGATTTAGCCCCTCCCCGCTGGCCTGCGTGGAAGAACAGCACCCAAAAGTTTTGAAGGTACCTCACTCTTGCCAGAGGGATGGGGATATTTTAGTCTCTTCAGGTTAGCAGAAAGGCTGTTGAGGTTTTAGCAATGGGGTGGAGCTTGATGTCAGACTGGCCAGACCCCATTCTATTATTTCATTAAAATTATTCCTGATACCCAGAGACCTTTCTGCCCCTCCTACATGGGAATAATTAGAGCTAACACCCTCTCAGCCCCCTGTGGGGACAGAAAGCCCGGTTTGAACCACTTGCGTTGGGGGTATGGCCCAATGCCAGGGTGGAATGCCTGCACCCCTTTTGCGTTGTCCAAATGTAAAATCTGTGTTGTCTGATAGGTTTTGTGGTCCCTGGTGGGGGGATTAGGGGCAACCTCCTGAATTGGGATAAACCTCCAATCTGACCCAGAGGGGGAAAAAATACTGTATTACCCCTTTTGCAGTGGGGATATGGATCAATGCTGGGGTAGGCTGACCCCCTCCATTTGTTTGTTTTGGCACCATGTTGAAATCCTTTGTGTCTAGTGGGCTTTTTGTTACCCTGGGGGTAGATTTTGGGTAAACAATCCCAATGCCTGGGTGAGCAGCTCCTATCTATCCCGTTAATATTGGCCTATTTTTCCTGGTGCCTAGTGGGCTTTCTGCAACCCTAGGGCAGAAAAACGTTTTTGAAAATTTGGGGGTGGGAGCTTGGCCCTATGCGTGGGCAGGCTTCCCCCATCAACTTATTGTAATAAAAAGTAACTCCCTGGTGTCTAGTGGACTTTCCATCCCCCAATGGAGGCAGATAGGAGATAAAGATCTCCTATGTGCTTTCTGGAGAAAAGGCAGAAAGACTGATTTGTTAATATGGGGGTTGGGGCTTGGCTCAATGCCTGTGCAGGCAACCCTCACCTCTCTTTATTATGCCAAAATAACTCCCTGGGGGTCTAGTGGGCTTTCACCTCCCAGAGAGCACATTGGAGGTAAATACTTCCTATATGCACTAGCTCATTGCCGGGGGGGCTGCTCCCTCCCTTGAAAACAACTCCCTGGGGTCTACTGGGCTTTTTGCAACCACTGGGGGACAGATTGGAGGTAATGACTTTTTTGCCCCAGGGAGGAGGGAGCACTAATTTGTTACCCCCTCAAAGAATAATCCCTGATGTCTAGTGGATGGATCACTACTTGGGGATCGCTCTTCTGCAGCAATCACCAAGCTGGGATCTACTAGGGCTATCCCCACCCCTTTTTTATTATTAAAAAAAACTCCCTGGGGTCTGGGGAGCTTTCTGCCACCCCTCAGGGGGCAGATTGGAGGTAATGCCTCCAATATAAACTCCAATCTGTCCCCGAGGGAGCACTAGTCCATTGCCAAGGGGGCTGCTGCCACCACTTCAAAACAACTTCCTGGAGTCTAGTGAGTTTTTGCTGACTACTCTGGGGACATTTTGGAAGCAATTACCTTCTATCTGACGTTTGGGGGAGAAAGAGTTTTTGGCCTGGTGGCGCATTAGCCCATTGCTGGAGGTGGTGGTTCCCCTCCCACTTCAAAATAACTCTATGTGGTCTAGCGGGGTTTCTGCCACCTCTCAGGGGGGCAGATTGAAGGGGTAATTTGGGCCTGGGGCCTTTGACCGATGCCTGAGAGCCTCCCCACCCCTTTTTCAAATAAAAAAAACTCCCTGTGGTCTAGTGGGCTTTCTGCCCCCCAGTGTACTGATCGGAGGTAATGATCGCCTATTTGCCCCCGAGTGGCAGAAAGACTTGTTTTCGCCCTGGGAGGGGAGGAGCACAATCCCATCACCAGGGGGGCTTCTCCCCCTCCAAAGTAACTCCCTGGGGTCTAGTAGGCTTTCTGTCCCCGGGGGGCTTGCACACTCGCCATGCACAGTGTTGGCAACAATGATTTCATTTCAGTTGTGATTAGGGATATTTTCAGTGATGTCAAAGAACAAGTCATGAGTGTTGTAATGTGAGGCAATGGATGACGAGGGTGTGAGTTATAGTTTCTACAGTTAACTAGAACTGGTGAATTTCAGTGGATTTTTGGAGTATAAAACATTAACTTTTATCTGACATTTTCACTGACCTATAAGATCACTTTAACTTTTGTTTTTTCCTGTGAATTTCAGAAAAATGTGTAAAGTAACAATATAAAGAGATGCAATTTTAAGTACGGCTTAAGAATGGGTAAGTACATTAATCTATATAAAGCAGACTTATTGGCTTTGTCAAAAAGTCACCACAATAATTTATCAATAGCCATAATCCACAGCAATCCTTACAAATACCAACCATAAGAGGTTCCCCTGCTCTTGCTGAAGAGCATACAGCTCCAGTTCAGAGTACTTTAAAAATAATGATACGCTCTCCTGGAGTCATGCCTTTAATGACACAAGAAACTTGTACTTCATTTTAAGAGTTTTCAAGGGGCTGCTACTCTCCTTGCAGCTACCTACAATGCTTTTCTAGATTGTCGATGTCGGGGCCTTCAAATGGCTCTGGGAGGGCAACTGCATGGAACCCTTCCCCAAACAAACATATTCAGATAATGGGGATGGGGTTCCCAGGGCATTCAAATGGCTCAGGGAGGAAGGCCACATGCCCCCACCCCAAATAATAAAGAATGCGCTGACTCCTGGGCTCTGATCCACCTCGTTGGGGGCTTTAATTAAAAAGAGTGCAGATCTATGGTAAAATATATTTTTAAAGGATTTTTTGGCCCCAGAGGTGTCCCTCTGCTACCCCCCCCCACCAGGCCAAGGGGTCAGGGTATCCTTACCCTGCTCCCCTACATGTTTTTTTCAGGACTCTGATACTGAGTCCCCAAGCCCCAAAATGGCTGCCAAACATCTTTGTTGATGTGAGGCAGCCAATCTAATGTAATCTTTTGACCTCTTGGAGCTGCAGTACGTCTGTGTCTCTATATATACATATATGTTGACCCTTAATTTCTCAAAAACTACTGAACAGGTTTACACTAAATCACAAAAGCACGCTTTTGGGTTAATATCTACCTTTATTACAAATTTGGTGTAATTCCTTTCAGCAGTTTTTCCCGAATCTCTCTTTAATTTTCCGATGGAAAATTGCATGGCGAAAAGAATTTGGGACTGACCCTTTACTCGGCCCCCACTTCACGGATCACTCCAAAACTCTCCAGGAAGGAGCTGAGGTTGATGAACCTTAGTTTTTGAAAGTTTTATGAAGATGTGTCAAACAGCACCAAAGCTATTAGCAAACCAAAAGCTTCATTTCCCATGGAAATACTGTCCTAACTATAACTACACTGTGTTGACTTTCCTTAGATTTCCCAATGTTGAGCTCTTTGCTCCAGTGGCGTTGATCTCCACAAAGAGCCGGAAAGTTACAAATAGTAACTTTACGACCATAAAATGGAATGCAAGTGGGCCCACTCCTTCATGTGAGGGCTTGGAGACTCTACTGCCTACAGCTAGGAGTAATTCCCCACTCCGGAAAGGTGAATAGCATAAAAACTGAGATTTATACCTAAGTGTAGGAGTAGTGATACACAAGACTAGACCTACTCATGCAAATTTGTTTTTGAGAATAGGGACCCGTAGGATGCCTGTAATTAAAGAATACTGATGTAACTAATCTCCATTTGCCATCATATCATTCTAAGTGCACTACTAAGTTAACTGAATTTGAATGAACTTCGTTTTTATTTTCGAATCAACTTTTTGGGGAATTTATGTTATTCCTTCTAGGGTTTTCAAAGCGAAAAAAATAGTAATACTTCCACAGATCGTAGACATATGATGTGGACTCATCAATCTCGCCTCCCTCATACACTATTATACAGGTTTGTTCAACAGTGGAAAAATTTACAGAGCTCTTACTACATGTTCAGCAGTGAATGATTCTAAAATATACTGCACCTTCTAAAGGGACAAGGACATTTAACTTTCACTGCAGTAAACGTTTGAAAGTGATCACTTTCAGCAAATCCTAAACCTTATGTATAAGTAATGAAATTAGAAAAAATCATTCACAACTTCCTTTGAGTAGCACGATAGTTAAAGAACAAGATTACTAATGTGATTTGTCAATGTATGTGATTGATTTGAGTCTGAAATCACCAACATCAGTGTATTCTATATGACCACAAATATCGGATATTCTGCATTAAGGGGTCGATTACGATGCCGGACAGAAGTGCATCCGTGGTGGTGGCGGTGGCAGAAAACCATAGATTTTTCCACTCCTGATGCGGTGATTGCGGCTGCCATATTACGATGGGCTAACATAGGCCATTTCCCGACTGCTGCGGTGTTTCAGGCTCTGCACGTTTTTTCCTTACGCAAGGGTGGCAGACAAAGCCAATAGAGCAAAAACTGGGTGCGGAATCACGTCCCGTCCACCAACCAGATTACGATGTATCAAACAGCCAATCCCACCGCGGCGTAAATACCACCTCATCGCGGATGGCGGAAGCACAACTACAGAGAGGAAAAGTCGAAGCACAACACCCGCACACGACCAGAGCCGCCATGCATCCTGCTCTACAGGCCTTTCCGCTGCTCTACCTGATGCATCACCAGCAGATAAGACGCCGCCGCGCTCTACAGCAGAGGTACGTCCAAAACATCTCCACGCATGCAACCCCGGTACAACAACAACTCACAGCAAGCGTGCAGGCAGAGCCTGCTCTACGTTGTTTGGAGAAACATGTGAAATGTAATTTGTGAGTCTCCCTCAAATTATACAACAAATTTCATACACAATAATCGCACATGTGTACTTTGAAATTCCACACAGATGATTTAAACACAGTCCACAGCCATAGGAATATCACCTGGATAGGGCCAGCAAATGGGCAGCTCAGGCACCGCTCAGGGAGGAATGGGGTGGGAAGGGGGACTCTCCTTCAAATTTGTGGAGAACCGTAACAGGGTGGGGGATGACTGTCTGGGGTAGTCGGAGGACTGGACCTGGGAGGGGGAGAACTGGTTGACGTAGAGGGATCCCTGAATGTGGGAGCCTGAGGGCTGGCTGGACCTGGTGGAGTCGTCGCACGTGGAGGAGGTGAAATGCACTGGTGAGGCTCAGTGGCTGATGTTGCATGTGGAGGGCTTGGCCTCACTTGCTTGGGGATACGATAGACCCCAAGTGTTTTGGACCAAGGGATAGGTGAGGTGGCCACAACAGTTTCCTTCTTCCCAGAAAGTGGAGCAGGTGCTCGTGGATCCTTCCGGGGAAAAACCTTCGGATCTGGTTGTACGCTTGGGGGGGGCGGCTTCTACCCTGCCTCCCCTGTTTTGGAGCTACCACTACCTCACTGCTTCTCTGTCCATGCTTTCCTAGGGGGTGGCTTGTTGGGAGTGGAAGTCCTGGGCACAACAGCCCTCTGAACTGGGGGTGTGCAGTTGTGGCACGCAACAGGCCCATGGCAGCCAGGGCAACTTCCTGTTCTGATTCAGGATCAGCTGCAGATCTTGGAGGGCTCTTGGAGGGCGAGGAATGTGAGGTCTTCAATGTGGATGCATGTTTTTTGTGTTTCGGCTTCTCTGTGTCCTGTGATGTCTTCATGGTGGGGCTGGCATGTGTGCTCCTGGTGTGCCTTGGGGATGATGTCTTGTGTCTTTGTCGCTTGGACTCCTGTTGTCGTGTGCTGCGTGGGGATGACTTGGGGCCTGAGTGCTCTGGTCTGTGTGTTCTCTGGACAGGTGGGGTCACAGGCAGGGTGGTTGCGGAAGGGACTGGAGCCGGACTGTGAGCCTGTGACTGCAGAATGGCTGCCGTCAGTGTGGAGGCCAAAGACTGGACAGTCCTGTGCAGGCCACCGACATCAGAATGGATGCCCTCCATGAACGCAACAACCTGTGACAACTTGTTGCCATGATCCTGGAGGGCATTCAGGAGCAAAGTCTGCCCCGCAGACACCTGACGCAAGATGTCTATGGCCTCCACACTGAGAGCAGCAGGGGACACAGGGGCTGGGGGAGGGGTGCCTGGGGGAAAAGGTACCCTACCCTTCTTAGGGCAGCGGGCATGGATAACATTTGGGGGAGCATCAGGGAGGGTGGACACAGGACGGGGTGTAGCGGACAATGAAGCAGAGGTCGATCCTCCTTTGCCCGACAACACTGAGGAGTCACCGCTGGAGTGTGATGAAGTGGAGGTAGGCGTTTCTGGAGCGGACTCCTCCAGGGCACTTCTGTCCCCGTTCGATGCGCTGGTCCCCTCAGTATCGCTGTACTCCCGGGCAGCAGTGATGCCAGTAGCTTCACCAACGGTTTCGTGCCCCTCTCCTTCTCTGACCTCTGTAGATTCTGTAGGAGACATAGACACTGTTCAGTGAAGTGGCCGGACCACAAACATGTTAGGCAATACCAACTGAAAAGCCTGAACTCAAGGCACACATTTGACTTGCCAGGTACTGTCTGCATAAGTCTAAATATTGCTATGATCTGCTGATGCATGTTAACAACATGCTTATTGGACAGTCCTGCTCCATGTTGCCTTCATACTGCCAAATTGCTAGGCATGTGTAGGCATTTCAACATCACATCCTATTGTCTGAAGGCACAGCGACATGCCTTCAGCTAAGAGAGCTACACATCTGAATGAACTGTATGTGTCACACTGGAATTTTGAACTGATAGAACCACACTCATAGTAAGTTAAAGGAAACTATTGTTAAGTTACATGACATCCTTACATCCACTAATATAGGTACTGCGACACAAGTACTGTTGAAGATTGGTAAGCAATCTGTAGATGTATCAGTTACATGGAAATGCACAACATCAATCTCGAAAATCACCCTGACATGATGCTCATTGATGTCCACTTTCAGTTGATGCCACAGAGACTGACACTCATGATGATGTTACCTGGCTACATGACAATGCAGACATTGTAGAGGCGCATAATATCTGCACTCACCACTGAGTCAACTCAGAGGCCATTACACCACACTAGAGACAACTCATAGATTACTGCCTTGCTCTGGGCTGGGATTCGTGCAGTCTTTCATGCGCAACATCACACTTTGTACAATATTCACCCCTGGCTGCTGCTGCTGGGCCCTCAGGCACCCGTCCAGCTCTGGCTGTGTCACTGCCAGGATGCGGGTCAATAGTGGGGTCATGCTCTGGCGCGCCAAACGACCAGTCCGAGGAACCAGGCCCAACGTCATTTCGGCGACGTTTTTGCTAAGGCGGCAGATGTTATCCCACCTCTTGTGGCAGTAGTTGTGTCGACGGTTAGAGACCCCTAGGGCCCGCTCCTTCCGGGCGATGGCCCTCCAAATTGCCTTCCGCTGATGGACCTTGAGCTGTAGGTATGGGAGACAAGAGGAGACATTTGTAACACTTTGTAGTGGTGCATTGTGTGTCAGTACACAGTGCATACACATGAGCGAGTCTACACATAATGACACCAAAAGAAGGATGGCATGTCCACTGTGCATCTATCAGATGCGAGAGGTTATTTCACACTAATCTAGACAGTAACAGGCCCTGTACTCTCGTGTATACTGGGCTCACCTCCATAGTATCCCTGTAGAATGAGCACACCCCATAATCACAAACCCCTGCCCAATCGAAACTTACCATCTCACTAATGTACATATGTACACGTAATGAACTCATAGAGGACATGGCACAGGGAATGTGTGTCCTAAAAGAAATTCCATGGACTCATCATTGTAACTGTTCTACAGATAAACCTGGTTCTGGCTAAATCGTCATTGCATGCACTCAGGGCTCAGGGGGAACAAGGCTCAACACCATGCACTTGAATTTGTTTGGCTACACAGACTCCAACACGTATACATCATCCTTTCAGAGATTCACATGTGTGATGTTTCCCAACTATGCAGCTGCAACATTCATGAGTGTGCCATCCTCCCCATAAACTGAAGTGCATCACGTTGTACGTCATGTATGGAAAATGCAGACGACTAAATCAGAAAGCACAAATATAGGCTTGCAGTCTGAGGCACAGAGCACTGTACAGTAGTGACATGTTGTGAGCCTTCGGACCACCCTACGTAAGTTTGGCATTCACTTACCAGTACCTCGGGAGCCCCATAGAGCCGGCCGTACTGTCCAAGGACCTCGTCCACCAGGACCTCCAGCTCCTCTGTGGTGAAGGGACGGGCCCTCAGGTTCTCAGTACGAGCCATGACTAGTCCAGAGATGAGGTACAGCAGCAGTTCGTGGTGAGGAATGGCAGGCAGCAGTGTCTCTAGGCAAGTGACAGGTGTGGACATTTCACAGGCATATATATAGTGCCCTAGGCTCTTTCCAATGTGGCTCTGCTGATACCATTGGCCAGTCTGGTTCACATCATTCAATTGGGGCCAATGCCGGGCCCCGCAGTGGCGGAGCACGCCTACCGCGAGTTTCAAAAATGGAAGCCGCTGGCGGATTCCCATTGGCTGATGGCTATTCCTCATAGGCGGTGACGCACCGCGGAGGTCAGGAAGTGTACACCGCTATCCTGCATCAATCAATTGGGGCCAATGCCAGGCCCCACAGTGGGGGAGCACGCCTACCGCGAGTTTAAAAAATGTAAGCTGCTGGCGGTTCCCATTGGCTGATGGCTATTCCTCATAGGCGGTGACGCACCGTGGAGGTCAGGAAGCGCATTCCGCTGTCCTGCATCAATCAGTTGGGGCCAATGCTGGGCCCCGCAGTGGCGGAGAATGCCTACCGCGAGTTTAAAAAATGTAAGCCGCTGGCGGTTCCCATTGGCTGATGGCTATTCCTCATAGGTGGTGACGCACCGCGGAGGTCAGGAAGCATCCACCGCTCTCCTGCATCATTCAATTGGGTCCAATGCCAGGCCCCGCAGTGGCGGTGCACGCCTCCCACGAGTTTCAAACATTAAAGCCGCTGGCAGTTCCCGTTGGCTGATGGCTATTCCTCATAGGCGGTGACGCACCGCGGAGGTCAGGAAGCTTACACCGCTATCCTGCATCATTCACTTGGGGCCAATGCATGTTGCCACTGTGGATGCCAGCTACCACGCCTGTAAACACATTTTGCATTTCCATTCTCGCGTTGCTGATTGCATCGCTCATCCAAACACATTCGCATAAAGTGAAATGTGCACCCTGTTAAGGTATCATAGAGTGTGACCTTTCAGTTTAAGTCTTCACACACATGGTATGTCCAAGAAGAGGAGAGTGAAATGACAATCTTTGTTATGTCTTGTGGCCAGCATGGTATGAAATGAGTTAAGGAGTCGAAAAGGACAAAGGCCTTTCGCACGGTACTAATGTTGTGTATTGAAACATTGAACCTGTGAACACTGTTTGAATATCACTTGCGAATTGACTGTCTGATTTTTGGCCATGGGTTGTCTCATGAAGGGTCAGTGATGCTGACTGATATTTTATGTTGTCCATTGGACGGAAATCAGACATACTTGTAAGCTCTAGACTCTCTACACACATACTGCTGTGGCATGCTGTGTGCCTACATGCCATTGCCTGCATATGTTTTCACACATGTCAGAGGAGAGCACATGTGTTACAAACAAACATCGCTTTGTCTGACCTAATTGCTCATTTTCAGCCATGTGTGCATGTATACACAATCCATGTGTATTTGTTTACCATTTTGGTGAACATGGCAATGTCTGTCACGCTAACTCCTCACACAGTCACGATGTACTGATCACATAATGTTCATGTTTGTCGGTCCACTGTGCTGCTTATTCAAGTATTGTTGCTCCAGGTGACACTCAGTGATCTCATTTCGTAAAGTTGATGTGTATTGTGGGACTGAAGCTTGAGGTCGTGCAATGACAGCAGATAATGCAACTCAACATTGATGCTGTTACCCACATGTGCCGTGCCATACACCCACAGGGCTTCTCACACTTTGATGTATGAGTGTACCACATGTCATACACTTTGACTTATTTTGATGTTGTAGTAGTTAGTATGTCGAGTGAGTGGAGGAAATGAAGGTCTATATGCAGGTCACTTGTGCATTTAACATCTTCAAGAGTCATGTCAATGTTGTGTTTGTGTGAGTCTTTGTTTAAGCTGTTTCACACATATCATCTTTTTCTCATCTTTTGCATGTGTCCCCTGCCAGAGTACATAGGGGGAGACCACCTATCTATCGCCCTGTACCAGTCCTGGCAATGATGGAGGACATTGAAATCATTTGATTGATTTGAATCATTGAATACCTTGGAGCAGAACTTAAAATGCAAGGCACCCCCCCAATACGACTACACAACATCAATCACCCTCCAGGTGAACCTCTCCCCT
This sequence comes from Calotriton arnoldi, assembly GCA_963921515.1. Lineage (NCBI taxonomy): Eukaryota > Metazoa > Chordata > Amphibia > Caudata > Salamandridae > Calotriton > Calotriton arnoldi. Next base: position 1,447,368 of record CAWUFW010002155.1, on the reverse strand, counting down.
TCGCCGAGGAGATATCTGAACTTCTCTCACAATCGTCCCTTTCGAACTCTAAAAGCCTCTTTCTAGGTGACTTTAACCTTCACTGGAACTTGCCAGACGACCCAACCATCAAACTCCTCAATAACCTCCTTGAGATAAATGACCTCAAGCAACTCTGCCTTACCCCAACCCATTCTAAAGGAGCTACCCTAGACGCCATCATTACTAGCAGTAATCTTGCATCCCTTTCCAACATTATCCCTATTGACTGGTCTGACCACCACCTCATACTGTTCTCGATCTCACCCTTAACCCAACCCGCCCCTCTAAATTCAACAAAACCACAATATTATCCAGAAACCTTAAACGCATCCCTGCAGGTTTACTGGAGGCTAAACTCCAAGATCAACTCAGTCGCACTCCCCCTTCTCTCAATACAAATGATCTCACTGAACACTACAATAAAACTATCTCTGAGGTTCTAGATCAACTTGCCCCACCCAAACCTAAAACCCTTAAAAACATCCCTTCCAAAACTTGGTACAATCCAGACCTAAACAATGAAAGACGGGCTCTCAGATTGGCAGAAAGAACCTGGAGACAACACCCTCCCCTCCAATCTGATCCTACTTCGAACTGCTAGATCCGTATACAAGAAACACATCTTCGCCGAAAAGGCTTCCTTCTTCCGAGCACAGCTCTCCCGAGCAAAAACAGACCCAGAGAACTGTTCAGCATTATTAGAAATCAAACCTCCCCAGCCCCACCCAGCATGACGGCCACCACTAGCAAATGCGAAGAAATAGCTAACTTTTTTTCTGAAAAAATTGCCAAAATCGACCAATCCTTCACCCTAACCCAAGTCCCCCTAACCCCCTTAGTTCCCCTGACACCACTTCAATATCTTCCCCTCTGCTCACACCCCCCTTATCCTCCCCACCCCCTTCTTCTTTAACCCTGTCTGAACTTCCCTCCGTCAACACTCAACCCAAAAACAATGCCTCCTGGCTGAATTTCCACTCAGTCTCTGAAATTGAAGTCTATAACATCCTGTCCAGACTTAAACCATCCTCCCACACTAAAGACCCTCTCCCATCTTCCCTCGTCCAAAACCTAAAGCACGTCTTTGTCCCGTCCTGGACCAATATCATCAACTCATCCCTTTCATCGGGATGTGTCCCAGTCCCCTCCAACTCGGACAAATCACACCCATTCCAAAAAACCCTAAGGCCGACCCTAATGACTCGAACAACCTCCGCCCCATCTCTAACCTCCCCTTTCTCTCTAAAGCCCTTGAAAAATGTGCCCTTCAACAACTGGATAAACACATTGAGACCTACAACCTACTTGACCCCCTACAATCAGGCTTCCGTAAAGGCTGCAGCACTGAAACTGCATTGCTTAATATAGTTGATGACATCCACCTTGCCCTGGACAATGGCGAGACTTGCCTACTCATTCTCCTAGACCTCTCAGAGGCATTTGACACTGTCAACCATTCAACACTACTCTCCACACTTAAATCTAGATTTGGTCTTAATGGCACCGTCCTCAATTGGTTCAAATCCTATTTCCAACACAGAACCCAACAAGTAAAAATCCACCACTGCCTATCTAGCCCCACTCCAGTCTCCCTTGGTGTCCCCCAAGGATCCATCCTCTCTCCTGCCCTCTTCAACCTTTTCATGGAACCCCTTACCCTCATTCTCAAACAAGCAGGCATTAACTATCACCTATATGCTGACGACACCCAACTCTACTATAAAATCAAATCCCACTCTGATGTTCTGCACCTGAACACCGCCCTTACTAACATACAAAACTGGTTCCATTCCAATCATCTCAAACTCAACCCTAACAAAACGGAAATCATTCTATTCTCTCCTAAAAACAACCCTCTCCCCATCCATACATGGATCAATGACCTTACTGCCCTTAACTGTTCACTCTCCCTCTCCGAATCGGTTAAATCCCTTGGCATCACCCTCGACAGTAAGTTTACGCTCATCTCCCATGTAAAAAACTCGGCCAAAAGCGCACTTTTTATACTCCAACATCTCAAAAAAATCAAACCTTTCATTCCAGCGGAAGATTTCAAATCAGTTGTACAATCCCTAGTCCTCTCGAAAATTGACTATGGTAACGCCCTTCTCATCGGCTCTCCCAAAACTCACTTGGCCCCACTTAAATCTGTGCTAAACCTAGCGGCCAGGATTACAACTGGTTGCAAACGCTCTGACCACATCTCGCCGACCCTAAAGTCCCTTAAATGGCTTCCTATTGAAGGCAGATCCTCCTTTAAACTAGCCTGCATCACCCACAAAGCCCTTCATCAAAAAACCCCGATCTACCTTTCTAACAAACTCAAAAAGCGGGCAGTAGCCGTTCGATGAGAAGCACTCACTCTCTCCTCCTCGTCCCCCTTTGTTAAAAAGAAAGCCGCACAATCTCACTCCTTCTCTGGTAAGGCCCCCAGCATCTGGAATGCCCTCCCCAAAGACCTACGATTGAATCCCTCATACGTCAGTTTCAAAAAGACCTTAAATTGCACCTGCTCAACAAATATTGGGGCCCATAATCACTCTATGCCCATACCTGCTGCTCGATCTCTTTCCACCTTAAATCCCCAATGATGCTCCTTTTTCTCCTACCTCTCCTGCACTCCACTAACACGTAATACACCCCCACCTTTACCCTTCCACACCTCTAGCATCTCCTCAGTTCACCCTCTACTTTAATTTAGCCTCCCCTCCCTCCACTCTGGTCTAACCCTTCCGTATCATTCAAAATATGAATCTAGCTTCTTTCTACTGCTTAAATATTTGTAAATGTTACCAATATACTACCTCCTTTCACTTTGTATTATAACCAAGATATGTTATTTACTTTGTTGCTTAAGCCTATTATCTCTACGCTTCTTCTCGTTGCCATGTGTTTTTGTAACCTATGTTCTATCACCTTCCCAATTGTAAAGCGCTCTGATACCTAAGGGTGAAGCCAGCGCTATATAAAACCTCGTAAATAAAATAAATAAATAAATAAAATTTGGAAATTCCGTCTGGATCGCCTCACACTGCGAGAGCTATGTGTTCAGTTGGAGCCCCATTTGAAGCCCAACAGAACATATCCTGCTGCATTGTCTTCTACAGTCAAAGTGATGGCTGCACTGCATTACTTTGCCACTGGGTCTTTCCAGTACACCGTAGCCAGCGCTGGTGGGATGTCATAGCCTATGTTCAGCATGGTGTTGCGTGATGTCCTGTCTGCATTGATGACATACAAGAACAACTACATACACTTCCCAAGGCGCAATGAATTGGCATCTGTGAAGGGAGATTTTTATGAACTTGGACGCATCCCACATGTTGTGGGAGCCATTGACGGAACCCACATTGGCCTAGTTCCACCACAGGCACGTAAACACATATATTGAAATCGCAAGCATTACCACTCCATTAATGTGCAAGTGGTATGCCAAGCGGATCAGATCATTTCACATGTGTTTGCAAAGTATCCCGGTTTGGCACATGACTCTTACATTCTGCAGAACAGCAGCATACCACAATTGATGTCAACTCTTCACCCAGAGCGTGCCTGGCTTGTCGGTGAGCAGGTTGTGTCAATGAGTGTGATGTATGTGTGACATGCTGCTCTCCTCACATATTACTGTTACATTGTTGGTCTGTGTTTCTCACAACTAGGTGACTCAGGGTATCCAAATCGTCCGTGGTTGCTGACCCCACTGCGGAATCCTTATACGCCCGGGGAAGTCCACTTCAATGATGCCCATGGGAGGACACGTCGTGTGGTGGAGCGCACTTTTGGACTTCTAAAGTCTAGATTTAGGTGTCTGGACAAGAGTGGTGGTGCACTACTCTACTCTCCCCAAAAGGTGTGTCAGATAGTAGTCGCCTGCTGCATGCTCCATAACCTGGCCTTGCGCAAAAAGATCTCCCTGATTCAGGACGATGAGGAGCAGCAGCAGCCCCCCGCTGCAAACCCACACATGCCCAGTGATGATGATAGTGGTGAGGAAGAAGGCCTTGACCTGCGTGCACAGCTCATCGCCAACTACTTCCATTGAGTGTAAGTTAGCATTGATTAACTGCGACTGCGTCTGTGCGCTATGCTGTTGTCTCCCAAACTTTGTGGGTTGTTGCAGGGATTCTGCCCACATACAGAACTATGCACAGGATTATAGGACTTGGGCAGGCAGGGACTGAGTCATCCGAACACCTGTGTACCCATTAGCACAGGACCAAATAGCTATCGTGCCTCAGTAGCTCTCCTACTCACTGACAGTGAAACAAGCGCTTATACAACCCATAACACAACACTGTCACATCCCTCTGGAATCGCGGTAACAAGACACACCCTGTCTCCCTCACTCTTATACTTCTCCACAATAATATCAGTTGAATTCAAGAAACATCTCTAAATGTTTATTTCAAATAACGTGTCCTAACATGCAGTATGCGTGCCACAACAAGCAGATTAATGCATCATACAAAAACAGTCAGCATAGAAACATTTCCAGATGTCATGAAGGGAGAAGTCATATTAATAAGCCCTCATGAGGAAGACCTACGGGCCTATCCCCCCTCCCCTTGCTAGAAGAAGTCATGTAATGTATCCCAAAAGCCCTCTGGGCTTTGTCAGCAGAGCCTATTCCTCAGCCCATAGATGGTGAAATGTACTGTACTCCAGGACTGCACAGAGAACAACCTCTGCGGACAGTTCTCAAGTTAAAGACATAAACGAAGCAACTTGCAAAACAACAAAGCCATGTATTGACGTGCGCTATAGCTTCATAATGGAAGCCGGGCTCGTACTAGGCGACAATGTCCACAACGGGCATATAACAGACTACCCTTGCTCAGGTCTGTGGAATCAAGCGAAACAGACCGCAAAGGTAAGCAGAGTCAAAGTGAATGCAGACAGGGCCAAAGTTTGTGATAAATCTGATTGAATTTCAGAAGGAGGCGAGAAAAGGTCAAACAATATTGATTTAGTTCCAAAGCTTTGCGGATGCTGGTAAGTAGTTACTAATCCAAGAAAGCACTTGCAGCTTCGTAGGCAATCAGTTCCAATAGACAATCAGAATCAGCTTCAGCAAACAGGACCGCCATCCAATCCAGTAGTATGAAGGAACAGATGTGCTCCTCGAACCCCGTGGATGAAAGGAACATTTCAGGGCAAGCGGGAAGAGGTTCGATGTAGGCATGGCACAGGAGACGTTGCGCAAACGCACATGCGCAGCTGGCAGCCCGTCTGCCAAGTTGTAAGGCAACCCATAAACGGCAATCCCCGGCACAGTCCTGGTTGTGGGCCAACAAAGGACCCACCCACAGGTCATAATCCAGATCAGCAAGAGATGTGTTGGAAAGGCAGGCATCCATGGCCCATTGAAAGGGGCATCTGCGACAGTAGAACACAGGTTGCACGCAGGTGAAATAGGCATAGCGGAAGGTTAGCCTATAACTGATGCGCAGCACAGCTAATGGCAGACATCCAAAAATAGCTGCATTCATTCACGGTACAGTTGCAACTGACCGGGATTGGGCTGGACCACAGGACGGGCAGCCATTGCGTAAGAGCTGTAGTTGAACCAGCACTCTGCAGAACAGTCAAGAGAATGATGCTAAACCGCCAAATGCAATAGAAATATTGTATGAATGACCCCCAGTAGTACTCCTAAAATAGTCTGAAACGAAGTAACAAGGCCATAGCCCACAAGTTAAAAATGATATGTGTCAGAAGTTTTTGATATTTGGTGTATCAGTTCCCCAAAATGGAGTGGGAGAGTCTTGTTTAGCATTGACTGGATCTCGCAGGACGTTTGAGCCACCTGCAATTTGAAGGTCTCACGGGCTGATGTGAGAGCGCCTTCTTGTAGAAACAAAGGCGCTTTCAGCCTGCTTATCTCTTTGAAGTATGCTTTCATAGTGGGAATGTGAGGCCACAACTAACTATCAACACTCACATATGGGGGAGTGAACAGTACATTGCTGCAGCAAGTGACACGTGAAACTGATACTGTATAAGGGAGGCCTGCCCGTAAACCGCAGCTGTTTGTGTTATTAAGGATTAGATGACTTCCATAAAAAAAGGTGATTTAGCGTGGAACTGTTGGCTGGGACTGGTGTCCATCTATGAAAAATGGCAAAAAACAACAATGATCCCTTACTAGCCCCATGTGACTGTACTTGACTTACTGGCCACAACAATGTCCCCAAATGACATTTAACAGGATGTGTTTGGATGCTGGCTCTTGTTGGCACACTGCTAAGGGTTACATTGTGCAGCGCTGTGTGAGTTTTTACCAGTTATGTCATGTCCATGTTCAGGGTAGCAGGGGGATGGTAGGACACTTCTTCACCTCCCTGCACAGTTCACCCCTTGGCATCCGGTTAAATGCACAGAAGTTAAAATTGCTTACTTGTAATGTAGCTGAAGTGTTTCATCAAAGTTGGACAGGGAGAGGTACAGAGACCTGAGAGGATTGTGGCAGCTTTCTCAGCTGACAACGATTTTCAGTTCCTTATCTCTACTGATGAAGGATAATATCCAGGAACACATGTGACTAGAGATTCACAGCACTAATCTGCAACAACCTTGGTGAAACACTTCGCCGGAAAGTCAAGTAAGCATTTCAAATGAAGTGCATTTACAATGCTGCTAAGTGTTGAACTGTGCTGGGAGGTGAGGTACTGTGCTCCCATCCCCCTTCTGTCCATGTTGATGGTGTTGTCCAGTGTGAGCTGAAATGCTTCTTATACAGTGTTGCCTAGTGCTGTGCCTTAGCTGTCATGCCATCATATGTCAACTCAATGTTATTTTCTTGTGTCATTCTAGGTTCCTCCGCTCTCTCAATGGATCGTCGCATTCAAATCTTGTGATACATTGCAATGTGAGTTAACATGCAAATTACTATGACAAACATGGTACTGACACAAAGGCATAGTGGTGTGAATTGTGTTTATTTATACATGAGTGACAGGTGAGGGATGAAGTTGAAAGTGCTGGTACATAGATACTCAGGGTAGCACACAATGGTGGAATTCCGTAGTCCAACAGAACACTCCCGTCATTGTGGCAATGTGGGATCGGATGTACAATGTAGTCAATGCTCTGTGCAACACTGGTGACATCAACGGTGGCTCATAGAACTTGTTTTGGAAGGTGCTTTACCACGTGATCCTCCGGTGGTCTTTCTCGGACATCCCCTCTGCAGTTTGGCAGGGGGGGAACCTGCTGCATGCTCAGTGGAGTCTATGCCTTCTGCCTCACCCCTCCCTGTGGCCGCTGTTGAGGTGTTGTGAGTATCATCAGACTGGCCACTTGGAGGGGGTGTCGCTATTTGAGCAGCATGGATGTCCCTCAGAACACCCACAAGCTGGCCCATGTTCTCCACAAGTTGTCCCAAGCGTGTGTCCATGGACCTTTGCAGCAGGCGGAGTTCCCGCAGTTCTTCCACAACCTGGCCCGTCTGTCCCTGGTTTTGTTGGTATGCACTAAGGACTGTGTTGACGGTGGCCAGGGCCTCAGTCTCAGTGTCCTCCTGTCAGTGTCCCCCAGTTGCACTCCCACCTGCCCTACAGACACGGACCAGTGGTGTTGCCTGTCGACGACCCCGCACACTGACCCCAGTGTTTCCAGGCTGGCTGGTGGTATTGTTGGCAACTGCCACGGGGACAGTGTTGGAGGCAGCGGTAGTGATGTTGGAGGTGGCTGCCGCACAGGTCGTTGTTGCAGGGGTCAGCATTGTTGCTGCTGTTGTGGGAGTCGTGGTGGTAGGGACAGTGAGGCCCTGAGTCTGAGCTTGCCCAGACACACCTGAGGGGCCAGGTTGGTCCTCCTCGTCCGAGAAACTGAGAGAATCAGCATCCGAGAGGTCACCTTCCTGGGGCGGAGACTGGCTCGGCTCGTTGGTCTCAGTTTTGCCTGTTGTTGATAGTGAATCACCTGTTGAACCAAGATTATATTGTTAGCATATTCAGTACACAGCACAACTTTGATGTTCATGTTTCGCACATTTCATTTGAGATGACATGACTTTTGACATTGACATTATTTGGCATTCATAACAGTTTGTCAGCAATCGAACATGATGTAGAGGTACATACATTGTTCGTTAGCAATGTGGCATGGCGTAAGCAACAATTTCATATGTAGAGATATTGTATTTACAAGGACATGTCCTCTGGTAGCAACTTGTTCCTCATCCACTTCAGTTTATGCTAGGATATTTGCGACTTTCTATGGGTATCTGTGTACTATGCCGCCACTTCATGATTTCTCTTGTTTGGTTTTTTACTGACTCTCGCGGTAGCCGTGCTCCGCCACTGCGGGGCCCGGCATTGGCCCCAATTGAATGATGCAGGATAGCGGTGGACACTTCCTGACCTCCGCGGTGCATCACCGCCTATGAGGAATAGCCATCAGCCAATGGGAACAGCCAGCGGCTTACATATTTGAAACTCATGGTAGGCGTGCTCCGCCACTGCGGGGCACGGCATTGGCCCCAATTGAATGATGCAGGATAGCGGTGGACGCTTCCTGACCTCCACGGTGCATCACCGCCTATGAGGAATAGCCATCAGCCAATGGGAACCGCCAGCGGCTTACATATTTGAAACTCACGGTAGGTGTGCTCTGCCACTGCAGGGCCCGGCATTGGCCCCAATTGAATGATGCAGAATAGCGGTGGACGCTTCCTGACCTCCGCGGTGCGTCACCGCCTATGAGGAATAGCCATCAGCCAATGGGAACCGCCAGCGGCTTACATATTTGAAACTCGCGGTAGGCGTGCTCCACCACTGCGGGGACCGGCATTGGCCCCAATTGAATGATCATATTTTGCCCTTTTCATTTAAAATGACGAGACTTATGAAATTGCCATTACTTGGCATTCGTAACAGTTTGTCAGCAGTCGGACATGATGTAGAGGTACATACATTGCTCGTTTGCGATATGACATGGCGTGAGCAACAATTTCAATGGTAAAGATATTGTGGTTCTATGGACATGTCCTCTGGTAGCAACTTGTTGCTCATCCACTTCAGTTTATGCTAGGATATTTGTGACTTTTCTATGAGTATCTATCTAGTATGCCGCAAATCCTAGATTTCTGTTGTGCTTTTTGTACTGACCTCCTATGTTTAGTGATGTGTGACTGAGTCTCCATGCATGTGTTGTTTTGATGTGAGCCTTTATGCTTTGAGACAATGTGTCTTGTACATTGGATTTTGGCCATTGCGATTCAGGGATTTGCTTTGCAGTTACATGTGACTTCATCAATGACACTGTGATTAATGTGACCTCTCAATGTGATTAGCTATGTGTGCACTGGCTACAACTTATGGAGCTTCACAGGGTTGACTGACAAGTGCGGAATGTGGTGGTCATGTAGCTCCATGCTGTTTGGGAGGGAGTACAGGGTGCATAAACTGACTATCCACCTGTTAAGTGAAGCAGAGGAGGGAGATGGCTGCCACATGTCTGCAGGGTAGGGAGGCTGCTCCATGCTGTTTGGTAGGGAGTACAGAGGGCCTTGTGGGAGTTGTAGTCTTGCAGTCAGGTCTCGACAACCCCCGTCCCCAGTGAGATGGCTACCTACCTGTTAGGAGGCACTGTTGATGGTGATGGCTGACACATGGCTGTGGGGTGGGGAGGGTGCTCCATGCTGTTTGGGAGGGTGGCCAGGGTGCATGAGCTGACTACCTAGCTGTTAGGTGAGTCAGTGTGAGGAAATGCTAGCCTTGTGAGACATTCATATTGAAAGCGTGCATTCTACATGAGTTTGATTTGGTCTGGCAATTAAGACTCACTTGTTGTGCACAACAGTACATTACAGTGGGATGTGATCATTTTGTTTGTACTTACCAGCCTCCACTCCCCCCTCGATTCCGGTGAGACTCTCGGGATGCAGTATGGCAAGCACCTTCTCCTCCCATTCGGTGAATGTTAGTGGTGGAATGGGAGGGCCGCCACCAGTTCTTTGGGCCACCTTGTAGTTCCTCAGTGCCCAAGCCTTGACTCGGGCCTTGAGGTTGGTCCACCGCCTTTTGATCTCATGCATTGTGCGTAGGGTGGTCCTTACTGCATTGACTTTGTTGTAGATCCTAGCCCACATCTGATTTTTGCGCACAATGGGTGTCTGTTGGACCAGGTTCCCATACAAATGTGGCTCTACCCTGATTATCTGATCTACCAGCACTTTCAACTCTGTGTCTGAGAATTTTGGCATTTTGGGATTGGGCATGGTGCAAATGAATGAAAGGTGCAGGGTGCAAGGTGGTGATGAGGATGTGTCAGGTGTGTCAGGTGTGTGGATGTGAAGTGGTGGTGCATGGAGTTGTGTGGGTGTGATGGTGTGCTGTGTGCCAAAATGGTGTCCTGTCTCTCTCTGTGTCTCTGCCTCTCTCTGTACCTATTTTGCAAAGGATGCTGGTCCAGGAAGGGGTTGGTTTTGTACTGTGGTATGTGGGTGTGTCCACATGAGTGATGACCACCAGGTGTATCTTCCATGCTGACCATGGCTTTCATTTCAGGAATGCATTTGTGGTGTGTCATTGGTGCGTGTCTGATGTTATTGAGGGCTGCGGATAATACAGGCACAGTTTGAGCATTATAGTGAAGTTTGTACCGTCCGCCATTCATTTGGTCTGAGCGCGACAGCCATGATCGTTACACCAGCTCCGCTTTCTCATCGTAATTAGCCATGCAGTCATTCCGCGGGAGGTGCGGCCCTTTTGGTCCATTGATTAGCTTTCCCCGACCGCAGCGGTCGGATTTGCAGCTTTTCCGACCGTGGCGGACGGACTTTTGTGGATTCCGTCTGCTGCGGACGGACTTTACGTGCTTTCACTCGTAATTTGACCGGCGGGAATGCCGCGGTACAATCGGATGGTTTTTTCCCGCAGGCATGGCGGTCGGAGGGACTTACCGTCCGTTATCGTAATGAGCCCCTAAGTGTTTAAGGCTCATGTTACTCCCTGTTTGATTCCCTTGTGGTCACGCTCCTCTGTTTGGAGCTCAAGAGGTTGCCTAGCTCCTCTTCTACCTGGCACACCTACATAGCTCTGTTTTCCCACTCAGTTCCCACTCCTTGCTGGCTCAACCTTATGATTCCCTTTTTCTCCCTGTATCCGTCAACATGGATATCACCTATGTGGTAATATGGCTTTATCTTTCACTCTAGAAGTCTGTCACCTCTCTGTCGTCGTCCACATAACCTTCTTTCATCACCACCTCCTCCTCATCGCTTAAATGTATCTTTACTGTCACCACAATTAGTTTATTCGGGGTTAAACCTGCCAAATAGCAGCACATAATATATTAAATCCCAAACAGGTAATCGATACTCCAAATCGAAATCATTGATACAATTAAAAAAATCATTACCCACATACAGATTTTTCATAGTGAACCAGTCAAGGGGTTGGAAAAATGTTTATTAAGTCATCTGAAGACACATTTTAGATGTTTAACATGAAATGTTTTGTAGATATTTTTAAATCAAGCTGAACACGTATTTGTGCTGAGGTACCTACTGTAGCGGACTGGCTTCTAGTAGATCGGGAGTGACACCATGAAACTCATATCTAAAAGACGATCTTTGTTAAATACATGCAACATCGTTCATGGAATAAAGTTATGGAATGGTGCATGTTATTATTTAATATATGTTCCAGAGCAAAGTGCAGTGCACACCTGTTTTGAGATTTTTTTCCTGGCTAATCTAGTTGCACAATAAGAGATACATAAAATAAATAAAATATGTCATCAAGGTTATTCTCTGTTGAAAATGTGAAATAATTTCTATAATTGAATGTGAAAACGTATAATTTAAGGAGCTTTTTAAATAGACATGATGACAGTTACATACACAGTACGTGTTCATTTATGCATAGGTTAAATGCGCTGTGGGCATTATTAGTGCAAAGTCTCAACAGGACTTATATGCCTCAGGCTTGTGAGAGAAGTGTCAATTCTACTGGTGACGGCGTAGTTTATATTGCATTTCTGTCAATCGTGGACCTGCTTAGCAATGGTACTCCTGAGAATTACATTAAAATATTAATTTATTGACTAAAAAATGTTCAAGCACATAGATGAATTCATAGGGTACATTTAAATTGCATGCTTAAATTAATCCCAAATGCTTTAGATCAGTGCCAGTGCAATGGGTTACTGGTTGACTGGGGTGAGCCCTGGTCAAGCAGCAACCACAATCCTTGTCAAGGTAAGGCACCAGCAAACCCCAAATTAACCTGGGCTCAGCATCCTGGTAGCTTGGCACAGAGCAGTCAAGCTTAACTTAGAGGAAATGTGTAAAGTATATGTGCAACACTTCAAACAGTAAAACACCACACCAAGTAAGAAAAATGGAGCAAAATATAATAAATAAAACAAGACCAAAACAACAAAAATTCAATCAGTAGAACCGGAGTTGTAATTTTTAAAGAATATAGTTTAAAATTGTGTTTAAAGGCATGAAGAGCCAACCATGGTTTTTGGGTCGTGCTGGACCATGTCAACATTCAGGCCGACCACGATGGAGCGTAGGTCGGATTCAGTCTCAGATTAGTCCAGTTGAAATTTTACTTTCCCAAGAGAACTATTCGTGTTAGCGAGGGTCGCAAGGAGAGCATCGCAGGAGGCTGTTGGCATGGCGCGAAGAGCAGGCCGGCGTCTCATGCATGTGGGCTGGAGCTTCACTTTGGTGGTCCCCTGTAGGCGGTTGATACTGCAGTGCACAGAGAGGGGCTTGTGATGGCTCGCACCCGTTTCCGTTGCTAGAGGTACAGTCTTGTGCGAATGGACCCATTTGCAGTCCCATAGAGCCCAAAAGTTTGATTCAAGCTCACGGTACCACACCAGGGCTCCAGGACCTGAGGGGCACCACTCAAGAGTCAGAAAATCACTGCAGCTGGGTCCAGGAGCTGGTTGGGGGGCCTTTTATGATCAGGAGGCCAGCAAATTAGCCCTTTGAGTCACTCTGGTGTCCTGGGTTCAAGATGAAGTTGTAGGTCCAGTTCTTCTTCCCAAGGCAAGAGGGCAGCAGGCCGCAGGTCAGCACAGCAGGGCAGCAGTTTCTTTAGAGCTGTAGTTCAGCAGAATGGCAGTCCTTGTAGCAGCACAGCAGTCCTTTTTCCTGTCAGAGTATCCACAGGTCAAGAAGTGTACTGTAGAGTTGGTGTGTTAGGTCCAGTATTTATAGCCAGTTGTGCCTTTGAATGGGGGAGAAGCTTCTAGAGGTTTCCCTTCAAAGTTTCCAGGTATCCTGCCTTCCCTGTCCTGGCTCCAGACTAACTACAGGGGGTATGCAATCCTTTGTGTGAAGGCAGGACACAGCCTATTTAGATGTAAGTGGGGCTGTTCCCTGCTCCTCCTTCCCATCCTGCCAGTGATGGCCCATCCAGGCATACCTAAGCTTCCTATTGTATGTGACTGTCTAGGAGGAAGAAACAAAGCTACACCCAGTGAGGTGACCTGAGACAGGCTATAGGCACTTGATGCCTGTGCGAGTACCTAATAGCACATTTACTATTAGATCATCGCAAAATAGCGATGTACTACAGTGTGTTTTACACTGTTTGTGATTCACAGTGAGTCGCACATAAACCTACCTCATTAATATTCATGAGTTAGGTCGCAATTTGCGACCCATTGGGAATCGCTAAAATTATAGTGATGGTCTCCTGCTGGGGTCAGCAGACCATCATGTCTGTGCTTGCGTTTTAATGACGCAATCTTTTTTTTAAATGCAGGATGTGTTTCAAAAATAAAAATGAAATGTTTTCTTTTCATTTTTTAAGAGTAGGCAGTGTCTGTGGGACTACTGCTTGCTCTTACAAAATGTTTTTACAACCATTCACAAAGGAAGCCCTTTCTGTTTGCAAATACGTTTCCACATACTTGAAGCAGGAGGTAAAATGTGAATGCTTTAAGACCGCATTTTGGTTGCAAAACATTCACACATACCACTGCGAGTCTCTATTAGAAAGGGACGCCCTGAACATGCCTCTTCTTCACACCGACTCACAAACCCATTTTGTGGTTCTGTAATAGGTTAACAAATCACAAAATAGGGTTCTATACATATAAAAAATACTTTTTTGCTGTCACAAATGGCCTGATTCTGCAAATCGGGCAGTTTGCTAGCTCAAAAAACCTACATACATCTAGCCCTAAATGGCTAAGGCAAGAAAATGCCAACTTTCTATAAGTGGTATTTTCAAAATTTCAATATAAAATCTGATTTCACCATGTTAGGATTTTAAATTGTGATTCCAGAGATGAACTAGTTATCTCTTCCCATTTGGAAATGGCACATAAAATGTAATATGTCAACTCCAATGTTATTCTATGGGAGAGATAGGCCTTGCAGTAGTGAAAAACTAATTTACGAGTTTTTCACTACCAGGACATGTAAAGCCTAAAAGTACATGTCCTACTTTTTAAATAAATTGCACCCTCCCCTCTGGGCTGTCCAGGGCCTACCCAAGGGGTGAATTATATGTATTAAAAAGGAAGGTTTGGGCATTGCAAAAGGTTTTTTTTGCCAGGTCGAAATGGCAGTTAAAACAGAACACACACAGGCTGCCATGGCAGATCTGAGACATGTTTAAGGGCTACTTAAATGGGGGGCACAATCAGTGCTGTAGACCCACTTGTAGCATTTAATTTACAGGACCTGGCCAGTGCCACTTTACTAGGGACTTATAAGTAAACTAAACATATCAATTGGGTATAAGCTGATGATACCATATTTAGAGGAGAAAGCACAAGCACATTAGCACAGGGTAGCAGTGGTAAAGTGCACAAAGTCCTAAAGCCAGCAAAAACAACATCAGTAAAAACGGAGGAGGAAGGCAAAATATTTGGGGAAAGACCAAACTAAGGCTTGATGTAGGGAAATAATAGGAATACATTTTATAGACACATACACACAAGTATAATATCCTGAACCCCAACACAAACATTTCAGGTAAGGGATAGTTTTAAAACTATGTAAGTGGTGAACCACCTAGGCTAATACATTGACGTGCTGAAAAAGATAATTGTGGGTTCTGCAGAAATGGTCAATTTGGTTGCACTGAAATACATAAATAGATTATATCAATAATTAGTATAGATGTCACAGAAAAGGTCACCACATTTCTATCTGTGAGTAGAAACTGTTTTTGCATTGTCATGGAGCATTGAGTACAGGGTGTAAATAAGGGTGGATTCTGCATTAGTGCAATCCTTCTATTGCAAAATAAAGTTTGCTTAAGTTGTAATAAATCAACTATTTAATCACTAGTTCCTGTTTCCATATCTGATATGTTATCTAGCCTATACCAGTCAGCATCATCACTGGAAGGCCCTGGCACAGGCCACCTGTCCATTGCAACCAACTTTGCTTGTTCCATAGATAGCTCATGAACTTGGTTGTTGAACTATGTTATCATTCTCTTTGCATCCAGGTAGGTCTGGCCCACATCTAAAATAAAGGTAGGGAACTTCCTACACCCCCTACAGGGGGTAGCAGTCACAGACTGCACCCACCTGCAGGACAGCCCTTTGGGGAACCTCTAGGCCTTCTGTGCAATCTGCCTAAGAGAGCCAGCTGGGGGTACCCTGACTGTGCACCACTTCTTAGAAGGTGTGCAGTTACTGCATCTCTCAAGATCTTTCTAGGCCAGCACACCACATTCGTAATACAGAGATTGCGCAAAACAAAAGCATTCCTTTATTTGCATAGGAGTAATGAGGACAAAGGGGCAGATTCACAAAAGTAATACCTCCAGGCCAAAGTAATTTAATCATGAGTAAGTTGTGACAAAGTTAATAAAAACTGAAAAATGTGTACGCGCTACAACCTTTGGTTAAATGCTGTCAGTTAATCATTTATTTGTGCTTCGTGTGCTCCTGGGGTAACGTCTTCCATTCAAAACGTTGTGTATTATGTTAGGTGTCCGCACATCTTTACAATAGATGTGTCCCCCTGGGCATTTCTGATGTCCTGTGAAACAGGCTCCTCCGGTTTTAAGTAAGCATGAATTCAAAAAGTGCATAGAAAATTCAATGGGAAAGATTGATGAATAAAAGTTGCAACTCTTGTGTTTGTTTGATAGAGTAATTATAACTCTTCTTTATTCTTCACATTTTCATTTGTTTAGCTGATTTTGTATTACGATGACTGAATCATTATGTACATCCAATGCATTTCGGGTGTTAACCCTTCATCAGGGAACAATCCTGTAATAGATATAATACTATGAGGAGACTGGGAATAAACTTAAAATACTTATTCGCAGGTATCTGTCTAAATCCAACCAATTATGAGTGCTAAGAGGTGGGTGAGCCCTCTAAACTGCCGTCAGGTGATGTCTTCTAGTTATACTAGATGTTTAAAAAGAAACCCTCGTGCCTCTACGCAGCTATAACATGCTTGTGTTATTCGAGTGGTACTGACATTTAGAACCCATGCGTATTAGAACGTGATGTTGCGTGTAAAATCGCATAAAGATACACTAGTAAAATAATAATGCGAGAAAGTAAAACGTGAAGAAACAAACAGAAAACGAAAACAAATAGCTGTCATTAAGTGGCCTCATTAGACTGTTGCTGAACTCATATGTTAAATCATGGAGTCGTACTGAAATGGTATGCCTTGGTAAACCAACGTGAGTTATAATGATCGACCGCGTGACACTCATTCATGCCCCTGTTAGTGTGTCGTTCAGTGAAGCATGCTTGCGTGGAAAAACGAAATCGGTAAAACATTCTTCATAGGTTACATAATGAAAACTTACGATACAATCATCAAAACGCCCACGGTCATCTCGAAAGTAGCGTGATAAGTGCATTACTGCGCATGTACGGAAGTTTTAAACACACCTAGGCTGAATAGTTGGTAACAACAAAGGACTATGTTTATCTTGATGTGCCTGGCGGCCATCTTAAAACTGTAGTAATTGCGACTCATCTTACAGTAAACTTCGATTGTTCAATGCATATTCTATTTTGTCTGTGCTACATAATTTGAGTGAATTGTGGTGGTGTGTGTTATGATGTGAAATCTGTAACAAGCTATAAAGCTGATTAAACCGTTGTGGGTTTTCAGAGAAAGCGATGTGTGGTCTCAATAAAACTGGTGGCCATCTTAAAATGTAGTATGTGCACGTAAAAGACATTGTGTGGTCGGTATAAATATGTACCGTTATGTGTAATGCTCATAGTTTCGTGTAATAACAAATCCTTAAATAAACATAAAACAAAAACAACATGCAAAATTAATCATTGAGCAAAAGATAAAAAGTGATATATAAAATAAAACATTCAAATACACATTTCAAAAAAGATTGAGGAACTCTCTGCAATCGTCAAAAAGCTATGTTGTGTGTTCATATCAGATAATAAGTGTCCAAACAGGGTTTTATCGTATGGATTAAAGTCATTAGACGAATTCAACAAAAAAATCCATTGAAGAATTCTATTCATTCGTCAAGGAGTTATATTCAGTGTTCGAAGTGGACTGAAGTTGACTGCTGTGATTCCAGACTTGATGTTGTTCTATGTGTTGGTTTCATAAATAACAAGAAAATTCCATACGATCATTCATTCCATGGGGTTTTAAACTGTCCAATGTTTTTATCCAGTGATTCTCTCTTTGAAGAAGGTATTTGCTATTGTCTCGGCCTTCTCGTTTCAAGACAGTTTCCACGACAAGAAATTTTAGTTGACTGACGTTATGGTGATGTTCGTGGAAATGATTGGCCACAACTGATTTTATGTTTTTGGTCCTGATGTTAGATTTGTGCTCATTGATTCTGATTTTTATTTTTCGTTCGGTTTTTCCAACATATACTTGTCCACATGGGCATTTGAGTAGGTAAATTACGTTCATGGTATCACATGTAGCATTAACCCGCAGTTTGATATGATTTCCTTTTCTGGGGTGTGTGATGGTAGCTCCCGGTATTATGTTGTGACAGTTATTACAATTGTGGCATGCAATAGTACCTTTAAATACTTTGGTGTCTTGTGGTTTTTCGTTTCTTAACATTTCACCCATGTTCCTGCCCCTGTTGTAAGCAAAGATTGGCAGTTCTGTAAATAGTTTGTTAAAGTCTTGTTCTTGCGTTATTATCGGCCAGTGTTGTTTAATGATTCGTTTGTAAACTTTACTCATGGTTGAGAATTTGGACACAATCACCATGCGATTACTGTCTTTAGTCGGTGTTTTTTGCAAGAGCTCTGTTCTTGTTTTCAATTGACTTCTTTGTATAGCTTCATCCAACAAGGGTTTGGGGTAACCTCTCTGTACAAAACGTGTTGTCATTTCATCTGCTCGTTTGGTGGCGGTTGGTTGATCAGATACTATTCGTTTTACTCTAAGCATCTGAGAGTAAGGCAAATGACGTTTCAATGACTCTTGGTGGTAACTGTCATAGTGTAAAGTGTTGTTGCGGTCCGTTGGCTTTCTGTATAAATCAGTTTCAAAATTGTTTATAGTTTTGGTAACCTCCACATCTAGAAACGTAATGTTTTCTTTTTGTATTTCAAATGTAAATTGAATTCTTTCGTTTATATCATTCAATTTATTCAAAGCATCGATGAGTACAGTTTCCGATCAAAAACATAGCTATGAACCCAAATATAGTTTGTCAAAAAGCCGATAAGGCAGGAGCTTTAGTCATCTTAAATACTATACACTATGAAGAGGAAGTCAATAAGCATGTCTTAGATGAATTCACATACATCAAATTGGAAACTAATCCGACAGATACCTTTGCTACCTTGCTAAAAACGCTTATCAACACAGCTCATGAAAATGGAGTCATCAACGCCAGAACTAAAAGGTTTCTAATACAAGACCATCCCAAAAGTCCAACCATCCACATGGTCCCTAAAATACACAAGGATTTAAATCATCCTCCGTTCAGACCAATAGTTTCCACTCGAGGCAGCATACATGAACCAATAGGGCAATTTTTGGATCGATACCTGCAACCAAGTGTTACACAAATGAAAACTTTTGTTAAAGACACTACAGACTTTCTGAACAAATTACAACATGTCAAACTTGAGCCAAATATAAACATCCTAATGTGCACGATAGATGTAAAATCACTGTACACTTCTATACCACACAACTTAGGTATAGAAGCAGTTGAACACACATTACTAAATTCCAACATAGACCCAGACATGCAGACATTCCTGATGGAATTACTTCAATTCACTCTGTTCCAAAGCTATTTTAAATGGAAAGAACAGTGGTTTCTACAAATGACGGGAACTTCCATGGGCAATTGCGCCGCACCAACGTACGCTAATCTGTTCATGGGAAAATTTGAACAAGACAACATCCTAACTAAATATCCATGGAATGAACACTGTGAGCTCTTCTTACGCTACATTGATGACATTTTCATTATAAGGAAACTGTACTCATCGATGCTTTGAATAAATTGAATGATATAAACGAAAGAATTCAATTTACATTTGAAATACAAAAAGAAAAGATTACGTTTCTAGATGTGGAGGTTACCAGAACTATAAACAATTTTGAAACTGATTTATACAGAAAGCCAACGGACCGCAACAACACTTTACACTATGACAGTTACCACCAAGAGTCATTGAAACGTCATTTGCCTTACTCTCAGATGCTTAGAGTAAAACGAATAGTATCTGATCAACCAACCGCCACCAAACGAGCAGATGAAATGACAACACGTTTTGTACAGAGAGGTTACCCCAAACCCTTGTTGGATGAAGTTATACAAAGAAGTCAATTGAAAACAAGAACAGAGCTCTTGCAAAAAACACAGACTAAAGACAGTAATCGCATGGTGATTGTGTCCAAATTCTCTACCATGAGTAAAGTTTACAAACGAATCATTAAACAACACTGGCCGATAATAACGCAAGAACAAGACTTTAACAAACTATTTACAGAACTGCCAATCTTTGCTTACAACAGGGGCAGGAACATGGGTGAAATGTTAAGAAACGAAAAACCACAAGACACCAAAGTATTTAAAGGTACTATTGCATGCCACAATTGTAATAACTGTCACAACATAATACCGGGAGCTACCATCACACACCCCAGAAAAGGAAATCATATGCAGCGTTGTGATTGGTCTGCGTGCAGTAGTTTGGCGCTCAGACAGGGACAGGGAGCCTGTGCATGTTCCTCACAAGGCTGTGCATTACAGCCTGGTGGGGAACATGCAAAGTGTGCATGACTGTTTGGCCAGCCCAAGACGGCCAGCCAAGTAGTCATGCACACTTGGAGTGTGCAAACCACTCCTCCCTCCCTGCCACCAGCCCCGCCCCGCCCTAACTCAGCCCAGTAGGGAAAAATAAAATGATAATAACAAAGTTATTATCATTTTATTTTTCCTTTCTCCTGCTCTGTGAGTAGTGGGGTGACGCTCCTCACCTTAGCAGAGGAGCCGCCCCTGCTTGTGCCCCAAAGTATCAATCACCATTGGTGAACCATTGTGTAGATTGTGGTAAGAGATTGAAAAGTTAGCCTCTCTTTGACTGAGAGCCAGTGGAGTCTCTGCATACTGGGGAGTTGTGATGCATGCATCTGTATCATCCTTGTGAGTAATACAACAAAAGAATTTCAGGATCTTGTCAAAGGCAGCAGCTCAGATAGTTGCCCCTTTGGATCCATGCCAGCCACAAATATTCATCAAAATTCTACTATCAACAGTTGTGCATATATAATGAACAGAATAATCATCTACCCTCTGTCCAGAGAACTTAAAGAATGCATACATATGAACATTACTAAAGATGAGCCATCAGGACCCAGAGGGCCTAAATAATTATATACCAGATTCTAATGGACCTTCCTTGGCAAGCTAATCAAAAGAGGGGCCATTTCTACAGGTCTATCAATTCCTAGAAGACAACCCTTTACTCTTGGACTACGAACAGGATTCCATTAAGGAAGAATCACAAGATCTGCCCTAATCGCTGTTTGGGGTTACAAAATAAGAGTAGATGCACAATTTCTACACGCTCTCCTGGAGGTCTTAAACACAGTTCACTATCAGACTCTAATTCTCAGACTCAAAGACATTGGTATTGATGGTACAATTAGTGCATCTTCATGATAGGGATAACATGCTAGATATGCCACCATTCCCCTTGACCCATTAAAATATAAAAGCAGGAGTTCCCCAATGATCTATCATCTCTCCTCTCCTCTTCAACAAATACATGAAACCATTACTAGAGCTATTAAACAATTGTGACATTGCCTGCTACAAGTATGCAAATGATGCAAAAATATGGAAAGTAGAAAACTCCCAGGACAGAGGAAACTCAAAAACTGCCTCAAAGCCACTGAACATGGATGACATAGAAGTTTCATAAACTAAATGCATAAAAAAACGAAATACACATTTGTGGTGAATCAAAACATTATGACATAGTAACACTTTGGCTTGATGAACTAGGAGCATCCCCAAATGCATAAAAAGAAGAAAGAAACTTTGGAATTGTCATTCACTTCACACTGAGCAAACTAACCAAGTTAGCTTCTACACTATAAAAACACTGTCATCATTTTTCCCCATTTTGGATTTCCTCAAAATATTCAAGCAACATCATAATTTCATCAAACATCTATTGTGAAAATGGACTGTATCACAGGATCCCTCTATCAACCATGTGAGGACTCCAGAGAATTCAGAGCCTTAAGATTACATCAACGGGGGCGTGGCCAGCCAAGATGGCCGAGTGGATGTGATCCACGGAGGCTCTGCCACCATCGCTCAAGAATGACGGTCCAAACGCCTTAAATGGCAGTGAATTGGACATCTAGCGAAGGGGCTGCCCACCGCCGGCTAGAGTAGCAATGGAAAGTGATTTTCGGGGGGGAGGGGGACTCACCAGATGCCTCCGGATTGTCGCAGGCGGACCAAGGACAAAATGGTAGTGTGGGCGACAATCCAGCCTTAAGGAGGTCCAGGGGCCCAGAGAAGACCTTCAAAGGGCCAACTGAATCACCGGAGCTGTAGGAGGACGGTCATGGTCGGGCCAGAGCTCGGGCAGGTCCAGGAGGTGGTGAATCGATTAAGGTAGACTGAGGTGTTGCAGGCCGGCCCCTCCTTGCGAGCCACGGGGCCCCGAAGATGAGCGGGGGCACCCGCACAACAGTCCAACAAGCAGAAAGGTGAGGAGAAACGTGCAAGCGGGAGAGGCCAGGTCGAGATTTGGACGAATGACGCCGGAGACACTGGATGGCCACCAGAGCAGCTGCCTGACTTCGGCATGGCAGCTGTGTGATCGAATGACCGCAAACTGAGCCTGTAAGAAAAAGGCTGAAGCGGATGGGCCGACCACATGGCCCCAGCACACAAGGGTGGAAGCCACCGCAGGGTTGAGGAGACAACTGGGGGCGCGCACACCTGGGGATCCATGCCTGACACTGAGATGTTGTCGTTAACAACCGTGGTGGGAGGCATTAATCTTGGCAAAGGACTAAAGCTGATGCTCTGCAAAATATGCAGTGCTGAGGGCCACAAACAAGCAGCACAACAGCGGGAGCCGAGCTGAGATGCCCTGTAAGTGACAGAAAAGACACGGGGGAACAAGTGAGACTCTCCAGTGACTGGGTCTGAGGGAATGAGCACAGAGCCACTCAGCAAGAACAGACCCCGAGGGGGCGATTGCCAAGAACAGTTGGCCTACAGTGAGTACAGGCGAAAAACTGGCCACACAGTGCAGTATTCACCTTGATTCATAACTCAAGCCCTGTGGATTCACCTTAATGATGCCAAAAAAATCTCAACCACAATCTAATAGGGTCTCGAGCTACTCTGCCAAGACAGATGTACAGGAGACGCAGAAGGAGCCTGGGAGGAAGGAGGCCATGGTACTGACAAAGGATAACCTACTTACATCCCTGAGAGACTTCAAACTTGAATTAAGAGAGGAACTCAAGACAGACATCACATCGTCCCTGGAGGCCCTCAAAACAGAATTACATGAGAGGTTATCCACTCTTCAACAGGATGTCGATTCAGTGGTCACAAGAATAGTGGACTTAGAAACTAAGATGATGGACAGGGAGCAACACACGCAGTGTGCAGAGAAGCAAATACAGAGGCTGAATGCTCAACTTCAAACCGCCATCTTGAAAAATTGAGATTTAGAAAACAGATCGCGCCGCGACAACATCAGAATTAAGGCCCTGGAGGAAGGAGTGGAGGGGCCTGACCTGGAGGCTTTTGTGGTGGGATTGTTTGGGGAGCTACTCAAAGAAACGTAACTGAAAATTTAGGTGGAAAGAGTACATAGAGTGGGGAGGCACCTGACGGGAGATAACAAGCGACCAAGGGATATCTTGGTGAAATTCATCTCATTCAAAGTAAAAGAGGCCATCCTACAAGCTGCATAGAAGAGAGACAGGGTGGTATTTCAGGGCTCCTTGTGCACCTTGTTTCAAGACTTGACGCAAACAAAGCTAGCTCGTCAGCAAATGTTTCACCAAGTGATGGAAAAACTTAACAAAGAACGCATCCGGTATCGCTGGACTTTTCCCTTTGGCCTAGCATTTGAATACCGTAACAAGGCCTACCATGTGTCGCACCTGACAGACGCCATGCCGTTGCTGGAGATCCCGCCCCCAGAAGGGCAGCAGGCAAGAATGACGCAGGGCTCTTTGAGCCGGGACCCCCCGGGACCCCAGGGAGAGGATCTATGGCTCTCTCAGAGGAAAGCATGGTCCCACAAGAGACGCTAACCAGTTAGGGAGGGAAACAGGATGGACTAGCTGCACAAACGGAACATTCCACAGGAAGAGACTTTGCTCCTTGAGGGCAAAATGCTGTGAGTAATGGCCACGCGAGCAGTAACAGCACAATGGACCAATAATTCGACTCACAGTTATATGATGGTGGTGGACCCTGACCGACTCGCCTCATACAATGTATTCTTCTTTACACAGTTACATATGTTGGGACTTGGTTGTCCTGAAGTTGTTTTTGGGTGTGTGATAGTGTTTTACTTGCTTTTCTACTCAGACGCCACATGGAACTTAACTAGGTTAGATGTGAGAGGCAAATCATATAGTCACATGCTGGAGAGTATATCATGGCAACATGGGGGAGGCCAGAGGTGGGGGAAGGAAAAAAGGAGGGGGACGATCAGTGCGGAGAAAGGATTTAGAGGCACCTCCACAAGATCAGAGGGATGATGAATGCCTTGCCTTGAAATGTGCGGTGACTCAATTCCCCACTTAAAAATCTGGAAATATTTGCTAGATTCTCATATCGACATTGTGGCTATACAAGAGACTCGCCTCAAATGATCGGAGGACCATAGGTTTAAGCACAAGCTCTATCTCCTGATCTATCGATCCTCAGCATCAACCAAGCACAACGGGAGGCATTAATGTTCCATTCCACCTTAAAATTCCAGCCAGAGAGCTACAAGACAGACAGGGAGGGTAGATGGGTGTGGTCAAGGGTTGGCTCAGAGGGAAACAATGCACCTTTGTGTCCGTCTACACTCTGAACTCCAATGAGGTAACCTATCTCCACTCCCTCTTGACAGTTCTGGGGGGGTTTGCGGATGGTGAAATCATTTTAATGGGAGACTTTAATCTGATATGGCATTCCCAAACAGACAGTACACACCCACACAGATCCCTTACTAGTAGTTTTCCGAAGAGCTTAAAATCGGCAGTGCAAGACTTGGGACTCGTGGATGCCTGGAGGGCCCTACACCCCACTACTAAAGGTTACACTTTCTATTCACACACACACCCCACATACTCAAGACTAGACTACGTCTTTCTTAGCAAAACTCTAATCTCCGAGCTAAGATCAGCTTTGATTTTTGATGCATCTAAGGAACTTTGTGCTTAAACAAACACATCGGGGCATATTCTCAAGGACTTATCGCCGATTTATCTGCACATTAGCGCCGCAAAAGTGGCGATAGATTTATCGCCCTATTCTCAAGCTGGTGCAAACTGCCGATATCGCCAGTTTTCCAGCGATAGCTGACTCCAAAAACATCGCCACGGATGAGAGCGACAACTAACGCTAATGATATGCAGAGTAGGCGTTCCCGTGCAAAAACTCACGATAACACCACTTCGCGATATTCACAAGACCAGCCAGATCGGCGATGCGGGCCTAAAACATGCGATAAGGCGCGTTAGCAGCAGGGATTTAACACCTGCCTTTTACTGGTGTTAAGCAGGACGACAACCTGCAGCATGAAAGGGAGCCCAGCCCAGAGCCACGTCTGAAGACCAACAGATGCCATGGAGCCAATGATCATGCAGCTTGGAGACCCAAGAGCGCCACAACACCCACCGCCACCACCCCCAGGACCCCCCCCCAGACCACCCTCCCCCAGGACTACCACCTAGGCAGTGCAGAAGAAGACAGCTGACCTTCTGAAAACGGCATGGTCCCTCAGCCACACAATTGCAGAATGTGGGGGAGAGGTGGGAACCAAGTATGTGTGAAGGAGGCAAGTCACCCATGAAAAAGAATGTACACAATGCCAAGGGTGGCGGTGATGTGCTGGACAGACTTCAGTATGCAGAGCACAGACATGTCCATGTGGACATATACTGCTGGTGTTTGTAGTGTTGTGGACAGTGGACGCAACCATGTTGCTACAGGCAGTGGGGAAGACCTCGGTCACGTAGCTGTGTCGTCCCCCCCCCCTGTAAGCGTAAGCGGAGTGGGCTGGGCCGGCGTACACCAGTCCAGCGTAGGAGTGTGAATAAATAGGCGGGGGCTCTGGGCGTGGTTCACTTCCCGGATGGCCAACGCGTCTGCCAGGGCGGCGCCCATCACCCTGCCACGAGTCTGCCGCCATGACCGCCAGCCTCCTCAGCCGATCGCTGGCTCCCGCGACACAGGCCCCCAGCGCACCCAGTGGCACAGCACCGTGGAGTTATGTGTGTGCTGACTACTGTCTGTGGCCTACACTGCGGTCAGCAGGGCTCATACATATCGAATCCAATCCTGACCTGCAAGGACACGCCATCATCACTGGCTGCACACCCGCTGAGCGCTTCAGGTGCCACCAACTCAGTGCACCACAAGTCATCGCCACGTGGCTGTGGGCCCTTTCTGACCAGCCTACACTGCGGTCAGCAGGGCTCACAATTCAAATTGAGTCTTGATTTATTTATGGTGCAGTCCAGTAGGCAACAGACATTGCTTCCAGTGCGGCCCGCCCGGACGACGCATCATCGCAGGCTGCTCACCCGCTGAGCGCTTCAGGTGCCACTAACTCAGTGCACCACAAGTCATGGACCCTTTATGATTGAATCTTGTGTGTGTGAACCGATGATCACTGTTCTAGTTGTTGCCAGCACCAACCACTCCCTGAGGGCTGGCTTACACTCACCCCACACCCATCCAGCACAGGCATCACTGGACATGTGACCCTGGTAATAAAATGGGACGGGCGCACGTGCCCGTAGCCAGTTCCACTATCTATCTAAGTGTGTCCGTGTGGTCATTATGTATGCATGATGGCCCAGGACCCTACCACATTACATTGTGCTGTGGACAGCAGACGCAACCATGTCACCTCAGGCAGTGGGTAAGACCTTGGACACGTAGCTTTGTCGTCCCCCCCTGTAAGCGTAAGCGGAGTGGGCTGGGCCGGCGTACGCCAGTCCAGCATAGGGGTGTGAAGAATTTGCCCGGGGCTCTGGGCGTGGTTCAGTGCTGGCCTGGACAAGGAAGTTATTAATGCGTGTGTCTCTGTTGTAGTGTCAGCGCCACGCGGCCCGCGATCAACAATGTTGCAATGTAGCATGCACCCGGAGGGCGGGCTCGCACGAACGGAGAAAGGAAGGAGCGCAAGACCGCTCGGGGTCTTGGCTCATACATGCCAAGTGTTGTGTATATCTGTATTGCCGCAGCATGAGGCAAATGCCTCGCCTTAATCGCAGCGCGAGTACAGCCAGGCATGAACTCTACATCTGTGTCCGCCCTATCCTTACCATAGGCCTACACTCATGTGGCCGCCCACCTTCAACGGCCAACATCACAGTGTCGTTGTCAGGCTTGTGGACATGCGCAGCCAGGCATGACAATGGTGTGCCGTAGGAGTGCAAGTGATGCAACCGCGCAGCGCACACAAGTAAATAGGCTCGGGGGAGGGAGGAGCAGCTGTGAGGCAACGTAACACACAGTGATGCCGCTCATTTGCCACATGCAAGACATGTCAAACATGAATCCCAAAGTCGCACACATCCCACCCCACCCCCAACAAGCCACATCACATTTCCTGAATGCAAGCAGATGACAAACTAGCATTAGGGATGAAAGCTCCTTTGTCTGAACTATCGGGTGGAAGCACATCTGCACCTCCGACCTCGGAATTGCATGTGCCCGGCACCCCTGGACAGATACTATAGCAGCTGATGACGACTCCCACACTACACACAGCCCGACGAAAGACCAACGTATACACACCCCACACACAGAAGTCCTTGCTCGAAGTTGTCTTGCATGGAATGGCCTTCACACTCACTCCCACACCATCCCAGGCGTACAACCATTGCACACTAAAACAACTCATTGATCCGAGCTGTGGCATTTCATCCACAGAACTGGCCCAGGTCAGAACAGTGCCGCTTCAACCAGAGCCACTAACGCAATGGCAGAACATCCCGGACACATGCACAACCCCTGTCACGTTGAACTGTACCGTGCACGTATGCTGCATTTACTGGGGGCACTGCCATTGGCAGTGCTGCGGATCAGTTACTGGCTAAGCTTCCGCCTTGCCAACGTCACCTGCGTTCAGCCTGTGTTGCATTGTCGATCGTGCATATTTGAGTGGTCCATGGATGTCTGCCTATCCAACAGGACGGTAGCTGAACTGGATTTTGACATGTGTGTGCACCCCCTGTTGGCCCACGACCAGGAGTGTCACTGTGATACCCGTATATGGGATGCCTTGATACTTGGCATAGATGCTGGCAGCTGGACCTGGGAGATTGCACAACTCCTCGTGTGCAGTCACCACATTGAACCGCTCCCCTATTGGACTGTAGTGCTAATTGGTGAAAGCGGGTGGACGCAGCACATCTGTCCCGACCTGCTAATGAATCGCCTCGCCGTCCTGTTTGATGAAGTCGACAACGACCTCATGTTGGAAATGATAGCCTACGAAGCTGCAATAGCTTTCATGGACGAGTAACTTCGTACCTGCAGCCACAACAGATTGGAACCCATTGCACATGTCCCAACACCTTGTTGCATCTTGGAGATCTGGTCACATATCCCACGACAACAGTGGACATGGCTGCATTCGCCTGGACTCCGAATACATGAGCGGACAACAACTCGGGTTAGCACACACCTGTGAAAGGTGAGGCACTCCCCCGGAGTAGACTGCGGCGCTTGGCAACGTTCCAAAATTCTGACATACTGCGGCATTGGTCTGCATGTTGTGGCACTTATCTTGCCCGTACTGACATGCATATGCTAATAAAGTCTACGCACCTTCACTTGTATTCAACTGTGATGAGTGTTAATTTGAATGACAATGTGTGTCTCACTGCCGATCTGGGTCACGGCCATACATGCGCATTGATAGTATTACCCAGGGAGTACCTTTTGTGGAATCACTGTCCCTACATTCATCCATACTTTCATACTTGATTGATCATAGCCATGACACATCTGTGTGAATTAGAATGTTTTATTCGCATTCAGTGGAGTGTTGAAGCTGGACCAGTACAGGGCCATGCAAACCCCACTTTACATTGTTGCCC
Organism: Calotriton arnoldi; assembly: GCA_963921515.1. Lineage (NCBI taxonomy): Eukaryota > Metazoa > Chordata > Amphibia > Caudata > Salamandridae > Calotriton > Calotriton arnoldi. The sequence goes on along the minus strand of CAWUFW010002155.1, from coordinate 1,418,600 downwards.
CGTGGAGGGCCAGCCAGAGTCCTTTAGGGATTGACAAGTTCATCGGAAGAGGAAGACTTCAGTTTGCAGTGTGATTGCTGTATCATTGGTAACCAAACAAAATATGGCAGTCCATGTCGAGGTCCAAGGTGAGTGTCGCTGAGTGTATCGGGGGACAGTGGAAGATGTTATTCCAGGGCATGATGCAGAGGGCAGAACCAAGCTGAAACAGGCCATATGGCGGAGATGAATGCTACCACTTCATTCTTACCACAAAGCCAGATTCATCATCACCTTCGTCCTCTGATGTGTCAGGTGCCTCACATGTGGGTGGTGGTGTTTAGTCTGCATCACTGTGTGGCACTGACATCAGGGGGCGGAGATGTGGATGGAGTAGTAGCAGCAGCATTCATCCGCGCCAGGCCTTGTGGCGGTAATGCCATGACGAGGATCTGCAGGGCATGGAAGATCACAGCTACATCTCGCTGGTGTGCAGCCGTGGCAAACATTCTTTCCGCCTGCATCCGCTCCAAGCTCTCCATCATTCTCCTTATGTGTCCCAACTCCCGGCTGACATCGCTGGAGCCACTCTGACTAGACAGTTGTTCTTGGCTCAGAGTCATGACTCCAGCGATGTCATTCATGGATTGTTGGAGAGCATGGAGCGGACAGTGGGTGTCCGTTAGGGACTGTAAGTGGTCCCTGATGGGACTTAGACACCCACGTATGGCATCTAGTTTGGCTGCCATGAGGTCGAACCCCACCCGCAGCTGATCAGCCATCTTCTCCAGGCACCCTAACACACGGCATTGGAATGCCATGTGTTGGTCGTGGGGGTCCTGGGAGACAGCTGTGGTGGTGGGTGCTTCCTGCTGTGTGGTCTGTGCAGGGGGTGGGGTCTCCTCGATGCAGCTGAGCTGGGCTGCCCTGCTCCTGGAGGTGGGGTGCCGAAGCTGTCCGTGAGCTGTTGACGGGTGTCGGTGTCGATGTTGGGGAGGTCCTCTTCATCATCAGTGCTGAGTTGTTGGGTCTGCTCTGCAGGAGGTGTTGATTCTCCCTCTGCAATGTGAAGGGGAGATGCAGATTGACATTGTGTTCACATGTATGTTCACGCATTGTACAAGTTTACTTACAGACTGCATGACAATGTACATTGTGACTGTTTGTGAGGAGATGCCTATTTGATGCGGGACAGTTGACATTTCTACACCATCAGGGATGTGAGGTTGTACTTGTACATTATCATCTCACAGTTTCCTGCTATGCCAAATGCGAATGGCCATTTTCTACACACAAGCGGCAGCAGTTGTGTCCTCTGTTCTGTTGTGAAGGTGTTGCAGTTTGTACCACATTGTTGTCAATGTTGAGGTGCTCTGATTCTTATGTGTGTGTGCTGCATTGTGGGTGTGTTGCCCCTTCAGCTCTGATTTTGCTGGCCCTTATCCCTTTCAGGCGGTGTGCCTTTCACTTCTGTGCTTATACAGTGCTGAGATATTGCAGACTTGGGTAAATTGGGCTCTTGGTCGGAGTTGTGACTCTTGGGCATGGTTTGTCCGCAGATGTGCTATACTTAATTGTGCATGTGTGCCATTGTGCCCATCTCCCCCCGTCCCCTCAGTCCCTGGTCGTTACACACCCTGTTGCTGTTGGGTCAGGTCATATTGTGCAGTGTCCGGTCCCCCAACTCCTGCCACCGTCTCCCCAATGATGACTCGGGTCACCATTTCCTCCATCTCATCCAGCTCCTGGTGTGCCGCTGGACTCCCACCTCCAGTCTGTATTGCTGCTTTCAGGTTGGGTGCGAGTTTCAGCTTGGTTTTGCACTTCACATCAGTCCAGCGCTTCTTGCAGTCGTCCACTTCCCTTCTCTTCACTCCGACTGCATTCACCTTGGCCAAGATGGACTGCCATATAGTATTTTTAGTTGCCAATGACACAGTGGAGGTGATGAACAGTTGGTGGTGGTGTTCTATCACCTCCGTAATGAGGATCTGGTTTTCCTGCCTACTGAAAGGCGGGTTCCTCTTCTTCTTCTCCTTGCCCTTCCCTGACCCCGAGGTCCCAGGCTGGTCCTCCGTGGGGCTTGTGGAGTTCTGGTTGTCCTCTGTACTTGCTCCGGCTACCTCCATGGTGCTTCGCAGTTGTTTGTGTTTTTTGTTGCCGCTTTTATAGTGGATTTTCCCGCCAGACTTGTGGGACTTGCAGGCCTAGCGCTGCTTATCGCTGGATTTTTTATCGCAGTTGGGCCCATTGCAAGTTTTTTCACGTTAGGCTTTAGATTTTTATCGCCGTACCGGTAATTTTATCGCAGACATTTGACGCGTTATCGGGAAACTATCGCATGTTACCACCGTGTTGAGAATAAGACGTTAACACAGAGTTATTTTCCCACGATAGACGGCGATGTGAAAAATTGCGTTAACCTATTTTGGCGATGATTATCGCACGTTTTTGAGAATATCCCCCTGCTATTGATTTATGTGGACTAAACTTACTGAATGTTTTAAAAGTGATATTTTGACTTGTGTATGTTGGATTGTTCTCATTTTGGTCTTGTTTTATTCAGATAAATATTGGCTATTTTTCCACACTGGTGTGGACTTCTTTTGTAGTGGATTCACTGTGTTACTGTGTGTACAACTGCTTTACACATTGCCTCTAAGATAAGCCTGACTGCTCGTGCCAGGCTACCAAGGGGGTGAGCAGGGATTATTTTAGCTGACCAACTCTCTTACCCTGACTAGAGTGAGGGTCCCTACTTGGACAGAGTGCAAACCACTGTCAACTGGAGACTCCATTTCGAACAGTGCCAGATTCACTTTCATTATAGCTGGAAGACAGGACTCCTTTCTCACCTTGGGGAGGATGAGCCCTCAAACCAAGTAGCCAAAGCTTTTAGGGAAGGTGGTGCCATGTAGTTACTGGTCGTTTGTAATAGAATATTACAAGTGATTAGAGTCATTGTTCTCTCATTATGGGCACATTCTGACATCTGAAGGTGCCTGTTATAGAAAAAAACGACTGCACTTCACAGGGTGATATTTGTGCCCCACCTACTCTACACAATCGTAAATAGATAGAAATTAAAAATTCCCATATACAAATGTTGTTTTTAAAATACACATTCTACTTAATCTGTTATTATTTTAGTCTAGCGAGTTTTAAACTACAATTTACAAGAGGAAGCATGAGGGAAGTTGTTAGAGAACTGTAAGTGCCAGCAACATACAGAAACTCATATTTTAGGTAATTTGCGTTTTTCTGATCCAAATCAATGCACATACTCTGCCAAGCAGTTGCTCCTGACATACCTCCCCGTCCCTCTGAAATACACCTACACTTATCCCTTCCGGTAATTGCCTAAGATAATTTAAATTGCTTTACTTTTTGTAATCAATCAGCTAATTTGATTGCTCTGGCTATAGTTATCTGCAAATATTATTATTGATTCACTGTCTCCATCTTCAATTCCTAATTTTAGATCTCTTTGCTGATACTTATAATATTTCTGGCATGTGGCATTGCATTTATATAAGCACAGGTCATAATAATTCTCTCTGAAATCACAATAAAATATGTCTGAAAAATCGGAGTTGATAACATGTGCCTGCTATGATTTCACTCAATGATATAATTATTTGCATTATGCCCTTAAGCACATCAATGTGTGTAACATACTTTTTAAAAAGGGGGCATCGTTGCATTCTCTTTCCCAATACTTTGTACGAGTCACTGGAAGGATGACAACATGACTGCTTTTTCATGATAATTCAAAGTTCTGTCTGCTACAAGAAGCAACCCCGTTCAGCAGTGTTTAATTACCTAAGCATGTGTCCCAATTAGAAAAATGTATGCATTTGTATCAATTCACGCATAAGAAGATTTCTTACTTGACATTATGGCTTAGTGCAAAATGCTATTTTCATTTATGTGCAATATATTTTTCCTGTGCAAAGCAATAAAAAATGTGACATTTTAACCGAATGAATGACTGGAAAGATGGCATATCTAATTTCTGTTTTCGTTTTTCCGGAGACAAACGCTCTTGTAGATGTCCATGACTGCAAATGTCAAATTGAAACCACAGTTCAACACTCACAAAAAACACCGAAACACGACATTAGTGTTGGGGGATTGATTTTTTCAATTTAAATCATTCACTGGCCATGTCTGTCTTGCCATATTCAATACATTTCTGCCTCGCCTAAGTGTTTTCCAGAAAGCGCAATTCTGCCTACCAATGTGATGGCTCCGAAAAGAATGCATGGGCACATTTCTCCCACACTAGAATCTGCAATCCCTCACAATGAGTTGGACGTTATCACTTCTATGCCTGCTTTATAACCTTCGAGTGACGTTCCCTGAACTCTCTCTGGCCCTATTTATTGGATCTGCCTTAAAGTGTAGTTCATGTTGAGACCTACTGTTACCAGTTCTTTAATATATACATAGAGTGGGCTTCGGTCAGTGGTATTTTTGTTTCATGCTATTGGCTTTTGGATTATTATTCCACTTCCTATGAAGCAATTACATTGAAATGCATTAGGGGCTGCTTTATATCTCAAAATTACACTGAATCATCACCCATTAAATCCTTATTCCATAGAGGCTTTATATATAAAAAAAAAAAGTTTGGGTTGAGTTTTGTCAGGACTCAAAATTCAAGCCAGACCTATTGGCTTTGCTAATGCTTGTTCACGTGTGCAGCTAATGTCAACTTCAGACACATTACACTTCTGTAACTTCTTCCTGCACACACCATGGCTGTTCCCTCCCTATCAATAATAGCCCGATTCTCAAAGTACATTGAAGGGTTGCTTTCAAAAGGAATGTGCCAACTTCTTGGGACTGATCCACATAGACAGTTCGACATTTGCTACTAAAGTAGCTTCTACATTTGGAGCAAATTGCTGGCTTTATTAAAATCCTCAAACAATTCGAAATGCAAGATTTGCACATTTTCGCCCAAGTAATCACAGCAGGGAATTTGTAATGAAAAACGTTTTCTTTCTCAAAAGTGAACATATTTATCCCAAGGAAAACACCCTTCACCTACACCTCCTCCATCTTTTTCAGCTTTCATGACCCTTTTGCCCCAAATACGGTTTTACTCTTTCTGTTGACAGGAGTAAACTTGTGACGGTTTTCAGGGTATGGAAAAAAACCTGGAAAAAAGTTTGTGAAACTTGTGACACCCACAACCCACCCTTATGAGAAGAATTAGCCGTAATAATACATACCCAAAGTTGCATTATTTTACTTGTAATTAAACCCGCTGGCATGCACAAATGTATGCTTTGGACATCACTAATGTGAATTTGTGCTTATAAATGTAGGTCATTTTTGGAAGAGAACCGGCTCCGTGTTATTTGCCTAATGAGAGGTATAGATGGAGTTGCCTCCCTCTAGTTGCCATATGCTGTTCAACAACAGCCTCTCCCTCTACATGCTTGTCTCACACAGTCTTAATTTAAATATTGCTCACTAGCCACCAGAAAAGACAAAAACTGACACATTCCTCGTGATAAGGCGACTAAAGGAAATAAATGTGTATATTACATTTATTCATAGGAATGTAAATATTTTATCAAATTTCTGTGCATTTCAGTGGAACACTGTGTAATGTGGGTAAGTTAAAACTTTATTCGATGTTTCTCGAAAATCACAAAAGTATGCAGATAAAAAACATAGTTTGGGAAATTATAGACATGATTCCACTACATTTATAAACGAATAGATAAAAAGGGAATAGTGCTTCTATGACCAACTCATGAAATCACAACATTAAAAAGCTAATAGGGACAAAGCCCAAACATTAGATAAAAAAAGAACAAATACTGACATTCACCGCCCATTAATAACCCTGGATAAAAAACGAGTCAAATAAAAACAGATGGTAGGTGATTTTAGCAATTGCAGAAAAAGAAAAGCTGGCTTAACTTGTTTGAAATCCATTGGCAAATATGAATTTATAACGTAAGTGATTAAATCTAGGGCATATCATGACAATGTAGATAACACAGCAGCAGGTCTGAAACTTTGCACCAAGACCCCTTGGATAACAAAAGTTTATAAAACATGTTAAACCTAAAATATGTTAACAGCCTGAGATGATGTTTAGACATTTCCAGGAGCAAATAGGGCTCCATTCCAGGGACAGTTTTTGCGATGATAAAATGAAGCATAAAGCGTTTGCGAAGGGCCCTGGCCTCACGTTCCGCAGCCGCCCTTTCATAAAATGTCTGTTTTGACCCAGGTATATCTTGCTTAACTATTCCTTCTGGATCAGTAACGAACTCGGACGGCCCAGAGAATTAAAAGTGCGCCTAATATAAGCTAACCAGGGAATGCTCAACATGCCGCCCAAGTCCATACAGTCGTGGGTGATGAGCTTATTAAGAGACAAATCCTCTTTCAGCCAGATGGACAACCAATATAACAGGGGACGTAAGGCAATCCAATCTGCTATGTACCCTAGTCCTACTTCCTCATGAAGCATCTCAGAGGGGGTAATTGCTGGTACTTTGAGAAGGCTTCTCAAGAAAGCATTTTCTGCAACCTGGAGCTTTGGACAGGGCACATAGCCCCAAATTTCACAGCCATAACAGGCCAGCGAAATGCACTTGGCCTTAAAAACTCCAAGCATGGCCTTAACGTTGGTATGACCTATACGCCTTGCCAGAAGACCAACCCGGTTGATGGCCGATTTAAACCTCATGGCATTTGTCTTCAAAAGAGGTTGCCAGGCGAGTTTGGAATCCAAAAGGATCCCTAAATACGAAAAGTGCTCAACTCTGGAAATTGAATGGCCCTTGACCAAATAACTTTTCAATCTAGTATTCTGGGGACCCACCACCATAACGTGGGATGTAAGGTAATTAGTGGTAAAGTCAAGACCATCCATATAAATAAAAAAAGATCTAGCAGACTGTTGGACTTGGCCCTTTTTGCAGGGTCATCCCTGAACTTTTTGCCTTCCTCCTAGCCTTTTTTCTGACATGGTGTTGGTGGTTCTAGGACTCTGGGCACTTTAGCACTGCTGTCCAGTGTAAAGTGCGTGTGTTCTCTGTGGTAAACATGGTAAGACTGGTCTACACCTGTTTGGCATATTTAATTTACCTGTCAGTCCCTTGTAAAGTGGTATCTCAGATACCCAGGGCCAGTAAATTAAGTGCTACTGGTGGGCTTGCAGCGCTGATTGCGCCACCCACCAAAGTAGCCTTTCAAACCTGTCTCAGGCCTCTGCCATTGCAGGGCCTGTGCGCGCAGTGTTACTGCCCCTGAGACGTGACACCTAAAGTGTGTGCCACGTCTGTGACCCCCTTTTACTACATGTCAGTCACCCCTAAGGTAGGCCCTAGCTAGCCCTATGGGCAGGGTGCATTGTAGGTAAAAGGTAGGACATGTACCTTAAGTGTGTGACATGTCCTGGTAGTGACAAATAGCCATTTTGGTTTCTCACTACTGTGAGGCTGCCCTCCCATAGGAATGCATTGGGGATTCCCTGATAAGTGTTTCAGTGGTAATTCCTGATATGAGAGGAGCAGCGTGGTCAAGTTTGGTATATTTGGAATAGTGATAATAAATGCTACGCAATAGTGTGCGCAGATTTATTATAACTATTTTAGAAATGCCACTTTTAGAAGTTGGCATTTCTGTGTGCTATGTGTCTGCCTGCCTGATGTGGATTGCATGTCTGGCTTTGGAGTGTCAGGGGCTGGTGAGGTGTGTGTGGCTCCAGGGAGGGCAGGGTAAGTCAGCACTAGGCTGAATAGGTCATCTGCATTTGGAGTAGTGGGAGGAGTAGTCCCCTGACCCTGAATAAGTTGTGCCTGCCTGGGTGAATGCTGGCTCCGCCCCCCCTGTGGTGTGTCTGATGACGAGCCCCCACCTGACAAAGGGGAAGAGGAGCCCTGTACACAGAGTGCTCCAAACCCCCCCGGAACCAGTTTAGGCTGGTTCCCCCAAGCCCTGTGCCAGGACAGACAAAGCTAATATGGTGTATAAATATTGGGGCTGTGACCCCATGAGTGCTGTGCTATTCCTGTGCTGAGGGGACCTGCTGCTGCTGGGGTCCAGGAGGAACCGCCACAAGGGACTGCCTCCCTGCTGGAGGGCCCTGTGAGCTGGCCTGCCTGGGCCCAGCCTTGTGCCCCTAAAAACTTTGGTCTTTTGGAGCTGTGGCCCCTAGGGCTTGTGAAGCCCTGTATCCTGATCCCAGGAAAGGAGGAACGTGGGGTCGTGCAGCCCTGTGCTGAGAAGTGCCTGTCAAGGGAATCCCGAGCGTAGGGATTCCCCCGCATTGTTGGCTTTTAGTGGGAGCCCACCCCGCGTTTGTACGGCGGGTCTGAGCGGGAGCCCACCCCGCGTTTTTGCTGCGTCGGCGGGAGCCCACCCCGGATTGGAATACTTTTGAAACCGGAATGGGAGCCTACCCCGCCGTTTCATGTCCCCCGAAGTGAGCCCTATCGTGGGCTCGTGTTGATTCACCGCCGCTGCCCGACCCGGAAGACAGGCAACTTGCCTGGTTGTGGGCGGGGCCGCCAGAGCGAGACGCGTGGATCTGCCGGCGGAAGCCAAAGAGGAGCGAGAGGCATCGGAGCCTCGCGGGCTCCATTTGCTGCATTTCAGCCTTCCCCCACCTGGCAGAAGGTGAGGAAGGCTGCGGAGAATGCCGGGGGCAGAGAGAAGGAGACCGGAGCAGTCCAAGGAGAGTCCCGGTGAATGGGGCTCCCATTGGGCATCGTGCTTGTGCCAGTACTTCCTGATTCTTCACAGCTGTGCCGCAGTTGCGGGCAGCTGCACTGAGGGGGCAATTTTGTTTGTTGAGTCCCGTAGGGGGGCTCCCCCCAGGCACAGTTAGTGCCGGTACAATTTTGCCACAGCTGCACCGCGAGAGAGAGCAGGCAGCTGCAACGTTTGGGCAAAGTTTACTTTGGGAGTCTCGGAGTGGGGCTTCCACGGCACGCATTGGTGCCAGTGCTCATTTCTTGCCACAGCTGCACCGCGAGAGGGAGCGGGCAACTGCAACGTTTGGTGCCATTTCTTGTGTCAAGGAAGGGGTGAGTTGCACCCCACGCCCCAGGGCATTTGCGTACTTTGGTTTAGCTGCCGAGGCAGCCAGGGGGCCATTTGGAAGGCCCCACTAGAAGCCCTGACATTTTGGACATAGGGCGTTTGAGCCCCAGTGAAAGGCCAGTTGGCCTGGGGTCAGTTCTGTGTTTAGGCATAATAGGTTTATTCCTAATATGGTGAGGCCTATTGCTTACTGTGTTTATGCTAATGAGGTTTGGGCCTAATGTGTTTATGCCTAATGTAAGGCCTAATGCAAATGTCATGCTATGATGTTTAGGCCTAATGAGACTGCATAATGTGTTTATGCTAGTGGTAATGCGGAGTTCATTATTTTACCAGTGGTTACTGGTTGTGTTACTACTTGTGCTTTCTAAAGGTTCTGACAGTGGCCCGATTGGCCCTGTCATGTGTATATAATTCCATGTGAATATTGCCTAGTGCCAGTTGGCACAGTGTATATGTGTGGTTATGATCTAATGTGTTTATGATAATACAAAGGCTATTTTTTATATATAACCTTGTGTGGAGTTTCTTTTGTGGCATGCCTAGTGTGTTGCTGCTGTGTGTGTGTGTTGCGCAAACGCTTTACACATTGCCTCTGGGATAAGCCTGACTGGTCGTGCCAAGCTACAAAGGGGATGAGCAGGGGTTATCTTCAGCGTGTAACTCCCTTGCCCTGACTAGAGTGGTGGTTTCTGCCTGGCTTAGGCGCAAGCCCAACCAACCAGAAATCCCATTTCTAACACAGACGCTGTAATGTGCACAATGGTTGATTTGTTAGTGTATGATGTCTATAAGTAACGACGACTTTTACACCTTTATTTAACCCTGTGATTAAGTAATGTAGGCTATATATATCAGCCATTAACAAGGTAACGAAAATGGCACTATTGTTTTCGCTTTCATTTCCTTGTCTTATGAGCATCCTGTTGCATGACATGAGAAGACTTGATTGACTGGGTGTATATAGTACTTTCTGCACATTTTCCACCTGGTCTAATTGGGTCTAGGTCTAGTGCCGCCAGATAAGTATTACACCTACACTCTTATGAGTTTTCAATCACTGATATGTGGGTGCACAACAAAATTCCACTGCATGTCGTTATTCAGAAATGTGTCAATCTTCTTGGTGTGCCCACTTATTCATGTATATTCGAAAATGATGCGTTTATATGTCTGATATACGAAGGCCACCGGAATATGTGGCAATTGAGCACCTACTTATTAAAAAGAGTTAATTAATTTAGGCAGCAAGAAAAAGCAAAAACGGGGCATGATGTGGCACCTTCTGTGTTAATAATATTTTATTATTTTTAACACAAATTAATACTGTCTGGGCAAATGTTTCGTCTTATTAGTACCAGTTTACCATTTGAATACAGAAATCTGCAATTGAAAGGCGACCAGGTAACCTTTGCAAAGGATTTGCCACTGCGTGGCACGTTTCTGCAACGGTTGGAGCTACAAAAACTTATGAATTCTGAAAATGATGCAACAGATAGTTGAGTACGTTGCAAGTACAGTAAATCTAAAATGACGTGAAAAACCACAGACTGACATCATTCCAGAGGCCCGAGTAGAAGCATGTGTTGCATACTTAAAGAACATTAGAATATGCGTGTGTGGATAGATAGTACTTTTATTTTATTCTCTTTAGCCATGACCATATCACCAGTTTTTCTGAGCAAGATGTTATCTTACACCACGAAAAACATTATGGGACTCAACTCCAAATGATGTGCAGCATGTCCATTTCAGCAATGTAAAAATAAAAGCATGCATAACACACACAAATCTTGCAATATTTGCAACAAGCTTAAAGACTAACTCACAAATACTCACAAATGCACACAAAAGAGCTAAAACGAAAAACAAACAATTGCTTTTAACGTCCATGTTCTGAATAGTAGTGAACATTCAGTTGTTTATTCTACGACAATCTGGTAAGGAATGAATACATTATAATATGCACGAAAATAAACAAAAAGTACTTCATATTTTCGAAAACTTTACAATGATCAAATAGTGCAGTACTGATGACCGCCCACAAAGATTTGATGGGGAATACATAAAATATATTTAAGAGGAAGACATACATTGCAATGTTAAGGATAGTTTTGTCATTCTTGATTATTCGGATAATAAATAACGTGTAGTGCATAACAAACTACTGTTAATAATTCAAGAATTGCAAGCAGTCTCAAATTGCACCATTACGCATTTTATTGAGATTAAAATTTGCTTCATTTAATGTTATTCACCCTACATTCATCTTTGCAATAATTAATTCAAGTGCATGTTGAATAATTTATTGTATTGCTGTTAGGACTTATACCCTGGGCTTCACATATTTTAAAATCAGACCCCTCCAGCACAGACCACAATTTAATACATAGTGTAAATGAATATATGATTCGCACTGTAGGAGAGGAAATGGTAAAAACATATGTTAAATAGGGCATGAATATATTAATTTTTATTTAATCAGTTTAGCACCAAGCGTTGAAAGCATTCTTCGGCAATTATCTAGGATAAGAACAACAATAGTGCAACAGCATCCTGGATACAGCAATACCCATTTTCTAGCGAAATTATGAATCATTGAATACATTGATTTACAAAAACCGCGTCCCTTGTTCTCAAGGCATTACATATTCAGTTTATCGTTATACTTTGAGGACAGATACTTGCAAATCATAAACACTTCAATGAGTGTTATACACACCAAGATTGCCAACATTATAAAAAAAAAATTAAATAATAAAAATGTAAGAACTTCATTGTAGAAATCCAATATACTTACCTTGACTAATCAATCAATATGTTAATTATTAAACAAGCAAAACGTTGAATTGCCAGTAGATTGCAGACCCTTGTGATATCAGTTTCCCATTCCATTGTTTTGAAGATTCAGTCAGCACGGTTGTTTGCATCAGTTTTTTTTATCGCAAGTTTACTTCAAGATTGCCAACATTCCTTTCCATTCATACTTTCATCTAAATTTGACTCACTGAATAACTGTTACAAAAAAGAATCAGCAGCCCTGACCTAGACATCACACATCCCCAACCTGACTACAACATTTTGGGGGATATTCACAAGAACGGGCGATAAATATCGCCAACCTAGGCCAACGCAATCTCACATAACGCCGTTCATCGCGGGAAACTAACGCCGCGTCAACGGCGTATTCTCAACACGCCGGCAACAGTCGATAGTGCCCCGATAACGCATCAAATGTCCGCAATAAAATTACCGGGACGCCGATAAAAAAGGAAACCCGAACGTGAAAAAAGTGGCGATGGGCCCAACAACCATAAAAACATCAGCGATAAGCAGCGCCAGGCCTGCAATTCCCACGTCAGGCAGGAAAAATCACCATAAAAGCTGCAAAAAATAAAAAGAGAAATCAAAACCCAAACCCAAACAACTGAGAAGCACCATGGAGGACGCTGGAGCAACAACAGAGCCCAACCAGACCCCCACAAACCCCCCCGTAGGAACAGCCAGGGACCTTGGGGAAGGAGAAGGTCAAGGAGAACAAGAAGAGGAACCCGCGATTCAGTCTGCAGGAAAACAAGATCCTGATTACGGAGGTGACAGAACACCACTAACAACTGTTCATCACCTCCAATGTGTCATTGGCAACTAAAAATGCAATATGGCAGTCCATCTTGGCCAAGCTGAATGCAGTCGGCGTGAAGAGAAGGGAAGTGGACGACTGCAAGAAGCGCTGGAATGATGTGAAGCGCAAAACCAAGCAGAAACCCCCTAACAACCGGAAAGCAGCAATGCAGACTGGAGGTGGGAGTCCAGCGCCACAGCAGGAGCTGGATGAGATGGAGGAAATGGTGTCCACAGTCATCAGTGGGGAGACGGAGGCAGGAGTTCGGGGACCGGACACTGCACAACATGACCTGACCCAACAGCAACAGGGTGAGTAACGACCAGGGACTGGGGGGACGGGGGGAGATGGGCACAACGGCACACATGCACAATTAAGTATAGCACAGTGCACACCCACAATGACTATGGATCATGTCCCTGATCTCCCTGGCATACTGCAGCACACATAGAAACAGCAAGTAGGCCCCCGTCGACAATATGCCCAGAGGGGGCCCTCCCCACACATCACCAATCTCACAACAAACCCATGCATGTGCAAACCCATGCATATGCACAAGGCTGGCCCTCCACGGGGCAACAATGTAAAGTGGGGTATGCATGGCCATGTACTGGTCCAGCTTCAACACTCCACCGAATGTGACCAAAACATTCTAATTCACACAGATGTGTCATGTCTATTAGCAAGCAAATATGAAATCATGGATGAATGTAGGGGCAGTGATACCAGAAAAAGGTACTCCCTGGGAACTGATATCAATGCGCATGTCTGACCGTGACCCAGACAGGCAGTGAGATGACTGGGAATGTGTGAACTACCTGTGGCCTCAGTGCTCCTAAACAACAATCTCGCAATTTCCCAACTTAGCCCCACGTCAATGTAGGAAATAGGGCTGTGTGTAGAAATGCCTAAGTCCAAGTTATGTGGATGCCACAGCTCGGAGCAATGATTTGTTTGAGTGTGCAGCGGTTGGACTCCTGGGATGGTCTGTGCGTAAGTGTGAAGGTCATTCCATGCAAGAGAACTGAGGGCAAGGACCTCTGTGTGTGGGGTGTGTATACGTTGGTCCCTGGTTAGCGCTGTGCGTAGTGTGGGAGTCGTCATCAGCTGCTATGATATCTCTCAGGGGGAGCCGGCCGCATGCAACTCCAAGGTCGGAGGTGCAGATGTGCTACCGCCTCCAGTAAAGACAAAGGAGCTTTCCTCCCTAATGTAAGTCTGTCATCTGCTAGCATTCTGGAAGAGTGATGTGGTTTGGGGGGGGGGGATGTCACTGCTTCGCCTTCCGGCACGGTATTCCTGCTGCCTATTTAGCTGGTGTGCATCTCCCATGTTGCTGAGGTGTTCACTGGGCCCCCATCCCCCTTACGTCCATGTTGCTCATGTTGTGGGACCTGAGTCACAGGGTGCATCTCTGCATCAGGGTGGGTCATATCTGACCCCAAATGACACCCGCTATTTCATATTTGACCCCAAGTGATACCCGCTATTTCATATTTGACCCCAAATGACACCTGCTATTTCATATTTGACCCCAAGTGACACCAGCAATTTCATATTTGACCCCAAGTGACCCCCGCAATTTCATATCTGAGCCCGAATGACACCCTGTTGTCTGATTTGGAACACCAATGACAGCCTACATGTCATGTATGTGTACACATGTGATACGCTGATGAGTGGGAATACGTACTACATCTGACACCCTGAAATGGCATTCCGAATACGTGACACCCTGAACAGCCTCTCTGTACAGAGGCGACATACCCACCATCTATTTGCCATATGTGAGATTGTTAGTACTCAATGTTGCACTTACACTTGTCCGAGTGATGTGCTAATGCAGAGGACTTACATGCACACAGGGAATGTGTGTTGCAATGAATTTATCTGCACATGCTGGTCATGTGGTCATTTTGTACTGTACCATGATTGCTAAGGACTGTCACAATGTGACGTGCTCATGCGAAGAAATTGTCAATGATTGTGTTCCTTCGGGCCATTCCTGCTGCAGCTGATGTGGGGTGTGGCCCACCTGCCTCATTTCCGTCATCATCGTCTGGTGCATCTGGGACTTGGATCCATGGGGCATTGCTGCGTACACATATGTTGTGCAATACACAACATGCAATGATCAACTTGCACACTATTACTGGGCTGTACAGGAGTCTACCACCTGTGATATCCAGGCACCTGAAACGTGACTTAGACACGCCAAATGTGCGCTCAACAATGCCCCTGGTGCGTTTGTGGGCCACATTGTACTGCCCCTGGGCCGGGGTGTTCGGGGCTCGGAGGGGTGTCATCATCCACGGGCAGAGTGCATATCCCTGACCACCTGTGAGAGGTAAGTGAAACCAGTGTAAACTTGTGGTTCTGCATGCTGTGTTGGCAGACTCACAAGTTTTGTGGTGTGTGATTTGTGTGACTTTGGGATTTATGTTTGCCATGTATTGCTTCTGGAAAATGTGCGGGGACAATGTGTGTTACGTAGCCTCACAGCTGCTCCTCCCTCCCCCCGGGCCTATTTACCTGTGTGCGCTGCGCGGTTGCATCACTTGCACTCCTACGGCACACCTTTGTCATGCCTGTCTGTGCATGTCCGCAAGCCTGACAACAACACTGTAATGTTGGCTGTTGAAGGTGGACGGCCACGTGTGTGGAGGCCTTGGTAAGGATAGGGCGGACACAGATGTGGAGTCCAGGCCTGGCTGAACTCGGGCTGCGATTGGGGCTAGGCCTTTGGCTCATGCTGCGGCAATGAAGATACACACACAACAGTTGGCATGTATGAGCCAAGACCCCAAGCGCTCCTACATTTTCCATTCGGGCGAGCCCGCCCTCCGGGTGCATGCTACTGTCATGTCATGTGGGTAACATGATCAAGCATGAAACGCTTTGGGTACGAGTGGCGGCTCTCATAGAGGGCTTGCCACTTACACATGTAATACATACTCTTGGCCATCAGCGCGTGGGACCCCACGCTGAAGGCAACGCTCTGGCTGACGAGGCACCCAGAAATGCAGTAGCCACTTGTTCAGTAGCAGCAGTCACAAGGTCTGTGACAAAAGCCGATACCGACACATTGGCAGCCGTAGCGGCTACCAGAGACGGAACGTAATACCCACAGGGCTTTCCGTCCAGATATGAATACCAATTGCCCCCGGAACAAGTCCCGACAGTAACAATTCCTTCCGTTGGGGATCCGCTGATTCCCAACGAGGACCGCAGACATGCGTTGATCACAGCTGCACATGAGGGCATGGCTTTGGCACACGCCGGTGTGTCGGCAACGGTGTCCCTCTTGCAGCAACGTCCTGTTTCCGCCCCCTGCATGGCATTGCTGATAGCTCTCTGTGGCCTTCTATTCCCACTATGAAAGCAAGCGTCAACAAATTAAGGAGGCTCAAAGCACTGTTATTCCAACATGAGGTTGCCTTGACCTCGGTCCGTGAAACATTCGAGCTACAGGTGGCTCGGACATCAAGTGAAATACAACCCCAATTAAATAGCAATCTCCCCCTACATTTTGGGGAGTTGATACACCAATTATTCAATGTATCTGACACAGGAGGCCTTGCACGTTTTTTTAAATTGTTGGGCACAGGTCTTGTGTCCTCGTTTTGAAGGATATTTGGTGTGATTCCGGCTTTTATTCATTCCATTCTTTTCCAGTGCCTTTGGCTGGGTTGCCGTTGATCCTGTTGCTCGCTGGTGCTGTCTTGGTACTTGTATTACTACTTCGTAATGGCTGACCCTCATGTGGTACTCGATCATCCGGTTCAGCTGGAGCTGTACCGTAGCCGATTGCAGGAATTCCTTGGTTGCCTGCCTATGGCTGTTATGGGTGCTGCCTACAATGTGACTTACAGATACGCATACTTTACATGCGTACATCCAGTTTTTTGGTGCTGCGACTGTCCTTTCTCCTGGGCTTTGGATTTGTGCCTCTCAAACGCCATACGGCCTTGCCTTGATTACGACCGGTTTCTGTGGCCCCTATTGCGTCATGATCAATCATGTGCAACTGGTACCCGCATGCTGATGGCGGCCGTGAATGGAGTGCTGGCACAATGGGACATCTGTGAAGGGGCGTCGCGCCTGCTGCAACAAAGCTACATTGAGTATGATACAGATTGCCCGACCATGCTTTTTGAAGCTATGGATTATGATGAGCACGTATGCTCCTTCGAGTTGTTGAATTGGGTGTTGTCCCTCCTTGTCTATGAGGAGGGGGACCGTCTTTCGGAACACCTTGCCTTCCAAGGTACAACGGATCTCATATGATTCCGATGATTAATGTTCAACAAGACATTTTTATTTTTTTCTTCTTTTTGTATTTTACTGCAAATCAACCTTATTCTGATTTTGATTCTATTGAACTTTGCCCCTGCTATGCTCAGTGCTTTGACTCTGCTTGCGACTTGGACCTTGTTTTTACTATTCTTCTGCAACCTGGCCAGGGGGAGGGTCTCATGTTGCTTTAAGGGACCCCGTTGACATCTTTAGGTTAGAATGGGTCCGGAGGCCATGATGCTGCTTTAGCACACGACACTACAGACTTCTTCTAATGCAAGAATGTGTTCGCTGGTCACATGCGAGCCGCTGGCTGTGCTGGTTCCCTGCTTGTTCCTGGAGTTTAGTCTGTGCATCGTGAGCAAGGTCAAACAACACCGTCCCCTGTGATTTTGATCTGGTCAGGCCCTAGCACGTTGACAAAACATACCCTGCAGCTGCTGTTTGTGGGACACGCACCTTTTTCTTGATGTTAGGAGAATGCATGTTACACGCAGACACACTTGAGGAGTGACTTTTCAAGAATGAGGAGCTGAATGGATCTGTGATGTAGAGGCACGATCTATGTCTTAGAGGTATGGGGTCTGCTATACAGACCCATGGATCTGCTATGTTGTCATCTTAGTTTTCCCGTCCATGGGGAGGGAGTGTAGGTTTAATAGTCCTGTCTCCAGGATCAATATACAATTATTTCTCCTATTATTTTGTATGGACTTGCTACAATGCTGACAATGTTTGTATTATGCATTCTAATTTTAGTAGTGGCTTGTGTGCTGCATTTCAGAGCACGTTAGTTGATAAAAACATTTTGCACTGACTCAGTGGCTCTGTCAATCTCTTGATGTGGATGAGTACGAGAGTCTGAGCGATGGGGAATAACCTGTTACCATGATCCCTGAGTGATTAGGGGAGTGTTGTGTTCTGGGTTGTCTAAACAACAGTTTCTCAATCTGTGTATAGGAGGGCAGGTGGGACACCATAGCTAGCCGGTCGTGGGCTCGTGGGTACTAAGGCTGTAGGAGGCGTAGCCCCTATATACCGTAGTCCCGCATTGCTGTGCATAGTTCTGTGTATGTGCAGACTACCTACAACACTACATTGCAACATTGTCGATTGAGGGCGGGGTGGCGCCGACATCACAACAGAGACACACGCCATAGTTACTTTGGTGGCCATCCCGTAAGTGGACCACGCCCAGAGCCCCGGGATGTTTATTCACACTCCTGCGCTGGACTGGCGTAGGCCGGACCAGCCCACTGCGCTTATGCTTACATGGGGGGCGACATGGCTACATGTCCAGGGTCTTTCCCACTGCCTGAGGTGACATGGTTGCGTCCACTGCCCACATCACTTCAGGCACCAGCAGTATATGTCCACATGGACATGTCTGTGCTCTGCATACTCAAGACTGTCCAGCACATCACCGCCACAATTGGCATTGTGGACATTCTCCTTCATGGGTCCATTGCCTCCTTCGCACATTCTTTGTTCCCACCTCTCCCCACCTTCTGCAGTCGTGTGGCAGAGGGGCTATGCCTTTGTGGATGGTTTGTCTACATGTCTGGCCCCTGTTGCCACAGTTACTTGTGTTGTCGTGTCTGGTAGGTGGGCATGTTTGTTGGCATGTTGTATGTGATTTAGTTACGTGTGCATTCCCACAGTTGTGAGTTGTATGATTGTGGAGTTGAGGTGTGTGGTGTGCTCCGTTGGTACTTACCAACGAGCAGTGCATTTCCATAGGTGCCATCCTGGAAGCACTGGTTGATGATGGACTGTCGGAGGATGTGGGAGTCATGCACACTGCCTGGGAAGTTGGCAACGGCATTGGTGAACAGTCCCGGGTGGTCCACTTTTGCCTGCACATTGGTGGGATGCGTGTGCTTTCTGTAGCGGTAATTGTGTGCAGTGTCTGCAGGGGGCACAAGTAGGACATGTGTGCAGTGAATTGCCCCAACAGGTGCTGGATGCCAGCTATGGCGTAGATGCCTTGCTTGGTCTCCAGCTGTTCCTGCGCAGTGTGGGGGAAGTGAAGGTGCTGGGGTAACAAGCTGATGATGGCATCCAAGACAGGTGTGAGGAACTTTGATAGGGCTGGCTGTGAGACTCCTCCGACTCTGGCTGTCAGGATTGGCCGATCAGGACCCCTAAGTTTCTATCTGTCTGGTTCTTGGCCTAGGAAGAGAGTATTAAACTACCCCTGGAATCGGCTGCGCCGATTCTCTTTTTAAAGGTTTCCAGTTTCCCCTTCCTTCCTTTGTCAGTAATGGTTGCCTTTTTGGTTCATCTTTCCTTTGGGAGTTAGCGTTCTAGTGTTTTGGACCGCAGGTAGTGGAGGGCAGGTGTTCGCGCTCGTGCACTATTAGCACAGCGCACTTCAACGGTCGTTTTGAAGCGTTCGGACGTTTCTGTGTCCGCGCTTCAAGTTACCACAGTTATTTCATCAGGGAAGGCTTGTATTCGTGTCTCCGTCGGATATCTTCAGCAGCATCTTCGTTTGAAGCAAGAGGAGCAGTACTTCCTAGTTCAGTGAGTCTTTCTCGGGCCGCTGTGCAAACGTGTGAGTCTTCTGAGAGAGAGAGTTTCCTTCAGTCCTCTCAAGTAAGTGAACTTGCCTTGAAATCAGCGCGCTCCTGTATTCTACCTGCTTTGGAGTCTCTTCAGCAGGTATCTGTTAAGCGCACTTCTAGTTTTGGCTCAGTCCTTTTTATGAGCATATTTTTGTTCTTTGTGGGACATCAACAATAATTTGCAGCCTTTCAGAGTCAGTACCTTTTTACAGGCTGTACCAGCATTAGTTTCTTCATCTCACCTTCAAGCGCTAGTCCTCAGTTTGAACTTAGCAAGAGATGTACTTTGAATTCAAGTAACTAGCGCAGTTTTCTTTAAGTATCAGCACAAAGAAAAGACTCTACTCCAAGACTGTACTAAAGGAGAATTTTTGGCAGTTGTCTATCTTTTCATCACAACAGTGTATGTAATAATATATATATATATTTTACTTACCATCAGTATTGACTTCTGCCACCAGCTAAGAGAGTCAGAGATTTACAAGGGCAATATTATACAGACCGTTTCTATCAAACTCAATCTATCACTAGAGAGAAGCTAATCACTGCGGAGTTTAAGGTAGGAGCTACGACAGGGTAGAAGGTGAGCATTAGTGGCGGAGTGGTGGTTTGGGAAAGTATTAATGTTGTGCTTTGTGTTACAGATGCCTCGCTGAGTAGGAAAGAACTCCTAACTAGAGCGGAAGAGGTATAGCAGTGGAGTCTCTCTTTTATCCCATCCCCCTTTCCCCCTCTCTACTGGCAGTGGATTTGTCATCCGTTCTCAGTGGGGTGCGGGGATTTCGGGAATAGACATCTGCTCCTGTGGAAGATCAAGCTTAAGGTGCGTGGTACTTGACAGATTGAAGTGCCATACTCCAACTTCCACCTGGGCAGGATGGCTGAGGGATTTGATGTTAAGGCATTAGCAACAGTATTGGAAGGGATACAAAAACAGCTTAGTGAAACTATGGAAGATAACAAGAGTCTTAGAGAGGGGGTTAGAAGGACAAGTCAGGAGGCCAGTTTCTTTAGACAGCGTTTTGATGATTTCATTTCTGGGACGAATCCTAAGTCCAAAGAGCATAAATCACAAACGTTTTCCCCTTCTCCTACAGCCACAGAATTGACCACTCAAGTTATCCCTGCCATGTCACCCACCATTCCCTTAGCCGCCCCAGAGAGATTTAATGGTGATCCCAATAAGGCCCAAGTGTTTATCACTCAATGCTCCTTACATTTTTTGTGTAAACCTATCATTTTTAAAGAGGACCAATCTAAGGTGGCCTTTTTATTGTCTTACCTGAGTGGCGATGCAGCGGCTTGGTCCATGCCGTTTGTGAATTGCAATGACCCCATTCTTTATAACTTCGAAGATTTCAAGGCTGAGTTTCTGCGGATTTTTGATCGAAGAAACATATCACAGACCACGGATAATGAACTTTTAGACTTAAGACAGGGCAACCGAGAGTTGATAGCCTACTTAGCGCAATTTAATAAATTAATTGTGGAGACCCAATGGCCAGAAGCCAAGAGAGCAGCAATATTTTACAGGGGCCTTAAAGATGAACTGAAGGATGGATTGGCACAGATTCCGAAAAGACCTACGGAGGTGTCGGAGTTAATTGATCTGGTATTGCAGATAGATCAACGACTAAATGAAAGGAAGAGCGAACGTCGTAGGGATATCAGATAATTTCCGCCTCGTTTTGAGAGGATGAAACCAGAACCAGTTAAACCCAATGAGGCGGTGACTGCAGAGGAACCAATGCAAATTGGATCCGTGAGGGGTCCACTCACTAAGGAGGAGAGAGAGAAGCGCAGAAGTGGGAAGTTGTGCATGTATTGTGGAAATTCAGGGCATTTCGTCAAAGAATGCCTGAAGAAACCAAAGGTCAGCGCATGGGTAAAAGACAGGCCCCACCAGTAAAGGGAGTTGCTCTGGTGGGTGCGTCTGACAAGACAACTCCTGATTCGCAGTTGGTAGGAAACACTTTACAATCGGCAGCCCCTCATTTGATAATTCCCAGTCGGATTAAGTTTGGAAACATCGATGTAGATGCAATCTCAGTAATGATCGACTCAGGGGCAACTGGGAATTTCTGCGATATTAAGTTTGCTCAGTCCTTGGGTATCCAATTTTTAAAGAAGGCCAAACCTGAAGCGGTGCGAGCAGTTGATGGTACCAATTTGTCTTCTGGTCCCATCATTTATGAAACGGAAGAAGTAATTGTGGAAGGCCCAGGTTCTCATCAAAGCTATTTGAGATTTAGTTTTATCGATGCCCCACAGTTTCAGTTGATCTTGGGGCTCCCTTGGTTGACTGAACATAATCCTCGCATTGATTGGGCAAAGAGAACAATAGATTTGGATTCAGACTATTGCAAAGAGCATTGCTTCCATCCCCAGGTCTCCCATCATCATCATCCTTCGCAACCGTCTCTTTTGGCAGAGACGCCCTTGGTGATTTGTGCAGTTGAAGCTCCAGAGGTTCCTGTGGAATATCAAGACCTGAAGGCGGTATTCGATGAACTAGAGGCTGAAAAGCTACCCCCTCATCGGAAGTATGATTGTAAAATTGAGTTGGAGCCGGGAGCTTCTCTACCCTGCAGCCGAATTTATGCTCTTTCTGAAAACGAGAATTGTCATTTAAAAGAGTATTTAGATCGATATTTGGCTAACAGGTTGATCAGACCCTCGCAGTCCCCGGTCTCCTCTCCACTTTTTTTTATTCCGAGAAGGATGGAACTCTTAGGACCTGCATCGACTATCGTGCTTTGAATGCAGTCACGAAGAAAAATCGATACCCGTTACCTTTGATTTCGGAGTTATTGGATCAAGTGAAGGATGCTTGGGTGTACTCGAAATTGGATCTCAGAGGGGCCTATCATCTTGTTAGAATGGCTGAAGGGGAAGAATTGAAAACGGCCTTTAGAACACGGTTTGGCCTCTTTGAGTATTAGGTCATACCCTTCGGCCTGTGTAATGCCCCTGCTGCTTTTCAGCATTTTGTAAATGAGGTGCTTCGAGAATTCCTAGATCGCTGTGCAGTGGTCTACATTGACGACATCCTTATTTTTTCGCCTAACCAGGAAGACCATGTTTGTCATGTGCGAGCTATTTTGCAGAAACTGCTTGACCACCAGCTGTTTGTGAAGCTTGAAAAATGTGTTTTTCACTCCCCTCAGGTGGAATATTTGGGTTTTGTTTTATCCCCTGAAGGAGTGTCGATGGATGAGTCCAAGGTGAAAGCAATCAAAGATTGGCCGCCTCCCCGTAGTGTGAAAGAAATCCAAAGTTTCCTTGGGTTCGCAAATTTCTATCGACAATTCATCATCAACTTCTCTGAAAAAGTAGCTCCAATTACACGGCTCCTAAAAAAGAAGGAGACATTTGTTTGGAGTCCTGAAACTGAGGAGGCATTTCAAGATTTAAAGGATTTGTTCACTTCAGCTCCTATCTTACAGCATCCGAATCCAGAAGAACCCTTCTTTGTTGAAGCTGATGCTTCCAATTTAGCGATTGGAGGCATATTGTCGCAAAGGCATAAGACCACCAGGCAGTTGCATCCTGTTGCCTATAGGTCCCGGAAGTTGTCTGCAGCAGAAATCAACTACTCCATTGCCGACAAGGAGTTGCTCGCCGTGAAAGATGCCTTTCAGGGATTGAGGCATTATTTGCTAGGTGCTAGACATGAGGTTGCAGTTTTTACCGACCATCGTAATTTGCAATTTTTAAATCTGCTCGCACCCTGACCCCTCGACAATTGAGGTGGTCTCTATTCTTTGCTGATTACAATTTTGTTTTGACATACAAACCTGGCTCAACCAATGGAAAAGCTGATGCCTTATCTCGCTTGAATGTTGGGGATCAAGAGGAAGTCCAAGAAGAAGTACGCATCATTCCAGTGGAGAAGATTGTTGCCTCCATTTGGTTTCCAGAATTAGAAGACAAGATAAGAGAGTCGATGTCAGAAGAAGAAATGCTTGCTTGGAGTCAGGAAGAGTCAGGGAGAGATATCAAGAATGGCAAACCATACCATCAAGGCCACTTGTTTGTTCCTAAAGTAGAACTACAAAAGAAAATTATGGAACATTTTCATGATGATTTGTTGGCAGGTCATAAGGGAGTTAAGAAAACCTCTGAACTGATTAAACGTGAATTTTGGTGGCCTGATTTAGACACTCAGGTGAGACAATATGTGGCTTCCTGTGAACAGTGTGTTAAGGGGAAGGCTTCTAGACAGGCCCCACAAGGTTTTCTTTTGCCCTTGCCAATTGCCCCCTATCCTTGGCATACAGTTTCAATGGACTTTATTGTAGACCTTCCTTCCAGTCAGGGTTATTCCACCATCTGGGTAGTGGTAGATCATTTCTCGAAAATGAGTCATTTTATTCCCTTAAAGTCTCTTCCCAATGCTGCTCAACTGGCGACACTATTCACCCAACACATAGTCAAAGCTCACGGAATTCCCAAGGTAGTTATCTCTGATCGGGGCCCTCAATTCATCTCTCGTTTTTGGAGGGCCTTTTTGGGGAGGTTAGGAGTGGACTCTCGATTGTCTTCCAGCTTCCATCCTGAATCCGATGGCCAGACTGAGAGAGTCAATCAGGATCTGGAACAGTACTTACGCCTATATTTGATGGATCATGAAGGGGATTGGCCTGATTTGATTTGGGCGGCTGAATTTGCGTATAATAACGCAGTTCACTCGTCTACAGGTTATTCCCCATTCTTTTTAAATTCTGGCAGGCATCCAAACACGCTAATGGGTAAATCTGAGAGTGAAGTTCCAGCTGTAGAGGAGGTAGTGGGTGAGTTACAAGAGGCCTTTCAGACTGCTACACGAAATTTAGTGAAAGCGAAAGATGCACACAAGAAACAAGCAGATAAGAAAAGAAGAGGTAATCCTGTGTTTGACTCCGGAGAGGAGGTTTGGATTTCCACTAGGAACATGAGGTTAAAAGGGAATCAGAAATTCCAACCTAGATTTGTAGGTCCCTATTTAGTGGACAAGATGCTGCATCCTGTTAGTGTCAAGATCAGGCTCCCTACTAATTCTAGAATACATCCAGTTTTCCATGTTTCTTTAGTCAAGAGAAATCCGCAAAATTTGAGGAAGACACACCCACCTGCTCCAATTCAGTGTCACTCAGGAGAGGAGTTTGAGGTAAAACGCATAATTGATTCCAAGTTGAAGAAAGGAAAGATTTTCTATTTAGTGGATTGGAAAGGTTTTGGGCCAGAGGATAGATTTTGGGAACCTGCTTCCAATGTTCACGCTCCTAGATTGGTACGAGAATTCCATAAGACTCACCCTCAACGACCCAAGGAGGGAGGAGTCGGGGTTTTGGTGGGGGGTACTGTCAGGATTGGCCAATCAGGACCCCTAAGTTCCTATCTGTATGGTTCTAGGCCTAGGAAGAGAGTATTAAACTACCCCTGGAATCGGCTGCGCCGATTCTCTTTTTAAAGGTTTCCAGTTTCCCCTTCCTCCCTTTGTCAGTAATGGTTGCCTTTTTGGTTCATCTTTCCTTTGGGAGTTAGCGTTCTAGTGTTTTGGACCGCAGGTAGTGGAGGGCAGGTGTTCGCGCTCGTGCACTATTAGCACAGCGCACTTCAACGGTCGTTTTGAAGTGTTCGGACGTTTCTGTGTCCGCGCTTCAAGTTACCACAGTTATTTCATCAGGGAAGGCTTGTATTCGTGTCTCCGTCGGATATCTTCAGCAGCATCTTCGTTTGAAGCAAGAGCAGCAGTACTTCCTAGTTTAGTGAGTCTTTCTCGGGCCGTTGTGCAAATGTGTGAGTCTTCTGAGAGAGAGAGTTTCCTTCAGTCCTCTCAAGTAAGTGAACTTGCCTTGAAATCAGCGCGCTCCTGTATTCTACCTGCTTTGGAGTCTCTTCAGCAGGTATCTGTTAAGCGCACTTCTAGTTTTGGCTCAGTCCTTTTTATGAGCATATTTTTGTTCTTTGTGGGACATTAACAATAATTTGCAGCCTTTCAGAGTCAGTATCTTTTTACAGGATATAGATTTTCTTTTTAATTGCTGATGCACAATTTTTTTTTTCAGTTAGTGCCTATTGTGGATTTGTCAACTGACCCTGCTCCAGTATGTCTGATTCCTTTTCAAACACTGAGTCCCACTTTTGTTCCTCTTATATCATTGCCTGTCAGCTCTGTTTGGACTCATACTTTTTATTGACTTGTTTGACTGTGCAGCTGTCACCAGACAATTATGAGAGCATCACTATAGAGGGGCTTTGGCTCCAGCCACATGTTGGGAGCCAGGAGTACATGTTTTTATTGGGCAGAAGTTGCGTGCATACACAAAAAAGTGCTTTCCCTCTTTGTAGTGGTGATCTTTTGTTTATTTATCCAGCAGCCTGAGAATAAACTTTCAAGGACACACACATGGGGCTGTAATGCTATTAAAATGTCTTAAGATAAATAGATTATTTGTGGTGCTTATCTTTCTCTGGCAGCAGCACAGATGAGAGGAGGTCAGTCATTAACCTACATGGATTTTCAGGTTTGGCTTGACAGTGCAACTGTCACCTGACCTTTTAACCTACACCGATATTATTCTACAGTTCCTTGCTTCCAACAAATACATATTCATTCCCACATTATTTAGTTGCAATGCTTCCATTACCTTACAACATTCCTCAAAGCCAGACCTACTGGCTTTGCCAGTGCTTGTTCCCTTTATTTGTCTGCCTTAGCCTCAAAGGATACTACTTCAGAGATGAAGCATGATATGTTACCATTTTCCAGTTTCTAATTAGCACACCTTTTTGTATGTCATGTACCTATTACTCATTATTCTCTTGTGAGATGGGATTTCCTCTATCCCTACATGGTTATATCTATCTTCTTGAGTGTGTTCACCACCTCATGGTACATGCTAAGATAGCGTGCCTATTTCACTCACCAATGGTTGTCACTGCATGGTGTTTCTACTCCTCTTCAAGGTTTACCCAGGGCCACACCTCCACTTCTTTATTCCCAGGGCTAGCACAATGAATCCTAGATGCAATATATTTATGGCTCTATTTTATATACTATTGAAAGGGCTGGGCCCATTGTTCTAGACCTTCTCTAAAGACACAATCCAATGGTTCTTTTTCGCAGCATGAAAGTGTGAAGGGGAGAAAATCATTAATGTCACCATTAATTTGCCAATGACTCTCCTTGATACATATTAACTTGCGGACAGCTATATAGAGTTAGTTCGTTTATTACAAAGCCAAAAATAACTGAACATAGAGACACCTCAACACAAGGGTATAGAAATACAAAAAAATTAGCATGAAGCCAAATCTGCGCATACAGTTTAGACAATGCAGCATGAACAACACTATTAATTCAAGAAGTAGGATACAGAAAATTAGGAGGCATGAGTCCAAATTTGCCTGCATCGAGGGTTGATGAACAAAAAGCATTAAATCTGTCCCTACCCTAGCACTAAGATGACATCCCTACTTAAGCATTTTCAGTGAAAAGGGAAAAGGTGTCAGAACAGGGAGTCTTCTTAAGAAACCTCTCCACCATCTGTGGGTCAAGTAGCATCAAGCCACTATTGCAAAAGAAAGAGCTCGTTCTGAGATGCTCTCTCTCCGAAGGCAAGAAAGAAGTGGGCACTTTCCCTAATTCCAACAATCAATTATCCACAGGTAGCTCTCCCATATGCAGCTCGTGCACGCCATCCACTCTGGGTACAGTTCTGAATGTACTTTTCCACTATGTTCTCCATGTGCAACCTTGGCAACATTTTGTCCTTGGCTCCCAGGCCTTCTCCCGTGTGAAACCCAGTGTTCTTACTTTTATCGATCCACGCCACATGATTGTAAATTCTTCCCTTCTAGCCTAACTACTAAAACAAAGACATTATTTTCTCTAAAAGAATGCTTCTCCACCTTTAATGCAAATGTGAAAAAGAGCAGATTCTACAGTACACATGAAATTCAACTAATAACTCTACAGCAAGAGTTTTCAGGGACTTGCATTTCAGGCGAACGATTTTAGCTAACATAAGAATATTTTACTTTAAGCATTACAGATCGACATAATTCTATTGCTTTGCTAACACATCTACTAGCTTATAACCATTTTATTGTTAAACACGTTTAGTATATGAATGATATCAGTTTCACAACATGAGTTCTTCATGTTAACACTTTCTGCCAGTTACATTCATTTCCTATGTTATTTTTCCATGCTACTTGTCAGTAACCTGAAACATGTCACGAAATAGCATTAATACATTTCACAATCCTAACACTTCACGTTAATATAATTGCAAGATTACATGCCGATGTGCTCTACACGTGGTTATGATGCACCCCTACAAATGAAATGAGACTTCAGCTCAAACACTATGTAACCTTTGATCTCTATGCTTTTATTGCAGCCATGATAGTCATTTTTGACAATACATGTGTAGGATGCCAGCAAGAATATGATAGAAAATTGTGACTTTGTCCTTTGAATTAAATCGTAATAAAAATTTGGCTTCATACACTTTGGCCAGCATCTGGTAATTACACTTTCCTTTTTCAGTGTTTTTTGAGATATAGTGTGCTACCTATTATTTTTGATTTTTGATTCAGTGAATACTTTGTGAGAGTGACTGAGTTTCTTAGGTCACTTCAGAGGTTGCAGAGCATAAATATTCTTATGATGTTTGAGAAGTGCTGCAAGCCATTTGTTATCTCACAACATTCTTACTACCACTGTAAAATTAAGGTTACGCAGTTATGTAAATTGACTAAGTATGAGTAACAGGTCAGTAAACTATATTTAATCTTTAAACTTGCTCTTACAAAATAATTGTGAACATGATGTGTCAATACTCTATGTAGCTTAAATGCTTTCCTACATGGGTGTGTATTGGAATGGTTTATAAAGTTTACAGCAGGATCAGGGGTGAGTGGTGTTCATGGGCAAAAGGGGCATTGCCCTGCCAGCCTCTGGGGAGAGGCAAGAATAGGGAAATAAACACAGAGCAGCTGAAAATAAATCACTGCTCTGAGACAGTGTGCTGAAACTCTTGGGTGAACTCTAGTGCACTTTGCAGATGTCCTACTGCGCAAGTGCCAGCTGAGCGAGGTTTTCTTCGACCTTCAGGCACAAGCTACAGCATTGACATCACAGGAGAGGGAGTGGTGATTCAGAAAGCAAGTGATCCGGTTGCTTTTGTGCCGCATAAACAGTGGCCCTGGGAGGAGTAACAAAACTCCATCCACTTAAATCGCTGAGGGTGGGGCAGGCCGATGAGACAAGGAGGGAGTGGGTGGCAACAATTTGTTGCTCATCACAGAAGGGCAGGCTATAGGAGGGGTGCAGGGGCTGCTCTCCTGGCAGTAAAACGTGTTTAGTACTGCATTTGGTTTCACTTTGAAAAAAAACTTAATGGAGCTGAGCACAACAGAGTGCTCCTTATCTCACCCATAGAGGCTCAAGAGTGAGAAGTAACCAGCTGAGGACAACAATTGCACTTGTGGACTAAGAGGTAAGAGTGCAGTTAAGCTTCTGCCTGCATCAGGGGTGTCAGCTACCCCCTCACCCATCGCTTTAGTAGCTTCAGTGGCGGTGGGATTCTTGATGGGCCTCTTCTGTCTGCAGCTCGGCAGACAAAGGATCATAGTTAACTTGGAAGGGTGAGTGAGTGAAAGGAAGGATGGGTGGATAGATGGATGGATGGATGAAATGGTGGATGGATAGAGGCATGAATGAAGGATAGACGTAAGAATGAAAGAGGGAAAGGCAGGGAAAGTGTATTAGTGAAAGGGAGGATGCGTTGATGGATGAGAGAAAGGATGGATGGATGGTAGAATGAGTGAAAGGATGGATGGATGTGTGGAAGGGTAAATGGATGGATTAGTGGATGGATGGAGTGAAAGTATGGATGGATGAGTTAAAGGATATATGAGTGAAAGGGTGTATTTAAAGGTGGATGAGTAAAGTAATGGCTGGATGAGTGAAAGGCAGAGTAGATGGCTGTCTGGATGAGAGGATGGATGGATAGATGAGTGAAAGGGTGAAAATGATGGATGAATAGATGGATGAGTGCGTGAAATGATGGATGGCTGAGTGAACTGGTTAATGGAGGGATGGATGGGACAAAGGGTTAATGGATGGGTGTAAGGATGGATGGCTGAATGAAACGGTGAGTAGATGGGTGAGCCAAAGGAAGGGTGATGGATGGATGGAGTGAAAGGATTGATAGATAGAGAGAAAGGGTGGATGGTTGAGCGAAAGGCTGGATGTATGATTAATGGATGGATGAAAGGGGGAATGGATAAGTGAAAGGATAGATGATTGAGTGGATGGATTGGTTCGATGGATAGGTGTCCCTGAACCAGTGGCAGCACTCTTTTATGGGCTCCAAAGCTACACTAAACCCCCCTTGTTTTGTGGTCCATTTTTATTGAATCAAGAGTGAATAATTACTCGTTCCTGACATAGCAAAAATAAAATGCAGTCCCACTTCGAGTCCAGCAACAAACAGAGTCTGCTAGTGACATTGTTTGGTTGCTGACACAGGTGCATTAAGGTGCCTAGCCATTCCAGCACTGTACGCATGTTTGTGTGATTATGTGTGTGAGTTAAAGTAAGAGAGAGTCAGTGAAGGAATGAGTCAGAGTAAGTGAGAATGAGTGACAGTAAGGACCAGTATGTGTGACAATGAATGTGAGCGAGTGAGGGAGAATGACCACGAGTGTAACTGAGTGTTGCAGTGTGTGAGACTGAGTCATAGTAAGACTGAGTAATTCAGAATGATTGAGAATGAGTGGGCCAGAGTAGAATTAGTGAGACCAAGTGAGACTCAGTGAGTCAGCTTGAGACAGTAAGCTAAATGCAAGAAAGTGTGAGAGAACCCTTCAAGGAAAAACTCTTTGAATTTGAGTCAAGGATTATGCCTCATCACTTTTAAAGGTCACCAGCCGCCACTGAGCAGAATAACTTAAGCCTGGGATATACCAAAAATAGTCAATGGCAAATCTGTAACATAATTACTATAGAGTGGCTTCAATGTTCACAAGCAATTGCCTGTTAATACCCATTGGTAGGGTCTGGGGTTTACATAAAGACAGAGTGTGCAATGATCTTTGAAAAGAGACTATGCATTCCCAAAAAGACTATTTGAAAAATAAGTAAGTGGCTTATGTAGGAAGGCATATTAAAGGCCTTTGGAAGGGGTCTCTTCCTGGAATAGCGGGTACAGTCTTTAACTGCAACCCCCATAGGAGGGATTTCTGGCAACCACTGTGTCACCTCCCAAAGGGTGCACTGATGGTGAACTAACACTGTGCGAAATCCTTGGTGGCTCACACTTAGTAGAGCTCCTCAGAGCTGCACCACAGGCACATGGGCAGAGGTATACTCTCATTTGCATGGGGCCACACCTCCATAGAAAATCGGATTAAAACTCTGCAAGCATGTGTTCCCCCACAATAGATTTAACAAAAGGGACAGGATCCGAATATGCCAGCATCGCAGCAGGATCTAGTACAAAGTCACTGCTGCCCCGCGGGTGGAACACTTCATGGAGCGAGCACATTCAGACAACAGCTTAAGGTGGCAAGACATCAGCGTCCTCAAATCCACGCCAATGCTATCAGGTAAGTACTATTGCCACTTACCGGTACCTTACACCACTTTCTCTGTACGTTATTCTTTTTCTAACTTTATTCTTCTATTTCAGTATGAATCTCATGCTCAGCTGTGCCTGCATGAGATCTGATGATGATCCCGTTATTCCTTAGGGGATCAAAACATCGACTTGACTCGCGGACCCTTCTTCATATTGTATATATATATTGAAAATGGGCCGTGCTATTCTTGCCTTTTAGATACGCAGCTTTGATTATCATTGTCACATGTCTGTGTCACTGTTGTTGAGAGAGCTCCGAGCATGCGGGCTGATGCATAATGGTTATAGCAAAGAATATTTGTTGTTTTGAATAAATGATCAGTTGATGATTGACAAAATTGTTTCAAGTGGTTTATGTTCAAGGACCACTGTCTTGCACTGGAATTATCTAGCCAAGGTACCTGACGATTCTTGGATTCCCCTTTAATGCAGAAACAAAAGATTAAGGGCCAGATGTACGACCATGACAATTTGCGACTCGCAAATTGCGCTCCATTGTGAGTCGCAATTTGCGAGTTGCAAAATGCTATGTAGAACAGTGTCTGAGACACTGTTTGCGATTCCCAATGGGGTCGCAAATTGCATGCCTCATGAATATTCATTAGGCACTCGCAATTTGCGACCCCATTGGGAATGGCTGGCCCTCCCAGGGATGGTGGCCTGCTGGGCTCAGCAGACCTCCATGTCTGGGACTGCTTTTAAATAAAGCAGTATATTTGTTTTTAAATGCAGCCCGTTTTCCTTAAAGGAAAACGGGATGCATATAAAAAAAGAAAATTAAGCGTTTTCGTTTCATTTTTTAAGGGCAGGTAGTGGTCCCTGGGACCACTGCCTGCCCCATAAAAATATTTTCCCCTGCATTTGCAAAGGGGAAGGGGTCCCCGGGGGACCCCTTCCCATTTGCGAGTGCATTACCACCCTGTTGAAGAGGGCGGTAAATGGCGAGTGTTTTGCGACCGCAATTGCGGTTGCAAAACATTCTTCCATGAATGTGGTGTCGCTATTAGGAAGGGAACGCCCCTTCCTAATAGCGAGTCGCAAAACACTATTTTGCGAGTCGCAAATTATTTGCGAGTCGCAAAATAGTGTTAGTACATGGCCAACAGGAATTTTGCATGCGCAAACGGGTCGCAAACCCGTTTGCGCATGCAAAATTCCGTCGTACATCTGGCCCTAAGACTTGGAATTGTGCCGCTGGAAACCAGAGTTTTCAGAAAGGACAGCAGAGTAGTTGTAGAATGAGCAAAGCCACGACTACTGGGGACATGTAAATTATTAGTGTTATTTTGGTCTATCACCAAACACTCACACATGGAAGATAGGTCAGTATGTCTACATTACACCTTACCATACATAACCATCATAGACACCTTGACTAATGCAATGCAAGTCTTACCAAGACAATGACGTTCATGGATTGTAACTGATTCTGTGATCAGTATATGATAGTTGAACTGTGTATGCTAATATGGTCTATCAGACATGGTCATTGTGTGTTACAGAATAATGTCCCGTAAAGGGGCTAGTAATGGTGAATAATCCATCTAAAATTCAACACATGGTCCCTCAACAGCTTCCAGCACATCAGAGAAGAGTGTGTCCACCCTACCACCCAAGAAGGCGTCCACCACATAAGAGAAGAGTGCACTTGCTTTAATTGATAAGAAATCATCATGCCATTTCAAACTAAAATGTGGACTCCAGTGAGAAAGAGAAGGGAGACATGACTGAAGACCCTATCGCTGCAACCGTTTTATCTACTTCGGAATCATTGCCATTATTCACACAGATGCAGCATCCACATCATCTATCTGAAGCATTTCCATGGCTGTGATCACCACACACACAACCAATGTCTCAACTGCATTAACTGTAATTTCCACCCACCAATAAAATTTCAGCAACACACAGTGGACCCATTGGCAGTAAAACTATAGTCTCTATTGACATCAGCAAAGAGGGTGAGGCATTAATCCAGAAAAAGGCACAAGGATCGGAGTCCTCCTCATTTGCCAACTTCATTGAATGCAGCTGCAAACTGCAAAAAATGGGAAGCAGAACCAACAGCCAACCTGAGACAGGTCACAGAAGAATTGATTCAACTGCTGAATAACACTGAGCATGGGCAGGCAAAATTGCTTAAATCTTTTGGGAAAACAAGTAGTGTCACATTCTCCAATTCCAGCGGAAAGGGACACTTTTGGCCCACATGCATCAGGCAGATCTTTCACAGAGATGCAATAATCAATCAAAGACCCATACCCTGATCCATATGAGTACATCAGTACTGACTCTCTGGGTCACCAGATAGTGGAGGGCCATACATCAACAGGTGGTTCAAAAGACCCTGGGTCAGCTGTTGGAGAGAAAATAAATAGCCTTGTCACAGATATAATTTGCCACAAGGGAAGTACCACTCCACCTGCACTATCCAAGTCAAGGTCCTGTTTGAACTTGGATCTTCACATGTGGTATCTGGAAAGTTGCCTGTTTTGAGGGAGGGGCTGGTGCTGACAGTAGATAGTGTTTCTTGCGTTTGCTTCTGCTAACCGGCCAGATCTTCCTTTGGCTCATGTGAGAATAGAACTGACTCTAGAATAGAATCTGTGGTTGGGTCTATAATTAAGTCACATGATCTTAGGCAGGGGCATGATTCTGATCTATGCAAACTGGAGGCCCCCGCACAAGCGTCATCTGTGCTTAAAGAGTTTGTGGCTGCCTGAGGCCTGCCGGATAGGCTGCTTACTGAGCACCCTGAGTTGTCCAAGCAGAAATCTGTGAATGCCATGTCTGGAGTAACATTTTATTCCTTTTGACCTAGTTTCATTGCCTCATAAAGATATCATTTGATGGAGTTGCTTGAAGGAGGGCACATCTGTGACGGGGGCCGAGTGGAACCCTTGCGCAAATCCACCTTGGTCGCCGATTTGGGACCAGAAGCAGTTACTGGATCAAGGGGCGATTGCTGTAGTGCCTGGTCATCTGTTGTTCTACCTACTGGACCTTTTTTGCATGTTAGCTGCTTCCATTTCACCATTTCCGAAATGTTACACTTGGGCCGGAACTCACAAAGCTTCTTAATTACTTGACTATCTCCGACCCAGTGGGCGTGCGGTCTGGCTCGGTGAGTCTGAAGCAGCCTGGCTGCGCCGCCTCACATCCTGGATTACTGGATTACACTTGCTGTAGAGGGGCAAAAGCATGCAGCAAGGGGGCTTTGTGGATTGTTCTCTTATCCGTCTTCGTCGTTGGTTAGCACTGAGTGTGGCTTTGAGTGTTGGCACTGATGCGGGGGGAGCACTCCCTGACCCCAAGCCGCACCCGCTTATGTGGGCCTCTTCCGCAGTTCTAGGGGCTCTACCACTACTGCGGGCCTTAGCCCTCAGGGCCTGCTGTTAGTTTTCCTTTAGCCGGTTGTATAGCGTATTACGGCTGCGTTAATCCAGTCTTAGACCGTGGTGGTTGCAGTTGCCGCAATGGCTTTGGTGTAGAGTAGGTTTTAGCTTCATATGACTTTGATTGTGACTATTAAAGAGGGTATAATTACTGTGCATGTGATCTCTCGCAGGAATTGCATGGTGTTGTACAGCATTACACAGTCTCCTACTCTCTTGAACCTAAACTATCCAAAAGCACACGCAGGCTTCTTCTGTTTACATGGCCTTTTGATCTGGCATGGAAGGTGAGGCAGCGATATCCAATAAGGGGGCGGAGGAGCTGAGAGCAGAGAAAGTAGGGGCTGCAGGCGTCGCCAGGCATCTCCAGGCCCCTGCCAAAGTGCTTCGCATCACCGCTACCACAAGCATGACTCTCTCACGCTCCTCACGACCAAGCATGCAGTCGAGGTGGAGGGGGAAGTCCACTTGAAAATTTAGCAAAGCGGGCAAAGTTAGCAAGTCTGGCAATAAGCTAGAAATGTGGTCAGCGCTAGTCAATGGACCGCTGGTGCTGGGGCCAGGGGCATGACAAGAGCACAAGCTGTTTATGTCCCAGCACCCGCCCGCTCCACAGGACTCAACGGTTCAAGGGCGGGTCATACACAAATGTACTGTGCCGCACAGGTGCAACAGTGCCCGCCCCCTGCAGAATTGCCGGGGTTGGCCAGAGTCCGCTGCGTCTGCATCCTGCTCCCCTCCTGGGCTGCGTCTCACTCTCACTGCCACGCCCCTAACACACCCAGCAACACTACAAACACTGATTGACTCCTTGCAAGTCACAAACCAGTAGATTCTTAAAAAAGGGTCATATGTGTAGATTGCTCATGATTTTTTCAAAGAAAGTATTCACTGAGATAAAAACAATGAAAATAAGCAGGAAAAAATAGCAATAGGTGACAATGTTTTCTGTATTTTCCTTTGTCCGGTGGTTGATTTGCAAATGTATGCATACCATTACATCTGTTAGATCCTTTTGGTAGCAGGTGCTGTAATGTTTGTTGGCTGTACAAATTCAGGAGCTACTCAGATCCAACAACTGAGCTGCAGCTTATAATATTTCATTGTATACTGACCATGCAATAATTTACAAGGAAAAATGTAGCGAATGAAAAATGGGTATGATATTTTTAAATGTGCCCTTGATACTGATTTTAGGAATAGTGGTTATTTGCACAAGTCTGAAATGTGAGTTACCCATAATGGCACATGCTTTTGTAAACTGTGTTCTTTCTTGCACACAGACACACATCACCTTTTTATTGGTAGAAGTATGGGGATGCTGGGTGGTAGGAATTTTGTGAATCCCCACAGATTACAGAACTTCCCCCTACAGAAATGTTCTGTAAATGCACATTTTAGCCAAAGTATGAGTTTCGCAGTGCATTTTGGGTAAAAGAACGTAGTAAGATCCATACAAGTCAGATCACACTGGACTTCACTGGGTGTCTAGTTTTCAGAAATGTCTGGATTTAGTAGGTTTCCCTGTGTGGTGCCTGAGCTTGGTCCCAAATACAGCTGTCATAACCTACAGTAAGTCAACATTGACAGCATTTAGATGTAGTATCAAACATTTCCTCTCTGTAAGAGAATGCACTCCCATAATGGCATAACAAGTGGAGTAAAAGAAGTGTGATAATGAGAAATGGAGAAAATCGGTAATTGTAGTGAAGTATTATTTCCAAGAAATGTCACAGATATGAAATAAATTTTCAAATTACTTTCTGACACTGGAAAAATAGGATTAAATATCATTGCCCACATATGTGGCATGCTTCATCGTAAGACCCTCCCAGCTTGCACTGGGGAACTTCCTTTTATGTCATCTGAAATTTGTAAAAGCACTCGTGCCACAAGCATCTAAAGTGTACAGGCTGACCTGTATGCATGGTTAGAGATGTGTGTGTTTGTGCTATGACCTATATGAGTAGTAAAGAGTGCGGTAATGTGTGTGTCACTTCTACCTTGACCATTTGCCTTCTACCTACATGACTTCCCTTTGACAACAAGTCTAGGCTAAGCTTTGACTATCTGTTCATGTCTCTGGCTCACTCTGAGCCCTAACTAATACAGCGCGTTGCCAGGTGAACCATTTTTAAATGCCACTCAATGGCAGCCTGTTTAGGTTCAAGAAGAATTGCCTTTCATGCGCCGTTACTGCACTTATTGTCCTGAAACCAAATACTCCACTGTGTGGTAGTAAGTTGGAGGGTACCTGAGGATGTCTTGTATCCCATCTCTCGGCCAGTGTGCACATAAATGAATTTGTAAACTGGAGTAGATCTGATGGGTCAGGCATTCCTATGTTCCCTAAAGAGCACTTCCAGAAAGACTAAGGGGCATATTATCAAGAACGGTGTTAAAATTATCGCCGCTTTAGCGGCAGAAAACTGCCGCTAAAGCGGTGATAATGGGCTTGATAATATGCCGTGGAGAATTCCAATAGAAGCCCATGTTGACACCAGAACATGGGCTTCTATTGGAATTCTCAAGGGCATATTATCAAGCCCATTATCGCCGCTTTAGCAGCAGTTTGCTGCCGCTAAAGCCGCGATAATTTTAACACCGTTTCTTGATAACATGCCCCTACGAACCTTAGAGTTTGACAGGGTACTCAATCAAAGTGTGGTGGATGTCCTGTCTGCCACTATGTACAGTGCATTGACTGTAATGCAGTGGATGGAACATCCACCACTTTTAGACAGAGAATGAAGATGGCAAGCAGGCGCAAGTATGACTAATGTGTACCTGGTTACTGGAGTCAGTAAAGATACAGTGGCAAAATTATAATTAAGGAATAAAAAGAGTCTTGGATTATGATACTTCTTTGGTTGAGAATTATTGAAAATATTTTCCAAATTAGATGGTACAATTTGAAAGGTTGCATAGCTAGCAGTGGGCTAAGGAGGGCACGTATCAATACCCAGCTATTTACAGGCACATATTTACTGTTAACCTGACTGCTCCACTTTAGTCAGCTTCCCAGAACTTCAGTTTGTGTGGTACAAAGTGAAGCAAGTTGTAAATTAGAGTCCTGGCTGAATGGGCACTGGGAACACTAATAACAACTCCTGCCTCTTTCATTGCAGAGTGCGAACTCTTCATCGGGAATATGGGTTACCTGTTTTCTCTGTTGCAGGAATGCAGTTGGCAAAGGGCTGATCCTGCAGGCCTCCATATTTAGTTGAGGCTACTGCTTCTAAAGCAGCAAGACTACTAATAACTGCCAACATAAAGTCAAGGAAGGACATCATTCATACTGCAGTAGCGGCTCCTGGAGGGAGTGTTGTGGGGCGGTGGGGCGGGGGAGGGGCAGGGTGGGGGGTAGTAAACTCCGGCTTACGGCCAAACTGAGTTAAGTACATACAAAAATAAATAAAACGAATTACATTGCGCGCGCTGCATCGCAATCGTTAGCCCGAAACTGGTCCCAGGATGCTTGTTTCCGGTCCAGGGAAGACATGGCTTTGCAGTTCGGGCTGGACTGTTCCCATGAGGCACAGGGTCAAGACTGATTTGCAAATAGCTGTGTCTGAACTGGGGTGGCAAAGTGAGCTAAAGAACGATGATGGATTCAACCCAGATCTGTGACTGGGGGTGAGTGTCTGAAAAGTTTCAGCGCTCCGTCCATCATCTCCTTGTGTTTGCTTTGTTCGCCCTAAGTTGGCAGGGTATGCCTAGACGTGGGTCCCTTGCT
This sequence comes from Calotriton arnoldi, assembly GCA_963921515.1. Classification (NCBI taxonomy): domain Eukaryota; kingdom Metazoa; phylum Chordata; class Amphibia; order Caudata; family Salamandridae; genus Calotriton; species Calotriton arnoldi. The sequence goes on along the minus strand of CAWUFW010002155.1, from coordinate 1,380,291 downwards.
CACTTTGCCACTGGATTCAAGCTAGCCTAGCTGATGAGGGCTGTTAGCCCGAAACCGGTCCCAGGATGCTTGTTTCCAGTCCAGGGAAGACATGGCTTGGCAGTTAGGGCTGGACTGTTCCCATGAGGCACAGGGTCAAGACTGATTTGCATATAGCTGTGTCTGAACTGGGGTGGCGACGTGAGCTAAAGAACGATGATGGATTCAACCCAGATCTGTGACTGGGGGTGAGTGTCTGAAAAGTTTCAGTGCTCCGTACATCATCTCCTTGTGTTTGCTTCATGCACTGTTCAGGCAAAACCTAAAAATGAGTATTCAAAATGTACTTATCCTCGAAGTCAGTGCTTCCCAAACTTGTTAGAAACATGTCCCACTTTTTTTAATGTACTAAAGCTTTATGCAGTAGTGCATTGTTATTTGCAGACAGCACATTTTCCATTGAAATGCTAACTAAATTTGCACAGGCATACAGTTTTATAGATAAATGTATATTGTACACAAATGATTATGTGTGGAAATCGGGTTTTAGTTAATATTTATTATTTGTGCATCACCAAGTAAAGTGTCTTAATTTGTTCTTTAAAATCTTTTGTTTACATCACACTTCATAACTACAAACATGTGCTTCATTTTGCCTTCCGAGCTGCTGAACGTGTACAGTCCATATACCAGTACTTACATTTTGTTGTTTGTTAGGAAAGAATTACATCTTCCAGCTTTGATCTGACGATTCCTTTCAGTTGACGATCTTGAGTACCTTACCACAAATTTTTCCAATTGACTCAGTTCCTCTGCCCGCACACTAGCCCCAGCAATGAGATTGCAGTCTACAAAACTATGATTAGGGAGGAGAAATCTCTTTATTTCAACCGGGAAATTGAGTCAGCACAAAATTCAGTTAAAGAACTCTTCCTGACAGTCAAGAAACTTTCTAATGTTACCTCCAACAATATATTGGAAGTCAGTTCCTCATTTTGTAACAATTTAGCCTCTCACTTTCAAAACAAAGTGGAACAAATCTTTAATGAATTCTCTTAATCTTCTACCCTTTTTGGGTTCTGAAGTAGCGTGCTACTTGCCGAAAAAAGCACTGGAACACCCCATCAAGGATAGCAAGCACTATATAAATGCAAACCTTTTTCTCTCTTCTATCCCTCCACTATCCTTCTCAATACAAATAACTGACTAACATATCCACCACTAAAAATCACTTTCATATCTCACTATACTAATTCACCACTAATCCTTTATGGTTTCCGGAGTAGCGTGCTTCTCGATGAAAAAGAGCTTCAACGCCTCGTCAGGGGTAGTAAGCGCTATATAAATGCAATTACAAACAATACAATCCACATTTCCATAATCACAGACATCTCCATAAAGACAATGGCTGAGATCATCCCATACTGCACAACTACTGGGCCTTTCAGCAGAGTCTTTTCAAAAAATTAAAGAACAAGCTTCTCTGGATTCATTTCCCTTTTGTTGTTTTATAGTTCTTGTGCTTGTCCTAACATTCTGAAATGTTTGTAGAGTGATAGCGGCATTTGGGGGAGAGTTTGTGTAATAATCCTCTTCAATCTGTAATATTTCATATTCTGTCACTTCACCTCCACACTTGACAACTCTCCTCACATTCCACACTCTGCCATCTTGGCTCACTACACTGTTCATATTAACTTTCAACACTCTCAGTGCACAACCAAATTTTGAAGTACCTTTTACCTTGAAATCCTCACCCAATCACCCTCTGCAAAGGCAGGCACTTTCACCATCCACTTGGCATCATACCTTTCTCTCATTTTATCCTGTTTGTCCCTCACCCTCAACGAGGTACTCTGTACATCAGTATCAGGCATTTTTTTCTTTATCCACCACGGGCAAAACTTAGACACTGGATCCCTTCCCTTCAACAACCGGAAGGGACTCACTTCAGTAACAGAATGAGGGGTAATGCGGTACATCGAAAGTTTCTCCCTCAACACATTCTTCCACTCCCTTCCAGATTTCTTGGCCCATTGAATGCCATCCTTAAGTACACGATTGAACCTCTCAACCTGGCCATTTCATTGACGTTCATATAGGGCTGTAGTCACATGTTTAATACCACACATTCCCAGGAACTCCTCCTTCTCATGTGACTTCCGCTGAACCCCAATGTCCATTACCAAAAGGTCAGGACTGTCTTCGCAGGCAAAAACTTCCTTAAAGCACTCGATTACAACCTGCGGAGTAGCCTGAGTGACAAATTTGACTTCAGGGCAGTTAGAGTGGTAGTCAATTATGACCAACTCAAAACGTGCATCCTGTGGTAAACATCTGTAAGGATTGGAAATATCAAACGCCACTTTCTGCCACAGAGGTTTGGGCCATGGCACAGGTTTCAATGGGGTGGGCATGGTTTTAGCATCTTGTCACTGCTTATACATACACTACATTCTCTCAACACTCTATCAACCATTCTATCCATTCCAGGCCACCAAACATTTGCTCTCACAAGTCTCTTCATAGAAGGCACACCTGTATGACCTTCATGTGCAAGTCTTAAAATGTCATCCTGCATAGACTCTGGAGGTACACACTTCCCTTCTTTAAACATTAATTCACCTTCTACTTGCAGATCACCCGATACTCATTGGAAAAGCCTAATTTCTGAAGGTACTTCTTTTTCTCTGGGCCACCCTTCCATGTGATATTTTTTTAACAAATTCCATCTCTCATCTTCAAAACAATTTTTCCTCCATTCCTCTTCCGAAATACTCCCAAACTCCCCAGTCACATAATCTCAAATGGACGCAACCATCTCAATATCATCACGCACTTCATAGTTCTTGTCACTTGGACATGGTAAACAGGACAGACAATCAGCAGTCACATTGTACTTGCCTGGTACATACTCCACACAGATGTTATACTCCTGTAATCTAGATATGAGCCTTGCTATACGTGCTGTGGCATTCCAACCCCCACCAGGTGATAAAATTGCCACCAAAGGTATGTGATCTGTTCTGAGTACAAATCTACTTCCTCACAGATAATTACAGAAGTGTTCAATACCCCACACGCATCCCAAAAGCTCTTTCTCAATGACAGAATATCTTCTTTCAGTGTCACTTATTGTCCGAGAGGTAAAAGCAACACACCATTCGTCTTTTGCATATTTCTGAGAAAAGACACCACCAATGCCATATAAGCTAGCATCAACAGTGATAATACAAACTTTGTTCACTCAGAAGAGTTTAAGCGTAGGAGCTTGTACAATTTCTTCTTTGACTTACTGGAAGGCATTCTGTTGTCTTTCTGTCCGACAGAATTCCGCCTTGTGTCTAGTGAGCTCCCTTCGTGTCTCCATCTTAGTAGCTAAGTTCTTAATAAACTTGCTATAATATTCGCACAACCCAGCAAAAGACAGAAGTTTTTCCTTGTTGTCTGGGGCATCAGCTTTAACAATAGCATCGACAAGTGACTTCTTGGGAATTACTCCATCCCCAAAATGTGTGTGCCCCAGGCACTCAACCAAATCACAGAACATTTTGCACTTACTCTCCTTAAGAGTCAGACCATGTGATTCCAAACCTTTGCAAACTTCCATAATATGTACAAGATGTTCCTCTTGATTCCGAGAAAATATAAGTATATCGTCCTGGAAGCATTTTATAAATCCATCTATATCCTTGAATATGTGATACATTGCCCTTTGAAAAACAGATGCCGCAGAGGCCAAACCAAAGGGAATCCTTTTCATACTCGAAAAGACCCTGAGGTGTAAGGAAAGCAGTAAATTGTTTTGATTCATCGATCAACCCTATTTAGTGATAGGCTGATCGAAGATCAAAAGTAGAGAATACATTTGTCCCTTCCAACATGCAGACTACTTCATTAATATTGGGCAATGGGTGACAATCCACCACCAAGTTAGCAATTATGGCCCTTCACTCCACACATAACCTTAAACTTTTGTCAGATTTTATTGCCAAAATTATGGGAGAAGCCCATTCGGACAATTCCACTTCCTCAATAATATACTCATCAAAAAGTCCTTGTAACAACTTCTGACATTCCTCTCTCACATTTACCGGTACTCCCCTAAGTTTTTGTTTGACAGGTACTGCTCCTTTTTTACCTTGATCTTGTGACAAAAACTGTTAGGTTTTCTCAACTTTTCCGAGAACATTTTAGGAAACTGGCTAATAACTCTAATTTTGTTATTACTCTCAGTGACCACCAATACAGGATCACGATTTCTTGGATTGAGAATTATGCCCAAACTCCATTGATCCCACCATCCTAATTCATTTACGCCTTTGAACGCTACATAAAATTTAATATGACCCACACATCCTTTGAACTCAATATCAACCTCTTCATATCCCACCATATCAATCTTAGACCCATTAAAAGCTTCTGCAACAATGTCTGATTTTTTTCAGATCATTGAGACATAGCACTCCATTATTGTCCATGGTGAGCCCGAGTCAGCCATACGCTCCAATTCCACATTCAAAATTCGCACAGTACATTTGGGTGGTCTAAGACTGCCCTGGTTATTGCAACTTTCCCCAAAGTCACTAATGGACAAGACTATGCCCATACTGCTTCCACATTCTTCATTCACATCTTCATTCACACAAATTTTACCTTTCGCAACCCCGCGTTACCATTATCATTCCTTTTAAAATCCCTGCACACAAGAGCAAAAAGCCCCAGATGTCCACATTTCTTGCATTCTTTACCCAGTGCAGGACACCTTGGAGAAGATACCACATGACTAACACTGCCACATCTAAAACAATGAAAATCTTTATCAAATCTTTTGTACAGATTCTGCCCACCACGTAGATTTCCAGATTTCACACCGCACACTTCCTCCACCAATACTTTGTTGTCCTTGTTCAAAGATTTCATCCGCTTTTCTGACTGTTCCGGTGCTTTGGCAGTGCTGATGACGTTCTGCAAATTCGGATCACCCATAATCCATAACTGCTCTTGAATCACTCACTTCTGACATGTACGGTGATTTGATCCCTAATCATTTCATCCGCGATGGGTCCAGAATTGCAGTTTATGGAAAGAGCTTGCAACCCAGTAACAAAAAATCATCAAACATTTCACCTTCTTCTTGTGTCCTGGTATAAAACTTAAATCTATTAAGAGCAACACTGGAAGTAGGTTTGAACCTGGTCTCTATCCGTGCCATGGCTTCTTCAAAAACATTCCTGTCACCACTACCATCCACTTATGGTAGGGTCCTGAACATAACCTGACCTTCCGATACCGAAAAAGGTAGAAACCAAAACAGAAAAATATAGCTTAAAGCAAAAAAAACACATATAAAACTTCAATAAGAGATTTTTTCCCACCTAAGCCAGAGTTTAAAAGTGTTGCTTACTTGATAAAGACATGGAAATTGTTCCTGAGTTGTCAAAATGCCTCAAGACATTGTTTATTTCCTGGATAAATTAGCGATATGCAGCATGAAGGGATGCGTGATGAACCAATTAAAATAGAATAAAAAGAGGCTTGTAAACGGTGCACTATAAATATTGGCTCAGTGCAGGAACTAATCTGTGCATGCGGGTGGTGCACCACAGAATGTGGCAATGAAAGCGGTGCTGTGAGCCAATCAGTGAAAGTGGTCCAGCGAGCCAATCCACAAATGTGCGGTGTGCACCATAGAACGCAGCAATGAAAGCGGTGCCGCGAGCCAATAGATTGTCTGAATGACGGCATGGTGTAAGGTATCCCAGGAAACAGTGCTCATGACAGGAGGCTTGTACGGGAAGCAGTTGGCAGGGGGAGTAAGGAAAACAACGGGAAATTGAAAAAAAAAATGGAAAGTATGGTACCCTTGCAGCAGATGTGATCCAATTCCAGGTAAGGCAAATACACAACCAGCAAAAGGAAGACTGGTAAGATTAGAAGCATAAATCCTGCGTAGGTGCCTCTGAAGACCGAATCGCTTCTGTGCTGCAGTAGAAAAGTGGCAGAAGGGTCTTTAATCGTTGCCAAATTTGTAATAATCCTCTTTGGTCTGTAATATTTTCATATAAAAGATTTATTGCTCGCAGCGCTGTACCAGTTGAATGTATCAGGCAAATCCTTTGGAGAGTCTAACTACCATTAGCACTTGGAACATACTGCATAGCAACAGGCTACTGACAGCATTTAAATCTAAAGAAGCAATACATGCAACATCACTAAAAGGGATACAACCATAATAAAGAGAATGGAACAGTTTGGTTATTGTTTTGTGCAGTTACTTTATTTCTATCATTGACAGGCCTTGTTAATGGACCGCATCCCTGTCATCACAGGTGTCTTCTGGGGAGACTTGTCCATATTTATCTCCATATCGGACATGATTTCTGCGTTGGATTACATACTGAATGCTCTCTACCGAGACATGTGGTTTACATTTAACATTTTCTTAGTCAGTATTTTTGTATATTCATAGGTGTAAGAACATAAGTGGGAGTTGGATGTCATTCAACTCACCAGGCTACACCGTGATCAATGCAGTGACCCCATTGGCCTATCATTCATGTCCCCTTGGTCTTTAGCTCTGTATGCATTATTCATGTGCATGACAAAGGGTGTTCTTTTCAGTTCAATGAAAGGTTTAGGTTGTATGGATTGATATATTTTGGTAATTTAAGCAGCAGTAAATTTAACTGGTTTTCAAACAACCAGTTTACTTGCAAAGCCAATGTATTTAAAACATATGAAATGTATTGTGTGGGAATTATCACATTCTTTATTTACCTACTTGATTTTTATCACATTCCTATAGATTTTTACTGCACACAATATATTCCACATGTAGTCTTCTACCTTTAATCATTTGGACAAGTTTTTACGTGCTGCTTTTCCAAACATGCAATAATGTTGAATTTACGTTGCTCGCAATCAAGGCTCAAGTCTCAACGCATTTTCCTTTAACATTAAAAAATGTGTTCTCATCAATATTTAAGCCTTATTTTCCATTCTGGAAGGTGTTGACTGCTATTAGTAACATGCCGGGCAATTCTGAGCTGCAGGCAAGGCTATTTAATTCAATAAACAGATTTTAACCCAAATACTTTGTGGGCAATAAACTTGAACGCATAGCTGTAATTTCACTTAACACAGTGCAAATAAACAGACCAATTGTTTCTGTCTTATCTATGCTTCACCATCACATTAAACAGGGAAGTCTGGCAAACAAAAGTAGTTAATGACAAAATTCTCAAGCTGCTCATAGGGTGAGCCAGTCTCAGCATTTTTTTACAGGGGTCCAACTTTAGTTCACAGCCGTGACTGCAGTAATTTGTACTTTTTATCCAGTGTAATAATTGGAATTTTCATTGTAATATCAATGTTGGAACCTCTGCCTATAAACTGCTAAGGCAGTGGCCTTCAAACTTGGTTATGCTGAGCCCCCTTTGAGCATAATGTCTTGGGGCTCTTGGAGTCAGGGTCACCTCATCTTCCAAGGGTGGCAGATGGGGTTGAGGGTTAGGAGGCTTTCTAAATCGGCAGCACATTGGGAATTCCATTGGGGCAAAAAGCCCCATCCCTGTCCCCTCCTCAAAGGCAAATTTAGACCTCCTCAGAGAAGTGCTATCCTGAACCTTCTCTACAAAGTCCTATCCTTAAACCTGCATATTTTCACCCAAACTCAATCTGCAAAGCTCTAACCTAGGCAAAGCCCTATCCCGACATCATCTGCAAAGCAGCTCCCAGACATGTTCTGCAAAGCCGTACTCAGACTCCATTCTACACAGCATGATTCAGACATCTTTCACAAAGACCCATCCATTCACACACCTCTCTACAAAACATTATTTAGAGCCTCTCTTTGAAACCCCATCCAGATCTCCCATCAAACATTCCAACTAAAAATCCCCACTGACGTGTCTTCCTTAAAGCCATACCCAGCCTGTATCTTTAGACTAGCTGGTGACTGCCTGGACTTATTTAAATTGAAAGGCAGAGTCCCATCACCTCCAAACAATGCCACTGAGATCGAGCATACCTGGTCTTTTACAGAGCTGTTAACCCATCCACATTTGAAGGGGAACACTCACATGTAGAGATGAGATGACACCAGTGAAGTTTAACCTCAGGCTTATTAGAGAGCAAGCAGTAATGTCTGCCAACAGGGCAGTGCTCTTCCAACTGCCTCACCCGACTGTCATCCTACCTTCTAGAAGACTACCATTACTATGGTAACTGGCTGACCCAGATACCAAACTTCTTCCCCTTATTAACATCTACTGTAACTAATAATGAAACTAAACATAACCTCATTGCAAATCATAACTTACAGTTTAGTTTAAAACACATTTGAAAGATTCCCACAGTCACTCTACAATGAAGTCCTTCAATTTAGCAGGAAGAGCAGTCACTCTTCTAGATAGAGTGGTGCTTGACTTTGTTTCACATTAGCAAATCCAACAGTGGCTTACTCAAAATTTCTTCTCGCGAGCTTAAGCTTTAATTTGCATTGTGTGAATCCTCAGTCCCACTACATGGTTCCACCACATTGTTCCCATCAGCAAGCAGATTCACACCATCCACATCTTCTTCCTCCCACAACCATATTCTAGAGCCAACAGTATCATCACAATTCCTACCCTCTTGATCTCAAGACATAATCTTTTTGCAACAAGATAGTTTACTGAAATGATATATAGTTCACCATCACTTAGTTTTGTAGAACAGGAATACACATTTCTCACTAGGAAATGTTTAGAGAACTTATTGTAATCTTTCCTCATTTTACAATGCAATTTCACACAAACTCAGCAATCACACTGTAAGATAACATTCTTCACCCCATGCTTTTTATCATAGATCCTTTGTGCCTCTACCTTGACCACTGAAGGAGATCATTTCTTATGAAGCTCTAAGGTCACCCATGCATAATCATCTTTGGTGAATGATTCTCTTCCCATCAGCACTCTGAAATGAATGCACCCTGTCACAGCTGTGGTGATTCTGTAAACCCCAACCAACTTACAAAGTTCTTTTCCCCAATCTTTACCTGCATTTATTGCAGCTTCGATGCTACCCATAATCACCCTGTTGAAATGCTCCAAAGCACCCTTTCCTGCAGGATGATATACCGCTGGGTGTTTGGATTTGGTACCGTTTCTAACTAGAAATCCCATCAACTTCTTTGCTGTGAATTGCAGACTATTGTCACTCAACAGAGACTTGGGAATCCCTTCTCTTAAGAAGACTCTTTCAAGGAAGGAGACTACAATTGCAAAATCTGCCTTAGCCTGAATGGCAACTTCAAGACATTTACAATACAAGTTGATAGGGACTTAGACATTCCCAGTTCAGAACTGGACCCAGATATCCAGAGCCAATGCTTCCCATGGGCTTTCTGGGATTTCCCTGGAATCCAACCGAGGCCTGCCATCTGGGACTTGTCCGCATTCACACATTGCTTGCCTGACCTCACAAATTTCTTAATGTCTAAATCTATTCCTGGCCCTAAGTAAAAAGTTTCCACTCTTTTCTTAGATTTGACAATGCCCAGGTGCCCCTCATGCACAAAATACACAAAATTCTTTACCTAGGATTGCAGGGCGCAGAACCCTTTCACCTCTCATGAGGAACCCTTGATCAGAAACAGACAGATCATCCTTAAATTCCCAGAACGTCTTGAGTTCCTCTTCTGGCTTATTCTTGCTAGGCTATCCTTGAGTTACCTAATTACTTCACATAGAACCTCATCTTCCTCGTATGCAAACATCCAGTCTTGCTTCATAATGGCATCATTGTTATCATTCACGACTGATATACTGTATTTATCTCATTCATTGGGAGCATGTCCTCTCTTTTGTAATGGAGATCTGTTTAAGTAATCTGCTACCCTGTTCCTGTTCCCTGGTAGATACTCAACATCATACTTGTAGTCCAAAAGTCTTGAGGACATTCTAGCTATACAAGGAGTCATCTTTCTGAACCCTCAGGAGTCAGTACTTTGACTAAAGGCTTATGATATGCATGTAGAGTAAATCTAGAGCCCCATGAATACTGTCTGAACGTCTCCATAGCCATACACATGCCAACATTTCTCTCTCAATCCCTGAATAATTCTCCTCAGTAGGTGATACAGAACGTAAAGGAAATGACACCATGTTTTCAATACCTTTCCCCAAATTCTGTGATAAGACTGCTCCATGTCCTTTGGCACTGGCGTCAGTAGTCAGTATATTGCAAGCAGTAGAATCAGATCCCTGTAGAGGAACTGCAGCACAATTATCCTTTTTAATACTCTGAAATTCACCTTGAAAGTTTGCATTCCATGTGACCTCTTGACGTTGCTTCAAAAATTGTCTCAACCCAAAAGTCTTTTCTGCAAAATTCCTGGAAAAACTTGGAGTAAAACTCAGACAGACCTACGAAGGACCTAACTTCATGCTCACAAGTGGGACCAGGGGCCTCGCTAATTGATTCAATGAATTCTGTCTTAAGAGAAATACCAGTTTCACTAACTTCATGCCCCAAATAAGTTACTCATTTCATGGCAAATTTGCATTATTTCAACTGCAATATCAATCCATGGGTCCTCAGTCTTTCCAACACTGTTTCCAACCTACAATCATGTTCCTTTCTACTCCTTCTCATCACCATTATATCATCATGAGATCTCTAAATAACATTGGAAAAAAACAACCGCTTAAGCTCCTACTAATATCTGATGATAGGCGGAAGTCAAATCAATTGTGGAGAACCACTTAACTCCCTTCATCTTTGCCAGCATTTAATTTATTTTGGGAAGTGGAAATTTTTCATCCACAATGTTCTTACTAAGGTCTTGTAAATCTATGCACAATATTATTTTCCCACAAGCCTTCCTCGCAATTACAAGAGGCACTAGCCATTCTGCAAACTCAGTCGGCTTTATGATAACTTTCTGCTGCAATTCATCCAACTGCTTGGCAACTTATTCCTTAACATTAAATGGAATGTTCCTTAACTTATGAGAAACAGGTTTAGCATCTCCCTTAAGCATAATCTTGTGCATAAATCCCTCTAATTTGCCAACAGTGCCAGAAAAAAATGCCTGGAAAGTCCTTCTGCATCTTCTCATCCATTTCTAGTTCTGACTCCTCCAACAACGACGCTTGATCCTTGATACTGGGGTCCAAAGTGATACCCAAAGCTCTTCGATCAATCCAGCCCAGAACTGAAGGTCGATTTTCAGCAGCATACTTTTTTACTGTAATGTTTGTCTGCTTGGACTCAAAGCTTAGGAGTCTGTATCCTAACACGGGTATTTTTCATCCTGTGAATGTCACAGGATGAATATCAGTTTCCACCAAACTGTTTACCAACACATTCACATATTTATCTTCCCACACAGACTTATCCTCAATAGTGTAAGGCAACCCAGAATCACCACAATTAAAATGTCTACACCCCTAATTCTGATGGAATATGTTGAATGTTCTGAATCAGATTTTCTAGATAGATACTTAACAGTTTGACTCACAGTTACATTTTTCTTCCTACATACTTTTGCAAAATACCCCAATACCCCGCAATAAGAGCATGTGGCCTTAAAAGCTGGACAGTTTTTGTCTTTAGCTAAATGCTCTTTACTACTTCACCTATAACAACTAGGGTGTTTTTCATTCTCAAATTTCTCCTTCTGTTTCATCTTAGTGGTATTCCTGAATGTGGGATTATCATCCATTTTACCAACCCTTGAATTTTAAACTTTACAAACAGGCAAAAATGATTAGCCAGATGAAGTATTCACTGTTACCATGGAGTATCTTTTAGACAATTTGGCCTTCTTTACAATGGCAACTATGTCATTGAGAGAAGAATTTACCCTCACCCATAACCTCTCCTGTATATTAGAATTGTGTGTATTATGTCCTGGTCGCAGATGAGCTCATCATGTAAGGAGCCAAATTTGCATGACACTGCTAACTTTTTGAGTGCAGATACATAATCTTGAACAAGTGCAGACTTGCCCTGTTTGCATTGAAAAAAATATATACCTGCATACAGCCTCACATACAGCTGGTTGACAATAATTAGGAAAAAGAAGAAATGGTAGAGGAGGAGTGACAGAGACAGTGTGAGTGTGCATAATTGTGCTGCATGATAAGACAGACAAAAAATGTATAGCTCCCCAGACAGAGAAATATGAATGCAATAACAAGGTGGTCACAACTGGATCACCACAAAATCTTGACTGTCCTTTGAAGAAATAATACCCAATAAAATAAGAAAAAGGTGTGCATATCACCATAGAAAAAGGAAATAACTCCCTTGAGTATGTTAAGGTGAGCGTATCACTGTAGGATCTTACAAGGAATGTTTCCCAATAAAATAAGAACAAGGTGTGCGTATCACTGTAAAATTTGTCACTGACAGCTTGAGAATGGAAAGGTGTGCGTATCATTGTTAGATTTTCCAAAGGAAAAGCCACCCGTCGCAGCCCAATCCAAAATGGACATGACGTAAGGTCACACTGAGTGACCCACCAACATTATGGGCGTGGAAACACAGCCCAATCAAACAGTGCCATGGGTGAGGTCACACTCCAAGACGTTGCCACAGTGCAGCTTGTTCGAGGTACACAAACCTCACTTCACTGCGATCCATAGAGGTTGCTTGCTCTCAATCTGGCCCTTGCACTAGATAGAGCCAATGCCAGACTACACAACACTCCACCTGTCAATGGTGCTTTGGCTAATTGTCGATCTGATCTGGGGTGCTGCAGCGGATCTGCCGATCAATGCAGCTTCGTGGAAACAAGGATCCAGAACTTAGTAGCACACAGGTATGTCCAATCATCACCAATTTGTAGAGATGAGACAACACGAGTGAAGAATAACTCCAGGTTTATTAGAGAGTGAACTGTAACATCTGCCAAGAGTACAGCACTCTTCCAACTGCCTCACCCAACTGTCATCCTACATTCTAGAATGCTCCCATTACTATTGTAACTGGCTAACCCAGATAGCACTCTCCATATATGGAAAATTATCTTTTCACCTACAACTATATTGGAAACTCACTAGATTGCTGAAGACTGAGCTGGCTGGGACAGGGATGTATGGTTTACCTGCATAGTCCCAATTTGGTGGAGGATTGTGATTCACTAGATTAACCATAAGGGGATAGGAAAGGCAGAACCAGCTACCTGGTACGAGTTCAGGGGGTCATATACTTACAGGTGAGACCGGCCTCATAAAGCGCTGCTCAGCTGACAATGTCAGTGTTTGCAGAGAGATGAGCTAACCTGTCCTGTATCACCAAAATTTTCCATTTATAGCATCTAACAGAGACACTGTAGACAACCAGCTGTGCAGAATGCTGAAGTGACAGAGATACAGGGCATGGAACTGCCTAGGAAAGAGGCACTGAATGGTTAAAGAAGGGAAGGGAGGTAGGACTGAAGAGCTTTGGTGGTGTCCTGAACCAACACTTACTCCTAAACCGCTCCTGATACCAAATTCTAGGCAACATTAAAGATAATGGGGCAACCCTGTGTCCCTCAGAACCTGGGTATTGATAATATAGAGAACAGTTGGTTCTGTTGGGTGATACAATTGCTGTGATTTCTGTATTGAATACACGGGTAATGATGTCTCACAATTCCATTTTACAATAAATGAAAAACAATTGAGATAAGAACACACCAAGAAAAGGAACTATTCAAAAGCGGAGTTGATTTACTCTTATATTTTTCAAAAAAGCATTGAATATAAATGGCTGTCACAGACACAAGTAAATTGCGACAATGCAAAGGTGACTATTGTGAGAAAGTGACATGTGGTGACTGGTAAAGTAAACGGTACACTATATACATGACATACACAAGTGACATAAAATAAAAAAATAAAAAAATTACTTTTGTCCTGTCTCCTGATTTGTCACAAGTAATGCAAGACCCAATAATGATTTAATTTTAGGTCAAGAAGACCCTATAGACATGTGTGATAATAATGTCGACGTTTCGACCCTGGAAACAGCGCAGACTGATATGCGTCAAAACGGGTCTTCCTCAGGACTGTGGAAGGAGGGGTGGACAGCCTATAAAATTAATTATAGAAAAGTGGTGGTCAGGTGTATTCCAACAATTCAGGATTATTGCAATAATGCAGTAGCTAGAATGTAGCTTCCCACAAAAGCCGAAACTTCAATGAATGAAATTACACAGAAACTGCGATCTCATGGAAGATCTACAAACAAGGAGAGCACGTCTTTAATATACAATTATTGTACGTTAGAATAACCAAAGCGCTCGTGTGGAACATCTGGTGCTCGGCCTTACCAAAGGATCAGGACGTGGTGGGATACAGAGGTATACATTCGATTAATTAGGGTTCCGTTGGGGGGAAAGTACATCATCCGGTAGGTTTCTAAAATTACATGGAATGTAAATCAGTATCCCATGTAGGATGTATAAAATTCATGTATTGTTAATCTAAGTCAAAACAACGTACCTTACTGTGCGTAAAAACACTCAAATACGCTGAAGATCTCCACCAGCAGGTTGGGGTCTAAAACAAAATGAGGAGGGTATTGGTATCATACGATCCTGTGTGTAAATGACTGTGAAACACAATTCTTAAAAGCGAAGGAGAGCATACCTTGATCGTGGGCAATGCCACAGAAACACTTAACATCCACCAGCCGGTTGTACTCTCGTGATATAGCCTTTAATCTTTAATTACAGCCACCCAAGAAGGTCGGATACTGTGGGGTTAAAAGAATCCTATTAGGAAGGGCTTTTATCAGGCGGTGATATCTAGAGACGAACGCGTGTGTCCGTCTTCGTTGCTCTCACCTTCAAGTTATGTGCATACGTCTGTATTCGTCCAGAGGCTTTCTTGAGTGTGGCCGCGGTGAAAGCAGTTTGCTTTTCACTGTTGGCTGACTTCATAGTCAGTTGGATCCGTATGCGTGCACGTTGAGGTGCAGCAGCTCAGTAGAGCTGTCAAGGAAAAGTGATCGTTATCAGTTGGTCGAGCCTGACCGGGTGTTTTAAAACCACAAGAGTCATTTTGAAAAATGACGATAGGTTCGGCGGTGAACTGCAATATTAGGAAAGCATGAAGATGGCTTTGAATGCGTGTCATTTTCCTTATAGTAACCAGCGTATATTGTGCCGGAGTTGCATACAAATGCTTATTATGTGAACTACATCGTATTTGTACACATAGGGGCCGATTCCGATTCAGGCCAGAAATCACTCTGACTGAGCCGGACCCGGAGAGATTTCCGACCGAATCGGACTCTGGCAGTCCTACCGAACGAGTACGATGCGCACACATGCAATCGGACTCGAGTCGGTCGGACTCCCATTGAAGTCAATGGGAGCCGGACGTACAACACGTACGCGGGCTCCCATTGACTCAATGGGTGCGAGGCGAACAAGGGCGCCCCCTACAGCGGGTACGCCTCGATGCGACTCGTGGCGTACATGCACAGGTAGGGGGGACCCATGGGTCCCCCCTGTGTGCGACTCGCACGGCTACGCATACAGGGGAGTCCGACACAGACCCCCAAAGTCCGGCTCCGACTGCTCTTTCGAGCCGTACGGCGCGAGTCGGTCGGACTGCTCGCGGCACGCATCGTGCTTGCCCGGCCGGGGAACGTCTCCATTGCGCGGTGCGAGTCGTGTCCATGCGAGTCGGTCGGAGCGGTTCGGACCCGCGTACGAGTCGGTCAACGATTTCGCGTGCGCTCGCATCGTACTCGCTCGGCCGGACGCACGTACGAATCGGTCGGGAAAGAGGGCTCCGAATCGGATCCGGTTAAGCCGAATCCGATTCGGTGCCCTACCGGCCGAGATCGGAATCGGCCCCATAATGTCTGTAAAATAATGTTCAAGTCGGTGGAACATTTAGAAAGAACAAGAACAACATATTCAGTTAATGTAAATAGAGACTTGACTTTATTGATAAAGAAAAGTCATCTGTTCAGAATAATGGTAATTATGCATTACATGTGACAAATCAGGAGACAGGACAAAAGTTTAAAAACCTTTTTTTTATTTTATGTCACTTGTGAATGTCATGTATATAGTGTACTGTTTACTACACCAGTCACCACATGTCACTTTCTCACAATAGTCACCTTTGTATTGTCGCAATTTCTTGTCTCTGTGACAGCCATTTATATTCAATGCTTTTTTGAAAAATATAGGAGTAAATCAACTCCGCTTTTGAATAGTTCCTTTTCTTGGTGTGTTCTTATCTCAATTGTTCTTCATTTATTGTAAAAAGGAATTGTGAGACATCATTACCCGTGTATTCAATACAGAAATCA
The DNA here is from genome assembly GCA_963921515.1 of Calotriton arnoldi. Taxonomy (NCBI): domain Eukaryota; kingdom Metazoa; phylum Chordata; class Amphibia; order Caudata; family Salamandridae; genus Calotriton; species Calotriton arnoldi. The sequence continues at coordinate 1,364,001 of CAWUFW010002155.1, read as the reverse complement.
CAGCAATTGTATCACCCAACAGAACCAACTGTTCTCTATAGTACCAAATTCTAGGCAGATGTTTTCTGGCCCACAACAGTGTAGTCCCCCATGAAAGATACCCTGGGCTGTTATTGCCTAGGCCGCAGCAGCATCCTTACCTAGGGAATATCCTCTAGGCTGCCATTGACTGAGCCATTTCATGTATCCTCCCCCAGTATCAATTCCCTAGGCAGCAAGCACCAAAAACAATTGATATTCATAGTTAGCTCCTTTGAGTGCAGCAACTGGTGACTATATATTTGGCTTGTTCTGTCTTTGAGGAGTTCTGAACCTTGAGCATAAATAAGCCACAGAAATACCAACAACAAGGAAACTTTACTGTGGGTCAGGGAGAGACAGGCCTTTCCTGCAGATTCTTGTAGGAGTGACATATTTCAATAACACTCTTTTCTGGCAACAATAGGAGCCCCTGCCTCAGTGTCTTCCAGTGTGCATATGTTTCAGTAGAGAATATGGTCTACAATCACCATTCAACCATTCACTTGCCCTCATCTGTCTCTTATTCGCCATGCCACTTCACTCATTTGGTATTAGAAATAAAGGTGTACATGACTAGAAGTGGATTTGCCCGTTCAAACAAAAATTAGGCATGTCACAAAGCACATTTGAATGAAACATTATTATTAGAACCAGTTCATCAACATTGCCTCTGTGCATACATAGTGAACTTTGCTTTAACACACTCCAAAATTTCAGAATTTTGTGTTCACATTTTCTTGACAGGCATGAGATTTCACCATGGCTTGCTTCTTCAAAAATACACTGCAGAGAATAAAACACGTGTCTTATTTAAATGTACATCATTGAAATAGGTGGCACAGATCAACAAAGTTGGAATCTGTAACTCTGACAGTGTCATTTAAAGTTTTTTTGAGACATATTATATAAAGTTTTGCAATGGTGTTGAAAATGGTGAAAAACAAATCACTGGTGGTAGGCACTTTTGCACCAACAATTAATTGACTGACCAGAGCAAAAATTACATTTGCAGTAAGCACCCACTGATGAATTCCAATGTGTTCAATTGTCAGTGCACCAGTCTTTTTTCCCGAGTCCATTGTAACTATGTGATTTTTGCACTTGTCGGTCAATGGTAAAGCTTTGTGACAAATAGACCTCGACCGTTGCAGATTTATATAATGTGACCTTTTACAAAACTATTTTATCCTTGGAAAAAATTGCACAATGGGTTGGTGAAACCACTGGAACACATATAGAAAGCATCTATAACTTACCCCTATTTTTTGTTGTACCAAAGAGTCAAGTGTCAAACAAAATGTGCCCTGTGCATTACCTCTGTAGCAAACTTCCACTTCACATACAGACTAGTCTCTCACAATAAAGAAAGCAGAGCATATTTTTGGCATGCTCTCACTAATGTTGGACTGAGTTGTGTTTTTACTACAAATCAGATTTAATCATTTATTTACATACATCCGTAAAAGGTATTCCAATGTGCTTTCTCAGCAGACTGCAGCAGCCTCAATAACCACCTTGCTTTTTCCTCTGGGTACTGTCCACATACAGATCCAGAACAAAAGAGCTACAATAAAAAGCCCAACTGCCTTTGCAAATAACCCAAAAACACACAACAATAAAAACAGACTACAAAATCCACAAAAGAAAACTGTGAATGAGTTTCATTGTTGTGGGATTGTCGTAAACCCAGGCATATGTGGACTTGGGACCCCGCGCCCGCTACAGTGGCACGCCCCACAGTTGGAAGACCACTGCGCTTAGGCCTCTAATGAAAACAAACTGTTCAGGTAAAAATATTTCCAAGCATTTGGCACATTTATTGCCAATAATATTAATTATAAACAGTTCTTGCAGCACAATGCTATGCTTTCTAAAGTTTAGGTGAATGCAATTTCTTACTCAAGCCCTGCTTGTAAATAAAGGCATAGAGAAATAATGCCTGCTTAAAACAATAGAGTCAAGATCATAACCAGGAACAGAGCTACACCTGCACAGACACAGACCAAAATACTGTCAAGGACCAAACCAACACAACTGTGCAGCAAACACCATCTCTTAATACACCCTTCCTTACAATCTTCCGTTGTCAACCAACCCTCTGGTCCAGTTCAGCTACACCAAAACAGCAGCCCACAAACTGACTGTACACTGGAGGACTTGACCACCTATTGCCATTGGCATGATTCTTATGAGCGGTGTGACAACTCACCCAATACTTTATTTTTGCCATTTGCTACTGACTAAAATGCACATTTTGCATCCACTCGCAAAATAAACTGATTGACATGATCCAAAGTATACAATCCACATTGTTCATCTATCTCTCATAAGCACTCTCTTCCAAAGGATTGCTCACTTAGCGCTGATTAATATGTACTCCTCAAGAACCCAACACAGACACACATGCAACACTTTCAACTGCTCCTTCATGCACTTTACTTATAATACATGTCTCACATCTGAATAGTCTATGCTATCAGAACCCACAATACATCCAATTTCCACAATCTCCAGAGCTGCACATAATCAAAGATCAACATGATCAAGCTACCGCAGAAAGATCAGCTTCTTGAATCATCTCCTGCATATCACATCAAAACAACCCTCCTGAACTTAGCTCTTGGGTATGTGGTCTCAAATACGACATCCCTGTATGCCCTTGATGCTATTGCTCTTATTGAAACCGCAATCTGCTTATCCTACATACCAATATTTGATCATATCCAGCCACTTGGATTCAATCTCCACCTTAACAGAGCAGACAAAAACTGGAAATTGCCCTTATGCACAAGAGCTCCTTAAAATCAAATTTAATAACTCAAACTCAATACCCTTCACTTCTTTACAATGCCACACTACTAACTACAATCACAACACCCAACCCACTGAGGCTGAAAGTTTTACACTGCTCACCTGGCAAATTAATTAGTTTATTTGATTAAACAACTGATAAATTTGTCTAGTCTAATGATCAGGTTTTCTTTGGTGATTTCAAACTACACTGGGAAAAAGATGAGGACACTCACACATCCCCCCTCAAATCGTTTCTATTGGGCAAGCATTGTACCTTCACTACCCACTGTTGAATGTTACATCATCAATAACAAACCTATAGTCAGATTTAAATATTGTGGCCGAAGTGTTTGTTCACAAAAGTATATCTTTGTTGGATATAGATTTGTTATTATTAACTGTATATGGTTGATAATGAGGCCAGGATATTCTGGTATGCCATATCCAAGATAAAGGCCCCCACCTTAGGTTGGTATTCATACAGAAACACCACATGTAGATCATTGTATTAAACTGAATTAGAGCTTAGTGATTCAATTAATTTCTTTCAAAATCCTGACATTATCACACCCTCCTAATACTGAGGTGGACTCTGTAATGTTAACATTTAACAACCTCAAACAGATTAACAAAATGACTCCTAGATAATGATGCAGCGGAAGCGGTGGGGGGGGGTCATATAATATCCCACACCAACCTTTACAATATCTAAGGAAGCGTAAATACCATAATGACGGGTCCATAAGTCATTATCATTTCTGTCAGCAATATCAAAGGTCCTCCAATGGATCTTTGGTAGAGCTAAAAGGGACTAAGTAGAGAAATCAGAGAACGATTTCTTCATGAGGACCTGTAATGAAAAAACAGCTATACCATAAAATGCACCACAATTACATCAATGATATGACAAGTGTTATCCTAAAAATAAGTCATGACTCAGGAAATAACGACAGACACTATTCTTTCTAAATAACTTTTGGTATTATTTCAGAAAATATGAATGGTCATACACAAATACAAATCTTAAGAAAACTTTGCTCATAGTTTCACAGGTAAAACATCACAGTCATCTTAAGCAGAGTAATTCAGAGATCATCAAATTCAGGTGAGAAAATGGGAGGGAGAGAGAAACAAGGAAACATAAGGAAAATCACAGTTCAGTTACCTCTCGGTAATTTAAAGAAAACTAATGCACAGCGTGCGATTAGTCTAGAAAACTATCTCCACGGCCGTAGGAGAATAGTGTAGACAGCATCACCAGCCGATGATGTGCAAAGTCTCTAGGGAAAGAGTTCTCCGCAGTCAGGATTGCCAGCCAGATCAGGAATCAGCACAGCACAGCATACAGCATACCACGAATGCAGGACAGGTCACCAGAATGTGAACGAGCCGATGATCACTTTCCCACCAGCGTCTTTATACTGACTTCGCAACTTTGTTACACTAGGTTAGAAACTCTCCTAAATCCTACAGATCTCTCTCATTGGTCAGAACCTGGGGAGGCAAACATCTCCTAACGATGACTAAAAATTTCTCTAAACAGTCTTTGTTTAAAATTATATAACTTCCTATAGAGGAAGAAGAAAACTACAATTTACATATTTTGTAACTACATGGCAACAGTTTCATTCTAAATCCTCGCCTAGACAGGAAAGAGTTGTACTAGTGTAAGGCCTACACATTTTAGAAAGGAAAGACAGTAAGAGAAAAAGTTCATCTCTACAATTCTAGGCCTACACTACTTTCACGAAGAATAAATGAGCTTTTTCATATTTATGCTTGAATATTCCTGCAGTTCAGGAAACATAAAAACATTAATATTAGACACGCAAATTAATAATTTCTTCTCATTCTCTTATTATTCATATACCCTATAAAGAAATCTTCTGTTCTACATGTGTTATTCTGACTCTTAAAAATACGTGCAGCCTTGCTCATTTTCGGTTGTACCATCTAAATCTTCCCGTTTTAGTTATTTCGGTTTTTCACGCATGTTAGTAATTTATTTAAACACACACATGGGTGGATTTTCCCGAGCAGATTTGATTAGCAAAAATCATGCTCCATCAATCCCCCATTTGATGGTATCCCAAACCATCACACCAACCCATATCAGATTACTATCTGATAATGAACAATCAGAATGCAGTGGTTCTCATCCGTTTCAGCCTAACACCCTCTATATCCTTCCAGGCATCGTAATAAATCCCTCTTCGATCTTCCATTTCTGTTTCATCTCTTTTCCTTTTCCTTGCTCGTCGCTTTCCCTCAGTAGGCTTACTCCTGCTACACTTATAAAGCAGCATTATCATTAATATGCTTGTAGCAATATCAATTATCGGTGTTAGTATCCTCCCTAATAAGCTGTTAGAAAAATTAGAAAACCAGTTATCTATGGAAGAAATACTCTTACCAATATTCTCCCATGCACCATCAGCCTTCAATTTTGACAGATCATCATGCAAATGAGTAATGTTACTAATATATCCCTCCAAATCCTTACTCTTATCAGGGATATAAGTGCGACATTGTTGAATCTTTAACATACTACAGACTCCGCCTTCTTTTGCCAATAATACATCTAAGGCAAGTCTATTTTGTAAAACCATGGTCCTCATAGCAACCATTTCAGTATCAACCATCAAGAACCCTCCAGCGGTATTCGTAGATAAACGATCAACCACTTTAGACAATTTTCGAATTTTCTGTGAATTTAGAATAATCCCAACTGAAGGTATCAATGCACCCCAAATATATCCCCAATTATTTCAGCAGCACTCAGACCCCTTTTGCTCCGTATTAGTTGCTTTTCATTGGTTCCTTGTTCATCATTCACATGATAGATTTTAGGAAAGACAATTCTCATATAACAACATCCATACCAATGTGGTGGCAACCTATAGTAGGCATTTTTACCACATATGAAATATACCCCAGGGTAAACAGGATCTGTACCACCCTTTAATCCCCAACCACCAGTAATTAAGAAAGTGTGTTCACATTCACTGGAACCAATGAAATTACTATTATAATCTGTTTTCTGCCTTAGTATGCAAAGCTTTCCCCTATGGGGCCAATCCAGAGCCATTGCAGAAAAAGTCTCAGTCTTCTGATAATTTCCTTCTTTATGTGCCCATGGAGGCTCTTTACTCTTTTGTTCAGCATCCCTGCGTTTAAACTCTCTACGTCTATCCTCTACAGAATTTATAAAATCAATCTCTATACTGTGTAACCTACATGTTAAATTATACCTATGTGCATAAAATGTATCTTTCATCTTAGTAGTGTGAAAAAACTCTCCCAAATATTCTGCATCCCTAGCACTATATGCTATATTCATATTTTTTCTAATAGGGATTTCTGAAAACACTAAATCATAATTTGAATAAAAATATTGAAAAGCCCCTTTAGCATAAAATAAGCTAGTTAGTACACTACACAATATACCATATGTTAGTGGTAAATGGTGGTAAGTTACACCCTCAGACACAGACGTAGGTATTTGCATGCACACATAACAATCTCTCGCATCCATAGTATCCACATACTCATAAAGCAATTTTGTAAAGACATTTAACGAATAATCACTAATAGACTTATCCAAATGTAAAACGCTACCGATTATTTCTTTCATATTAATCTCTGAATCTTCTTTCAGATCACTGTTATTAACCAAAATCACATGCTCATTATTACTAGTAGTAGTGTTTACTATATTAATAAACATAAAGCGGGGTATCACAAATGTTAAAACCAACCATCCAGACATTGTTAATAGAACACAGAAAACACAAACATTGAAGCATTTTTGCCTACATATTCCCTGATTCTGTTTACCAGTCTCAGTTCTAATCATCTTCAAAAATTATGTAAAAAGGAAAAAAAATAGAGAAAAATCCTAACTAAAACAGTGACTCAAAAAATAATTAATATTCTCACTAGAGCTAGTTTAGTTTGTGCACTCTACAGCAAATACTTGAGCCATAAGCTCTTCTTCAAAATCCACAGCTTCGGAAACTTCTAGAAATTTATCACATAAATCTCCTCTCTCTTTTGAACACCCTCTTCAAATCAGCAAGTTCACTTAGGGCGGCTTAAAAGAATTGTCCTTTTTCGCTCAGAATTTTAGAAATTCTTTTTCCCAATCATTATTTGAAACACTTTCATTTGCACCTACAACCACATAAGTCCATTCTGGTGCTGAGTATTTCTTGCTCGGTACTTTCACTCTTTTCGTTCTTCGCACTTGATTCTCTTCTTCTGTTTCACTTTGTTCTGATTGACTCGATACTTCAAGTATTGTTTCTGGAACCTTATTATTAACAGTGTATTTCAGCTTTTTCACTCCTTTTGGCCACTTGTCTCCCTTCTTTGCCCTTTTTCCATTTTCATTTGTTTCTGAACTTTCTTCAGATGAGTTCCTCTTTCTCTTGTCTTTGACAACTGCGGGGGCTGAAGGAACCACTCTGTTCTCACCATCAACAACAACAATGTTATCTTCACTTCCTCGTCCCAGTAACTTGTGCCCACTCTACTCCAACTTCAATCTGCTCTGGAACATTTCTTTGTTCACGTCTTTCTTCTTCAGCAGTTTCTTCATTTTCAAGTGGACTTGGGACTTTTCTCATGTGACTTGCATGAATCCAATTTGACAGACCAGCACACTTGACAGCTGTCGTAGTCACCAGTATGATCTGGTAAGGACCATGCCAACGAGGTTCTAAACAGGACTTTCTGACATGTTTCTTCACCACAACCCAGTCTCCTGGGCTTAGATCGTGGCCTTGTTCCCGTTGTGTTGTTGTCGCAACTTCTCCAACCTGGTGAGACACAGAATGCACTACATCAGCCAATCCTTTACAATAATCCAGTACCAAGTCATCAGTAATGTTCATTAGTTGATTCGCTGGACCTGTTGGCTGCCTCATAGCCCTGCCCATAATGATTTCGTGGGGAGACAAACCAGTTTTCTTGTCTGGGATACTTCTTAGGCTCATTAACACTAATGGTAAAGCATCAGGCCACTTCAATGCTGTGGAAGCACAAACTTTAGCCAACCTTGATTTTATTGTGCCGTTGACTTGCTCAACTACACCTGAAGCCTCAGGTCTATATGCACAGTGCAGTTTTTGCACAATCTGTAATGCTGCACAAAGCATCCAAATTATTTCATTATTAAAATGTGCATCTCTATCTGATTCTAACGAGACTGGAAAACCAAATCTAGGAATAATCTCTCTAAGAAGCAATTTAGCAACTGTAAAACTGTCATTACGTCTTGTTGGATATGCTTCAACCCAACGAGAAAACAAACAGACAACCACAAGGACATATTTTAATCTATTGTAAGGGGGTGTTAGAAATGGGATCTCTAGTTGGCAAGGGCTTGCACCTTTGTCCAAGTAGGGACCCTTCTTCCTAGTCAGGGTAAGGGTTGTTACACTCGTGAATTAACCCCTGCTCACCCTCGTGGTAGCTTGGCACGAGCAGTCAGGCTTAATTCAGAGGCAGTGTGTAAAGCATTTGCACATAACCAACAGTAATACAGTGTAAGCACTACAAACGGACACCACACCAGTTTAGAAAAATAACCAATATTTTATATACTCAAGACAAGACCAATTACGACAAAAATCCACAATACTATACTTTACGAATGAATACTTGATACGTTAACTTCTTCTTTGCAGGAATAGCACAAAAGCAAAGTTCGTACGAGTCGGTAGCTCCGTCCGAGCCTACCGTGATGCTGAAAACCACAGAGTCTAACAGTTCCAGCCGACCGCGTCGATACGGGCCAGCAGAGTCGTGAACAGACTCGGTCACAGTACACTTTTCTCGTTGTGGCTGGTACGGAGTGCCCGAGCCGGTTGGCGTTCGTCGCGGTTGCGGTGCAAGACGGAGCGATGCAAGGTGCGGTGTCCCTCGATGCGGTGCAGGCAGCGGCTCGATGAGCGTCGTGCAGACGGAGTTGGTGAGTCCAAGGCGTGCGATGCAGGGTGAGACGATGCTCGATGCGGTGCTGACAGGTTGCGATGCAGGCGACCTAGCCGGAGTGCGGGAGCTGGCGTCGGACAGCGGTGCGAGTCGGAGCGGTGCGTCGCAGACGTGCGGCGGTGCCCCAAATGCGGTGCGGTCCTCGACTCTTGAGCCAGTTGCAGCGACAGTGTCGGTCTGGTCCGGCTGGCCCAGTGAAGCGATGCGATGCGAACGGCGGTGCCCACAGGTCACGGTGCAAGCAGCGGCTCGATGTTGGCGGCGTCGGACGTCGCCCACGGTGAGACCAGGGTTGCGATGCGAAGCGGGGCGATGCGGTCTGCGGTGCAAACAGGTCACCGGCCAGGGATGGATTCGGTTGACGGAGTCGGGTTGCAGTTCCCTTCCTCTGTGGCAACTGAAACAGCGTTCAGAAGCGGTACCCAGAGGCTTGTGAAGTCTTTGTAGTCCCTGAGACTTCTTAACAGGAGGCCAGCTCGGTTCCTGGCCCTTGGAGATACTCAGCACAAGATTGTAGAAAGTTCAGTCCAGTCCTTTCACTGCCCAAGACAGAAGCAGCAACTGCAGGCCAACCCAACAAAGCAACAACACAGCAACGGGGCAGTACTCCTCCTGGCAGCTCTTCCAGCTCTTCGTCTTGGCAGGTTCCTTGATTCCAGCGAGATCTAAATTCATGGGGTCAGGGCCCCAGTATTTATATCCCAAATTCCTTTGTTCTCTGAAGGCAGAGAGGCCTTTGCCTAGTCCAAACCAGTTCTGGAGCACTTTGTTGACAAGTCTCCGTCCCTTCTTTCAGTGAGTAGGCCAGGGACATCAGACGCACCACAGGAGGTGGATCCAGCATTGTGGAGGGAAGGCACTGTCCTATTCAGGGCCCAGGTGCGACCCCTCCCACCCATCTACAGGTCGATCTGGCTATTCAGCCCTGCGCTGACTCACCCTGTCTCCTGGCATCCCCCAGCCCCTGTCACTCACACTCCAGACAAGGAATACACAACCTCGCAGAGGCAGGCTTGGATGGTTAGACAAGAAAATACCCACTTTCTAAAAGTGGTATTTTCAAACACAGAATGTTAAAACCAACTTCACTAAAAGATGCATTTTATCATTCTGAGTCCAGGCATACTAAATTCGAATTCCTACCATGTTCCCGGGGTCAGTTAGGATTATAAGCTGTAATAATCAAAACTGCCCGTTCTGGCCTAGGGGGAACAGGTAGCCTTGCAATAGTGAAAAACGAACTAGGCTGTAATTCACTATCAGGACATGCCGCACACATCCGGGCATGTCCTACCTTTCGCGTACAACGCACCCTGCCCACAGGGGTACCTTGGGCCTACCTTAGGAGTGACTAACATGCAGCAAAGGGAAGGTTTAGGGACTTGCAAGTGTGTGCACATGCCAAGTCGACATGGCAGCCCCAGGCTGCACACAGGCTCTGCGATGGCAGGCCCGAGTTACACTTTACGGGCTGTTTGCATGGGTGGCACAATCCAGTGCTGCAGCCCACCAACAGCATTTGGTCTATAGGCCCTGGCACTCGTAGTGCACTTTACAAGGGACTGACACATAAACCAAATAGGCCAATCATGGAAACACCAATCCATAACACATTTTATACAGGAGCACTTGCACTTTCCCACTGGACCGCAGTGAGGAAAGTGCGCAGAATCATCACACCAGCAAAAACAGAGTCAAAACCGGGAGGTCAGAAAGCAAAAAGTCAGGGGAAACACGCCAAAAGATGCCAAGTCTAACAGGGGGCATCTCAATAAAGTCTAGCTGCATTCTGGTAAATGGACCAGCTGCTTTCCCAATTCGTCCCATGCTAACCACTGTCTTTCTTCCTGGGTTTTGCTGCTGACAAATTGTGCATTTCTGACAGAGACTCTCTGCAATCACTCTGAATCTGGGATTGAACCACGTCTGTTGAAACAATCTAATCATTGCATCTCTTCCAATAAGTGTCGGCCCATGATGGACTCTAGCCATCTGAGAAAGAAGACTGTCTGGCATAACTATTCTCCCATCAGTGTACACCCAGACCTCATCATCTGACCTGCGAGTGCAACCCAATTTAATCCACCCTTGTTTTTCAGAGTCACTTGCATCTTCTTGTAAATCTCTCACTTCATCCCAAGTCTCAAAAGATGTGAACAATAATTTGCATTCTGTTTGTTCAACTTGCTAATTTTTTGATGATTCCACATTAATCGAATATGCATTCAAAGCACAAAATTTAGCAATTTCATCTGCATATCTGTTACTCAGTGTGATGTACTCACAACCAGAAATATGTGCACTGCACTTCACCACCCCAATTTGTGCCGGCAACTGTAATGCCATCAGTAGATCTTTTACACACTCTCCGTTTCTGATCAGTGAACCCGAAGAGGTCAAAAATCCACGTTGGGACCACAACTGCCCAAAGTCATGTACGACACCAAAGCCGTATTGACTATCCATAAAGATTGTAACCCTCATTTGTCTTAACAAGATACAAGCTCGGGTAAGCGCTTTTAATTCAGCCACTTGTGCAGAACTCACTCCGTTCAACCACGATGCTTCAATCACATTTGCTACTGTGCAAATTGCATAGGCAGCTCTCAAGCAACCTTCCGAATCTCTCAAACATGAGCCATCCACAAACAAAACAACATCAGATTCGGGAAGCTGTGTATCATTATATCAGGCCTTGGTTTTGTGCACAACTCTGTCACATCCAGACAATCATGATCCACTTCATCAAGAACTTCCTCACAGTCTGGAGTTGGCAATAACGAAGCTGGGTTTAAACTAGTACACCTCGTTATTGTCACATTTTCAGCACCAAGAATCACTTGTTCATATTTTGTCAAACGGCTACTCGTCAAATGTTGTGTTCAAGTGCGCGTTAACAGAATCTCAACTGAATGTGGAACAAACACTCTCAATGGATGTCCCATAACAATTGACTCGCATTGTTCAAAACTCACACAAGTAGCAGCAACTGCTTTCAAACATCCTGGTAATGCTGCAGCGACGGGATCTAAAGTAGCAGAAAAATATGCCACTGGTCTTCGTGCTGTTCCGTGCGTTTGCGTTAGAACTGAGAGTGCGCAACCCTCACGCTCATTGCAAAACAACGCAAATTCTTTCTCAAAGTCTGGCATCCCTAATGCTGGTGCTCGACATAAACTGTCTCGCAACTCTAGGAACATCTTCATGCATTCCTCATCAAGATGTATTGGATCTCTCACATCTTTGTGTGTCAGTTTCTGAAGTGGTTTTGCGATCAGTGAAAAATTCATGATCCACTGTCTGCAGTATCCAACCATTCCCAAAAACATTCGAATTTCTTTCTGTGTTTTTGGTGGATTCATTCGCATGATGGCATTTATTCGATCCTGAGAAACGTTTCAAATTCCGTTTTCAATGATATGTCCAAGATAGAGCACTTCAGTCTTACAAAATTGTAATTTTGTTGGTGACACTTTGTGACCACCTACTGCCAAGTGATTCAGCAAAGCAATTGTATCTGTCACACAATCTTCTCTAGTCCTTGTTGCTACTAGCAAGTCATCAATATACTGGACTAAAACTGAATTTCTGGGCATGTACAATGACTCCAAACACTTTTTCAGTATCTGATTGAAAATCGAGGGGCTCTCTGTATGCCCTTGAGGAACTCGGCACCATGCCAAAACACGGTTTCCGAACTGGAATGCAAATAAATATTGGCTATCCGGATGCAAAGGTATCGAGAAAAACGCTTGACACAGATCGATCACAGTGAACCATTCTGCATCACATGGAATTTGATATAGGATCACTGCTGGATTCGGTGCTATAGGATAGCAAGGTATAACAATTTGGTTAACCTTTCTCAGGTCCTGTACGATCCTGTATTTTCCATTAGGCTGCAAATTCCCATTAAAGGTGAATTGCATGGACTTCCTAATATTTCTCTCAAAATTCCTTGTTCAATGAGCATGTCTATCACTGGTGTCACTCCTGCAATAATATCAGGACTCATTTTGTATTGTGGGGTTCTCAGAAACTTTGCATTAGGTTTGACTGTAATCTGAATCGGAGCAACTCCTTTCATCAGACCGATATCTTTCCCAGAAAAATCCCACACATCTGACAACACCGTTTTTCTCAACTCAACAGGCAAACCATTCTCCGTGAGTAATGGGTACAACTCATTCCCTTCTGTCCCTTGATTCAGCATTTTGAAGACCACATCTTCATCTTTTGTGTGAAACGCTATTCCATCTGGTGTACAGTAAATGGAACAGTTCATTTTACACAACAGATCCCTACCTAGTAAATTAACAGGACTTGAATAACACACAACAAATTTGTGTAATTCCTTGAAATTCTCAATTTGAACTTTCATTGCCTTAGGTATTGGTGTTCTAATAGGTTTATTTGATACTCCGACAACTTGGATATTTTCTCCCGAGAGGGGTAGGTTTGGAATTTCCACAGTTCTCCCAGTGGAACGGGTAGCACCAGTATCTACGAGATAAGTAATTGCATTACCATCAAACTCACCATCCACATATGGACCCGACTGATCTACCACTAGAGATGCGCTAAGAACGCACTCTTCCTCCCCCTCAGGCACCGTCATTGTGATGAATCCAAATCACTCCCATCTGTCTGCAAAACATACTGCGAAACAACCTGCACATTTGAATTGGTTTGAGCATTTGTACGTAAACCAGTATTTACATTTTGTCTTAGCAAGTGACCATTCACATTATTATTAGGCAATGGAGCTTGTGGAATCTGCAAATGCTGTCCCCTGTTTGTCATCTGCACTTGTTGATTCCGAGCCTGCACCTGATTCATCTGCACTTGATAGTTCTGATTTTGACTCTGTGTCTGCTCTTGTCCCTGATCAAATGAACCTGAGTTCGCATTATTTTTTAACAACATCTTACACTCGCGACGCCAATGTCCAAACTTGCCACAGTTAAAACAAGGACGTTTTTGTTTTAAATCTTCTATGTTCGCAAAATTTCCTCTACCTCTTCCTTGACTCATCGGAATCATTTGTGTCACTGTATTGCCATTTGAAACTAAACCTTTCATACCAGTTGTAGTCTGACCATCATCAATTGCATCTCCATTCATATATCCTCCTTTCTTGGCTGCTCTCATTTGTGCTAACATCAGTTTCTCCTTTAATTTCTTATGTCTCATCTCTATGTCATCTCCACAATACTTCGCATAACGAAGAATCTCATCAACTGATTTACTCTGCCAACGTATTAAATGTTGTTGAATCATGGCACTTATTTCTGGTCTCAAGCCAAAAACAAAACGATATACAAAATGTCCCATGTCCTTTTCAGTGATATTTTCTATACCACTAAACTGCTTAAACACTTGAAGAAGCCTTTCATAATATGCATGCACTGATTCTTTCAGTTCCAGAGTCGTTCTATCAGTCTTCACCCAATCTGTTTCTTTTGGAGAAATCTTCCCTTTCAGGTATGTAATAACCTGATTATATTTTTTCATAACCTCCTCAGAAGGTGCTCCTGTTTTAGTATCTCTCGGGTATTCTTTATTTGGCCAATCTACAGCAATTTTACACTCAATCCACAAATCAGCTGGAACTACTATATCAAAAAGATCCTCTAAATCAACCCACAAAACTTTTGATACTTTCACAAATCTTTCAACTTGTCTGTACCATTCAACCGGCTTTTCTCTCAATCTCGGAAAATCATTCGTAAATGACAAGATGTCCTGCCTCGACCATGGAACGTGGACATAACCACCTCCTGGTACTTCTCTCATTGGATAAGCCCCAACAGCATCATCTGATTCCGTCTTTTTTTCTGGCTCTCTCAAAGGGTACGACGGAGAAGCTACATTCGCTTTGGCATTTACATCTTTTTTTTTTAGCCCATCTTCCTTTCCACTTGTCCAATTCACCCCAACGCTTTAGTGTGCTTATCAACTCTTTAAGTTGCAATCGTTTCCCTGAAACATTTAAATTTTCCAAATCTTTGTCTGTAAAATCTAATCTATATGTCTTTTGTCATGCTTTTGATTTCTCAATGTCTACTCCATACTCTTGAGCTGTCTCAACAAATGTCTCATGTAAATTTCTCGCTCTTCGAGTAATAGTCTTACATAGAAACAACAACTCATCATCCTGAAATTTACTCAATCTTTCTGGACTAATTGTACCTGTAATCATTTCTTCTAGTACTCCTTTTAATTTAGCCACATCAACACAATCATCCTTACTCTGACTACTACAACCAGGAGCTATCTCTCGAATCCACTGATCTAATTCTTCCGGTGATGGACCCATTGATCTTTGTACATCTTCACCCGACTCACTTCCAAGTTTAGCAGATGTTTGTGTATTCAATCTCTCTTCAATCTGTATTAATCTTCTAGGTTCTTGATACACCACCCTTTTTGGTGTCTCATTTCTCCCTGAAACATCAATTAATTGTTCTTCATGTCTCGAAACTATACTCACATTTGCACTGTTACTTCCACTACTTCTTTCATTAGTCCTAGTCACTTCTGGGACTGCCAAAGCATGTACTCCCGTAACACTCTGTCCATCACTATATAATGGAACTACTGGACCAATCAATCGTCACTGGCACTGACAACACTTCTGGGTTTCTTACTGCTTCCATCCTAACAATCGTCCTTTGCCTGTTCTCAATCTGAACTGGTCCAACTCCATTTGTCACTCTATTCTGAGGTTGTTCTTCAATTTGAATCAAAAGAGCACTAGGTATAATATTTGAAGCATGTGAATCATCTGCAATTAAACTAATCTGTTCCTCTTGATATGGGGGTGGTCTGTTCATTAATAATTCATTTAGGAAATCCTCATCAATGTCATCTGAATCCATTAGATTTACATTCACATTCTTATCTTGTGTTTCAGTATTATTCTTTTTCTCCTTTGACTTTCCCCTTTCAGTCTCATCAGCCTCTCTAACAAGGAATAATCCATTTGTTTCTATAACAGTACCTCTTCTCCACATTTTCTTACGAGCATACCACTTTGCTTCAGAATATCTGCTCACTGTATTTTTATATCTATTCTGATGCTTGTCTCTTTCTCTCTTGTATGCTTCATATTCCCATTCTTCTAATGCCTCATACTGCATTGGTCTTGGGTTTGGATTCAAACCATTCATCAGAAACCTCAGGTTTTCTAAAATCCTTGTATTAAAAATACCGTTTTCAGGAAAAGCTAATTCACCTTGATCCTCTGTATATTTCACCCAATTCTCTAACCATGCACACGTATGGTAACCCCTTTCTAATGCTATAAATGCTGCTTGCGTACCTTCAGGAGCTATTGGAATCCCTTCTCTAATTGGAATTCGTTGATCTTTGCTAAACAATGTCTTTAACAATTTTATTATCTTCATTTTCTATACTTACTGTAAATAAATATTATTAATATCTCTAATCTACGTAAAATCCTAACAACACTCTCTTCCGTGTTATTTTTTCTGCTTCCAATCAAAGTTATTTTGGCTGTCCAATCGCAGCGGGGCTCACACCAACTAACGAGAACCAGCGCGGCACCTCTGTGACGTTGTTCACCAATTATCCAATGCCAGCGCGGCTCTCTGTGACGTCAGTATTACTCCTTCTGCTGACCCTCCCTTTGCAAAATCAGCGTCAATGTCTTTAAAGTCTTTATAACAAACAAAACAAACTACATAAACACAAATTGTCTGCTCCACTAAAAGGAAAAAATCGAAAGTATATTCATGCACTCAAAGAGAAAACCCTATACTCCAACAATAAACCGCGACCAGCGTTATTCTTCTTCTCTTACAAAACGGAGGACTCTCGGGACTTCCCCAGTTGCGCTTACTGAAGTGACCCAAATTACCCCACTATCTCATTCAACAAAGTTCCCTTTACAATACTTTCAGTTTGACGACCGCCTAGTATTGTATTACCAGCAGACAATATACATCACCTTAGTGTACGCAAACACTAAGAACAGCCCTTAGGCATATCCCGGGATCTCAGGCCTCGATGGACCCGTTCAACAAAACTCAATGTGACAAAACTAACTTAACATATATTTGAACCGTCAATTCTGTCTAGTCAGTAAAAACTCCTTTTTCTCCACCTAGTATTTTAGTCTAAACTAACCATCCGATGCAACTACCAAAAACTGATGCAGCAGAAGCAGTGTGGGGGTCATATAATATCCCACACCAACCTTTACAATATCTAAGGAAGCGTAAATACTATAATGACAGGCCCATAAGTCATTATCATTTCTGTCAGCAATATCAAAGGTACTCCAATGGATCTTTGGTTGAGCTAAAAGGGAATAAGTAGAGAAATCAGAGCACTATTTCTTCATGAGGACCTGTAATGAAGTCACAGCTACACCATAAAATACACCACAATTACATCAATAATATGACAAATGTTATCCTAAAAATAAGTCATGACTCAGGAAAGACACTATTCTTTCTAGGTACCTTTCTGGTATTATATCAGAAATTATGAATGGTCATACACAAATACAAATCATAAAGAAAACTTTGCTCTTAGTTTCACAGGTAAAACATCACAGTCATCTTAAGCAGAGTAATTCAGAGATCTTCAAATTCAGGTGAGAAAATGGGAGGGAGAGAGAAACAAGGAAACATAAGGAAAATTACAGTTCAGTTACCTCTCGGTAATTTAGAGAAAAACTAATGCACAGTGTGCAATTAGTCAAGAAAACTATCTCCACGGCCGTAGGAAAATAGTGTAGGCAGCATAACCAGCCGATGATGTGCAAAGTCTCTAGGGAAAGGTTCTCCGCAGTCAGGATTGCCAGCCAGATCAGGAATCAGCACAGCATACAGCATACCACGGATGCAGGACAAGTCACCAGAATGTGAACGAGCTGATGATCATTTTCCCACCAGTGTCTTTATACTGACTTCGCAACTTTGTTACACTAAGTTAGAAACTCTCCTAAATCCTACAGATCTCTCTCATTGGTCAGAACTAGGGGAGGCAAACATCTCCTAATGATGACTTTACAAATTTCTCTAAACATTCTTTGTCTAAAATTGTATAACTTCCTAGAGAAGAAGAAAACTACAATTTACATATTTTGTAACTACATGAAAACAGTTTCATTCTAAATCCTCACCTAGACAGGAAAGAGTTGTACTATTCTCCGCTCTCTAAGGATGTAGATGTTATTCTTTACAAGGACATCAGGAAACGGCATGAAGAAAAACAAAGGAGCACGGAAGCACATCCCCTAACTAATACATTTGCTTAGGCCTACATGTTTTAGCACAGAAAGACAGAAAATAAAAATTCTCTACATTTCTAGGCCTACACTACTTTCACGAAGAATAAATGAGCTTTTTCATGTTTATGCTTGAATATTCCTGCAGTTCAGGAAACATAAAAACATTAATATTAGACATGCAAATTAATAATTTCTTCTCATTCTATTATTATTCATATACCCTATAAAGAAATTTTCCATTCTATATGTGCTATTCTGACTCTTAAAAATACGTGCAGCTTTGCACATTTTCGGTCGTACCATCTAAATCTTCACGTTTTTTAGTTATTTCGGTTTTTCACGCATGTTAGTAATTTATTAAAACACACACATGGGTGGATTTTCCCGAGCAGATTTTATTAGCAAAAATCATGCTCCATCAATAACATCTATAAAAGAACACACCGTGACAAGTGGTGCGTGGTTCAAGCTAGCAGAGCATTTTAATGAAGAAATGTGTTACACTGTGGTGTAATGAAGAAATTTGTTACACTGTGGACAAACTGTGCACCTATGCATTGAAAAGTTCCAAGAAAAACTGAAATTTGTAAAAAAGTGTCTAAACAAAATGTCAAAATCCCCATGAGCTCTGAAGGGCATTGAAGAAACTCTGCTGCTTCAACTCAACACCTTAAACTCACAGTTGTCAGAAAATTATAAAAGGAAACTATATACTGTGTGACGTCCTCCTTCCTACAACTAAAATTACAGATACCAAATCGAACATGAAAACTATTTCAGATTGGACAAAAAACAATTCAATCCCCTCATGTTATCCAAATATAATAACTTATCACAGTCATCTGTCCATCCACCTTTCTTCTCACTCTTAACCATCCATGCACTCATGTATTTTTCCTTCCATTCACAGACACTCATCCACAACTCCCCATACATCTAACCACTTCCATACATTCATCAACCTACTCCATGAAACCATCATCCACCATCGCCTAACACATATATATTCATCCTCACCCATTTATTCATCCATAAACCCACAAAAAACATTTACTCGCACATTTGCACGTGCATCAGAGGACTGACCCAAAACAAATGAAAGAACACCATTGCCCTTCTATCCATCCCATGTTGCTGATGCTGGTGCAGGGGAAAAGAGGCTCTCGGGAGGCACACTAACTAGCAAGCGGCAAAACTACACACATCCATCCACCCACCCACCATTGAAGGAATCCATAGCCATGAGCCATACAACCATCTATTCATTCTAGTATAAAACCTCACAAGCATCATTCCATCAATGCATCTAACCAGCATCCGCCTCTGATTTATTGAGCCTATATGTGTATGTTGCCTGTGTTTGTATATCTACATCTGGTATGGTCTGTGTTCATATGGGTTCTTGCATGTGTGTTTTTATTTGTGCATAAAAACACATCAAACAATATACAACCAGTACATCAAAGAACACTTGTACCGAAAATAAACCAGACCTATTGGCTTTGCTGGTGCTTTTTAGAGCAAGGTGGTTTTTGTGTGTTTGAGTTCTTGCAACACTTTTCCAGCAGTGAGCGAGGCATTTATTATTTTTGTGATGTGTACTCGGATGGCTGACAGGCATAAGCTGATAATTTCGCATTACAAATTATTATATTATTTAATCACCAATACATTACATTCGTATCCATTTTACACTTTATAATGATGTTTGAGAAGGGATATTAACATAGACAGTTATTGATATTTTAGTTTCCTTATCAACTGCATGAAATTACACACCTAATCTTTCTTCTTCAATACAAACGCACACAGAGGTAGGTTTGCATCTGAAAATGATGCCTGCAACCGGTTTTGTTAAGTATCTATTGTTTTGTCTGGAAAAATCGTCTCCATTCCACTGGCTCATGTATCTTAATTGTAAACATAAATTTGAATTCAGGCGTATATCAATTGAACTAATAGTCTTTCATTTGCGCTCATTTACTACTGACCACAAAAAGTACATCAGAATTAAAAGTAAAACAGCGGTAGAGTTACCACTGAGTAGCGTCTAAGATTTATCACTGAAATGCCAACAATATCTGTGTGGTTGGCTTAACAGAGGCAATAAAATAGCATATTCAAGGGCAGTAGCGGTCCGTGGTAGGAGTGCCGGCCGGGCGGTGACGTGGGGTGGGGCAGGGTGGGGGTAGTAAACCACGGATTACGGCCGAATACAGGTAAGTAAACATTTAAACAAATAAAACGAATTTCGTTGCGCGCACTGCATCGCCAATGCGATGCAGTGCGCGCAACGAAATTCGTTTTATTTATTTAAATGTTTACTTACCTGTATTCGGCCGTAATCCGTGGTTTACTACCCCCCACCCTGCCCCTCCCCCACCCCACGTCACCGCCCGGCCGGCACTCCTACCACGGACCGCTACTGGAGAAACTAGTTGAGCCGCAGCCTGGTAGGGGGGGCCAAATGGAAAAACATATAGGGGCCGATTCCGATTCGGGCCGGAAATCTCTCCGACCGAGCCGGACTCGGAGAGATTTCCGACCGAATCGGACCCTAGCAGCCCGACCGAACGAGTACGATGCGCACGTATGCTATCGGACTCGATTCGGTCGGACTCCCATTGAAGTCAATGGGAGCCTGTCGTACAACGCGTACGCGGGCTCCCATTGACTCAATGGGTGCGAGGCGAACAGGGGCACCCCCTACAGCGTGTACGCGGTGAAGCGACTCGCGCCGTACACGCACAGGTAGGGGGGACCCATGGGTCCCCCCTGTGTGCGACTCGCGCAGCTACGCGTACAGGGGGGTCCGACACGGACCCCCAAAGTACGGCTCCGACTGCTCCTTCGAGCCGGACGGCGCGAGTTGTACGGACTGCTCGCGGTGCGCATCGTACTTTCCCGGCCGGGGAACGTCTCCATTGCGCGGTGCGAGGCGTGTCCGAGCGAGTCGGTCGGAGCGGTCGGCTTTCGTGTACGAGTCGGTCGGTGCGGTTGGGTCTCGCGAACGAGTCGGTCGGAGTTTTCGCATCGTACTCGCTCGCCCGGACGCACGTACGAATCGGTCGGGAAACAGGGCTCCGAATCGGATCCGGTAAAGCCGAATCCGATTCGGAGCCCTACCGGCCGAGATCGGAATCGGCCCCATAGTGTCAATATCAGAAGCTATTTTACTAAGCGGCCACCAGTTTTTCTCATTATTCATTTCATTTGTTGCAGGCCTGAAACATTCGATATTTCTGTGGAAAAAAATTCATTTTTGTGTTTGTTGCTAAAATCTCATTTATTTGTCGGATAACTGTAAAATCATACACAAATTTCCCGAGTTGTAAGAAAGGAAGTGTTTGGAGTAAACATCTTTTACCACAACTTCATGAAATTCGCTTTGTGGAGGCGGTAAAATGCGAAATTAATATGAAGCATATTTAAGCAGACTAATGTGAAGGTACAGCAACACCACAAAAACAAAACACAGTATTACAATAACAGAAGTGCAGCACAATTTCACAATGCAACAGCAACACAACTAGTACACAAACCAGAACAGTAACAAAATGCGATAAAATAACAAAACTATGACTTCACAATGACAACACAAAAATAACTCAGCAATACATCACACTACTGCAACACAGCATAGCAATAAACACACAAAACACAACAGTACACATTTACATGTGAATACACAACTGCAAATTCACACACTTAGTGAGTTCCGGTGTTGTTGTGTGGGTTTTTTTTAGTTGCGTTTATAGTTTGGTGTATTGTTGTGGTCAGTTATTTTTGTTTAATTGTGTTGCATTTTATAGTGGTGGTACTGTTGTGCTGCGTTATGGGGTTGTGTTGTTGCTGTACTGTGCTAGCTGTGTTTCATTTTTTTTGTTGTGTTGACATTTTGCTTTCTGTTATGTTTTGTCGTGCTCTATAGTTTGAGACATAAATAACTGCTCTTGCATGTCCAACCAAAAGCCACATTTCTTTAAGGTTTCAGTGACAAACACCCATTTACCACTGTGTAAGGTGTCTTAAACAATTTAAGGCAGCAGTTGGCTGATATCTATGGCAGAGGCAGTCTTGAGTATGCCCTTTATGGGCTCCAGCCCCACGAGTCGTATTACATTGACTACTTTGGTGGAAATGTCCACCAACATTTATAGATTACATGGAATGCAGTAATGGTGCAATTTTTCACTGACATTTACAGTACCTCAGAAGTGTAGAATCAACAGTTGTTTCAAATGAACAGGGTAGAAACACCATTTTTCACTGGATGGTCTGTCTAAATGCAATAAATCCAATCTATAAATTGTGGTCCGAAAATTGCACAGGCAAAATTTATATAATGCAAACCATGATGTATTTCTTAGAAAAACTTTGATATCACAAAAATATTTGCAGCAATCACGTTTTTTTTTACTTGGTCATACAGCCTGGACATAAAAGAATTATGAATCAACAATTAATGTATCACAGTTGATTTCCAAATCCTTTCTGCCCAGGCTGGGTTATATAGAAATTATAAATTAACATTGACTCTTGCCCAGATCCCCTGGTAGCATGGAGTCTCGTGGATTTGAGGGGTATTAGTTAGAAATTCATTGCCATGTATTGCTTTGCCAAAGACTCTGGGATACAGCAGGCATTTGCTAATTTAATTTTTTTACCCCTTGGAACTTCTGTATTACAAAAGAGACAGACAAATGAGACAGCAGATGCCTGCATAGCCCAGTGGATAACAAAACTTGAGCGGGCCGCCCTGCAAAGTGCATGGAGGGGGATCCCCGGGCCCCCCGACCTAGTCAGAAGCGCTCAGGCCAGGGGCTCACCACCCATGCACAGTGCCAGAGAAGGCCCCCTGGAGCTCGGCCGCACCCCCTGCAATGCTGGGACTGCAGGGGTTAATGTTAAACCACTGGCATAGCCCCTATTGTAATTTACATTGTGTACATGTACATTTCATACCTGCACAATGTGAAAGCAGCTTTCCCTTATTTCTATGAAAGAGGACTGACCCAAAACAAATGAAAGAACACCATTGCCCTTTTATCTATCCCATGTTGCTGATGCTGGTGCAGGGGAAAAAAGGCTCTCGGGAGGCACACTAACTAGCAAGCGGCACATAGTGAGTGTACCTCTGGAAGACACCTCCCTAGAGGGGTCCTGGCTGATTCCAGGGACCCATCAAGGACACATTGTGCCCACCCATAAGGTAGACCCCTGGCCCTAAGTGCAGGCTGGTCTGCAAGCAATAGAAGATAGGAGATTAAAGAACCATAATTCAGTGTTTCACTGCTGCACTCTCACTATCAATGCTCTCACATGCGCAGGACACTCAAATCAAGATAAGCCAAGTGTGGAATTGAATGCAGTGTTGTACAATGACACATTGACTTGATTTTTTATGTACAGACATAATATAGTCTTCCACCTGTAGACATGCTACACCAAACACTGATTAGCAAACATAACAATACATGAATCTGACGTTTTTTTAATTGAGGTATTTGAGATGTTAATCTTTCTTCTAAACTGATGTTTCCTGCAATCTTTTCTCAGACAGATATCTTCACCTCGTGTAGTGTCACTTGACAATATTTATGTATAAATATTTTAGGCCATATAATGAGATATTATATATAGTCTGAATGGAAATATGTATATGCCTGCCAACTGCAATTTAGCTGCTTTTCTAAGTTGATAAACAGTTGGCATATTTGTTTTAGGCAAAAAAATCTATCAACTGCTTTTTAGATGTTTCCACTAGTGATAAAGTTTAGTTTCTTTTACTTTAGCAAGGGCCATGTTTAGAGATTTCCAATTCAGGATGAAGAAATGTTAAAACCTCAGTCTCCATTGGCAACTTTGACAAACAACCTGCCAGTTGCTTCAGTAACTGTGTTAGGATTTTATTGTTCCAGGTAATATTGATATTTTTTCCACAGCCTGTATTGTTGTTATGAACAAAAAGCATGTGCTTTTGACAGAGCAATCTATGCAATGAAATCAACAATTAAGGTCTGGCTGATTTGGAGAAATCCCTTATTCCTGTGTGAATGCAGAGCATTTTAGGAGAAAATACTGCAGAGACTGGGTTAACCAGTTAGTTGTTACTTTATATAGTCCAGCTTCGCCTCTCTGAAAAATGGCAATAGAATGTTTAAACAAGCAGAGCCTTGTGCTATCTGAGCCATAAATTTTAAAAAACAAACAGACAAAGCATATTTCACCTGTGAGAAAGTGCCATTTTTTAAGTGGTCACCCCCATTTTTTTTAATTGACTGATGCTGCTTGTTTTTTAACTCTGCACTCCAGGCGTTGCTGTCCAATCCCCAGTACCTGTACTCTGACCCCTTAAACATCACCGAATAGGTGAACACCTAATTGGCATATTTAACTTTTCAGTAAGTCCATAGTATATAGCAAAGGAAATATATCAATGGCATGGAAGTTAAATTGTAACCTGTGGATTCTAGCATGTAGTATGCCCCCCCAATGCTTACCAGTAAAATATGGCTTCAGTCCTACATTTGTAGTTTGACTGATAAAGCTTTTGAACTTGCAGACAGACCAGTCAAAATAACCTTCCAGATAGGAGGGGAAGTCTAAGTAGGTCTTGCAGTCCACAAGTTAGGGGAGCCTAATATTTAAAAGTGGAACATGTAAGAATTTAAAGTTGGCATGTTTCTACCCCCAAATGCTATTTCCCTATGTAGGGTTGCAGCTGTTTCTATGATACAAACAGAAGTGCAATCCAAATACTATTTTGTAAATGTTGTTTAGAATAAGCCACTCAACCAGTATATTTAATATTTATTAAAAATCCAGGTAAAATGTCAATTTGTATTCTTGATAATTATGCAGGAAAAGTGACTTTAATAAACTTATGTTTTCTTACCAGACGAATAAGTAGGCTAATTAGCACTCGCCTGCCTGCAGCTGCACTCTTTCAGTGCTTTATCTTAGATGAGT
Source organism: Calotriton arnoldi (assembly GCA_963921515.1). Taxonomy (NCBI): domain Eukaryota; kingdom Metazoa; phylum Chordata; class Amphibia; order Caudata; family Salamandridae; genus Calotriton; species Calotriton arnoldi. The sequence goes on along the minus strand of CAWUFW010002155.1, from coordinate 1,338,956 downwards.
AGTGAGAACTCCTTTCTTAGCACATACTATGGATTGGGCCTTTCTCAGAATGACAGTTGGGGAGGGTTCTGGAACTTAATTAACTTGAAAGGGTCCATTCACAGTTAAGAGAAAGTGAGACCTGGGAAAGAGTGGCTGTTTGATCCGAGGGCTCAGTGTATCCATTCTGGCTCCATAACAGTGGGAAGCTGGTCACAAAGTTAGATTGGTGTGGTGGGGGTGATCATTTCCCTAGACTCATCCTGGGGTGGGCACTAGCCTCCTCCAGAGACATAAATATTGTTCCATATTGGATTTCACTAGGAATAGTGCACTGTAAGATAGTTTACAGTAAAGTACACAGAAAGTGCTGCCAAAGGGGGTGGGATGCCTCTGAGATCTTTGTGTCCATTAATTAGGGAGCGTCCAGGAGTCAACCCCACATACTGGCCAGTGAACTGTAAAAGAGTGCCAGTTCACTGTCAGCTCCGCAGAACAATTTCGGACCTTTGTATGAACTGAAGAGGAAGAAGCTTGCTGTCTGTGGACTGTGTGGTGACCTGCAGCACTGGGCCTGCTCCCACTTCTACTCAGGACCAAGAAGGTATCTCCTAAGTCAGTTGGCTGACCCATAGATGGACATCAAAAGCTGCAAGAGTCTTTTTTTTTTTTAAGTGGCCAGTTGACCAGTTTCAACTGAACCCTATCTGGACCCTGCCGGTGGCCTCTGCTGGCGGGAGTACTGGACCCTAAATGTTGTCTCTGAGGTCCTGGGTATTAATAAGTGACCAATGGGAGTTACTCAACAAAGAAAAAAAAGTTCGATCGTAGAAACATTTTTGACTTTCAGACTTAGGAAGCTTCAGTGGGACCTTACATCTAAGATATCTGATTGTAAAGCAGATCTGGCTCCATCTGATGCTATAAATCAATAATAGTTTGCCTGTTTAATCTGAATTTTTTTATTATATCCTGTTCTTCCATGGTGGCAAGGTCTGGAAATGGTCTCATAACTTGAGCCTGTCGTCTTCTCACTCTCTCTGGGTTCGTATGTCTGCATTTAAAAGTCAAAAGAAATTGTTATAAATTTTGCAAACATATTTTTGAAATAAAACACAAATTTCATTTATTTTTATTTTTTAATTGTTTTTTTACATAATTTTGCGCAGCATTTATTTGTGATTATTTTTTTCAATGACATTTGTGACATGTCTATTAAAAAAAAAAAGAAATGTGTAAATAATACATTTAAAATGTATTATTTGCACAATCTTTTTAAAAAATCTAAATTTCTGTCAATGGAAGTACAAACAAAACTGTGCAACTATCGCATTTAACCACAGTAACGCACTGCATAATACATTTTTGGCATAACAAATAAATAGCATTAACATTTTGTATAATTAAACAAACTAGCCATCATTTTGACTGGTGGTGATGCACTTAACATTCACAAACACACTATTTAACAATGTAAAATGGCGGAAGCCTGACCTCGCTGGAACGATATTTAGAATTAGACAGGAGTCGGCGGAAGTTGATGAGGTAGAAATCTTCACTAGGTAAAAATTAGCCAGCCAGTGAAGAACCTTCTCAGAGAGAATTTTAAATTTCTCCTGCTCTGAGCTTTCTGTCCAAAAGACAACAGCATCGCCAAATCTTCGTCCAGCAGGTTTATGATGATGTGGAGCCCTCTTCAGCCACAATCTGCTGCCCTGCTAGCTGAGGACCTTTGACTTCTATTCCAGAGACTAAGTCAGAAGGTAAAACTTTTCATCAGTGTTAGACCTGTCAGCCTGAGGCTGGTCTTGCCCCAAACAGTTTGCCTTCCTCTTCCATTTTTGCTGATCTAGTTTCTGCTGGCCATAGTACTCTGCACACTTTACCTCTGCTGACCAGTGCTAAAGTGCATGTGCTCACGCATAAAAACATGGTAAAATTGGGTTATCCCCAATTGGCATATGTAATTTGCTTATAAGTCCCTAGGAAATTGGTACCACATGCACCCAGGGCCTGTAAATTAATTTTTACTCGTGGGCCTGCAGCACTTATTGTGTCACCCCCTTAAGTGGCCCTTTAAACATGTCTCAGGCCTGCCATTGCAGCCTGTGTGTGCAGTTTTAAACTGCCATTTCAACCTGGCAAAATAAACCTATTGCCAGGCCCAAACCTTCCTTTTGATTACATATAAGTCACCCCCAAAGTAGGCCTTACTCAGCACATAGGCAGGGTGCAATGTATTTAAAAAGTAGGGCATTTAATTTTAATTTTTAAATGTTCTGGTAGTGAAAAACTCTTAAATTAGTTTTTCACTACTGCAAGGCCTGCATCTCCCATAGGATAACATTGGAGGTACATCATTACATGAATTAAGCTGTAGATTCCAAAGGGGAACAGTTAACCAGTTCATGTTTGGTGTCTTTGAAATTGTAATGAAAACTCCTCTCTTATGGTAAAGTCGGATTTTAAAATTAAAATTTTGAAAATGCCGCTTTTAGAAAGTTGGCATTTTCCTGCCTTAGCTATTTAGCGCCTGCAGCCTGTCTCTGGGTCACATGACTGGGTATAGCTGACAGCTGGGCTTTGTGTATTCCTCCTAGAAAGCCACACACAATAGAGAACTTAAGTGTGCCTGGATGGGCTAACACTGGCAGGATGGGAGGGTCGAAATTGGCACAGTCGTACTTACACTTGAATTGGCTTTGTCCTGCCTCCACACAAAGGGCATTATTAAAAACCACACGCGAGAGACCTGTGACCCCAGTTGAGACCTGGGTGGGTAGAGTGTCATATAACAATATATCAATGGGTGTAAATGAGGGGATACAATTTAGAACGTAAATTGACAACACAAAAACACGTAGTCCCATTTTTCTGTTTCAACATAATTATATTACCAAAGAAAGAAGTATATATATATATATTCACTGAAAAAACCATAGGTTTTAGGGACAGTTATAGTTAGTTGGACATTGCACTCGTACAAAACCCGTGAAATTCCCCGTTATAGTTAGTCCAGCTAACTATAACTCGCGCCCGCAATGCACTGCTGATGACGTCACATATTACATCACTCATGACATGGTCAGTGACATCACTGATGACATCACTGATGACATCTCAAATGACATCACTGATGACATCATCCAGTGACTGTGTGTTTCTGTAAAGTTTAAATATTTTTAATATATATAGGAAAAGACGTATTGAAGAATGAGTGGGTGTGTAAGTGTCTGTATTGTTGATTTAGTAGGTGCGTGACTGACTGTATAAGTGAGTGATTTAACGTATCTTACTGAATGCATGGGTTAGTGACAAAACTGGGTGAATGTCTGTATGGCTGCCTGAGTGTTTGTGTGGGTGGGGTGTGTGAGTCTCTGTAGATAGATGTGAGAGTGGGTCATTCACTGGGTGCATGATTACAAGAGTGCATCTGTGATGGACTGCTTGGGTGGGTGAGTGTGTGTATGGGTGTGTTAGTGAGTGAATGTATATCTCAGTGGTACATGTGCAAGTAACAACATATGTAAAAGGCAGTATATATGTGTGTTAGAGTATTTAAATGGCTATAAGTGAGAGTGTGTGATTGTGAGAGCGGCTGTATGGATGCGTGTGTGCTTGTATCAGTGATTGTATAAGAGTAAGTATGTGTTTGTTTCTGTTTGAATAAGTGATGTGGTGTGTGTATAACTGTATAGGTGAGTAAATGGTAGTGTGTTTAATTATTTGCATGACTGACTAGGTGTGTGAGTACCTCTATGGATGAGTGGCGGTGCTTGATTGTCTATATAGGAGTATGAGTGCATATGATAGTCCTGTACTGAGTGACCGTAAGTATGAGTGACTGTACGGGTGAGTGAGTGGATATGTGCGTAGACCTAAGAATCAGTGAGTGGGTATGTAGTTATTGGTGTTGGAGTGTCTATGATTTTTCGAATGACAGTCTGTAATTTAGAGTGGGTGTATGAAAGGTTATATCAGGGTGTGAGAAGATGCATGAAATTATCACATGGATGATGTCATCAGTGATGTCATCAGTGATGTCATTTGAGATGTCATCAGTGATGTCATCAGTGATGTCACTGACCATGTCATGAGTGATGTAATATGTGACGTCATCAGCAGTGCATTGCGGGGCGCGAGTTATAGTTAGCTGGACTAACTATAACGGGGAATTTCACGGGTTTTGTACGAGTGCAATGTCCAACTAACTATAACTGTCCCTAAAACCTATGGTTTTTTCAGTGAATTTCAAAGGTTTTTTAAATGCTAATTTGTAACTATAACGTCCCTGAAACCTATGGTTTTTTCAGTGAATTTCAAAGGTTTTTTAAATGCTAATTTGTAACTATAACATGTCTGAAACCTACGGTTTTTTCAGTGAATTTCAAAGGTTTTGTAAATGACAATTTTTAAATGTATTAATTGTTATATAAATTTTTTTAATACTGATTTACTACATTTTTAGAAACAATTTTTTTACATATTTTATTTTTTAAATTACATTGTAATTACATTATACATTACATTACAAAAAATACTTTCTCAGAATGAATTACTTTAGTTTAAATACTTTGCACATAGGCAATAGACTTTTAAGTACAGTAGTTACAGTTGTTGCAATGGGCAACACATTTTCAAACACAATGCAACATTCAGCTCAATGTGAATTTCTAGTTAAATGCAATTAGTTACTTTATGGATTACTTTTCTAACCAAAGGACTGGATCCTAGATTCAGTCCTGGTACATCTCCTGTAAACAGTTGAGTAAAAGCGTTTTGGTTACAGTCGTGATTTTTAAGGAATATTATTTTATTTTAAAAGTTGACACTTAGAAACTTTTTCTCATAGAATCACCAATGTTATCCTATGGAAGGAAATTCACTTAGCAGGTAAAAACTGTTATCGTTACTTTTTCTTACTCAGTGTTGGATCCTGGATTAAGCACTGGTGCATCTCCTGTAAACAGTTGAAAGAATGCGTTTAAGTCATACAGGCGATTTTTTAGGAATATTTGTAGTTTGTGAAAATCGACACTTTGAAACTTTTCTGCTGAAAAGCAGACAATGGATTCCTATGGAAGAAAATATAAGTTACTGGTAAGTACGGTTAAATCTACTTTTCAGGGTCAGTGCTGGGCTAAAAGATGCAGCACTGGGTTCTCTCCTGATAACAGGTGAGTAAATTGGTATTCGTACTTTGGTTGATTTTAGAGGAATATTATAAAGTTCCAAAACTCCACACTTAGAAGAATTTCCAAGTGAAACCAGTCAATGTTAGCCTATGTAGGAAATTCAAGTTACTGGTAAGTACGGTTAAAATTACTTTTCAGGACCAGTACTGGGCTGAAAGATGCAGCACTGAGGTCTCTCCTGATAACAGGTGAGTAAATCGGAATTCGTATTTCGGCTGATTTTAGAGGAATATTTGTATGTATCAAAAATCAACACTTAGAAACTTTTTCAGCAAAAAGCAGGCAATGATATCCTATGGAAGGAAATTCAAGTTACTGGTAAGTACGGTTAAAATTACTTTTGAGGATCAGTACTGGGCTGAAAGATGCAGCACTGAGGTCTCTCCTGATAACAGGTGAGTAAATCGGAATTCGTACTTTGGTTGATTTTAGAGGAATATTATAAAGTTCAAAAACTCCACACTTAGAAAAATTTCCAAGTGAAACCAGTCAATGTTCGCCTATGTAGGAAATTCAAGTTACTGGTAAGTACGGTTAAAATTACTTTTCAGGATTAGTACTGGGCTGAAAGATGCAGCACTGAGGTCTCTCCTGATAACAGGTGAGTAAATCGGAATTTGTATTTCGGCTGATTTTAGAGGAATATTTTAAAGTTCCAAAACTCCACACTTAGAAGAATTTCCAAGTGAAACCAGTCAATGTTAGCCTATGGAAGGAAATTCAAGTTACTGGTAAGTACGGTTAAAATTACTTTTCAGGACCAGTACTGGGCTGAAAGATACAGCACTGAGGTCTCTCCTTATAACAGGTGAGTAAATCGGAATTCGTATTTCGGCTGATTTTAGAGGAATATTTGTATATTTCAAAAATCAACACTTAGAAACTTTTTCAGCAAAAAGCAGGCAATGATATCCTATGGAAGGAAATTCAAGTTACTGGTAAGTACGGTTAAAATTACTTTTCAGGACCAGTACTGGGCTGAAAGATGCAGCACTGAGGTCTCTCCTTATAACAGGTGAGTAAATCGGAATTCGTATTTCGGATGATTTTTGAAGAATATTTGCACAATGGTGAAGGGAGGGGCGGGGCCTGAGGTGACATCTGTGCAAACGCGCCCTGTGGCGCGTTTTAAGTTGGGGGATTAAGACCCCTTGAATCCTGAGGGTCCCTAGGGGCCAACTAGCCCACCAGGAACCTCCAATATGCGCCAGGGGGCTGCGTTGCAGAGATGTGTAGAGAGGCCACACCCCTTTTACACCTCTCTGCAACGCAACTCTGTGGCGCTTTCTGGATGTACCTGTTGGGCTAGTTGGCCCCAGGGACCCTCAGGATTGAAGGGATTTAATTCCCCATCTTAAAACGCGCCACGGGGCCTGTTTGCACACATGTCACCTGAAGCCCCGCCCCTCCCTTCACCACTGTGCAAACGCGCCCGTGGCGCGTTTTAAGTTGGGGGATTAAGTCCCCTTGAATCCTGAGGGTCCCCGGAGTCCAACTAGCCCACCATATACCTCCAAAAAGCGCCACAGAGCTGCGTTGCAGAGAGGTGTAAAAGGGGCGTGGCCTCTGTACACCTCTCTGCAAGGCAGCTCCCTGGCGCATACTGGAGGTTCCTGGTGGGCTAATTGGCCCCAGGGACCCCCAGTATTCAAGGGGAATTGTTCCTTCTGCAAACGCGCCAGGGGCGCGCTTGCAGAGTGGTGAAGGAAGGGGCGGGGCCTGCGGGCCCGATCGTTTTTTTTGTTGTTTTTTTGTCCTCTGAAGGGGGCTGTGTGGCCCCCTTCCTTTTTCTGTTTTTGGGCCCTGGGGACCCCATCCCCCAGGGCCTTACCCCTTTTTAAATTTCAAAATAAAAAAAACGGGAAGGGGGCCGCGAGGCCCCCTTCCCCGGGCCTGTATTGGCCCCGGGGACCCCATCCCCGGGGCATGGCCTCTATTTTTATTTTTAATATTTTGAGGGGGCTGCGTGGCCCCCTCCTCTGGCCATTTTAAGGCCCCGGGGACCCCATCTCCCGGGGCCGGCCATACCCTTTTTTTTTTTTTTATTATTTTTCAAAACTTTGGGAGGGGGCCGCGTGGCCCCCCTCCCGAGCCACTACTTGCCCCGGGGACCCCATCCCCCGGGGCCTGGCCTCTCGTTGGGGACTGTGGGGGGGTCCCCAAGCCCGCCACAGTCCCGCCGGCTCCCCGTGTCCTACGGGAGCCGGCATTGCTTTACACATGGGGAGCAGCTAACATGCTGCTCCCCATGTGGAAAGCAATCGGCTTTGGATATTGGAAGAGAGAGCAGGTTTCCTGCTCTCTCTTCCAATATCCAGCAAGTTTGTAATGACAGGACGGGAGCCGCGAGGCTCCCGTCCTGTCATTGCAAACAGCAGTGTCCCGGGGTAGGCACCCCGGGACACTGCAGGAGCCGGCCCTGGGGGTGGCGGTCCCCAGGGCCACCACAGGCTCCAGGAGGGGGGCCGCGCGGCCCCCTCCCATCGTGTGCACAGCCCCGGGAGGTGGTGGTCCTCGGGCTCTGGGGGTCCGTAACGGACCCCCATATTTAAATGTTTAGTGCCCCGGGAGGTGGCGGTCTCAGGCGTGTGGGGGCCTGGAGCCCCCACACAAGTTTTTCATTTAAAAAAAGAAGCCCCGGGAGGTGGTGGTCTCGGGGCTGCGGGAGGGCTCAGAGCCCTCCCGCACCATTATGCATAAAGCCCGGGGGGTGGCGGTCCTCGGGGCTTGGGAGCCCTTAGAGGCCCCCACACATAAAATTAACCCCCCAGCATGCCCCTCGGGACTTGGCCCACCCGGGGCCAATTAACATCAAGCGCGGGAGACCGCGCCATCGATTTTTTTTTTTTTTCGGCAGGATTCGCGCACCCTGAGCGCATCCTGCCAATTTTTTTAAAAAAAATGCTTTTGCCCAGGGGGTCCTTGTGGGACCCCTGAGCAGGCCTAGGGGTTAGGTGTTTCTACCCTGCCCCCTTTGTGCGTTTATGCACTTGTTTCTTTTTTTTCTCGGTGGGATACGCGCACCCTAAGCGCATCCCGCCGATTTAAAAAATCTTTTCTGCCCAGGGGTCCTTGTGGGACCCCTGAGCAGACCTAGGGGGTCAGGGTGTTTCTACCCTGCCCCCTTTGCGCTTTGCACACTTGTTTCTGTCCCTCGGTTCTACCGAGGATAAAATGGCTGCCAACACTTCTTGATTTGGAGTGTTGACAGCCAATTAGCATGCAGCTCGTGATCGGGAGGGTACACGGATCCGACGCGCCCATAGATATATATGTGATTTTAATTGTGAATTTCTCAGGAACTACTGAACGGATTTACACCATTTTAGCAAAAGGCACCAGTCTGAACCAAGGGCTACCTCTTTGCCAAATTTGGGGTAATTCCGTTCAGCAGTTCGGGCTGTAGCTGCGACTAAAGGTTCCTATGGAAAATGAATTGGGAAAACGCGCTTTGGGACCCCCTTTTTCTCGGCCCCCGCTGACGTATCACCCCGAGACTTTCAGGGTAGGAGCGGACCGGAGCGCCCCAACAAGTTGGAAGCTTTCGCAAGATTCGTCAACCGGCGCCAACGTTATTGCAAATAGAATGTCGCGGATTTCCTATGGATAATAGGTTGTAACTATAACTATCTACTGGCGACCGCCAGTAGATAATAAGCAGACATTTGAGGTGAGCAAATTTAGAGTGTCGCTGGTGTTGAGAGTGCTCTGACTGGAGCTGCTTTCCACCTAAACTTGAGAACTACCCAGAGTTCTCTGCTTCTGTTTTTGCATATATATATATATATATATATATATATATATAATCTTTTTTTCACATGGGTTTATGAAGCAGCATCAACCATGATTTTTTAAAATGCTCTACTAAGTGCAAGGTGAACACATTGTGCTTGTGAAAAAGTATTTAAACGGCTCAAGTGAAGCACGTGAAAAATGTAAAGCAGCATTTTTGGGAATATTTGAAAAGAATATTATGCATGAATATTTACTTTATAATACAAGCAGTGGAAAACCATGACATAATTGGCAATCCTAATTAGGCTGCTACGAGTTGACGGCGTTTTGACCATCATAACTTGAAGGTCATCTTCAGGACAAGGGAATACAAGGAAGGTGACTGCTGCCTAAAGGGAATCCAAGGCGCATGGAACAAACTGCCGGAACATATATGCCAGGAGCTGGGCCAACCCAGCTGGTCTCCAGGGAGGAGGTCCACAAGCTGTTCTTCAAGATGTGAGCGATATTGGTACAAGGATGAAGTTGGCTCTTGATTAATTCAGGACACGTTACGAGTGAGTTACTCCACACCGTAATCTCTGATTCATTCCAGATCATGTGTAGAGCAATACTGATTTTTCGCATTCTCATTTGTATCAGACATGGGCGTGCTTCTCCTTTAAGCCAAATTCACCAATGGCCCTTTGAACAGCTTCATTCTTGTTGCAATATCACTTACAGAATCTACAAAGGATCCTTCATTTAATTTATTCTCAAACTCCAACTGTTAGAGAGGCCTCCCTGCTGTGGGTCCTAAATTCAGGATTAGAGCTGTGTGTAGGTGAAGAGACTTGTGGCAGGCAGGCCACGAGTCAGCGTGTTTTGTCTGTGGTGGGAGTTTGCACCTAGAACACTGGGTGCGGTGGTGGAGAAACTAACGCATCAGCATTGTGACGCATGCAGGTGTCATTTTAGATTTTAATATAGTCCCCAGTACAAGATTGAGTCTCTTTCTGTGTGTCCAGTTAGCCTTTTCCCACTTTAAGTTGATGGTGCTGGGTTCCTGTTCTACCCCTTTTTACTTCTGTGGTATTTCTTCCTGTATACACAGTGCTGATACTAAGTTGCATGCATCGCAACATTCAATGTACTTCCTAATTGTGGCTAATTATTATTTTTCTCTATGTTTATAATCTCTCTTGAGGTGGATTTTTGCAGCAGTTGTTCCAATGCTTGGTCCTTTTCACTATTTGCTCTGCTGATTTCATATGGAAGTTTTTTACGCAAGGGCTTCACAAAGGAATTGCTCTTTCCTGGGGGTCAAGCTCTCATTGATCAATGAACAATTATCACAACAAGCCTTCGACACAAGAGCTTGCTTCCTGCTGCTTTCCAGTCTCATTCATTGTCACCTACATCTCCCCAGGGTGATGATATCCAGATATTGCTTTAATCACTTGACTGCTAGGGCTCCCACCCCACCAGGGCTGAGCCATATTTTAGATGGTTGTGGAAGTGTGCACTTAAGCCTTTGTAACTTTTTTCACAAAAGGTATGCAGAACAAATTTGCATCCTTTTTCCCAATCTTTCGTGGAGGGTAGGTCGTTCCAGGTATTTGAGGGTGGGGCTATTTCAAAATCTTTGCCTCTCCATTGTGGTGTTCCTCAGGGTTCCTCCCTGAGCCCCACTCTTTTTAATGTTTACATGGCCCCTCTTCCGGACATTGTTCTCCCCTTTGGGGTGAATATTGTAACCTATGCTGACGACACTCAGCTGGTTGTTGCACTGAATCACTCAGACAGAGCCTCTATCTGCCTCTGTCCCTGCTTGGAAGAGGTAACTAAATGGATGGAACTCTCATGCCTGAAATTGAATAGCGACAAGACAGAGCTCATGCTTCTCGGCAACCCCTCTCTATTCAAGGCAGACACTATGTGGCCACTGTGCATGGGCCCCACACCCGTTCCCAAGCAAGAGATAAAGAGCCTCTGTTTTTGGCTTGATTCAGATCTTAGCTTTAAAACCCAAGCCAGGAAGGTTGTGGCGTCTTGCTTTGCCATTATAAGAATGCTTCGCAAAGTGCTTCCTTTGCTCCCCCTCCAAGCTAGAAAGCTCATGGTCCAGGCGCTCATTCTATCGTGCCTGGACTATGGAAATGCCCTTTATCTTGGGGCTCCGAGCTCGGTCCTTGCCAAACTTCAAACTGTGCAGAATTGTGCCGCAAGGATTCTCTTGGGGACTCCAAGTAGGCAATCGGCAAAACCCACCGTTAAATTCCTTCACTGACTTCCAGTTCGGGAGAGAGTTCATTTTAAGAACTTATGCATTACTCATAAGGTGATTGGTGGGAAAGGACCAGCTATTATCTCCTCTTTGGTCCAGCCCTATCAAGCGAACAGGCAGCTGCGCTCTAATGAACAACATTTGGCCGTAGTTCCTAGAATTATGAGGGCCAGAAGTGGCGGCCGTCTTTTTTTGTATAATGCCTCAAAACGTTGGAACTCTCTCCCTCTTCACTTACGAAAGGAGCCCAATCATATGGTCTTTCGTAAGCTGTTGAAAACATGGCTCTTCCCCAAGTGATCTCTATGAAGCTTCAGTTTACCGCTTAGCGCTGGGATGCCTTCGGGTAGCCACGCGCTTTACAAGTGTTGTTTCATTCATTCATTCACATCTTGTGGTTTCTTATGATATCTAGGGTTGTGAAATCCCCTGGAAGGGAACCAAGAAAATAGCAAAAATATAGACACATTTTTTGTTTAGAAACAATGGGAAAAAGTGCTGTGCACGAAAGTGGATGTTTTTTCCCCTTAAAATAGCATCAACAAAAAGCTTTCTGGGCTAAGATCACCATCTTCCCAGCTTTCAGCAACGAGCAGATTTACAAAAGAAAACCAATTTTTACAACAGTTTTTGCATTTCTCTAACTGGTAGTCCATTTTTCCTATTTTTTGCGTTGTCAACCTACTTGCAGTCTGGACAGGGAGTCAGGTGTGAAACCCATGGGTTAACCCAGAAAGCTATACATGTCTGAAAGCTAGACAAAATTCTAATTTCAGCAAGGAGTCATGTGTATAAATTTCTCATGTCTTTTCCAAAGAAACTAATCATTAAAATAAAAAAATAATGAAAATAAGGAGGGAAAAATAGCAATTGGCAATACATTTTCATATGCATCTCTTTGCCCCCACAGGCGATTTACAGAAGTAACAAACCATTACGTCCATCAGACTCTTCTGGTCACACAGAGTTGGTTGTCCAAAAACACATGATATCGAAAGCCAACATCTGAGCTTCAGCATGTAATGTTTTTTCATTATGTAACAACAATGCAGTAATTTATATGATAGTTTTAGACACAGTGGTCCCTAGACAGGAGCAATGGACAAAGGGGGATAAATATAGGCTCAGAGTCAGTACTCTATTTAAGGCTGTCCAGCCGGACAGAATGATTTTAATTTTATAAGATTTAAACGATTTAAACACATACAGTAAAGTGGGACACAAGCCTGCATCCTACTGGACATAAAAAACGAACACAGAATCCAAAAATGGAGAAACAAGAAAGGCTCAGGTAGAGTGACTTGTTTGTATGCTGCACATTCTGATAACACAAACAAAAATGTGGTAGGACACCATTACATATAAATAATATTCGGTGAAAAAGTGTATATGGTGTACATTTAGTCGACGACGTTTCGATCCCTTTAGTACATTATGGGATCATCATCAGGACATTTACATTTATATGCCTGAATACAATTGCCTGGAATTAGGAAATAAAATAGGAGAAAAGAGAGAAAGAAAACGAAATTAGATTTGAGAAAATATAGGTAAAAAGCAGTGTAGGGTAACATGCGATGCATGTGCACGACATTTGCGTTGTGATACTGCACTCTATAGTGGTGTCTCATAAAATGAGGTGAGAGACGTAGTGTCCAAAGGCAAGAGGAACGCTGTCCTTAAAGTGTTTAACAATTCATGCGGGGGTCATTCAAGTTGGTGAGGAATAGAACCGCATCTGTTTTTGGGGTTGAATAAATGGCTGTGAATGTAAGAAGGATGTACAGTGAGTGACGATACCATGCTTAAAGTGAATAATATGGACAAGGAAGCATGGGCGATCTTGCGCAGCCGAGGGAGAGAGCCGTGAGAGGCATAGCAGCAAACAATGGAGAATGGGTATTACCTGTAAACAGTGCGAGAGAACTGAGATGGGTGATGCCCGCAAGTGCGAAATAATATACAGGGAGCTTTGAATTAACAAGGCAAGAAGGTGTGCCGCGATGGGCTAGAGGATGTGCCCTAGAGGAAAAATGAATAAAAGATTAGCACTGTGGGGGGCCAACAGGTAGAGAATTGTGAGAAATCGGGAAGGGAGGCAGTGCCTTGGTTGTCAAGGTAATACGCAACCAATGCTGTGAACCGCGTCCACGGTTTCAGAAGGACTGGTGTTTAAGGTGGGGGCCAGGATTGACCTAAGGAGGTGAAGAGAGAAGGAGTTAGGTTAGGGTTTTGCGGAGGCAAAGCGATAGTGTGACCTGGTTGCATTGATGGGAGTGCAAAAGGGGCTTACCTCTCCGGTGTGATGCATCGAAGGCAGTGCGTCTTCGATCAAGGCATCTAAAGTGGATATGGGAGGTGCCGGTGTGGCCCGCTGTTAAGAGACATGCTTAAACGGAAGTGGAGGGTCATGTGACCGAACGCGCTTGACATGCAGGGTGCTAAGGAAGCTATGTTTAAAATGGCGGCCATTTTGGTAGGGTGAACACTACATGCAAGCCGCGTTAAAAGCAGAACAGAAAGATTGAGAGGTAGACTAGAATAGATGGTCACCATTACATAAAATTGTACAATTAGCAAGGCATATAATATGGCCCTAATCAGGAACAATTATTTTACAGGAAGAGGTGAGAATTACATTTTAATGTATGTACAGGTAATTAGGGCTTTGGACACGTTGAATTGTAGAGTGGCTGCATGGTGTCACGAGGTGCAAAGTCATGTGACAGAGACGCCGAAAGTGCGGAAAGGGATAAGACTAGGCTATCAAACAAGCAGATTGGTAAGAATGTGAAGACAAAACCATGCAGCGGAAAACAATGACAATTGGTTTACAATAAGGTGGTCCAATCCTCAAGTCGATTTAGTCCATTGCGTATACTGCCAGTACGCAGAATCCACTTAAGTTCTTCTCTGTTGAGGAGTTGAGACACATCCGCGCCTCTTGGTGGTGGTTTAATCACACTGATGATGGTCCACCTGATGTCATCCTCGGTGTGTCCAGTTGCCTGAAAATGTTCTACAAGTGGGGCATTTGGTGTTTTGCAGCGTAATCGGCTGCGGTGTTGGCAGATCCTGATGCATGCTTTCTGGGTAGTCTGCCCTATATAAATCTTATCACAGGGACACAGAATGGCGTAAATAACATTACAGGTGTTACAATTAGAAAATTGCCTTAACTGTGTTTTGATTTTATCAAAGCAAAATTCTTTGCATTCAATTGTAAATTTGCATACAACACAATTCCCGCATTTCACATGACCCATGAGTGGCTCAAGGACCCAATGTTCATTTAATGTGATACTGGGTTTGGGGGCGGGTAATGCTGCTCGCACCAAATGGTCCTTTATGTTTTTGCTTTTGCGAAACGCAAACAAGGGGCGTTCTAGCTTGAGACTGCCTGCATTCAGGACTTCCCAGTGCTTGAGAATGCTCTTATGTATAGTGTGAGAAACTGGTGAGAACGACTTGACACACACTAGACGGTTCTGTGGGGATTTCTCTTTTGGTGATAAAAGACAATCCCTTGGCCAATACCAGGCTCTTTTTAGTGAATTGCGTATGAGTCTACGTGGATATCCTCTCGCTGCGAGTTTGTTACTCAAAACCTTTGCCTCACAGAAGTAGTCTTCATTGAGACTACAGTTCCTCCTGATGCGCAGGAACTGTGAATATGGAAGTGAATCTCGCAGGGCGTGAGGGTGGTTGCTGTCATATTTCAAAAGTGTGTTCCGCTCAGTGAGTTTCCTAAAAAGACTGGTGATTAGTACCCCATTTTTGTGCTGTATATTGAGATCTAGGAAAGGGATCTCACTTCTGCTATGAGTCAATGTGAAGTTCAATCCTTGGCAGTTGTTGTTGAGCCAATGGAGGAACTGTCTAAGAGTATCTTCAGAATCTTGCCATATCATAAAAATTTCGTCAATATACCTCTTCCACACTGAAATACCAGTGCGGAAGGAGTTGCATGGAGGAAGGATGTGTTTTGTCTCCAAGGTGTCCATAAAGAGTATGGCCAAGTTGGGAGAAAAAACAGCACCCATCGAGGTTCCTTTGACCTGTTGGTAATACTGTTCTTCAAAGAGGAAAAAGTTCCTTGTTAGGCACATTTCCAGCAGTTGTAGGATAAACATGGTGGGGACTGCATGGGGACGTGGTCATGTGTTGAGGACTGGTTCTATTACTATTAGTCCCTTAATCTGGGGGATGTTCGTGTAGAGCGACTCGACATCCAGGGTGCACAGGATGTCAGAGTCAGGATTAAACGGGTGGTGTTCGACCAGATTGATCATTGCCATACTGTCTCTGATGTAAATGTCTCTTGTCGGGACAAAATCTCTTATGAAGAAATCTACGTATTGCCCTAATGGCTCTAAGATAGAACAACAGCCAGAGACTATGGGTCGGCCTGGTTGGTTTTCTAGGTTTTTATGTATTTTTGGTAATGTGTAGATAACAGGGGTCCGTGGTGACTTAGTGTTGAGGAACTGATATTCATGTTTGCTTAAGAACCCCTGTTCCATAGCCTCATTCGTGACTTGGAGAATCAGATGTTTCAGTTCCCTTGTGGGGTTGATAGGTAATTTACAGTAATGATCTGCGTTGGACAGTTGTCTCAGTATTTTATTTTTGTACAAGTCTGTAGTTTGAATAACTATACCACCCCCTTTATCCGCAGGTTTAATGATAAGGGTTTGGTTAGCCTTGAGGTCAGCTGTTTTCTCTTCCAATGACATATTGTAAGTAAGTAAGCAGCGCTTTGTTTCCAAATGTGAAACATCATTGAGGACCATCTTTTCAAACGTTAGTACTTCGCTGGGGATCATATTTGAAAAGGGTGAAAAAGTGGATGGGGGGCGTAGTGGGGTATTGGCAGTGCTACTAGGTGTAGGATTGAGCAGGAAATAGCTGTGTAGGTGGATTTTACGAAAGGACCTCAGCAATTCAGTCTGGAGGTCCAGAAAGTTAGGGTGAATGGTTGGCACAAATGAAAGGCCTTTGCTCAATAGCGATTGTTCTGATTAAGATAGGAATGGCCAAACCTTTGCTAGGGACAGTTGTGTTGGTTAAGTCGTCTACCATTGGTAGTGTTTGTGTCGGGTCTGGCGTTCGCCGGGCGGATTGTACCAACGTTGTTGCTGTTTGACCCTGCCTCTTTTTGTGGGGTCGATCTGGCCTCGTCCTAAAAAAGAAGTGTTCGGAGTTCTATTTGAGGTACTAGGCCCTTCGCCAAGGTCAGAGTTGTCAGAAGACTCAGCAGACGTGTCTGAGAAGCCTACAAGATTGTCACGTCTATTGTAGCATCCCCACGGGTGTGAGTTTTGGGGGTTATTAAAGGATCTGTTTCGATGGAAATCCTTTTGTAACTAAGGGTATGTCCTTTCTGGTGTATAGGACTTGATATCTTTTTTTACTTTCAGGGTTTTTTTGTTCTGCTCTAGACGATAAAATTTGTCTACTGTTTTTTGTACTTGGTCTAGCAGTTTCTTCCAGTCAGCAACTGTATTACTGTCTTTGATTTGTTTTTCAAAGTCACTGATTTCTTCAGTAAGTTTTTGTAATGCTTCTGTTGCCGTATCAATACCGAGCACCATCCAGTGCCGGGAGCACGTAGTGCCAATTTAGCTAAAGTTGGTGATGTATTTATTATTATCAGTGAATACCCCGGGGATGTTCCTGACCTGTAATCCTACAGGTATGATGTTTGCCTTTAGATATTCCGGTAACATGTGTATCATGAGTTGTAACCTGACATACTTCTTACTACATTTCTCTAGTTGTTCAGCCAGAGAGGTGTTGGTGTTACCTGGAGTTTCTGTGGACTCAGTAAATAATGAGGGTCCTTCAAGAATCTTTTTAATATATCCGTCCAAATACAGTGGCGCATGGTCTGACATAGCCCACGGGTAGTGGAGAAGTGAGGGGGTTTGTGTGGGGGATATAGATGCAAGGAAAGGAGGGGAAGCTCGGAAAGTAACCCACTTAAAGAAGGGGAAATCAGGGTTTAGAACCCTTGCAATCCAGCGATTGCGCTTAACATGTTTTAAAGAACAATGGAACCCAATAACAGTTGGTCAGGGACCTTAGGTAATTGCTAGTTTTAGACACAGTGGTCCCTAGACAGGAGCAATGGACAAAGGGGGATAAATATAGACTCAGAGTCAGTACTATATTTAAGGCTGTCCAGCCAGACAGAATTATTTTAATTTTATAAGATTTAAACGATTTAAACAAAACATTAAAGTGGGACACAAGCCTGCATCCTACTGGACATATAAAACTAACACAGAATCCAAAAATGAAGAAACAAGAAAGGCTCAGGCAGAGTGACTTGTTTGTATGTTGCACATTCTGATAACACAAACAAGAATGTGGTAGGACACCATTACACATAAATAAAATTCAGTGAAAAAGTGTATATGGTGTATATTTAGTCGACGACGTTTCGATCCCTTTAGTACATTATGGGATCATCATCAGGACATTTACATTTACATGCCTGAATACAATTGCCTGGAATTAGGAAGTAAAATAGGAGAAAAGAGAGAAAGAAAACGAAATTAGATTTGAGAAAATATAGGTAAAAAGCAGTGTAGGGTGACATGCAATGCATGTGCACGACATTTGTGACGTGATTCTGCACTCTACAGTGGTGTCTCATAAAATGAGGTGAGAGACGTAGTGTCCTAAGGCAAGAGGAACGCTGTCCTTAAAGTGTTTAACAATTCATGCTGGGTCATTCAAGTTGGTGAGGAATAGAACCGCATCTTTTTTTGGGGTTGAATAAACGACTGTGAATGTAAGAAGGATGCACAGTGAGTGACGGTACCATGCTTAAAGTGAATAATATGGACAAGGAAGCATGAGCGATCTTGCACAGTGGAGGGAGAGAGCCGCGAGAGGCATAGCGGCAAACAATGGAGAATGGGTATTACCTGTAAACAGTGCGAGAGCACTGAGATGGGTGATGCCAGCAAGTGCGAAATAATATACAGGGAGCTTTGAATTAACAAGGCAAGGAGGCGTACCGTGAGCCTTTCTTGTTTCTCCATTTTTGGATTCTGTGTTCATGTCAGACCATGCGCCACTGTATTTGGACGAATATATTAAAAAGATTCTTGAAGGACCCTCATTATTTACTGAGCCCACAGAAACTCCAGGTAACACCAACACCTCTCTGGCTGAACAACTAGAGAAATGTAGGAAGAAGTATGTCAGGTTACAACTCATGATGCACATGTTACCGGAATATCTAAAGGCAAACATCATACCTGTAGGATTACAGGTCAGGAACATCCCCGGGGTATTCACTGACAATAATAAATACATCACCAACTTTAGCTACATTGGCACTACGTGCTCCCGGCACTGGATGGTGCTCGGTATTGATACGGCAACAGAAGTATTACAAAAACTGACTGAAGAAATCAGTGACTTTGAAAAACAAATCAAAGACAGTAATACAGTTGCTGACTGGAAGAAACTGTTAGACCAAGTACAAAAAACAGTAGACAAATTTTATCATCTAGAACAGAACAAAAAAACCCTGAAAGTAAAAAAAGATATCAAGTCCTATACACCAAAAGGACATACCCTTATTTACAAAAGGATTTCTATCTAAACAGATCCTATAATAACCCCCAAAACTCACGCCCGTGGGGACGCTACCATAGACGTGACAATCTTGTAGGCTTCTCAGACACGTCTGCTGAGTCTTCTGACAACTCTGACCCGGGCGAAGGGCCTAGTACCTCAAATAGAACTCTGAACACCTCTTTTTTAGGACGAGGCCAGAGCGACCCCCCAAAAAGAGGCAGGGTCAAACAGCAAAAACGTTGGTACAATCCGCCCGGCGAACGCCGTACCCGAGACAAACACTACCAATGGTAGACGACTTAACCAACACAACTGTCCCTAGCAAAGGTTTGGCCATTCCTATCTTCAATCTTTCGAATCACACATTCTCTGAATCAGAACAATCGCTAATGAGCAAAGGCCTTTCATTTGTGCCAACCATTCACCCTAACTTTCTGGACCTCCAGACTAAATTGCTGAGGTTCTTTCGTAAAATCCGCCTACACAGCTATTTCCTGCTCAACCCTACACCTAGTAGCACTGCTAATACCCCACTACGCCCCCCAGCCACTTTTTCACCCTTTTCAAATATGATCCCCGGCGAAGTACTAACGTTTGAAAAGATGGTCCTCAATGATGTTTCACATTTGGAAACAAAGCGCCGCTTTATTTCTTACAATATGTCATTGGAAGAGAAAACCGCCCTCACTGACCTCAAGGCTAACCAAACTCTTATCATTAAACCTGCGGATAAAGGGGGTGGTATAGTTATTCAAACTACAGACTTGTTCAAAAATGAAATACTGAGACAACTGTCCAACACAGATCATTACTGTAAATTACCTACCAACCCCACAAGGGAACTGCAACATCTGATTCTCCAAGTCACGAATGAGGCTATGGAACATGGGTTCTTAAGCAAACATGAATATCAGTTCCTCAACACTAAGTCACCATTCACCCCTGTTATCTACACATTACCAGTAATACATAAAAACCTAGAAAACCTACCATGCCGACCCATAATCTCCGGCTGTCAGTAGCGGCTCCTGGTGGGAGTGCTGCCGGGCGGTGACGTGGGGCAGGGGAGGGGCAGGGTGGGGGGTAGTAAACACTGGAATACGGCCCAAAAGAGGTAAGTAAACAAATAATTAAATAAAACAAAATTTGTTGCATGCGCTGCATCGCATTTGGCGATGCAGCGCGCGCAACGAATTTCGTTGTATTTATTTATTTGTTTACTTACCTCTTTTGGGCCATATTCCAGAGTTTACTACCCCCCACCCTGCCCCTCCCCCGCCCCACGTCACCGCCCGGCAGCACTCCCACCAGGAGCCGCTACTGCCGGCTGTGGTTCTATCTTAGAGCCATTAGGGCAATACGTAGATTTCTTCATAAGAGATTTTGTCCTGACAACAGACTGTTACATCAGAGACAGTATGGCTATGATCAGTCTGGTCAAACACCACCCGTTTAATCCTGACTCTGACATCCTGTGCAACCTGGATGTCGAGTCGCTCTACACGAACATCCCCCAGATTGAGGGACTATTAGTAATAGAACAAGTCCTCAACACACGACCATGTCCCCATGCAGTCCCCAACATGTTTATCCTACAACTGCTGGAAATATGCCTAACAAGGAACTTTTTCCTCTTTGAAGACCGGTATTACCAACAGGTCAAAGGAACCTCGATGGGTGCTGTTTTTGCTCCCAACTTGGCCATACTCTTTATGGACAACTTGGAGACAAAACACATCCTTCCTCCATGCAACCCCTTCCACACTGGTATTTCAGTGTGGAAGAGGTATATTGACGACATTTTTATGATATGGCAAGATTCTGAAGATACTCTTAGACAGTTCCTCCATTGGCTCAACAAGAATTGCCAAGGATTGAATTTCACATTGACTCATAGCAGAAGTGAGATCCCTTTCCTAGATCTCAATATACAACACAAAAATGGGGTACTAATCACCAGTCTTTTTAGGAAAACCACTGAGCGGAACACACTTTTGAAATATGACAGCAACCACCCTCGCGCCCTGTGAGATTCACTTCCATATTCACAGTTCCTGCGCATCAGGAGGAACTGTACTCTCAAAGAAGACTACTACTGTGAGGCAAAAGTTTTGAGTAACAAACTCGCAGCGAGAGGATATCCACATAGACTCATACGCAATTCACTAAAAAGAGCCCAGTATTGCCCAAGGGATTGTCTTTTATCACCAAAAGAGAAATCCTCACAGAACCGTCTAGTGTGTGCCACGACGTTCTCACCAGTTTCTCACACTGTACGTAAGAGCATTCTCAAGCACTGGGAAGTCCTGAATGCAGGCAGTCTCAAGCTAGTACACGCCACTTGTTTGCGTTTCGCAAAAGCAAAAACATAAAGGACCATTTGGTGCGAGCAGCATTATCCGCCCCCAAACCCAGTATCACATTAAATGAACATTGGGGCCTTGAGCCACTCATGGGTCATGTGAAATGCAGGAATTGTGTTGTATGCAAATTTACAATTGAATGCAAAGAATTTTGCATTGGTAAAATCAAAACAAAGAAGGCAATTTTCTAATTGTAACACTGGTAATGTTATTTACGCCATTCTGTGTCCCTGTGATAAGATTTATATTGGGCAGACTACACAGAAAGCACGCATCAGGATCTGCCAACACTGCAGCCGATTATGCTGCAAAACACCAAATGCCCCACTTGTAGAACATTTTCAGGCAACTGGACACACCGAGGCTGACATCAGGTGGACCATCATCAGTGTGATTAAACCACCACCAAGAGGCGCGGATGTGTCTCAACAGAGAAGAACTTAAGTGGATTCTGCGTACTGGCAGTATACGCAATGGACTAAATCGACTTGAGGATTGGACCACCTTATTGTAAACCAATTGTCATTGTTTTCCGCTGCATGGTTTTGTCTTCACATTCTTACCAATCTGCTTGTTTGATAGCCCAGTCTTATCCCTTTCCGCACTTTCGGCGTCTCTGTCATATGACTTTGCACCTCGTGACACCGTGCAGCCACTCTACAATTCAACATGTCCGAAGCACTAATTACCTGTACATACATTAAAATGTAATTCTCACCTCTTCCTGTAAAATAATTGTTCCTGATTAGGGCAATATTATATGCCTTGCTAATTGTAAATTTTTATGTAATGGTGACCATCTATTCTAGTCTACCTCTCAATCTCTCTCTTCTGTTTTTACGCGGCTTGTATGTAGTGTTCACCCTTCCAAAATGGCCGACATTTTAATCATAGCTTCATTAGCCCCCTGCATGTCGGGCGCGTCCGGTCACATGACCCTCCACTTCCGTTTAAGCATGTCTCTTAACAGCGGGCCACACCAGCACCTCCCATTTCCACTTTAGATGCCTTGATCGAAGACGCACTGCCTTCGACGTGCCACCGGAGAGGTAAGCCCCTTCTGCACTCCCATCCATGCAACCAGGTCACAATATCGCTTTGCCTCCGCAAAACCCTAACCTAACTCCTTCTCTCTTCACCTCCTTAGGTCAATCCTGACACACCAGACCTTCTGAAACCGTGGAAGCGGTTCACAGCATTGGTTGCGTATTACCCTGACAACCAAGGCACTGCCTCCCTTCCCGATTTCTCACAATTTTCTACCCGTTGGCCCCCCACAGTGCTAATCTTTTATACATTTTTCCTTTAGGGCACATCCTCTAGCCCATCTCGGCACGCCTCCTTGCCTTGTTAATTCAAAGCTCCCTGTATATTATTTCGCACTTGCTGGCATCACCCATCTCAGTGCTCTCGCACTGTTTACAGGTAATATCCATTCTCTATTGTTTGCTGCTATGCCCCTTGCGGCTCTCTCCCTCCGCTGCTCAGGATCGCCCATGCTTCCTTGTCCATATTATTCACTTTAAGCATGGTACCATCACTCACTATGCATCCTTCTTACATTCACAGTCGTTTATTCAACCCCAAAAACAGATGCGGTTCTATTCCTCACCAACTTGAATGACCCCGCATGAATTGTTCAACACTTTAAGGACAGCGTTCCTCTTGCCTTAGGACACTACGTCTCTCACCTCATTTTATGAGACACCACTGTAGAGTACAGTATCATGTCGCAAATGTCATGCACATGCATCGCATGTCACCCTACACTGCTTTTTACCTATATTTTCTCAAATCTAATTTCGTTTTCTTTCTCTCTTCTCTCTATTTTACTTCCTAATTCCAGGCAATTGTATTCAGGCATGTAAATGTAAATGTCCTGATGATGATCCCATAATGTACTAAGAGGATCGAAACGTCATCGACTAAATGTACACCATATACACTTTTTCACCGAATATTATTTATGTGTAATGGTGTCCTACCACATTCTTGTTTGTGTTATCAGAATGTGCAACATACAAACAAGTCACTCTGCCTGAGCCTTTCTTGTTTCTCCATTTTTGGATTCTGTGTTCGTTTTATATGTCCAGTAGGATGCAGGCTTGTGTTCCACTTTACTGTTTGTGTTTAAATCGTTTAAATCTTATAAAATTAAAATAATTCTGTCCGACTGGACAGCCTTAAATATAGTACTGACTCTGAGTCTATATTTATCCCCCTTTGTCCATTGCTCCTGTCTAGGGACCACTGTGTCTAAAACTAGCAATTACCCAAGGTCCCAGACCAACTGTTATTGGGTTCCCTTGTTCTTTAAAACATGTAATTTATATGATAACATTTAATTAATGAAAAATGGGGATGAAGGAAACCTATACATTTTTTGTCAAATATCTTTTTATTGGTTTCAAAGATATAGGAATACACAGAAATGCAAAACAACATATAGGGGAAGGAGACCCCAATGCATAATGTCAGCCGAACAGTACAGTGTGCTAACAGCTCTTATACAGTTTGTGGACTAGGAATCGGCATATTTTGAATAACCTTATCAGTCAACCTTCGCCTCCCCCCCCCTGTAGAACATAAGAACACGAGAACTTAAACTAAGGTGTCATGGTCAATAAAGAAATATCACACATACTTGCTGTTAAGGGTCACTGTCTAGGGAGAAGAGAACCCCTCCATCCCCGAAGTCCTTTCCGCAGCTCGAGAGAGCCAGTGGCAGCTCTAGATATGAAAGAGATAAAGAGCTCGTAGCCTCGGACCACATGCAAACAGGGGCAACCCCTCAGATAAGTATTCTACCAGGGGGGGCACACATAGTCAAACCCCTTACGGGTGTCCTCTACAATGTCTGCCATTCTCTCCATCGCCAATGCCCGCCACAATCTGGGGTGCCATTGTGTGAGGGAAGGGGCCTCTGTTTTCTTCCAAGGTGCCGCAACGGCTATCTTGGCCACCCCGAGGCAGAGCCACATTACTGAGCAATCCCCTTGCGTCTGACGCTTCAGATTGGGATCCCAGATCCCCAGGAGTGTGTGTTCTAGCGTGTCTGGAATCGGGTAACCCAAGATCTGTTTGATTTGTGCCAGAGCCTCCTTCCAGAAGGGCTTGATGTAGGGGCAATCCCACCAGATGTGCCTAAAGTCACCCAGCTGCCCGCATCCCCTCCAGCAACTGTCTGAAGCATTAGGGAAGATGGTGTGAAGCCTCTAGGGGTGCAGGTACCATTCGTACATAATTTTGTAGTGGGCCTCCCTTAGAAACATAGAGCGGTTAAACTTGGGAATATCCCTGTATAGTGAGGACCATTGTTTCTTCTGTAGTGGGGTGTCCAAGAGTGCATCCCAGAACCTTTGGTGTCTCTGGATGTGTGGGGAACCCAGCGTCTGTATGAGGGAGTAGAGGAAGGAGATGGTTCCCTTTGAAGAAGCACCGGACTGGGCAAATTTCTCAATGGGGAGTAAATCCCTGATGGCGGCCTGCCGTATCTGCAGTTGAAGGACCCAATGTTTAAGCTGCAAATAGTGGAATTCCTCAGCGGGTTGAAGCTGAAAGGCCCGGGAACATTCTGGGAAGGAGAGCAGTTTCCCCCCTCAAACAAGTGAGAAAGCATAAGGCAGCCCCCCTCCCGCCCAGCCTCGAAGGGACCTTCCCGTAATGCCGGAGGAAATTCGGGGTTGAAGTGTATGGGCGTGTAAGGCAAGGAAAGGTGGTGAGGGGAGTGGATCTGTTCAAGACATCCCAGACCTCAAGGGTGGTCGCTGTGGGTGTGCTGATGTAGGCATTGCGTGGACGATGCTGTTTGTGTTTCCACAAGAGGTCCCAGATCGTTCTCCCTGTTATTTGTCTATCCATATGGTGCCAGAGTTTTTCCGACTCTCGAAGGGACCACTCCGTGATCACCCTCAGTTGGGCCGCCCTATAGTATCCCAAGAAGTTAGGTAGGGCCAACCCTCCCTCCTCCCTCGGTCACGTCAACATTCGGTTGGAGAGCCTTGCCCTCTGCCCCTGCCAAATAAACTTGGTGATCATTGTTTTTAATTCGGAGAAAAGCGCCTGGGCCACGGGGATCGGAAGGCCCTGGAAGAGATACAGTAAACGCGGGAGAACGTTCATTTTTATAGCGTTTATCCGCCCTATCCAAGAGAGGTAGGCCGTCCTCCAACTGGCAAAATCCGCTCTAAGTTGGCGCAACAGAGGGGGTAGTTAGCCCCATAGAGGTGCTCCAGCTTGGGGGTGAGTTTTATGCCCAGGTAGGTAATGTCTTTGTGGGCACTTCGGAAGGGGGTCGTACCCTCAATAGCCCGCATGGTATCCCTAGGCACTGTAAGGTTAAGGAGGAAGGATTTTGAGAGGTTCACCTTGAAGCCCGAGGCCTGTTCATAGGAGGTGAGTTCAGCCTGTATCGCCGGGAGAGAGGATTGCGGTCTCATGACTGGTAGAAGCAAATCATCCGCAAAGAGGGATATCTTGTGTGATCATCCGTGCCAAATGGGACCCCCCCCCTATGTCCGGGTTGGATCGAATGCGCTCTGCAAAGGGTTAGATGCTGAGCGCAAATAGGAGGGGGGATAGGGGGCAACCCTGATGGGTGCCCTGCGAGAGATTGAAAGGTTCCGAAGCGACCCTGTTGACCAGGACCTTAGAGCGTGGCGCATGATAATTCGCTCTGACCATTCCAATAAAAGTCTTGGCGAAGCCGAACCGACGCAAAGTACGGTTCAAAAAGGCCCAGTCCACCCGGTCAAAGGCCTTCTCCGCGTCCAGCGTGAGAAGGACCGTGGGTATAGCCTTCCTTTGTGCTTTCTTGATAATGTGGACTACTCTTCGTAGGTTATCATGGGTTTGTCTCCCCTTGATAAAACCTGCTTGATCGGCCTGCACCAGGAACGGCATGATGTTTTCCAGGCGGGTGGCCAAACTTTTTGAGTAGAGCTTGGCGTCCAGGTTTAGGAGCGCTATCTGCCTGTAAGAGGTGCAGTGAGAGGGGTCTTTCCCTTGTTTGGGAATGACAGAGATCAGGGCCTCGCCCATCGAAGGGGGTCACCTGACGTGTGGCAGCGATATCATTGAAAAGCGTTACCAGGCAGGGGACGAGCTCCGGAGCGAATGTGCGATAGAAGTGGGCGTTAAGGCCATCAGGGCCAGTTGCTTTTTGGAGCTTAAGCGAATCGAACTCCTTTTGAACCTCCTCAGCGGTGAAGGGGCTACTCAACTCCTCATTGGTGGAGGCGGGCACCTGGGTCAGGGCTAGGCCCTCCAAGTATTGGCCTTGGGCACACGTATCTGGTTGGTCCGCCGTGTACAAGGAGTGATAAAAGTCCCCAAAAGCTTTAGCCTTCTCCGACTCGCTCTGGTGGAGGACCCCCTCCCCATCCTCTATGCATTTGATGTAGTTCTTCTCCTGCCGGGCTTGTAGCTGGCATGCCAATAACGAGCCCACCTTGTTCCCACCCTCATAATTATGGGCTTGGAGGTGTCAAAGAGTCTTTTCGGCCCCATTAGTGTAGATCGCTTGGAGTTTCCCTTTAACCTGAGTGACCGTACGAAGGGTTTGCACCGAGGGGGAAGATTTATGTGCATTCTCGGTGGTGCGCAGGTCACTCTCTAGAAGGAGGCGTTCTCCCTTGCGCTGCGTCTTAAGCGTGGCCTCTAACTCAATGTATTTCCCTCTAATGACCACCTTGAAGGCGTCCCAATTGTTGGCTAGTGAGGTTTGCTCCGGGTCGTTGAGGTCGAAGAAATCTGTGATTGCTTTTCTTAGCTCGTCTCGGAGGAGTCTATCTCTGCACAAGTAGTTGGGAAAGTACCACCTGGCAAATTTGGAGCGTGGGGCAGTCTAAGGTCAGCTCTAGTGGCGCGTGATCAGGTGAAACTGGGTTCCCATCACCGTACGGAGAAGGGAGTGACTTATGAAAGCATTATTTATCCTGGAGTATGCCCTATGCGAGTGGGAGAAGAAGGAATAGTCTTGGGTCGTGGGATGGGCATTCCTCCATACATCTACCAGGCCCAACCCCCGTAAAGTTGTTTGAAGTGGTTTGCTGAAAACCCCCCCTGCTGCCATAAGGGAGTGTGTGGTGTCCAGGGACGGGTCCCATACCAAATTGAAGTCCACAAGCAGTAAAATGTCACCTCTTGCGAACCCCCCAGAGCAGATAAAAAAGAGCTGAGGAAATCATGTTGCCCTGTGTTTGGTGCGTAGATCGCGGCAATCATGCACGGTCTGCCCCGTATTTCCCCCCTCACCATCACAAACCTCCCCTCTTTGTCCGTTTTAGTGTCCTGGTGAAGAAAGGCAGTTGAAGTGTGGAAGAGCAGCGCCACCCCATTATGTTTGGTGTGTGCCGAAGAGCGAAAGACCTGTGGGTATGCCCTGTGTTTCAGTCGGTGTTCCTCTTTACGGAGGAGGTGCGTCTCCTGGAGGGCGGCAATTTTAATCTGGTGATCATTTAAGAATTTCCAGATCCGCTGCCTCTTGTTAGGGGAGTTAAGCCCCTTTACGTTCCATGACAAACAGTTAATCCCCATCATTCGTCAGCAAAACCAGGGCAGCTAGGCCCCCCCACCCTCCCTTGCGCATTGCCCAACATGTCCCCCCCCATCCATCCACCCTGCCCCAGCAACCTAGTAATAAAAAAAGCAAGATAAACCGTGACACCAGAAAACCAAAAAGGGAAAAAAAAGTGAACCTTATCAAACTTAGTCCAAAAACTTGCTCTCTGGGGTCCTCGATCACAGAGGAGAACCTCATTCTGAGCATTGTCTGGGGCGGACCAAATTCCGCCGCCGAGGCCCAATAGCAGTTCCGTATGCATTGAAAAAAAGCCAGTAGCTAGCAAACTCTTTAAGTGTTGTGGCCGGCATAGTAAGTTAGAACCTTTCTCCCCATCACATCGGTGTAAGTGACAGAGGGACTGGGGCCAGACTGGGGTTATCTTAGTGACCTCATCGGGGCGTGTGAACCACTGGACTTCCAGATTGACTCAGGCGAAACAGGGCTCTCTAGTTGCCAGAGAACCAGGAGCTTGTCAACCCACAGTATTTTTGCTTGGTCTTCCCTGCTGGAGCCAAGGGCCTCCCCCCTGCTTCTTCGGGCCCGTCGTCGCCTCCGCTCTCCTCTCCTCCGCTGCGTGTGTTGTGGCTGGCACCGCAATGCCCAGGATAGATGCTGTCTCCTCTAGCTACGTGCAGTGATAGTTCTTATTGTCCAGTGTGAAAGCAAGCCCAAAGGGGTATGTCCAACCGTACCTCACCTTGCGTTCTCTTAAGGCTGCAGTGACGGGTCGGAATTGTTGGCGCCGGGTGAGTGTGGCTTGGGCCACGTCTTGGTAGAGCGAGCACTCCGTGTTCTGAAAGGATACCCTATCCAGGGCTCGTGCTTTCTGGAGGACCAACTCCTTAGTTTTGAAGGAACTGAATTTCGCCAACACATCTCGGGGCTTTCTGGCATCTCCTGGGCTTCGAGGCCCCACTCTGTGCACTCTCTCTAGGCGGACCACCGGCTCAGAATCTCTGAGTACTGTTGAGAAGAGCCACACCATAAAGGCCTCCAAATCCGGGCCCTCGCACCCTTCCTCCAGGCCTCTCACTCGTATGTTCTCCCGGCGGGAGCGGTTTTCAAGGTCCTCACAGCAGAGCACCATGGCTTTCAACTGTGCGCGAAGGTCTTCGGAGTGGGTCTCCAAGGGTCTCAAGCGGTCCTCCAGTGCCTGATGTTTTGTCTCCAGGTCAAGAGCGTGGGCCCCAATTGAGTCAATGTCAGATTGAAGAGCCACCAGCCGGCCCCCCATTTCTGCCTTGAATGTATCGAAGGAGGCCCCTATGTCGGCCTTGATGTCATCCCTGAGTTCCTGCTTGAATTCCCGGAGCGAGGCCACCAGGTCCTCTCTTGTGAGCAACATACCGTCGTCCAAATGCGTTGGTTCATCGCTAACTGCCCCCTTGGTGGCGGGAGAGAAGAAGCTGGAGACCTTTGAGGGCTGTGCCTTTTTGGGTGGCATAGGGACCTTCACCCACCTCTTGCACGGGCTTTCCTCGCCTTAGGAAAGGACTTTGGGGATTGGACGCTGCAGCGACCCTCCAACTTTGCTCAGCCGAGCCAACCAGGAGAACCTTCCGACACAGGTAAGAGGGGCTCAGTGGCGTGAAGGCAAGAAGTCGTGGAGACCAGGGCTCGTCACAATGGAGGGGTGGGCGTGTAGTGAGTGACCCGCCACTTCTCGGGTCCAGAACAGTTAACGCAGGACCGGGGTGCTCACGTGGTCGAGGGACCTCCACTTTGCTGCTGGGACCATCATGGGGTGCTCAGTGAGCCGTTTGGAACAACATCAGGTGCAGCGCCCCTCTGGAACATAGGGGGGCTCCTTTGATTGGCACCTCAGCCCTTCTCCACTATGCTGCCAAAGAGACTCTCACATCTGGGGTCAAGCAGGCAGATCTAGCTTGGGGTGGGTTGACGCTTGGAGTAGGGCCCCCCTCGGGGCGTTAACAGACCGCCGTATTAGGGATATTCATTAAGGGCAAGAGACCTCCAACCTGGGCCCTCTCACGAGGCTCTGGACAGGCCGCCATCTTAGGGTCAGGCACCGTGTTTCTCACAATACTTTGGCGGGCCGCTTTGGTGCAAGGGGAGCCCCCCCACTCCTCACCGCTGCTGCCGATTGCCGCCGGGTGGGTCTCCAAGCATCTCCGGCCCTCTGTGGGACCCCGCTCCATCAGCCAAAGTCACCGGTTGGAGGGCGCTTCTTCCCGCGTGGAAGCCTGTCGCGCCGGACACCGTCAGTCCGCTTATGTAGTCAACCCCCGGGGGCTAGACGAACGGGACCTCCAGCACCCCCAGTCCGCCTACTGGTCACGGGGTCTTTAGTGGGATCCACAGCTCCGGCGAGAATCCTCATTGCCGAGCATGAGTTACGCCGCGGGTGCCGGTGAGGGAAATCTCTGCCTCCTCACATCACACCAGGGGGTCTGTTCTCACTCTTTTTTCGCCTCCACAGCTCCCGGGTGCTTAGGACGAGCCGGCTAGCCGGATTTGTGGCACTTGGTGCCCCTTAAGCTACCAGTTTGTTAGGGCCTGGCGCGGAGCCGATCGGATTTACGTCCGGTCGGCCATGATGGTTAGCCACGCCCCTCCCTATACATTTTTTAAATAATAGGATGAGTTTAGGAATAGTAGGTATTTGTGCGTCTCTGAATTTGGGGTTATCCATACTATTGGATGATTAAGAGGACAATTTGCAAAATGTGATCTTTCTTGCACCATTTCCCCCAAACCTCAAACTTTGCCTAAAATCAATTATTTTACTCACATTTCCCGTGATAGAAACTTCCAGAATCTGTGGTAATCCACAAAAATCCTTCCATCCAGTGTGTCAAACCTTTCATCTTGTAAAAGTGCAACCTCACTAGTGTGGCTCGGCCTAGCACCCACGACACAAAAGGCCCCAAAAGCAAATGTGGCGACATGGGCATTTCCTGTCAAGAAAATGACCTGTTTTGGTGATGGGTCAGATGCCAAGCCACACAAGTGCGGTAGTATTTTATCGGGAGAAGTATTGCAAGTCAATTTGGTCTTCACATGGTCCCTGATTTGATATGTTCCTGGTGTGGGCGCTAGACACCGCCACACAAGTGGATTAATGTTTGGGGGTACCGATTATATCAGAAGCAGTGTGTGAACGCTAAGTGGAAGGTATTTTGTGGATCCCTGCAGCTGCCAGAAATCTCCAGTCCAAAAAATATGTGGAAAATGTGTGATTTTTGACACAATTCGAGGTTTGTGGGGCATAGTGCATAAGAAAATGTCATGGGATCCATGCAAGTTTACTTCTGAGTCAGGGTCTGTGGATAAAGTCACCTTGGGCTGGGGGGCATGGGCAATGTCCGTTCTGAAGCAAGACTTACTGGGCATGGAAAAGGAGCATAGGTCTCGTCATATTATGCAAACCCCGTCCACTTTCATTTTTGATGGAAAGTATCACTTTATGCTACTGCTAAGCTACCAGATGTGAGTCAAGGCCACCCACAGAAACCTGCTTACCTCAGTCGGTCATTCTGTTTGTTCATTGTGAGTTCAGTGACAGCTTACATCAAGACTGTGAATTATCTCCTCCACAGATTAAGTTCAATTCTATACAGTATTCAAAAATAATTATACTTGAGAATGCTTTTGAACTCCAGGTTTCTCCACTTCGAAATCGTACAGGGACAGTCAGGATTACTGCTTTAAGAATCACCTATATAAATTGTGCATTGGTTGCTTTGCTAATTGTATTCCTCCACAAATGTCTGTGTACGTGTGTCTGTGACTTGCTTATGTGTGTTTTTTAAGCTTCTTCAAGTTTTCTGCTGCTTGTCCTCACCAATCACAGCAGTTTCAGCAACATAAATGATTGACATGAAAATATAGTTTAACATTTACATCTGGCTTTTATGTGCAAATTCAGGTATAAATATGGGCACCCAACTACTTCCTGTCTTCTCTTTTGGGTATAAAACACACCCTTGCATGAACATTTGAACTCTTATAATTCTTTGCTGCAGTATATAGCAAGGATTGAATGCGGCCCGCATGAATCGGTCATCGATTAATAAAAAAGATGTGAATAGGGCACGTTCGTTCAGTATAAAGAGAGCGGTCACAAGACAGGCTTTTCAAGAGTGCTTACAGTGGCATGAAATGTCTGTAACAAAAATGTAATGCACTATTTCATCTATTCTACTGATTGCATCTATTTAGAGTAATCATAAAGAATGATGATTACACCACTCTGCCGCTAATATTCTATTTATTTACATCCATGGCTGCACCAGTGATATTCCATTCATCTAAATCACGGCATAACACCACGAAGAAGTGTGTAATAAATATTAACAAGCCACTCCGTCTCTAGGGGATAACGCCTGCTGCCATTTCTGCCATTGATGGACGGGTGTGTTACATTGGCAAAAAAAAAAAAACAATTGTAATGCTACTTGGAGCTGAAATGGCTGGTACAATAATAGATTAATGCATTCGATAAAAAAAGAAATTGCGGTGCAATTGGCATTTCTATGCTGGTGGTAGACTCGTGTCATTTTGTCAACGAATAAATGTCATAACAACTGAAACCAGGACATTTTTCAAAGTCATTGCTGAATACTAAGTGACATGTCTGGTGTTATTGTCTGCACATGCATATTCACATTAACGTGAACAAATGCCACATTTGCATTTCTGATAAGTGCTAACATTTCTCATGCGTCTCGTGCATTTCTCGTTTGACTAAGCATACCCTAATGGCTGCCCGCAGTGGTTCTCCGAGATATCTTATTATCTCATCAAAACTGGCAGAAATGCGAACTTTCATAACAATGTTTGTTTGACTTTGCAGATTGAAAACGTGACAAATATTTATGGAGGTGTTTTGGATAATCACAATATTCTACGCTGTGCATTCTCTAAACGGTGTGTGTGTGTGGAATTTATAGATAGAAACCCTTATTAAATGTTTAACATTACAACAGTTTTTAACAACGAGAAAAGGCCCAGTAAGCACCAAAATCGATGTTATTGCGTCAAAATAGGCAATAATGATTTATTCGTGCGGGAAGACACCACCCGCACGATGAACCACCCGCACGATGAACTCCATCCACTCCGGATCACCAACCGACCCCTGCCCACACCACGTCTTCAACAAAGCAGACGCCACCATCGCACCCCATCTCCGGGACATCATCAACTCCTCCTTCCACACCGCCACCTTCCCGGAGAGCTGGAAGCACGCCGAGCTTACCGCCCTCCTGAAGAAACCAACGGCGGACCCCACCGACCTCAAGAACTACCGCCCCATCTCGCTCCTTCCGTTTCCGGCCAAAGTCATCGAGAAGACCGTCAACAGACAGCTTGCCGCCTTCCTCGAGACGAATGGATCCTCGACCCCTCGCAGTCCGGGTTTCGGGCCAACCACAGCACCGAGACCGCCCTTATCGCAGCCACCGACGACATCAGAACCCTAACCGACAACGGGAAACAGCTGCCCTCATCCTCCTGGACCTCTCCGCGGCCGTTCGACACCGTCTGCCACCGCACCCTAGTGAAGCGCCTCAGCAACATCGGAATCCGAGAGAAAGCACTGGAATGGATCATCTCGTTCCTCGCCGGAAGAACCCAGAGAGTCCGCCTCTCCCCGTTCAGATCCGAAGCCACCGAAGTCATCTGCGGCGTTCCACAAGGATCCTCACTCAGCCCGACCCTCTTCAACGTCTACATGAGCCCCTCGCAGCCATCGCACGCCGACACAACCTCAACATCATCTCCTACGCCGACGACACCCAGCTGATCCTCTCCCTCACCAACGACCCCACCACCGCCAGAGCCAACCTGCACGACGGGATGAGAGACGTCGCCGACTGGATGAGGAACAGCCGCCTTAAACTGAACTCAGACAAGACGGAAGTCCTCATCCTGGGCTCATCACCCTCCGCCTGGGACGACTCCTGGTGGCCCCCGGCCCTGGGCACCGCACCCAAGCCAACGGACCACGCACGCAACCTGGGCTTTATCCTGGACTCCTCCCTATCGATGACCAGACAAGTCAACGCCGTCTCATCTTCATGCTTCAACACCCTGCGCATGCTCCGCAAGATCTTCAGATGGATCCCCACTGAAACCAGGAAGACCGTCACCCAGGCACTCGTCACCAGCCGACTGGACTATGGGAACACCCTCTACGCCGGAACCACAGCCAAACTTCAAAAGAGACTCCAGCGCATCCAGAACGCCTCCGCACGACTCATCCTGGACATCCCCGACACAGCCACATCACCGTACACCTGAAAGACCTGCACTGGCTCCCCGTCAGCAAGAGAATCACGTTCAGACTCCTCACCCACGCACACAAGGCCCTCCACGACCTGGGCCCAAAGTACCTCAACGACCGCATGTCCTTCTACACGCCCACACGCCAGCTACGATCAACCAGCCACGCCCTCGCCACCGTACCACGCATCCGCAGAACCACCGCCGGAGGAAGATCCTTCTCCTACCTGGCGGCCAAGACCTGGAACTCCCTCCCCACTCACCTTCGGCGAACCCAGGACCATCTCGCCTTCAGGAAGCAGCTCAAGACCTGGCTGTTCGAGCAGTAACTTACCCCCTCCCCCAGCGCCTTGAGACCCTCCCGGGTGAGTAGCGCGCTCTATAAATGCCGTGATTGATTGATTGATTGATTGATTTCATCCATTAAATTCCGAACACCTCAAAGTATGGCCTCAGTGGGTGGGGTAATTATATTATCTAGTGGACTTGGCCCTTTTCCTTAGGGTAGACCCTAGAGGGCAGGGTGCAGTGTATTTAAGACATTGGACAATGTACTTTTAATTTTGACATGTCCTGGTAGTAAAAAAAAACTCTTGAATTTGTTTCCTCTTCCATGGATAACATTCGAGTTACCATATTAGATTTAATTAGCTGTAACTTCCAATTGCGAACAGGTAGACAGGTTGAGCTTGATGTCTAACAAATTGTAATTAAAAGCCGTCTTTAATGGTAAAATCTGAATTTTTATCACAATTCTGAAAAATGCCATTTTAAGAAAGTTGGCATATTCTTATCCTAATCATTTGGTGCCTACAGCCTGTTCCGAGGTCACATGAATAGATGTAGCTGGCAGTTGGTCTTTGTGTATTGCTCCCAGAGAGTGAGACAAAGGGAACATAAGTGTTGATAGGATGGGCCACTCTGAGTTAACAAGGAGAATGAGCTGTCACCTACCACAATTGCACATCACAGACCTGCCTGAGCACTCTCACAAAAGCTTTGTCACTAGACTATTGTGACCCGCGACAAGCTGGGGCCAGAAAAAGGTAGAAAGGGGGTGCCTGACACCTCAGGAGGGTGGAAACCTCTAGAAGCTTCTCCAACTTCAAAGTAGGCACTGAGTATAACAATTGGACCTCAGACCCCAACTCTTCAGTACACTTGTGGACCTTTGGAACTCTGCCAGGAAGAAGGACTGCTGTGCTGCTGAAAGGACTGCCACTCTGCTGGACTACTGCTCTGAAGGAACTGCTGCCCTGCTGTGCTGACTTTTGCAGCTGGGTATTTTTTGGGTGCATATCACTGTCCTTTGGTTAGTCTCCTGCTGTAACTCCAGCCCAGGAAGAATGCATTTTTCTGAATAGCAAAGGTATCATATACAAATGTCCATCATTGTCATACTCTACATTCAGTATTCTATTAGAGAAAGCCTTATGGTGCTGTACCACAATTCTACATCGTACTCCTGGCATGAACACATAATAAGTCCTGTTTTGCCTTGTCTCAAAAGCTACTTACCACCACACGTATCCATTCCTCTTTCAGTTTCCTGGTTTCTTTGTTGTATTTTTGCCAAGTTGGATAATTTTGATACTAGATTAGTAAGGATCGTTATCAGTTTGGAGTAGTGATTATTCAAATTTGCTTTCTAAATAACATTTAGTTTATTTATTTTGGAAAGTGTCATGTTTCCTGATCATTGTTCAGTAACTATAGCATATATTATGAGTGAGGAATGTTTTGTGCAGGTTCTAGACAATATCTTTGGTCAGAGTCTCCCTACTGTCACCTTTTAAGGTCACTGATGAAGTAGCATCAGTAGTTTCTCTTTATCAGTATTCCGGTTTTGGTTTTTCCCTATATCTGTCTTACTTAGCTTCTATTTTTTTTAATTAAATATGCTTCCCCTAATAGATATTATATGCACCTGTTAAACCTTTGGTGCGCCCAATCCACAAAATCTAACTGTTTGTACATAGTCTCTACAGAGAAATCCACCTAGGGTCATCAAAATCATGGAATTCACTCAGTGATAATATATACATTTTTAAAATTAAGGTGTCTTCCAGGTATAGAGCATAGATAACAGGTAATATCTCAAAGTTTGCAAACTTGGGTGTAGAACATACATTGATCATACAGGCTGTCATGCACCACGGTTCACGCTTATTGTTCACTGTTATGTACATCATTCTCTTTCTCCTTCAAAGTGGATCTATATCTTTTGTTCTTTTGTTCTTTCTGTTGACCTCTCTTTGTGGTTCTTTGTCCCCCCAACGTCTGGTGGTTCTATCGCCTGTTTCCTGTGCCAGGCATACCCAATAGGTCTTGTTAAGTTCGCATGCCTAATCCCACCTTAAGTGTGCTCGCCAATAATTATAACTTCTCCATATTGACCTCTTCTATGCTGTGAAGAAACTGACTCAGGTCAGTTTTGGGAATTCATTCATACTTTCACTTTTGAGATTAGCATCACTGTACGTTTGAGGAGCCCGAAGTGCCACAAACATTTATATTTTAACGAACATTTTTATTAAGTAGTTGTTAGACCTGGCATCATTGGCGCGGGTCTCCCTTCCTCTTTTCGCTTCTGACCTTTTATGTTGGCTGGATTTAGATGCTCTGGGCGCTGTGCCACTGCCAATCAGTGACACAGCGAGAATGCTCCCTGTGTAAAGATAACTGTATGAATTGGGATATTCATAATTGGCTCGTTTGGTTTACCTGTCAGTCCCTAGTATCAGTGCACTGTGTGTGCCCAGGGCTGGTAGACCAAATACTGCTGGTGACCCGGCAGCGCTGATTTGCGCTACCCACCGAAGCAGCTGTGAAAGTATGTCTGTGTAGCATGTTCTAATAGCGAGTTACCCTCCATTTCACTGTTTACTATTGCGAGGCCACCCGTTCTCATAGGCCAGAATGTGCAGGCTGAGTATTACTTGCCTTAATCCTACCTGCCCCCAGGAACCTGATAGGAACGTCGAATTTGATATGTTTAAGCTCAGAACATTGAGATGCATCTTTAGTAAGGATTATTAGCGTAGCCCGTGTTCGAAAATGCCTCTACTAGATACAAGGTATTTTCTGGCCTGAAGCTTTCCTGTAGGCGTTTGCTAGCGTGTGTATTGGCCGTCTGGTTTTGGAGCAGCAGGGCCAGCTGGGTCAGACCTGGCTGGAGAGAGAGATCGGCATTTAGAGTATGGGGAGGGGTGACTCTTTGATCCGAGCAGGGCCGTGCCTGGCAAGGTGAATGATGGCTCCATCTCCCACTAGGCGTCTGATAGCAGACCCCCAGATTCTTAAAGGGCAGGATGTCGCCTCGTAAACCAAGTGCTCCCCGACCCCACCGAACTGGTTCTGGCTGGATGCAGTGATTTGTGACTGCAGAGAACAAAGACTTTTTAGGTATAAAATGCTGCGCTGAATCCTGTTTCAGGTGTGTTCCTTCTGGATGTCAAGACGAAACTCTGTCCGAGCGGACAGAGGAAAGGACTTTGAAACTTTCACCAAGCTTGCTGAAGAAACTGCCCAAGGGCCTGAATTGAGAGCGCCTCCTGCTGAAGTCTCAGGGACATTAGACTTCACCCTGCTAGCCGCCCGAATTCCTTTGCTAGGAATTCTACTTGCAGGTGAGGCCTCCGTCGAGTAATCCGGAACCTCTAGTCCTACTGTGAGGAACGCGAACTGGTAACCCTTGTGAATTCTGTGTGTGGGCCGCCGCAGCTAAAAGAGAGCTGCCGCCGCTGAGTGCCCGCCTTAATTTGAATCTTCAGAACCTTTGCTCAAACTGTGTGGGCCGCCGCAGCTAAGAGAGAGCTGCCGCCGCTGAGTGCCTGCCTTAATTTGAATCTTCAGAACCTTCGCTGAAACTGTGGGCCGCCGCAGCAGAGAGAGAGCTGCCACCGCTGAGTGCCCGCCTTAAATTGAATATTCGGAACCTTCGCTGAAACCCTGTGGGCCGCCGCAGCTAAGAGAGAGCTGCCGCCGCTGAGTGCCTGCCTTAATTTGAATCTTCAGAACCTTCGCTGAAACTGTGTGGGCCGCCGCAGCTAAGAGAGAGCTGCCGCCGCGGAGTGCCCGCCTTAATTTGAATCTTCAGAACCTTCGGTGAAACTGTGTGGGCCGCCGCAGCTAAGAGAGAGCTGCCGCCGCTGAGTGCCCGCCTTAAATTGAATATTCGGAACCTTCGCTGAAACCCTGTGGACCGCCGCAGCTAAAAGAGCTGCCGCCGCTGGATGCCCGCACTTGTGTTAGTTGTGCAACATCGTGGATTGTCCTGTGAGCCGCCGCAGCTAAGAGAGAGCTGCCGCCGCTGAGTGCTCGCACCCTTGCTAACTTTGCACCATCGTGATTTGTCCTGTGAGCCGCCGCAGCTAAGAGAGAGTTGCTGCCGCGGAGTGCTCGCACCCTTGCTAACTTTGCATCATCGTGATTTGTCCTGTGAGCCGCCGCAGCTAAGAGAAAGCTGCCGCCGCGGAGTGCTCGCACCCTTGCTAACTTTGCACCATCGTGAGTTGTCCTGTGAGCCGCCGCAGCTAAAAGAGAGTTGCTGCCGCGGAGTGCTCACACCCTTGCTAACTTTGCATCATCGTGATTTGTCCTGTGAGCCGCCGCAGCTAAGAGAGAGTTGCTGCCGCGGAGTGCTCGCACCCTTGCTAACTTTGCATCATCGTGATTTGTCCTGTGAGCCGCCGCAGCTAAGAGAGAGCTGCTGCCGCGGAGTGCTCGCACCCTTGCTAATTTTGCATCAATGGGATTTGTCCTGTGGGCCGCCGCAGCTAAGAGAGAGCTGCTGCCGCTGAGTGCCCACGTCTTTGTCAACCTTGCTCCATCGTGAATCGTCCCGTGGGCCGCCGCAGCTAGGAGAGCGCTGCTGCCGCCGCGAGCCCACCACGGAGCTGCACGACGAAGTCATCGCCACCACCAGCCCGGGCCGCCGCAGCCGCGTGCTGCTGCCGCTGAGGGCCCGCCTGTCCCGGAGTGCCCGAATCATTGCGAGTGCACTTTGCAGACCACTGCCATCGAGAACTGTGGTCGCTGGGAGTCAGCCTGTCACCGTCTCCGCTTCTTCGAGAAGCTACGTGCTGTGTCCCCGTCCAACGGCAGGTAT
Source organism: Calotriton arnoldi (assembly GCA_963921515.1). Classification (NCBI taxonomy): domain Eukaryota; kingdom Metazoa; phylum Chordata; class Amphibia; order Caudata; family Salamandridae; genus Calotriton; species Calotriton arnoldi. Next base: position 1,299,901 of record CAWUFW010002155.1, on the reverse strand, counting down.
CTGGTGCGCAACGGGTCGCGTAGACCCAGGCCTTGAACTCAGTCAGTGCCACGTTCTGGTGAATACGTATTGCCCTTTTTAAGTCCCTACTGATTTACGTGCATTGTAACTGGTTAAAACGCTTTTGAGAGTCTCGTACTAAACCTTAGATAAAGATACTATTTTTTCTATACCTACTTGAGTTGTGTCCTTTTGTGGTGTAGTTACTGCCTTATTGTGCATGGTCATAAATGCTTCACACACTGCCTCTGAGATAGGCCTAACTGCTCGTGCTACGTTACCACAGGGTTGAGCAGGGGTTATCAAAGGGGGTAGCCCACTTGCCCTGACTTAGGAAGAAGGGTCCCTATTTGGACAGTGGCGCCAGCCATTGCCAACTAGAGACCCCCATTTCTAACATTGGCGGTCAGCGGTGAGGATCAGGACCTGCATTTATGATCCACGTACAATAACTGGTAGACACCACTAGTGAGTACAGACCAAAGCGCAGACACGCGCGGATTTTTTTTCTCTCTCTCCGAATTTTTTTTAGTTGGTTGTTTTAGTATTGAATTGTTGATCGCAGCCATGAGTACTGCTAATATGGGAAGTCCAACCTCCAATGCTTCGGAGGATCTCGCCTTTCAGGAGGGAAGATTAGATACCTATACTGCCAAACAGCTGAAGTCATTTTGTAGGCAATTCGCAGTCCCTGTGATAGGTCTATCTAGGAAGGAGGAGTACCACAAGGCGCTGAAGGCCTGGTGGGAAGCGAGAGAGTCCGCTGGGGATGAGGAAGAAAATGCTGGAGGGCAGCAGGATGATGCAGTAGAAGGGGGGGGATAGAACACCCTCCAATCCAGGTACTAGTGTATCCCAAAGGAGCCTGACCCCAGAAGAGCTGGAGGACAGGGAGAGAGATAGGAGGCATAGTTTGGAGATGGCTAAATTGGAAGGTCAGAAGGACCTTGAGAGTAAGAAGTTATACATTGAGAAGAGTCGATTGTCATTTGAACTTGAGAAAATGAGAATGGAACATGAGAGAATGTTGAGGCAGCTAGAGATCAGGGTGAGGAGTGTCCCGGTCTCCCCCTCTGGTGGCAGCATACCTTTAGTAACTCCTGAGAGTAGAGTTTATATTCCTAAGGATGTCATTAAGGATTTTCACAAGAGTGAGGATATTGGGCAATGGTTTGCCGCATATAAGATAGCAATGGTGTCCCACCGGGTCCCTGAGCAGGATTGGGGAGCGGGATTGTGGGGGTGCTTTGTGAGTGATGGTATGGATACCCTGTTGGACCTGCCTGAGGAGAGCAGGATGGTGTATGCCCATATGAAAGAAGCTTTGATGACCCATTATGGTTTGACCCCAGAAATGTACAGGCAGAGGTTCAGGACCTGTAAGAAGTTAGAGGGTACCACGTGGGTTGAATATGTGTCCTTTTTCTGCAGAGCAATGGATCGCTGGGTAAAAGGTAGCAAAGTGGAAACTTTCGAGCAATTGTATGATTTGTTTGCGTGGGAGCATTTGTCCAGTAACTGTTTTCCAGAGCTACGCCAGCACCTGATTGATAGAAAGCTGACTAACCCTAGGAAGCTTGCTGAGGAGGCAGACCGCTGGGTGAGCACCCGGGTCCGCAAAGGTTTTGTGGGAGACTTCGCCCGAGGTGGGCAGGGTCCCCAGCAGAAAAGTGGGGGGGACAAGGGTAAACAGAGGGAGTTCCAGAGAGGGCCCCAAAGTAATTCCCAAGGGAACCAAGCCGTGGTGTCCCAGCCTCCCCCTGAGAAGAAGCCACTGTCCCTGACAGGTAGGCCTGTTCATAGGGGGCCCCTTACTTGTTTCAAGTGTGATCAAGTGGGCCACCGGTATCATGATCCCCAGTGTCCCCAGAGGGACCCCAATGCATCCCCTCGTGCACCACCCCATGCACCATCCCGCCAGATTGCCAGTGTAGCCCTGGGGGGGAGGAAATGGAGGTCCAAGGTGGGTGGGATCCTGTAGAGCATGGGTACTCACAAACTTTCTCTCGGGGGCCAAATTTACAGTGTGGTTTGTGGCCGAGGGCCGCACCGGTGGGGGCGGGGTCAGTGGGGGAGGGAGGCAGGGCTAGAGCAAAAAAAATAACTATGACCATGAGGTTGAACACAGGCCCCTGCAGCGGACGCCTTCGTCCACTGAGCCACCAGACCCGGCATACATACATCTCTCTCGCTCTGTCTCCCTCTCCGTCTCCCTCTCTGTCTCCCTCTCCCTCTCTGTCTCCCTCTCCCTCTCTGTCTCCCTCTCCCTCTCTGTCTCCGTCTCCCTCTCTGTCTCCCTCTCCCTCTCTGTCTCCGTCTCCCTCTCTGTCTCCCTCTCCCTCTCTGTCTCCATCTCCCTCTCTGTCTCCCTCTCCCTCTCTGTCTCTGTCTCCCTCTCTGTCTCTGTCTCCCTCTCCCTCTCTGTCTCCCTCCCTCTCCATCTCCGTCTCCCTCCCTCTCCGTCTCCCTCCCCCTGTCTCCCTCCCCCTGTCTCCCTCTCTGTCTCCCTCTCTGTCTCCCTCTCTGTCTCCCTCTCCCTCTCTGTCTCCCTCTCTGTCTCCCTCTCTGTCTCCCTCTCCGTCTCCCTCTCCGTCTCCCTCTCTGTCTCCCTCTCCCTCTCTGTCTCCCTCCCTCTCCCTCTCTGTCTCCCTCCCTCTCCCTCCCTCCCTCCCCCTCCCTCCCTCTGTCTCCCTCTGTCTCCCTCTCCTTCTCTGTCTCCCTCTCCCTCTGTCTCCCTCTCCCTCTCTCTCCCTCTCCCTCTCCCTCTCTGTCTCCCTCTCCCTCTCTGTCTCCCTCTCCCTCTGTCTCCTTCTCCCTCTCTGTCTCCCTCTCCCTCTCTGTCTCCCTCTCTGTCTCCCTCTCTGTCTCCCTCTCTGTCTCCCTCTCCCTCTCTGTCTCCCTCTCCCTCTCTGTCTCCCTCTGTCTCCCTCCCTCCGTCTCCCTCCCTCCGTCTCCCTCCCTCCATCTCCCTCCCTCCGTCTCCCTCCCTCTGTCTCCCTCTCCCTCTGTCTCCCTCTCCCTCTGTCTCCCTCTCCCTCTGTCTCCCTCTCCCTCTCTGTCTCCCTCTCCCTCTCTGTCTCTGTCTCCCTCTCTTTCTCTGTCTCCCCCTCTCTGTCTCCCCCTCTCTGTCTCTGTCTCCCCCTCTCTGTCTCTGTCTCCCCCTCTCTGTCTCTCCCTCCCTCTCTGTCTCTGTCTCCCTCCCTCTCTGTCTCCCTCCCTCTCTGTCTCCCTCCCTCTCTGTCTCCCTCCCTCTCTGTCTCTGTCTCCCCCTCTCTCTGTCTCTGTCTCCCCCTCTCTCTGTCTGTCTCCCCCTCTCTCTGTCTCTGTCTCCCCCTCTCTCTGTCTCTGTCTCCCCCTCTCTCTGTCTCCCTCCCTCTGTCTCCCTCCCTCTCTCTGTCTCCCTCTCTCTGTCACCCTCTCTCTGTCTCCCTCTCTGTCTCCCTCTCTGTCTCCCTCTCTCTGTCTCCCTCCCTCTCTCTCTCTCCCCCTCTGTCTGTCTCCCTCTGTCTGTCTCCCCCTCTCTCCCTCCCTCCCTCTCCCTCTCTCTCCCTCCCTCTGTCTCCCTCTCCCTCCCTCTCCCTCCCTCTGTCTCCCTCTGTCTCCCTCTCCCTCCCTCTGTCTCCCTCTGTCTCCCTCTCCCTCCCTCTGTCTCCCTCTGTCTCCCTCTCCCTCTGTCTCCCCCTGACTCCCTCCCTCTGTCTCCCTCTGTCTCCCTTTGTCTCCCTCTGCCTCCCTCTGTCTCTGTCTGTCACCCTCTCTGTCACCCTCTCTGTCACCCTCTCTGTCTCCCTCTGTCTGTCTCCCTCTGTCTGTCTCCCTCTGTCTCCCCCTCTCTGTCTCCCCCTCTCTGTCTCCCTCTCTCTCGGTCTCCCTCTCTCTCGGTCTCCCTCTCTCTCGGTCTCCCTCTCTCTCGGTCTCCCTCTGTCTCCCTCTCTGTCTCCCTCCCTCTGTCTCCCTCCCTCGGTCTGTCTCCCTCTCTGTCACCCTCTGTCTCCCCCTCTCTGTCTCCCTCCCTCTGTCTGTCTCCCTCTCTCTGTCACCCTCTGTCTCCCCCTCTCTGTCTCCCTCCCTCTGTCTGTCTCCCTCCCTCTGTCTGTCTCCCTCTCTCTGTCACCCTCTGTCTCCCCCTCTCTGTCTCCCTCCCTCTGTCTGTCTCCCTCCTCTGTCTGTCTCCCTCGCTCTGTCTGTCTCCCTCGCTCTGTCTGTCTCCCTCGCTCTGTCTGTCTGTCTCCCTCGCTCTGTCTGTCTGTCTCCCTCGCTCTGTCTGTCTCCCTCGCTCTGTCACCTCACCCGCGTGTGTGTCAGTGTGCTGTTTTTAGTATAGCGCGATCCAGGTCCTAGGTGGGGCGTCAGGGCGCGTTATAGCAACTAGAACAATTTGTGTACAGCAAGAAGGAAAACAGAAGGTGTGACAGAGCTCTAAGGTAGTACTGCATACTAAGCCTATTAATAAATAGCATGAGGTCTGCATGAACAAAACAGAGACAAGTATATACACATAAAGTCTCAAAATGCTGCAGAGCAATAACAGCGACGCCCTTGCTGGAGTTTGGAGCAGATTAGGTGAACTACCAATTGATAACAGCCGTACCTGCTGCCTGTCTCAATGATATATATCAGTGATTGACAAGGTCAGGTATTTTTTCGTGGTGCAGAGAAAATATATTCACAGAGGTTCATAACGATATAAAAGCAAAAACATAGCAGGCACTATATAGATAGGGGATCGGGCTAATACAGCCGCCAACAGATTACCAGCATGTCTGGACCTAATGGGGATAAAGTTTCCTTAGGACTCTGTCTGTCTCCCTCGCTCTGTCACCTCACCCGCGTGTGTGTCAGCCCGGGCTGGGCTGAGACAGCTTCCCGGGCACACACACAGCCGCACCCGAGTACTTCACAGGTCTTTAAAGACCATTCACTTGTTAATGAGGCTTTGTTGTATTTCACCTCTTCTTAGCGCCTGCATCTCCACTCAGAGTGGAGATGCAGGGGCGCTAAGAAGAGGTGAAATACAACAAAGCCTCATTAACAAGTGAATGGTTTTTAAAGAATCGCCCGGCCCCTATAGAGCGCTGCTGCAACCGGCGGTGTTTGCCGACACTTAAAAAAAAAAAGAAAAAACACAGGTAGGATAGCTGCAAGGTCCGCGGGCCGCCAAGGAAGGCTTGCCGGGCCGCTGGCGGCCCGCGGGCCGTACTATGAGTACCCGTGCTGTAGAGTTAACCCTTGTCTCGCTAGGGGACTTCGAGAAGGTCCCTAACCCCACACTGCCGACCAACACTCAGAAGTACCGGCAGTGGGTGACCATCAATGGCCATAGCGTTGAGGCTCTCAGGGACACCGGAGCAAGTGTGACTGCTGTAAGCTCCTGGTTGGTGTCCAAAGAGCAAGTTGTCCCCCATGCATTCTGCCCCGTAGTGTCAGCAGACAACTTAGAGAGCCAGTGTGAAGTGGTTCAGGTTCCCTTCGAGTGGGGGGGGTCACAGGAACTCTTCAAGTGGCTGTGAGGGCCGCCATGCCTGTAGACTGTCTGTTGGGCAATGATCTGGAGAACTCCCCGTGGGCTACGGTGGAGAGAAAGTCTCATTTGGAAATGTTGGGGTTGCCTGAGTGGGCGTGTGTTACCACTCGGTCCATGACAGCTCAGAAGGATGTTCAGGAGGGTCTGGAGCCTGAAAGTATGGCCCAGGCCCCTGCCTCAAAGAGAAGGGGTAGGGGGCGCGGGAAACCAGCCCCCATGGTTCCCACGGTCCCGGAGGGAGAAGACCTTGAGGGGGATGCCCTGGAACCTACAGGGGAACAAGTGGCCGAACTGGGGGACCTACCGGAGCTGACCCATTGGCAGCAGGAAGGGGGGCCCTCCAGGGAGGAATTTTGCAAGCAGCAAAGAACCTGCCCTTCTCTTGAGGGGGTGCGGCGGCAGGCCGACGCCCAGGCAGTAGGTGACCAGACAGGGTCACATTGGATCTATTGGGAGAACGACCTCCTTTACAGCGAGCCTAAGGTTGCTGAGCCTGGGTCAGCCCGTGTGGTGGTGGTACCCCAGAGCTTCAGGACCTTCCTACTGGGGTTGGCTCATGATGTGCCACTGGCCGGACATCTGGGGCAGACCAAGACCTTTAAGAGGCTGGTCACCCACTTCTATTGGCCCCAGATGCGCAGGAGCTCCGATGCTCACTGCAGAATGTGTGAGACTTGCCAGGCAAGTGGGAAGAGTGGGGGGAAGATTAAGGCCCCACTACAGCCCTTTCCCGTGGTGAGCACCCCATTCGAAAGAGTGGGCATTGATATTGTGGGGCCTCTGGATCCCAAGACAGCCATGGGCAACAGGTTCATCCTGGTCTTGGTGGACCATGCCACCCGGTACCCTGAGGCCATCCCGCTCAGGACAGTGACAGCCCCCGTGGTGGGACGGGCACTGATGGGGATTTTCTCCCGTGTGGGATTATCCAGAGAGGTGGTGTCCGATAGGGGAACTAACTTCATCTCCAAGTACATGAAGTCTCTGTGGGAGGAGTGTGGGGGAACGTATAAGTTCACCACTCCTTACCACCCCCAGGGTAATGGGCTGGTTGAGAGATTCAACCGGACCCTTAAGGGCATGATTATGGGCCTAGGCGAGCCCATGAGGCGTAAGTGGGATGTCCTCTTACCATGCCTGTTGTTTGCTTACCGTGAGGTGCCACAGAAGTCCTTAGGGTTCAGTCCCTTTGAGCTGCTCTATGGTCACCCGGTAAGAGGGCCTCTGAGTCTGGTCAAGGAAGGCTGGGAGCAATCTCCCAGGAAACCTCCCCAGGATGTGTTTAGTTACATGCTGGCCTTCAGGAACCAGACTCGGCGTTTCAGGAAACTTGCTGAGGCAAACCTGGAAACCAGCCAGGAAGAGATGAAACGCTGGCACGATCAGAATGCCACTCTGATCGAGTTTCAGCCTGGACAGAAGGTTTGGGTCATGGCCCCGGTGGAGCCCTGTGCGCTCTAGGATAGGTGGACCGGCCCCTTTGAGGTGGTGGAGCGCAAGAGTCCTGTTACCTACGTGGTGGACTTGCAGTCTCCCAGGAACCCCTTGCGGGTCCTGCATGTTAACCGCCTGAAGCCCCACTTTGAGAGGTCTGAAGTGGGCATGCTTCTGGCCACAGATGCTGGGATGGAGGAGGAGAGCGAGCCCCTTCCTGACCTCCTGTGTGCAGGGGAGCGAGTTGGGTCAGTGGAGGGTGTGGTCCTCTCCATCACACTGACCCCTGAGCAGCAGGGTAATTGTCGCCAACTGTTGGGGCAATTCAGTGATCTGTTCTCCCTGGTACCTAGTGTCACTGATTAGTGTGTTCATGACGTGGACACCGGGGACAGTCCTCCCATTAAGCACAAGGCTTACAGAGTGACTGACCGGGTAAGCGCCTACATTAAGGATGAGGTTACCAAAATGTTTGCCCTCGGGGTGATTGAGTCCTCTAGCAGCCCTTGGTCCAGCCCAGTGGTCCTGGTACCAAAAGCTGCAGCGCCTGGTACCACCCCCGAACTTCGGTTCTGTGTGGACTATCGGGGCCTCAATTCAGTCACGAAGACTGACGCGCACCCCAGCCCCAGAGCTGATGAGCTCATAGATTGGTTAGGGGCTGCCAAATACCTCAGCACATTTGATTTGACATCTGGGTATTGGCAGATCGCCTTGACCGAGGGAGCAAAGGAGAGGTCAGCCTTCTCCACACCCGATGGGCACTACCAGTTCCGGGTGATGCCCTTTGGAATGAAGAATGCCCCTGCCACCTTTCAGAGGCTGGTCAACAGGGTGTTGGTTGGGCTGGAAGACTTCAGTGCCGCCTACCTGGATGACATTGCGGTGTTCAGCTCCTCTTGGGAGGACCACCTGCGCCACCTCTGGGAGGTATTGATGGCACTGCGGAAGGCAGGCCTCACAATCAAAGCCAGTAAGTCCCAGATTGGGCAGGGTTCTGTAGTGTATTTGGGGCACCAGGTGGGGAGCGGCCAGGTGGCGCCCCTTCAGCCCAAAATTGAAACTATCCTGGCGTGGGAACCCCCAAGACTCAGACGCAGGTGAGAGCCTTCTTAGGACTCACGGGGTACTACAGGAGGTTTGTCAAAGGATATGGTAACATTGTTGCACCCTTGACTGAGCTGACTTCTAAGAAGCAGCCAAAGAAGGTAAACTGGACTGACACCTGTCAGAACGCTTTTGACGCCCTGAAGACTGCCATGTGCACTGCACCCGTGCTTCAGGCGCCCAACTTTTCCAAGGAATTTGTTGTCCAGACAGACGCCTCAGAGCATGGTATAGGGGCTGTTCTGTCACAGATCAATGAGGAGGGACTAGACCAACCGGTAGCCTTCCTAAGCAGGAGATTACTTCCCCGGGAACAGAGGTGGAGTGCAATTGAGCGTGAGGCATTTGCTGTGGTCTGGGCGCTGAAGAAGCTGAGGCCATATTTGTTTGGGACTCACTTCCGGGTTCAGACAGACCACAGGCCCCTTAGATGGTTGATGCATATGAGGGGTGAGAATCCCAAGTTGTTGAGGTGGTCCATTTCCCTACAGGGTATGGATTTCACGGTGGAACACCGCCCTGGTACAGAGCACGCCAGTGCTGACGGTCTGTCCAGGTTTTTCTGCCTTAGTGATGAGAACTCCCAAGGAAATGGTTAGTTCTCCACACATTTCAGCTGGAGGGGACGTGTGTTGGACCTGGCATCATTGGCGATGGTCTCCCTTCCTCTTTTCGCTTCTGACCTTTTATGTTGGCTGGATTTAGATGCTCTGGGCGCTGTGCCACTGCCAATCAGTGACACAGCGCGAATGCTCCCTGTGTAAAGATAACTGTATGAATTGGGATAATCATAATTGGCTCGTTTGGTTTACCTGTCAGTCCCTAGTATCAGTGCACTGTGTGTGCCCAGGGCTGGTAGACCAAATACTGCTGGTGGGCCGGCAGCGCTGATTTGCGCTACGCACCGAAGCAGCTTTGAAAGTATGTCTGTGTAGCATGTTCTAATAGCGAGTTACCCTCCATTTCACTGTTTACTATTGCGAGGCCACCCGTTCTCATAGGCCAGAATGTGCAGGCTGAGTATTACATGCCTTAATCCTACCTGCCCCCAGGAACCTGATAGGAACGTCGAATTTGATATGTTTAAGCTCAGAACATTGAGATGCATCTTTTAGTAAGGATTATTAGGGTAGCCCGTGTTCGAAAATGCCTCTACTAGAAACGAGGTATTTTCTGGCCTGAAGCTTTCCTGTAGGCGTTTGCTAGCGTGTGTATTGGCCGTCTGGTTTTGGAGTAGCAGGGCCAGCTGGGTCAGACCTGGCTGGAGAGAGAGATCGGCATTTAGAGTATGGGGAGGGGTGACTCTTTGATCCGAGCAGGGCCGTGCCTGGCAGGGTGAATGATGGCTCCATCTCCCACTGGGCGTCTGATAGCAGACCCCCAGATTCTTAAAGGGCAGGATGTCGCCTCGTAAACCAAGTGCTCCCCGACCCCACCGAACTGGTTCTGGCTGGATGCAGTGATTTGTGACTGCAGAGAACAAAGACTTTTTAGGTATAAAACGCTGCGCTGAATCCTGTTTCAGGTGTGTTCCTTCTGGATGTCAAGACGAAACTCTGTCCGAGCGGACAGAGGAAAGGACTTTGAAACTTTCACCAAGCTTGCTGAAGAAACTACCCAAGGGCCTGAATTGAGAGCGCCTCCTGCTGAAGTCTCAGGGACATTAGACTTCACCCCGCCAGCCGCCCGAATTCCTTTGCTAGGAATTCTACTTGCAGGTGAGGCCTCCGTCGAGTAATCCGGAACCTCTAGTCCTACTGTGAGGAACGCGAACTGGTAACCCTTGTGAATTCTGTGTGGGCCGCCGCAGCTAAGAGAGAGCTGCCGCCGCTGAGTGCCCGCCTTAATTTGAATCTTCAGAACCTTCGCTGAAACTGTGTGGGCCGCCGCGGCTAAGAGAGAGCTGCTGCCGCTGAGTGCCCGCCTTAATTTGAATCTTCAGAACCTTCGCTGAAACTGTGGGCCGCCGCAGCAGAGAGAGAGCTGACGCCGCTGAGTGCCCGCCTTAAATTGAATAGTCGGAACCTTCGCTGAAACCCTGTGGGCCGCCACAGCTAAGAGAGCTGCCGCCGCTGGATGCCCGCACTTGTGTTAGTTGTGCAACATCGCGGATTGTCCTGTGAGCCGCCGCAGCTAAGAGAGAGCTGCCGCCGCTGAGTGCTCGCACCCTTGCTAACTTTGCACCATCGTGATTTGTCCTGTGAGCCGCCGCAGCTAAGAGAGAGTTGCTGCCGCGGAGAGCTCGCACCCTTGCTAACTTTGCATAATCGTGATTTGTCCTGTGAGCCGCCGCAGCTAAGAGAGAGCTGCCGCCGCTGAGTGCTCACACCCTTGCTAACTTTGCACCATCGTGAGTTGTCCTGTGAGCCGCCGCAGCTAAGAGAGAGTTGCTGCCGCGGAGTGCTCGTACCCTTGCTAACTTTGCATCATCGTGATTTGTCCTGTGAGCCGCCGCAGCTAAGAGAGCTGCTGCCGCGGAGTGCTCGCACCCTTGCTAATTTTGCATCATTGGGATTTGTCCTGTGGGCCGCTGCAGCTAAGAGAGAGCTGCTGCCGCTGAGTGCCCACGTCTTTGTCAACCTTGCTCCATCGTGAATCGTCCCGTGGGCTGCCGCAGCTAGGAGAGCGCTGCTGCCGCCGCGAGCCCACCACGGAGCTGCACGACGAGAGTCATCGCCACCACCAGCCCGGGCAGCCGCAGCTGCGTGCTGCTGCTGCTGAGGGCCCGCCTGTCCCGGAGTGCCCGAATCATTGCGAGTGCACTTTGCGGACCACTGCCATCGAGAACTGTGGTTGCTGGGAGTCCGCCTGTCACCGTCTCCGCTTCTTCGAGAAGTTACGTGCTGTGTCCCCGTCCAACGGCAGGTATCTGGTGCGCAACGGGTCGCGTAGACCCAGGCCTTGAACTCAGTCAGTGCCACGTTCTGGTGAATACGTATTGCCCTTTTTAAGTCCCTACTGATTTACGTGCATTGTAACTGGTTAAAACGCTTTTGAGAGTCTCGTACTAAACCTTAGCTAAAGATACTATTTTTTCTATACCTACTTGAGTTGTGTCCTTTTGTGGTGTCGTTACTGCCTTATTGTGCATGGTCATAAATGCTTCACACACTGCCTCTGAGATAGGCCTAACTGCTCGTGCTACGTTACCACAGGGTTGAGCAGGGGTTATCACAGGGGGTAGCCCACTTGCCCTGACTTAGGAAGAAGGGTCCCTATTTGGACAGTGGCGCCAGCCATTGCCAACTAGAGACCCCCATTTCTAACAGTAGTCTATTGAGACGGGGACCTTTTGGAGTTTATTATCGAACATTCATGTTTCTTCATGGCAAATCGAACCTGATGTATCTTGTGATGACATACTAAGAAGTGTCCTTCTTTGTGGAAATTTCTGTTTCCTTTGTATTTCAAGTGGAGGGGGAAGTTGATGGTCAGAAGCTTACACAATAACTTGATTTCGATTGTCTACTCCTTTTCCAAAAGTTCCAAATAATCTCACATTTTAATTGTGGCTTTGATCTTCAAATTAACAGTAATTTATGTGTAGATTCCACATCTCTCTTCTTAATCGGGTCTGATTGATTTGACTTTGTCATCTCATATGTTTTGTCCTCCACTGAGCCTGTGTATGTATTAATAGTTGTAAGCTGCTTCATGCATGCCTCCAACCTGACTTTAGCCATGGCTGCATGAGTGCAATGTGGCTGTGTGCTCCATTACTAAACTTGTCCAAATTATGATTTTCTAGATATTGGAGTAGTGAGCATCCATTCCTGCCACTTAAGGTGACTCTCGTCTCATATTTGACCCATAATACGGCAAGTAGGTTTTGCAGAGCTGGGGTTAAATTCATCCAGTGAGCTGTGCCAAACACAAAGTTAAACTTGAACCACTCACTACTTGTCAGATGTTGAACAGTTCTTAAATCCAGAGCCTTCAACATGAACCTCTCAGTGCTTGGGTCTGTGGTAAGGGGAAGGGACTGTGTGGGGGTGAGAGGGCACGGTGTTTTGTGGCAGACAGTTGACAACTTGAGCAGCGGGGTGCCATGGCATACAGGCACAGAATAGAGGGGGTCATGACCCAGTATTGGAGACTTAGAACACGGGAAGGCGGGCTACCACCAAATGAGAATGGTTTCAAGCTGCAACAGAGAACTACTGAAGCAGTCCCTTACAAAAATGTATAATGTTGACCTGGAAAGAGCGAAAAATATTCAGACACCTATTTAGCTGTTTCTCACACTTCTAATCATACCTTTGCCAGAAAGTAGATTAGGGGTTACTTTAGTGATCAGGAGCACAAATGGTGGTCAATTATGTGCTCACATCTTAAACTTCCCAAAGGATAGCCACTGCAGTGTCACAGTAGAATGTGCAGACGTACTATAACTAAGATTGTGGCATAGAGGCTACACACCTTGAATTTTGTCCTTGAATTTAATACTGGATGTTCATCTAATAAAGCACTACAATCTGGGAGATTTTCCCATTGCTTTCTGAATCAATCCGATTATCACATCTGATAACAATGATTTGTGAAAGGAAAGGCCAGGAAGAGCAGCACATGCCGTCATTATGAGGATACCATATTTTGGGGCATATTCTCAAGGACTTATCGCCGAGTTAGCAGCACTTTATCGCAGCCAAAGTGGTGATAAATTCATCGCACCATTCACAAGCTGGTGCTAACAGCCGATATCACCAGTTTCCCTGCGATAGCAGCCGCAAAAAACATCGCCACGGATGACACCGGCAACTAACGCTAATGAGATGCAGAGTAGGTGTTCCCGTGCAAAAACCCGCAAAAACACCACTCCGCAACATTCTCAACGACCAACAAGATCGGCGATAAGATTCAAAAACATGCGATAAGGCGCGTTAGCAGCAGGGATTTAACACCTGCTCCTACCTGGTGCTAAGTCGGACGACAACCTGCACCATAAAAGGGAGCCCAGCCCACAGCCACACCAGAAGAACAACAGATGCCATGGAGCTACTGATCATGCAGCTCGGAGCCCCAAGAGGGCCACAACACCCACCGCCACCACCCCCAGGCTCCCCACCTCCCCAGGACCCCCCCCCGGACTATCACAGAGGCAGAGCAGACAAAGACACCGGACCTTCTGAAAACGCACCAGCCTCGGAGACTTAACGCCAGAGGAAGTCATTGCCCACTACAGGCTCAAAAGGACAACCATCCTCCGCATCCTGACCCTCTTTGCCCACAGGCTAACAGCACCAACACAGCGGAGAACCAACATCCCTCCGCAGACAAAGCTGCTGGCCGTGCTGCACCGGTTGGCCTCTGGGACCTTCCAACCAACAACTGCCATAGTCGGAGGAGTCTCACAGCCAGTCCTGTCAAAGTTCCTCACACCTGTCTTGGATGCCATCATCAGCTTGGTACCCCAGCAACTTTACTTCCCACACACTGCGCAGGAACAGCTGGAGATCAAGCAAGGCTTCTACGCCATAGCTGGCTTCCCGCACGTGTTGGGGGCAATTGACTGCACACGTATTCCTCGTGCCCCCTGCCGCCACTGCACACAATTACCGCAACAGGAAACGCACGCATTCCATCAATGTGCAGACAATAGTGGACCACCGGGGACTCTTCACCAATGTCGTCGCCAACTACCCAGGCAGTGTGCATGATTCCTTCATCTTGCGACAGTCCATCATCAACCAGCACTTCCAGGATGGCACCTATGGAAATGCACTGCTCGTCGGTAAGTACCAATGGAACACACCACACACCTCAACACCACAATCAGACAACTCACAACTCTGGGAATGCACACGTCACAAAATCACATACAACATGACAACCAACATCCCCACATTCCAAACACGACAACACAACTTACTGTGGCAACCTGGGCTAGCCGTCTACACAAGCCATCAACGGCATGGCACCTCAGCCACACAATAGCAGAATGTGGGGAGAGGTGGGAACCCGGCATGTGCGAAGGAGGCAAGTGACCCATGAATGTGAATGTACACAATGTCAAGTGTGGCGTGGATGTGCTGGACAGACTGCAGTATGCAGATCACAGACACTTCCATGTCGACATACACTGCTGGTGTCTGCAGTGTACTGGACAGTGGACGCAACCATGTAACCGCAGCCAGTGGGGAAGAATGCAGAAATGTAGCTTGTTACGTCCCCCCCTGTAAGCGTGAGCCGAGTGGGCTGGCCCGGCGTACGCCAGGCCAGCGTAGGGGTGTGAATAAAAAGCACGTTACTCTGGGTAAGGTTCTCTTCCGGAATGGCCAACGTGTCTGCCAGGGCGGCGCCTCTCACCCCGCCACGAGGCCGACACCGTGAGCGGCGGTGCCTGCGATCCTGTGCACCTGCTGCACCCCAGGCCGCTGGTCCCAGGACCCGTCTTGCCCGCCCCAGCGCACCCAGGCCTCACTGCTCACCTGCCGACACCGGCGTGTGTCAAAGAGGGCCCACCACGTGCCAGTGCAAGCTCCAAGCCCGAGGCCCGCGACCATGGCAGCCTCCTCAGACCATCACGGCGTCCGTGACACAGGCCCCCATTACTCCTTCCTCATTGACGTACTCCACCGCTGCCTCCGGCCTACACTGCGGTCCAGTAGGTCACATTTGGAACGGAGACTTGATTATACAATGGCAGAGTACATACGTTTATTGCAGATTTTATATCACCGTACTCCCTACGATGTGGTGCCACCGACTCTGTGCATAGCATTCCGACGACACATGTCTGTGGGCCCTTGCTGACTACTGCCTTCGGCCTACACTGCGGCCCAGCAGGCCTCACACCAATCCAATCCAGTCCGTACCAGGCAGGACACAGCATCGTCGCAGGCTGCACACACGCTCAGCTCTGGTGCTACTACCTCTGTCAACCACAAATCATCGCCACATGGCATTCCAACGTCGTGTGTGAGAGTACCAGGAGGAGCTGCCTGAACAGCGGTTGGCCCGCGCTGACGGCTGCCTCCGGCCGCCTCCGGCCTACACTGCGGTCAAGTAGGTCACACATTTGGAACTGAGTCTTGATTTTACAATGGCAGAGTCCGTATCATTGCACGCTAGGAGAGGAGTAAGAGGAAGACGCGATTCAGTCCGGATGAAAAACAGGATCCTCGTTACGGAGGTGACCGAACACTACCAACAACTGCCCTGGTGCCACTAACTCTGTGCATCGCAAGCCAAGGACACGTGGCTGGGGGCCCCTGCTGACCGCTGCCTCCGGCCCACACTACGGTCAAGTAGGTTACACATTTGGAACTGAGCCTTGATTTATTTATGGCAGAGTTTATACCATTGTACAGGCCTCATCGCAGACTGCATCCCCTTTCAGCTCTGGTGCCACTAACTCTGTGCCCCGAAATTCATGGACACCCTCTGGTTGAACTGTGGTGGCGTCTGAGTCTATGGCCTGGGGGTTGTCTTCATCATCATGTAGCTGATACTGACTTGGTCACAAAAATGAGTCTGTTGCATTCATCTCCTCTATATTGCCTGTGTCTGCTTGGTACTGCCCTCTGTATCATGCCCTGGAAGAACACCTTCCACTGTCCCCCAAAACCCCCCACGACATTCACCTTGGACATCGACGGGGACCCACTCAGCTCTCGTGCCCCTACCTCAGTGCACCGGTAGTCACCGTCCCGTGGCGGTGTTCCATGTGCCGGCCGCTGTGCATCCGGGGCCACTAACTCCATGCAGCTCAAATCATGGACCCTTGCTGTTTGAACTGTGAACTTCTGATTGTCTGATCACTGTTGTAGTTGTTGCCAGCACCAACCACGCGTTGAGGGCTGGCTCACACTCACCCCACACCCATCCAGCACAGGCGTCACGGGACATGTGACCCTGGCAATAAAAGGGGCCGGGCGCACGTGCCCGTAGTCAGTTCCACAAACTATCTAAGTGTGTCCGTGTGGTCATTGTGTATGCATGAGGGACCCTGGCCCTACCACATTGCATTGTGCTGTATACAGCGGACGCAACCATGTCACCTCAGGCAGTGGGGGAGACCTGGGACATGTAGCTGTGTCGCACCCCCCTGTAGGCGTTGCCGGAGTGGGCTGGCGTACGACAGTCCAGCATAGGGGTGTGGATAATCACCCCGGGGCTCTGGGCGTGGTTAAGTGTTGGGCTTGCCAATAAAGTACCTAAGGCGTGTGTCTCTGTTGTACTGTCGGCGCCACCCGTCCCGCAATGAACAATGTTGCAATGTAGCATGCCCCCGGAGTGCGGGCTCGGCCGAAGGGATAAATGAATGAGCGCAAGCCCGCTCGAGGTCCGGGATCATACATGCCAACTGTTGTGTGTGTGTCGCTATTACCGCAGCATAGGCCAAAGGTATTGTCTTGACCGCATCGCGAGTTCAGCCAGCCATGAACTCTACATCTGTGTCCGCCCTATCCTTACCATAGGCCTACACACACGTGGCCGCCCACCTTCAATGCACAACATCACAGTATCGTTGTCAGGCTTGTGGACATGCGCAGACAGGCATGACGATGGTGTGCCGTAGGAGTGCAAGTGATGCAACCGCGCAGCGCACACAAGTAAATGGGCTCGGGGGAGGGAGGAGCAGCAGTGAGGCTACGTTGTACACAATGATGGCGCTCATTTGCTACAAGCAGTACATGTCAAACAGTAATCACTATGACACACATATCACACGCCAATGAACTAGTGAGCCTGCCTACACATCATGCAGAACCAACTGTTGACTCATGTCTCTCTGCACTGTCACAGGTGATCAAGGATATGCACTCTGCCCTTGGATGATGACACCCCTCCGAGCCACGAACACACAGGCCCAGAGGCAGTACAATGCGGCCCACAAACGCACCAGGGGCATCGTGGAACGCACATTTGGCGTGTTGAAGTCACGTTTCAGGTGCCTGGACATCACAGGTGGGAGGCTCCTGTACAGCCCAGACATCGTGTGCAAGATGATCGTTGCATGTTGTATGTTGCACAACATATGTGTATGCACCAATGCCCCATGGTTACAAGTGTCAGATGCACCGGACGATGATGAGGAAGATGAGGCAGGTGGACCACACCCCACTGCAGCTGCAGCAGGAATACCCCGTAGGAACACCATCATTGACAATTTCTTCACATGAGGACGTCACATTGTGGCAGTCCTTAGCAATCATGAGACAGTACAAAATGACCACAGGCACAGCATGTGCAAATAAATTCTTTTCAACACACATTCCCTGAGTTTCTGTATGTGTGCTGCAGTGTGGCATGGGGATCAGGGACATGATCCAGAGTCATTGTGGGTGTGCAGTGTGCGCTACTTAATTGTGCATGTGTGCCATTGTGCCCATCTCCCCCTGTCCCCCCAGTCCCTGGTCGGTACTCACCCTGTTGATGTTGTGTCAGGTCATGTTGAGCAGTGTCCCGATCCCCGACTCCTGGCACCATATCCCGACTGATGACTGTGACCACCATTTTTTCAATGTCATCCAGCTCCTGGTGTGCCGCTGGTCTCCCACCTCCAATCTGCGTTGCTTCTTTCATGTTGGCATCGGGTTTCTTCTTGGTTTTGCCCTTCACATCATTCCAGCGCCTCTTGACCTTTTCCATTGTCCTCCTCGACACTCCGACTGCATTCACGTTGTTCACGATGTGCTGCCATATTTCCGTTTGTGTGGCTGATGACACAGTGGAGGTGACGGACAGTTGTTGGTAGTGTCCTGTCACCTCCGTGACGATGATCCGGTTTTCCTGCGGACTGCCCCATCTTCCTCTTCTCCTTGCCCTTCCCCGGCCCCTGGGGTCCTGGCTGGTCGTCTGTGGGGCTTGTGGGGTTCGCGTTGTCCTCTGCACTCGGTCCGGGTGCGTCCATGGTGCTACGCAGTTGCATTTTTTTATCTTTTTTTTTCTCTGCTTATATAGTGCATTTTCCCGCATGTCGCGTGGGAATCGCAGGCCTGTGCTGGTTATCGCTGCTTTTTGTTTTGCGATTTGGGACTTCGCAACTTTTATGGCGTTCGTGTTTCGCATTTTTTCGGCGTCGCGTTAATTTTAACGCAGGCATTTGTCGCGTTAACGTGTGACTATCGCATGGTGCCGCCGGGTTGGGAATACTGCGTTAACACTGTGTTATTTTCCCGCGATGGACTGCGATGTGAGAAGTTGCGTTAAGCGATTTTGGCGATAGTTAACACACGTTCTTGAGAATATCCCCCTTAGTGTGTTATAATTTTATCCTGTAGCAAAACTGCTACCAAACATTGCCGTTTTTTTCCCTGAGGTGAAATTATTGCACAACTCCTAGTTTTCCTTCTTGGAATGAGAGAAAGCATGCTAAATCAGAGTTCTGAAATCTGACTTCCGTACATTTTCCTTCTTTCCTATGGGTTTCAGTCAGGTATTACTTGATGAAATATGCATGGGTAAACGGCTTTCGCCCTGGCCATAGCACTGAGTCGGCGCTCCTGGCGGTGACGGAACATTTCTGGACAGCTATGGACGCAGGACAGACATCGGCACTGATCCTTCTGGATCTTAGTGCCGCATTCGACACTGTGTCCCATGCTGTCCTGTTGCGCCGTCTGGAAGAGGCTGGCATTGGTGGCCTTGCTTTGAAGTGACTGGCGTCATTTCTGTCCGATAGGACTTTTCAGGTGATTGCTCCCCCTTTTACCTCGCCCACCTTTCCCATCAAGCACGGGGTACCACAGGGCTCTTCATTGAGCCCTCTGCTCTTTAATTTGTATGTACAACCTTTGGCTGTTTTAGCCAAGAGCAGAGGATTGACTGTGGTCTCCTACGCCGACGACATGCAGCTGGTGGTAGCCCTCTCGAGCAACTCTAAGCACGACGCCTCGAAGTTTCAAGGCGATCTTGCTGCAGTTGCCGGGTGGATGACAGCTCACTGCCTCCAGCTGAATGCTAGTAAGTCAGAGGTGTTGCTGGTGGGTAGGGATCACGGGTTATGGGATGAGTACTGGTGGCCTACGAATTTAGGCACCGCCCCTGCTCCTAAACAGGCGGTGAAGAACTTGGGGGTTTGGATGGACGCCTCTCTCAATTTCCAGACCCAAACAAAGAAGGTGGCGGGTACCTGCTTTGGTTTGCTGCGCGGTCTCAAACCTATTTTGGGCTTCTTTGATGCCCCGACTAGACAGATTATTATTCAGGCCTTGATTATATCGAGGCTTGATTACGCGAATTCTCTGTATCTGGGGGCTAACAAGGCTGAAGTACTCAGGTTACAGAGAGTTCAGAACGCTGCAGCAAGATCTCTTCTGGGTCTGCGTAAAGTCTGCTCGCTGGCTAATACAATCCGCCGCCTCCATTGGTTGCCTGTAGCTCAACGGATTGAGTTTAAGGCTCTCTGTTTAGCTTTTAGAATTTTGAAGGCCGCCTCCCCCAACATTCTGACGGATCTGTTATCCTTTTATGTCCCCTCCCGTCAGCTTCGCTCCATGGGCCAACATCTATTAGTGGTCCCTCGGGTCAGGAGGACCCGGGCTGGAGGGCGTTCCTTCCGGTACAGAGCAGCTATTCTCTGGAACGCTCTGCCTCTCTATATTCGTGGTCTCAGTAATCTCATTGAATTTAGGAAGGCTATTAAAACTTTTCTATTTCCCACTGTGTAGGTCTCTTGGCTCCTCCTTTGCGCTGTGGTCTCCTATTTGCTGTTTAGCGCCGGGACGCCTCCTGGCCGGGGCAGCTGTCGCGCTTTATAAATCTCTCAAATACAAATAAATAAATACAAATTATGAGTTTGCCCTGTTGGATTTTGTAAGAAATTGGATTCCTGGTTGACTGGGGTGTAAGCCCTGGTCTAGCAACAGCCACAATCCTTGCCAGGGTGAGGCACAAACAAACCCAAATTAACCTTTGTTCAACCCTCTGGTAGCTTGGCACAGAGCAGTCAGGCTTAACTTAGAGCCAATGTATAAAGTATTAATGCAGCACTTCAAACAGTAATAAAGTGAAAACACAACACAAGAAAAATCCAACACCAACTTAGCAAAATAGAGCACATTTTAATAAATAAGGCAAGACCAAAATGACAAAATTCTAATCAGAAGAACAGGAGATATGCAAGTTTAAAGATGTCATTGAAAATAGCACCAAAAAGCACAAAGCTCCAACTGTGGATATCTAGTCGTGCTAGACTATGACAAAGTCACCAGTTTAGGGTGACCGCGATGGAGTGCGGGCTAGCTAGAGGGACCCAGTAAGGCCCGCTGAACAAGAGCACCTTAAATCCTGATTGTGGAGCGTTGCGAGGTACCTCAGCGAGGATGCGCACGCAGCCGAGGAAATGCGTTAGTTCCAAGGACCTGCGAAGCTGCAATGCGAGGTCATGCATCTTCACCATCAAGGATGCATCGCGCAGTCAAAGTGATGCATAGGTTCCAAAGAGCTGTGAGAACCTGCATTGTTGTCAAGTCTGCCGTAGACGAGGGGTTTGTGAAGCGAGGGTATGCTTCAGTGAAGCTTCGCACAGTAACAGTTCTGATGCTGGCTGCAAGGTCGATGTGTACTCCCTGCTCTGGGAGAACCTTCGCAAAAGAGGTGATGCATCATATCTGCTTATGATTGCACCAAATTGGTTCTGCTAGAGGCTAGTGGCAGAGCATCTTCAAACCCACTTGCAAGGGTCCAGAACTGGGGGCACAACTTGGGAGGGTAGGGCTCATGAATGGTAGCGTCCAGGTGCTGGGTTTAAGGTTGTTTGAGCCTTCTGTCCCTGAAGCTCTGGTCAGGAAGCCAGCCAACTAACCCTGGGAGTTACACTGGGGTCCTGGGTTTCAACAGATTAAAGTCCAGTCCTTTTCACCCAGTTAACTGGGCAGCAAGAAGCAGGTCAGCACAGCAGGGCAGCAGTTCCTTCAGAGCAGCAGTCCATTCAGCAGCACAGTAGTCCTTCTTCCTGGCAGCGAATCCAAAGGTACAGAAGTGTAGTGAAGAGTTGGTGTCTGGGGTCCAATATTTATACTTGGACTTTCCTTCAAAGTGGGAGAAGCTTCTAGAGGTTTACCTTTGACGTTCCCAGGCATCCTGCCTACCCTGTCCTGGCTCCAGACTAACTACAGGGGGAATGCAGCCCTTTGTGTGGAGGCAGGGCACAGCCTAATCAGGTGTAAGTAGGGCTGTGCCCAGCATCGCCCTCCCATCCTGCCAGTGATGGCCCATCCAGGCACACCTAAGCTCTCTATTGTGTATGACTCTTGAGGAGGAATACACAAAGCTCAACTGACAACTAAACCCAGTCATGTGACCCAGAGACAAGCTGCAAGCACTAAATGGCTAAGGCAGGAAAAGGCCATTTTCAAAATTGCAATTAAAAATCCGACTTCACCATGAGAGTGGGTCTTTCATTACAATTTCAAGAACACAAAACACGAACTGATTACCTGCTCCCCTTTTGAAATTATCACTTAATTGATGTAATAAGGTAACTCCAGTGTTAGCCTAAGGGAGAGGTAGGCCTTGCAGTAGTAAAAAACAAATGTAAGTTTTCACTACCAGGACATTTGAAGCTAAAATTTACATGTCCCACTTTTTAAATACACTGCATCCTGCCCTTTGGGCTGTTCAGGGCCTACTCTAGGGGTGACTTACATGTTATAAAAAGGATGGTTTGAGCCTGGTAAAAGGTTTATTTTGCCAGGTCGACGTGGCAGTTTGACAACTGCACACACAGGCTGCAATGGATGATTTGAGACATGTATAAAGTGCTACTTAAGTGGATGGCACCATCAGTGCTGCAGGCCCAGTAGAATTTAATTTACAAGTCCTGTGCCCAGTTAGTGCTGCTTTACTAGAGACGTGCAAGAAAACTAAATATGCCAATAGGGTATAAGCCAATTCTACCATGTTTTAAGGCGAGAGCACAAACACTTTAGCACTGGTTAGCAGTGGTAAAGTTTACACAATCCTAAAGTCAGCAAAAACAAAGGCAGCAAACAGGAGGGTTAAAGGCAAAAGGTTAGGGGGAAACCATGCCAAGGACGCCAGGTATAACTCGTGTCCCCCTTAGCTGAAAGTGGGGAGAGCCAACCAGCCGTTTGGGAGTTCTCTTTACTAAGGTGCCTGGTGAGACCATCAGCATTGGGGTGGTCTGTTCCAGGATGGTGTTCCACCATAAAGTCCATTCCCCATACAGAGATGGGCCACTGCAAAAGTTTTGGATTCTCGCTCCCTCATCTGCATTAACCATCGGAGGGGTGTGTGGTCTGTCTGAACCCAGAAGTGAGCACCAAAGAGGTGTGGTCTCGGCTTATTCAGTGCAAAGACCACTGCAAAGGCTTCCGTGCTCCTGGGGAGGTAGTCTCCTACTAATGAAGGTTACAGGTTGATCAAGACCCTCTTCACTCAGCTGTGAGAGCACAGCCCCTATGCCATGCTCTAAGGCATCTGTCCGTAGAATGAATTCCTTGGAAAAATGAGGGTCCTTGAGCACAGGTGCTGTGCACATGGTCTCCAGGTTATCAAAAGTGTTCTGGCATGCCTCCATCCAGATCACCTGCCTTGGCTGCTTCGTAGAATTCAGCTCCATCAATGGATCAACAATGGTGCCATACCGCTTGATGAATCTCCTGCCATATCTCTTCAGGCTTTGACCTCTGTCTGGGTCTTGGGGGGGTTCCCAAAGCAGAATGGTTTCAATCATGCCCTGTTGGGGCCGCACCTTGCATCTTCCTACTTGGTGTCCCAAGTAGACCACTGAACTCTTCATTATCTGTCACTTACTGGCCTTGCTAGTCAGGCCTACCCTCTGCAGAGCCTGAAGCACTTCCCTAAGGTGGTTCAAATGGTCCACCCAGCTGGAACTGAAGACCGCAATGTCATCTAGGTAGGCGGCTCAGAAGTTCTCCAACCCAGCCAGGAACTGGTTGACCAACCTCTGGAAGGTGGCAGGGGCGTTCCTCAACCCAAAGGGTATTACCCAGAACTGGAAGTGCCCTTGTGGGTAGAGAACAAGGACCTCTCTGTGGCCCCCTTGGTCAAGGCAATCTGCCAGTACCTAGACATTAAGTCAAACGTGTTGAGGAACTTAGTAGCTCCCAACCAATTTATGAGCTCATCAGCTCGGGGGATGGGGTGTGCATCAGTCTTGGTGACGGCACTGAGCCCCAGGTAATCCACACAGAACCTAAGTTCTTGGGTGGTACAATGAACCCTAGCTCAAGCATTTTGGAGACTTTCTCCTTTATGCTGGCTCTCACCATATGAGAAAGCCTGTAGATTTTACTCTTCACAGGCATACTGTCACTGGTATCAATATCATGGATGCACCATGTAGTGAGTCTGAGGTAAGGGAGAAGAGAAGGGCAAACTGCCCCTACAACTGATGGCAGTCTCTCTGTTGTGCTAGGGTCAGGGTAGGAGAGAGGCTGACACCCTCCACTGACCCATCCTGTTCCTTGGAAGAGAGGAGGTCAGGGAGAGGTTCACTTTCCTCCTCCACTCCATCATCCATGACCAGAAGCACGGTTACTTTGGACCTCTCGGAGTGGGGTTTGGGGTGATTGGCATGCAAAACCCTCAAAGGGGTCCTGTGAGTCTAGAGATCCACCAGGTAGGTGACCTCACTCTTGCGCTCTTTCACCTCATAGGGCCCAGACTAGGGATCTTGCAGGGCCCTAGGCTCCACAGGCTCCATAACCCACACTTTTTGGCCAGATAGAAACTTGACCAGAGTGGCCTTCTGGTCATACCACAGTTTCATGACCACCTGGCTGGCTTCTAGATTATTTTTGGGTTTCTTCCAGAAAGAGCTTCATCTTGGTACGGAGTGCCAGCATATAGCTGACCACATCTTGGGGGGCTTTCTTGGGAGCTTGCTCCTACCTCTCCTTTACCAGGCTGAGAGGCCCTCTCACAGGGTGACTGTATAGAAGTTCAAAGGGGCTGAATCCTAACCCCTTCATTACCTACCAGTCTGCAAACAACAGGGGGCAAGAGGATGTTCTACTTCCCCCTCAAGGGCTTTGGGAGGCCCATGATCATGCCTTTTAAGGTCTTGTTGAGCCTTTCAACAGAACCTTTCAGCAAGCCCATTAGTTTAGAGATGATATGTTGTGGAGCCCAAACTCCTTCCAGATGGACTTTATGTATGCCGACATGAAGTTAGTGCCTCGGTCAGATACGTCCTCCTGGGGGAACCCCATAAGGGTAAAGGTTCCCATCAGTGCCCTAGGCCCTGCGGACACAGTCACTGACCTCAGAGGTATAGCTTTCGGGTACCAGGTGGCATGGTCCACCAAGACCAGGATGAACCTGTTTTTTTGGGGTCCAGAGGGCCAACAATGTTGATGCCCACCTGTTCAATTTTGATGCCTTCCTGTTCAAAGGGAATGCCAACAACAGGGAATGGCTGCAGGGGAGCCTTGTTCTTCCCTCCTGACTTGCCGCTAGCCTCGCAGGTAGGTCATGAGCATCAGAACGCATCTGAGGCCATCCTCATCTGGGGCCAAGAAAAGTGGGTAACAAGCCTCTCAAAGGTCTTGCCCTACCCTAGATGACCTAGCAGAGGAACATCATGAGCCAACTCCAGTAGAAAGGCCCTGTAGTACTCGGGGACCAGCATCACACAAGTTGCACCAGGCT
Organism: Calotriton arnoldi; assembly: GCA_963921515.1. Lineage (NCBI taxonomy): Eukaryota > Metazoa > Chordata > Amphibia > Caudata > Salamandridae > Calotriton > Calotriton arnoldi. The sequence goes on along the minus strand of CAWUFW010002155.1, from coordinate 1,275,252 downwards.
CAGGAACCTTAGGCTCGTTATACAGGAGACTGTTCTCACAATAGATCAGGTGATCACCAAAAGTATCACCAGCTGCATGGGCCTCAGCCTTCCGTCATAGGCCCTCAAGAGTAGGGAACTCCATCTGTGCCTTGCAGAACTCCTCCCTGGTGGGACCCTCTTCCTTCTACCAGTTGGTCAGTTCAGGTAGGTTCCCAAGACGGCAATGTCTTCCATTGTAGGTTCCGGAGCTTCGCCCTCAGGCTCAGCCTCCTCCCAGACTGGGAGTTTCAGAAGTAGGTTTCCCATGCCCCTTGCCCTTCCTCTTTTTTGAAGGCACCTGGGCCAGTCTTACAGACTCCTGGTCCTCCTGACTAACCTCTCGGGCAGCCATGGACCATGTGGTTGGGCACACCCCCTCAGGCAACTCTAACATCTCCAGGTGCGACCTGAGCTCTACCTCCTTCCAGATGGTGTGCTCTAGGTCATTGCCAAGCAGACAATCTACAAGCATGGATGAACTAACTCACAGCTACCCTCAATGAACCTGAGAAACCCCCCCAATACACTCAAAGGGAACTTAAGCCACTGGTGATTGGCTTCAATAACCTTGTGGAATGCATTAGGGACTACCAGTATCTCTCAGAGCCTCCACCCTCTGCCCATTGATGGTGACCCACTGCCTGTATGTCCTAGTATTACTAGGAAAGTGAGTTCTCTGCACCATCTCTCCGTCACCCAGAAATACTAAGGTAACCTCTACACTATCCCCCATACTGTCTTAGGTAATCTCCTCCCCATGTGCTACACTAACCAAACCTGGTGTCTGCCCACCAGTGGGGGTGTGCCCGCTTGGGACACTTGTGAGCCCCTTTGTAGTGCCCAACCTGTTGCCACTTATAGCACTTAGGGGTGCCTTCCCTCAGGACTTATTATCAGGAAACCATTTCTTCTTCTGCTCAGGTGGGGATTAAGAGTCCTGACCCTTAGAACTTGTTTGGGGACCTTTAGAGAACTCCTTGTTTTTAAGTAGTCTCCTCTTGTTGTGATACCCCCAGATACCTTCTTGTGGGCCCTGCTGCTGAGTCAGCGGTTCACCTCCTTAGCAAGCTCCTGGGCTCCGTGAGCTTACTATCAATAAGGTATTGGTGCAGATCTGGAAAACAAAAACTGAACATGTGATTGCCAGCAATCAAATTGTACAGCCCTTGGTAATCCTTTACTTCACCGCCCTTCACCCAGCCATCCAGAGCATTGCAAAAGGAATCCACACAATCCGCCCAGGACTGCTGGGGCAACTTCTGGCTATCCCTAAACCTCTGCCTGTACTTCTCAGGGGTGCGGCCATATTTCCTTACAAAGGTTTCCCCCATGGGGGGATACCTCATCCTGTCCCTCTTCGCTAGGGTCAATAGGGCGTTCCTCCACTCATTAGGGATATGCTTCCAGAGGCTAGCCCCCCAATCTTCCTAAGGGATCCTATGTATCTGTAAATCCACCTCATATGCTTCAAATCACTTGTCAATGTCATCCCCTACAACAAAGTCAGGCACCAGAACTTTAGGAATATGGACCCTCTTGTCTCCAGAGAGCACTGCAGGTATGCTGCCACCGGTATTGCAGGACTCTGCTTGCCTAGCTCTCTGAGGCTTCTCTTGTGATCCATTTTCCTTTCCTCTGCCGCCATGGCCAATTTTATATCCTCCATTCTCGACTGAGCCATCTGCAGCCTAAACTCTCTTTCCGCCTTCATGTATGCCAGCTCTTCTATGGACAAGCCTCAAGAGGACACACTGCTCTGGCAGGGAGTTTCAACTCATGGGTCAAGATATCCCCCTCAGCTGAATGCTGCCTCTCAGGAAAATCCGCTCCCTGCCTTTCCATCTCATAACCCCCTTCAGTGGCTGTCACCAATGGCTGGTGGGCTCCCACCCAGATCCTCAGCGCCTTTTGGAGCTCCACCTTCCTGGTGTTACTCTTTGCTGGAAGTTCCCTCCCCTTGCAGAACTCCTTGTTTTGGGCCACAGTGTAGGCAGTAGCGGTCGGTGGTGGGAGTGCCGCCGGGCGCTGACGTGGGGCAGGGAGGGGCAGGGTGGGGGGTAGTAAACTACGGATTACGGGTGATTACAGGTAAGTACACATATAAATAAATAAGACGAATTTAGTTTCTCGCCTGCATCGCCAAATGTGATGCAGCGCGAAACGAAATTTGCTTTATTTATTTATATGTGTACTTACCTGTAATCACCCGTAATCTGTAGTTTACTACCCCCCACCCTGCCCCTCCCCCGCCCCACGTCAGTGCCCGGCGGCACTCCCACCACCGACCGCTACTGAGTGTAGGTATCTGTTGGACTTGGCCCTTTTTGCAGGGTCATCCCTGAACTTTTTGCCTTCCTCCTATATTTTCTCTGACCTGTTTTTGTTGGTTTTATGACTCTGGGCACTTTACCACTGCTGATCAGTGCTAAAGTGCATATGCTCTCCCCATGATAAATTGTGTTATGGATTAGTGACTCCATGATTGGATGATTGGTTTACTTGTCAGTCCCTAGTACAGTGCACTGAGTGTGCCCAGGGCTTGTAAATCCAATGCCGCTGGTGGGCTTGCAGCACTGGTTGTGCCACCCACAGAAGCGGCTTGTAAAATGTGTCTCAGGCCTGCCATTGCAGAGCCTGTGTGCAGTCTGTGACTGCCATATCGACTTGGCAAGTGCACCCACTTGCCAGTCCCTAAACCTTCCCTTATCTTCATATCAGACACCCCTAAGGTAGGCCCAAGGGCAGGGTGCATTGTAAGTATAAGGTAGGACATGCCCTGGTGTGTGTGGCATGTCCTAATAGTGAATTACAGCCATTTTCGTTTTCACTATTGCAAGGCTACCTGTTCTCCATAGGCCAGAATGGGCAGTTTGATTATTACACCTTATAATCCTAACTGACCCAGAGAACATGGTAGAAAAACGAATTTAGTATGCCTGAACTCAGAATGATAAAATACATCTTTTAGTGAAGTTGGTTTTAACATTCTTTGTTTGAAAATACCACTTTTAGAAAGTAGGTATTTTCTTGCCTAAACCATCCAGCTGCCTCTGCTCAGGTTGTGTATTGTGTGTCTGGGTTTGTGAGTGACAGGGGCTGGGGGATTCCAGGAGGCAGGCTTGTAAATCCAATGCCGCTGGTGGGCTTGCAGCACTGGTTGTGCCACCCACAGAAGCGGCTTGTAAAATGTGTCTCAGGCCTGCCATTGCAGAGCCTGTGTGCAGTCTGTGACTGCCATGTCGACTTGGCAAGTGCACCCACTTGCCAGTCCCTAAACCTTCCCTTATCTTCATATCAGACACCCCTAAGGTAGGCCCAAGGGCAGGGTGCATTGTAAGTATAAGGTAGGACATGCCCTGGTGTGTGTGGCATGTCCTAATAGTGAATTACAGCCATTTTCGTTTTTCACTATTGCAAGGCTACCTGTTCTCCATAGGCCAGAATGGGCAGTTTGATTATTACACCTTATAATCCTAACTGACCCAGAGAACATGGTAGAAAAACGAATTTAGTATGCCTGAACTCAGAATGATAAAATACATCTTTTAGTGAAGTTGGTTTTAACATTCTTTGTTTGAAAATACCACTTTTAGAAAGTAGGTATTTTCTTGCCTAAACCCATCCAGCTGCCTCTGCTCAGGTTGTGTATTGTGTGTCTGGGTTTGTGAGTGACAGGGGCTGGGGGATTCCAGGAGGCAGGGTGAGTCAGCACTAGGCTGAATAGGTCTGCCTGAAGGAGGATGGGTGGGAGGAGTTGCACCTGGGTCTGAATAGGGCTGTGCCTGCCTTCCACAATGCTGGCTCCACCTCCTGCCGGGCGTCTGATGGCTCTGCCCTCACTCTCAAAGGAAAGAAGGAGTCAGAAAAACAAAGTGCTCCAGGACTGACCAGAACTGGTTTGGACTAGGCAAAGGCCTCTCTGCCTTCAGAGAACAAAGGGAAAAGGTGTATAAAAGGGGACCCAGACCCCTAGGAAATTAGATCACTTCTGGGAAATCAAGAAACCTGTTGCCAAGGAGAAGAACCGGAGAAGCTGAAGGAGGAGTACTGCCCCTGTGCTGTTTTGCTGATTGGGGTTGGCCTGCAGTGGTTGCTTTCTGCCAAGGACAGGAGAAAAGACTTTGCTGTGCTTTGTCATCTTGAAGAAGGGAATCTCCAAGGGCTTGAACTGAGCTTGCCTCCTGCCTGAAGTCACAGGGACACAAAGACTTCACCCCTTCTGTTTGCCTGCATCTGGAACTGCTGTTTTAGATGCTAACAGAGGAAATTGCAACACCGACGCCGGCGAGCGACGCCGTAACCTGCACCGAAGCCGTGGGCACCGCTCGTGAAGAGCACGACGCACTGCCCCGACTCTGCACCGTAGGCCCGACGCCTGCCGACGCCGTGCGACATCGACTCCGAAGCCGTCATCGAGGCCGCTGCCTGCACCGGAGCCGAGGACACCGCTCGTGACGCTCACGACGCACCGTCCCGACTCGCACCGCAGCCCCGACTTCACCGACGCCAGGGCTTCATCATCGCGGAGCCGATCTCGACGTGGGTGACCCCCGAATCCATCGACGCCGCACCATCGTAAGGAACCGACGCTCGCCGCCATCCGTGACATCACCTCCCCGACACAGTAAGGAACCGACGCCTCACCTCCCTGCGCTGCAGTAAGGAACCGAGACATCACCTCCCTGGGGTCGTAAGGAACCGACGCCGCCGGCGCCAACGAAGCATCACCTCCCGACGCCGTGCACCGTCTTTGTTTTCATCGAATTCCAGGTACTGTTCTTTGTGGGTCTGCTCGACTCCAGGCCCGGACGCCGCGCACCTCGCGGTCGGCGCCTGTGACTGGGATTTCCACCGGTCACGACGTCGTGATAACTCCAAGTGGAGTTATTTGTTGCTACAAGCTTTATTTGATTGACTATCCTATTTTTGAAGATAACGTGAACTGTCTCTATCATTTTAAGTCTATTTTTGAGTACTGTATTGTGGATTTTTGCTATTGGGTCTTGTGATAAGTCTATATAAAGATTACTTATTTTTACATAACCGACCTGTGTGGTGTCCATCTGTAGTGTTTTCACTGTATTACTGTATGTGGTCACAAATGCTTTACACACTGCCTCTGAGATAAGCCTGTCTGCTCGTGCCAAGCTACCAGGGGGTGAGCAGGGGTTATTTTAGGAGGTGTATCCCCATATCCTGACTAGAAGCAGGGGTCCCTATTTGGACAAAGGTGCAAACCATTGCCAACTGGAGACCCCAGTTCTAACATTGGTGGTCAGCGGTGAGGATTTGGACTTGCATTTGTGATTCATATACAGTGATTGGTGTCACTACTAGTGAGTGCAGACCAATACGCGACCACATACATTTTGATAGGACTTTTTTCCTTGGAACCTTTAATTTTTGTTGAGAACTACCAATTATCACCATGAGCAAAAAGGATCCATTGCACCTGCAGATATTGAATTTGAAGAAGATAGGGTTGATACCTACACTGTGCCAGAACTTAAAGCTGTTTGCAAAAAGTTTAAAATCTCTATGAGAGGCCTCACCAGGAAGGAGGAGTTTCACAAGGCGCTGAGGGCCTGGTTGGAAGCACGGAATGCCAGTGGGCAGTCCGAGGAGCCTGTGGAGGAGGCAGAGAATTTAGATGGGCAGCTTGAGGGGCCATTGGGCTTACCTGGGAGGGGAGTGCCTTCCAGGGAGGGCAGCAGTGTTTCTCAAAGGGCCTGTCTCCAGAGGAGCTGGAGGACAGGGACAAAGCAGGATGCATGAAATGGAAATGGCCAAACTAAAACAGGGAAGCCATGATAGCCTTGAGCATAAGAAATTGGAGTTGGAAAGTAAGAGGTTGGCCATGGAAGAAAGGAAGATGCTTTTAGAGCATGAGAGAATGATGAGGGTGTTGGAGTTCAAAGCCAGGGGCTTAGGGATTCCTCCCTCTGGTGGCAGCAAAATTGTATTACCTAGTGCTGAGGGAGTAGTACACACACCCAGAGATGTGGTGCCTGACTTGGAGGGGTTAATATACACCAGGAGGTTCAAGGACATGAGGTAGCTCCAGTAGTGCGCAGTGTCCGAGAGGAATAGGGAAACTGATGCAGGGATTCATGGTCCTAGTAGCAGGAGGGACACTCTACTGACTCTAGATGGGAGGTGCAGGGAGAGTGGTTCCCCATGTTTGAATTCCTGGGGTGTGAGTGTGAAGACCGCCCAGAAGAGTGTGGGTTGAGTGACAGAGACAGTCAGATACTGTCTTGCCAATCTCAGCAGAGTGGTGTGGGGTACATGTGTGAGGCACTGGATGGTGAGGTGAAGGATAACTTGGTTAACACCTGTGAGGGGTTGTGTGATCCAATTGTGGGAGAGCATATTGTAAGTCCCTGTTTTCCAGAGCTATGCCAACACCTGTTTGAGAGTGAGTTCTCTGACCCCAGGGAGCTCACGAGGGAGGAAGACCTTTGGTGGTTTCCAGAGGGTCTGAAAAGGCATTGGGAGTGACCCTAAGGGGAGTGGCTCAGGTATCTTCCAGCCCAGAGTGGTGGAAGTGGTTCAGAGTAGCCCAGCTAGGTCCCGGTGTAGTGGGAGGGGTGTAGGGACTCACGTCCTGTCTCAGTGGAGAAGGAGTGAGTGTGGGGCTGCGTGTCCCAAGGTGCCCGAAACCCAGTCTCAGAGCCTGGATGGTTCTTTAAGGGAACACCAGGTAGGAGCCTAGGCTGTCCTGATGGGCCGCCTGTTGAGGAGGATCTCCTAGTCTCTAGAGAACCTGGAGCGTCTGTAAATGGAGCTCCAGTGTTTCTGGTATCTGGCAGTGCCGCTCCACTTGGGAGGGTGCAGAAGTCCAGAGTGAGGGGTGAGAGGGGGAGAGAGTCCCCAGTGGAAGAACCAGTGGGTCAGGGACCAGCCAGAAGGGCTGAGTCACCCAGTGAATGACCATGGTGACACCACTTCTGTCCTGGGGGATCTTCGTGCGCTGTCAGATGGACAGGGGTCGGGAGATCTGCGCCAGGCGGACTGTCACACAACACATGAGAGATGTGTTACCCTCTGGGGGGCATGCGTGCTCCCCAGGAAGTCCTGGTGCGCCAGGCAGATTATTGCACAACTCTAGAGGAGTGTGTTTCCCTTGGGGGTTGGTGTACCCTCCCGGAAGTCCTGGGTTGCCAGGCACAGGTCCAGCCTAAGGGTACAGACCCTGGGTTGGAGTACCAGGTTCAGGGTGTCCCCTGACCTGGGAGGAAGGGCAGCTGCTAACAGTGCCCCTACCAGTTTGTCTTCTGGGGGCACCGCTCCAGGTGGGAGGGTGCAGGACCCCAGTAAGGGGGCGGGGAGAGGACAGCCTCACCCTGGCCTCTGCCCAGTCTAAGGGTACAGACCCTATGCTGGGATCCCAGTTGCAGGATAGAACCCTGAACTGGTGGGCGGGTGTGCAGGACCCCTGCCACAGGTGCCCTGACAATTCTGGAAGGGGGTACAGCTCCAGGTGGGAGGGTGCAGAACCCCAAGGAGGAGGACCAGGTGTGGGAGAGCCCACCCCAGTCTCCTGTCCAGCCGCCGGTTACAGGCCCGGGGCTGGTGGGTCAGTGTCAGGATGTCATACCTGACCTGACGGTTGGGAGAGTGGACAAAGGGTGCCAGGCACCTGGGGCTACTGCCCCCGCTCTCTGACACCACAGAGGTTGGAGAGCCATGAAAGGCCTGGGGCCTGGCTCTCATCACTGACCGGCTGTCAGTGGCCACTGTGGCTTGCTGTCCTGGTGGACAGAGTTGCCCCTGGGAGGGGGACAGAAGTCACACCCGCGGGGTGGACTAGGCCACACATTTGTGTTGGCCATGTGGGTACTGTCTGTCGGTTGGGACACACCTGTGAGCAAGCTAAGGTTAGGTGCTGCACAGGTGGTGTCCACAGTTGAGGGAAGGGTTCCCCATGGGTTAGCTGGGTGGGCCCTGAGAGTATGGACAGAGGGATCCAAATAGGTTCAGATTGGCGTAGAACTGGAGTATGCCCCTGCTGTTGTGGGCCAGGGTCCAGGTTCTATCGCCCAAAGCAGAGAAGCCCATCAGGGTAGTGATTGGTCTCCCTGCGTTTTGGCTGGAAGAGGGTTGTGTTGGACTTGGCCCTTTTTGCAGGGTCATCCCTGAACTTTTTGCCTTCCTCCTATATTTTCTCTGACCTGTTTTTGTTGGTTTTATGACTCTGGGCACTTTACCACTGCTGATCAGTGCTAAAGTGCATATGCTCTCCCATGATAAATTGTGTTATGGATTAGTGACTCCATGATTGGATGATTGGTTTACTTGTCAGTCCCTAGTACAGTGCACTGAGTGTGTCCAGGGCTTGTAAATCCAATGCCGCTGGTGGGCTTGCAGCACTGGTTGTGCCACCCACAGAAGCGGCTTGTAAAATGTGTCTCAGGCCTGCCATTGCAGAGCCTGTGTGCAGTCTGTGACTGCCATGTCGACTTGGCAAGTGCACCCACTTGCCAGTCCCTAAACCTTCCCTTATCTTCATATCAGACACCCCTAAGGTAGGCCCAAGGGCAGGGTGCATTGTAAGTATAAGGTAGGACATGCCCTGGTGTGTGTGGCATGTCCTAATAGTGAATTACAGCCATTTTCGCTTTTCACTATTGCAAGGCTACCTGTTCTCCATAGGCCAGAATGGGCAGTTTGATTATTACACCTTATAATCCTAACTGACCCAGAGAACATGGTAGAAAAACGAATTTAGTATGCCTGAACTCAGAATGATAAAATACATCTTTTAGTGAAGTTGGTTTTAACATTCTTTGTTTGAAAATACCACTTTTAGAAATGTAGGTATTTTCTTGCCTAAACCATCCAGCTGCCTCTGCTCAGGTTGTGTATTATGTGTCTGGGTTTGTGAGTGACAGGGGCTGGGGGATTCCAGGAGGCAGGGTGAGTCAGCACTAGGCTGAATAGGTCTGCCTGAAGGAGGATGGGTGGGAGGAGTTGCACCTGGGTCTGAATAGGGCTGTGCCTGCCTTCCACAATGCTGGCTCCACCTCCTGCCGGGCGTCTGATGGCTCTGCCCCTCACTCTCAAAGGAAAGAAGGAGTCAGAAAAACAAAGTGCTCCAGGACTGACCAGAACTGGTTTGGACTAGGCAAAGGCCTCTCTGCCTTCAGGAGAACAAAGGGAAAAGGTGTATAAAAGGGGACCCAGACCCCTAGGAAATTAGATCACTTCTGGGAAATCAAGAAACCTGTTGCCAAGGAGAAGAACCGGAGAAGCTGAAGGGAGGAGTACTGCCCCTGTGCTGTTTTGCTGATTGGGGTTGGCCTGCAGTGGTTGCTTTCTGCCAAGGACAGGAGAAAAGACTTTGCTGTGCTTTGTCATCTTGAAGAAGGAATCTCCAAGGGCTTGAACTGAGCTTGCCTCCCTGCCTGAAGTCACAGGGACACAAAGACTTCACCCCTTCTGTTTGCCTGCATCTGGAACTGCTGTTTTAGCTGCTAACAGAGGGAAATTGCAACACCGACGCCGGCGAGCGACGCCGTAACCTGCACCGAAGCCGTGGGCACCGCTCGTGAAGAGCACGACGCACCGCCCCCGACTTCGCACCGTAGGCCCGACGCCTGCCGACGCCGTGCGACATCGACTCCGAAGCCGTCCATCGAGGCCGCTGCCTGCACCGGGAGCCGAGGACACCGCCCGTGACGCTCACGACGCACCGTCCCGACTCGCACCGCAGCCCCGACTTCACCGACGCCAGGGCTTCATCATCGCGGAGCCGATCCTCGACGTGGGTGACCCTCGAGATCCATCGACGCCGCACCATCGTGAAGGAACCGACGCCTCGCCGCCATCCGTGACATCACCTCCCCGCACAGTAAGGAACCGACGCCTCACCTCCCCTGCGCTGCAGTAAGGAACCGAGACATCACCTCCCTGGGGTCGTAAGTGAACCGACGCCGCCGGCGCCAACGAAGCATCACCTCCCCGACGCATGCACCGTCTTTGTTTTCATCGAATTCCAGGTACTGTTCTTTGTGGGTCTGCTCGACTCCAGGCCCGACGCCGCGCACCTCGCGGTCGGCGCCGTACTTGGGATTTCCACCGGTCACGACGCCGTGATAACTCCAAGTGGAGTTATTTGTTGCTACAAGCTTTATTTGATTGACTATCCTATTTTTGAAGATAACGTGAACTGTCTCTATCATTTTAAGTCTATTTTTGAGTACTGTATTGTGGATTTTTGCTATTGGGTCTTGTGATAAGTCTATATAAAGATTACTTATTTTTACATAAACGACCTGTGTGGTGTCCATCTGTAGTGTTTTCACTGTATTACTGTATGTGGTCACAAATGCTTTACACACTGCCTCTGAGATAAGCCTGTCTGCTCGTGCCAAGCTACCAGGGGGTGAGCAGGGGTTATTTTAGGAGTGTATCCCCCTTATCCTGACTAGAAGCAGGGGTCCCTATTTGGACAAAGGTGCAAACCATTGCCAACTGGAGACCCCCAGTTCTAACAGTATCCATGTTAGTCAGCTCAAAATCCATCCTTGCAGGTGTGGTTTCAGACAGAACAGTCAGAGAATGAATTTGGAAAAAACAAAAAGGCCACTCAAATTGGTCTCAAATTATTTATCTGGAATTTTTAGAGTAACACAAAATAACTGAATGGAACTGCACAAACACAAGTCCTAATCCTCACCGCTGATCATTATTGTGAGAAATTGGGTTACTGGTTGGGTGGGGGGAGGAGGACTTTACTCAAGCAGCAACCACAAAACTTGTCAGCGTGAGGCACAAGCAAATGCCAAATGGACCTGTGCTCAACCCTGTGGTAGCATGCCACAGATCAGCCAGGCTTAACTAAGAGACAATGGGGCAGATTTACAAGAAGTGACGCATCACTGCCGCAAAGCAGCGATGCGTCAAAAACAATGCGCCGCCAATGCGGCAACCAAATCGCCACGGTTGCGCCAAATTTACATCATGGCGGACTGTGGCGCAACGCGGCAGCCTGCGTCAGAAGAACTACGTAGGTGACACAAAACTGCCGCAAGTCAGCCTGATGCAACTGCTGAAAAAGTGACGTAAGGAGTTTTGCGTCACACAACGTCAGCCCGAGCACTCTGCGACACTCACCACTGCGTGAAGCTGCAAAAAAGCTAACGGAAAACAACGCAGATCCTAAAAAAAAGCCTTTTTGGGGACCATAGAGGAGTCTGCAATGGACCAGGAAGGACACTGCAGTAGTCAGGACCCTCAAGCAACCACCCGCAGCAAAAGCCCTGGTGCACATGCAGAGACCCTGGCAAAGAGGAAGCGTAAATCGAACTTCAGCCAAGAGGAGAATGAAATACTGGTCACTGAGGTGACCAACTACCAGCACCAGCTCTTTGTGAGTTCCAAGTTGCCACTTGCCAAAAAGGAGGCGATATGGCAGACCATTGTCCAAAAGATAAACAGCGTAGGACAAGCTAAGAGGACTGTCGTCGACTGTAAAAAGTGCTGGCACGACTGCAAGTGCAGAACAAAAGAAAAGCTAGTGGCAAACCGTAAGGTAGCATTACAAACAGGAGGAGGTAGCCCAGCAGAACAGGAGGTTCTGGATGCCCTGGAGGAGCGGGTGGCAGCTGTCATCCCAGAGGAGTTGGTCACCGGAATATCGGGACAGGACAGTGCAGCCTTAGAAAATCAAGAGCAGTCAACGGGTAAGTCACAAAAGTGCACATATATGAGTAATGTGTCATGGTGGTGATCTCAGCTAGATATGTCCCTGTGCCACAGTCTGCTGTGTGCATCTTGATGTCTTGGGACCTGTCCCCAGTCCCACCTATCCGTAAAGGAAGTAAATCACATATGACAATCACACTGTGTACAGGCCAAAACACCCCTGCCATGTCTCTCTCTGATGGGGCAGATATACAATCCTGTTGTCCCACCCGAGCAGTAAGTTGCATGAGGCATCACTGGCGTACCCTGGTGTGTGATCTTCACAAGGACAGGTAAAGCCACCTTGCGTGTCTTAACCGGTGCCTGTAAATATCTCCCTGTAAATGCTACATTTGGCGTGTCAGTGGTGTGACATGTGTGTTGTTGTGGGTATGTTCATGCAACACCCATGTCCACTGATGCATGTACAGATTAATGAGCAATTGTCAATCAGAAAATGCATCTGAGTTCTATGCCACCCTACAGCTGGCCTAGTGAGGAGGAACAAGAAGGAATGTTCATATGTGCCCAGCGTATTTATGCCAAGCAAATGCCTAATGCATTCCACAGCATGCATCGGAAGATTACTTCACCCTAACAGATTGTTCATGTGCATGAAGGTGCCCCTTCATGCACAAAAACAATCTACCCACCAAGCTGGCATCCCAGCACCATGGTGCAAGGGTGCCTGCTTTGGCAATGTGCCTACATATTTAGCGGATTATCAACAAGCCAATTGTGCCACCTGTGTGTCACTGTTAACATGATTAAAATTGATACACTGGTGGTGCAATGTGCCCATAAAAGAAAAGCCTCAGTGACTGTCCAGGATGAAATTGTTTCATGTCATAAAGATGTTGCATGCCAAAATACAGAAGGGTTGCAGTATGGGGTGCTGCACAGGAGGACAACACACTGCAATCACACACTAATGTAAAAGTGCCTTCACAGTGTTGGCATAAAAGTGTACATACCATCAAGTTAAACATTAGCAAGGCAGTGTCTCTCCACGGGTCAGTAAAAATAAGTACCCCTACACTGCACCACCATGGGTCAATAAAAATAAGTACCCCTATACTGCACCACCACGTGTCAGTAAAAATAAGTACCCCTACACTGCACCACTGGTGTAATAATAAGTGGTGCAATGATCATGCAAGGGGGTATAAGTCTTGATCCTTAGTCTGCATCACAACATAGATTACTTGACTGTGACACAGAGATCATCTTTGAAACAACATATGTGATGCTTTGGTTAAAACATTTCAAAGATTAAACATGCAAGCACTAGTAACACATTTCCATATTTTTGCAGCAGATGCACCTACTACATCAGAACATGTGGATGACACACATGATTTGCAAGAGATGGATGACAATCTGCCCACAACAGACCATGACACAATAGACCATGACATACTGTATACCATACGGTCACCTTCTCCGTCTCCAGAGAGTGACACCAATGTTGTTGCTGCTCCTGAAGAAACTCAAACAAGTTCCAACACTGCATCGGTCACTACACATCCACCCCCTGACTTTGAGGATTGCAGCTACAGTTCCAAAGAACAGCTGTTGGACTACAGCATGACCTTCTCAGAGAGGTGTATGTGGCTGTGGACAGTGTGGGCGGTACACTGCAGGCCATCCTCAGAAGCCTGAACACTGAACCTGTCAACCTGGATCAGGAACAACCCATCAACAATCCAACCCCTGGACTCGTACAATCATTAGCTAACATATCTGGTGTAATGAGTCTGAGGCATGAACAAATGCCAACACAAAGTGCAGCAGGGAGGTGGCAAATCATCTTGAAAATATTTATGAAATCCTACGTGACATGCAGCAACAGCAGGACACTTACCTTGCAACAATGTCTGGCTATCATAGGGATTTATTGGCTGTCCTCAGAAACTAGCAAATATTGACCAATGCGCTAATGCCCAACATCTTGTCACAGGGAAATGCTGTACCTCAAACCTCCTCTGCCAATGCTGTTGGTCACACTCCTCACACACAGCCTGCAAATACTGAGCCCACTGAGCAACAAGCAGAATCTTCTGACGAAGATGACTCAACTGCAACACAATTTAAGCGCAAGACAGGACACTGACCACACAGTGTCACAGGTGTCGTTTACAAAGAGAACTTTCTCTCCAGTGTTACCACATATCACAAAGAAACAATCTCCTCTCCATACAGGTTACACCTGTGCCCCTCCATCATGTTTGTCCTCATGTGTGAAGTTCAGAGCATTGTGCCAATAACAATGTCTACCTCACAAAAAAAACTTTTGACAACTTGTTTTTTCACTCCTCCACCCCTGTAAACAGGAGTGCAGCATACCAACTTGTGTGAGAAGAGCAATGTCCCCTGGTGTTATGTTTGACCAGTTTCCCCATGTCATTGTAATTGTGGTGTGTAAATAAATCTGAGCACCCGTGAAAGAGTGTGTAAGGACTCGATCTCTGTCTGGTAAGTATTACAATGCTAATATTGCAATCCATGTACAAATATTGCAATATAAAAACATAAATGATGCTGTGTAAACTCATCAGAATGTCCACAGCAAGTGAAACTAGTCATACCAGTAACCAAGATGTGTGCAAAGTTGTACCTGTGTACTCCATACACCATCAATGACACTCAACTTGTCCTGTATACAGACATTGTGGTGGGCAGTGGTATGAATTTACTTCTTGTAACACAATAACTAGTTGTCCATGAACATGAAATAGCTCTAACAACACCTACACTGACAATGTGTAGTGTGTCCGCCCTGTCCATCTGTATAAGAAACAACACCTATGTACCCAAATATATCATCACCAAAGAAAGTTGACACGGAGTCTTGTTACATAGACATACAAGTGTTCTCTGCATAGCCATTTGAAAAATCATAGTCATATGTATGTCAAGCCACAAGAGTGTCTGCACAAAACTGTTGAGTCTCAAGTGTTGAAATAACATGTCCAAAACACATTAACATGAAGCTTCTACATGCTACATTTTGCTATGCCTAATCACTCAAACACAAAAACCAGATTACAGTCCATGTGCCTAATGACTCAAACATTAAAATAATAAAATGCTGACCATCAAGCAACAAGATCCAAATTAAAAAAATTCTAACATTTATTAACAATAAAAACTGTGATAAAGGTCTCTATGAATCAATCTAAATAACTTATCCTAAATAATCTTAAAAGCCAAAACTCTATCTAAAAATCTATCAATCCTAACTATGACTAACCTACTTTACTTAACTTAACTTATCCTAAGCTAAACATGTATCATGTTAGACCACTAAAACATCAGCCCCCACCCACCCTTAACACATCAATGCACAATGAACATACACATACTTCAATTCAATATTTATTAAAGATTTGGATCTCCAATGAGGTCCACATAAAATATACATACAATTATTACTTGATAAATATAATAAAACATAATGACAATTCATTTCTCAGTCCATTAATAGATATCAAAACCCTTCAGAGCTGGTCCTAGATTTTCCCTAACATAGCATAAATAGATAATATCAATGACCCTAGTGAGCGAGATACAAATAAAAGTTCTCAACATTAAGGCCAATAAGCAGCAACAACATCCTAAATGAAAACCTCTACCAAAACAAGAGGCACAAGTTTAGGGCCGTACTAAACAATAGTAGCTTTGTGATAGATTCAGTTTAGAATAATGTACATCACATCAGTTGCTTGGTGAAAAACAGAACGGTGTTCTGAAACAATCAGTGGATTTGGTAAACAATACATTTTCCTTTAACCACAAAACCTAAAGACAAAATATAATCTAATTTTGTGCAAAAATGCATTAAATAGCAGCAACTACATATGCAAATTTCTAAAAACATTTTACAGCAACGTATAAGAACAGCTTCTTTAGAAAATCAAGATTTAAAATAGCAGCAAGGGGGTGGGAGTACAACTATATCCCGATTGTGCAAAGTACAGATAAATAGCAGCCTGTACATGTGCAAAATACAATCGAAAAGGGAAAGAGTACTAAGACTCTTAAAAAAGACACCAAGGCCTAGGAATTAGCAGCGTAAATAAATACATGTGCAAAATATAATCAAAAAAGGGAAGGAGTACTAAGACTCCTTAAAAAAGACATCAGGGCCCAGGAAGTAGCAGCATAATTAGAGTGTGAGCCAAATGTCTAAAAGGAGAACCCATTTAAGAGAATATGTAAGAAGTTAAAATATATTCATAAACTCCTTTAAAAAATTGAATAGTTTTACACAGACTGCTTCGTTCTTCGGGCAAAAGAGAAAGTCACCGGCTGAAGTTACATTTTTGATACAGTTTTGTAAAAACATCGGACGAAGGCAACGACGACGACTCCAAACCAATGCTGGGCATACAAACAAGACATGATCCAGGTTCTGAATGCTCAGCTCACAGCAGTTACAGATTTTTCCATTTTTCATGCAATGAGACCAGTTTGCTGTTAGGTCATTTAAAGGTAAAAGGTTCATGCGACATAGGGTAAACCATCATCGAATTCCATGACCTAGGTTCCAAGATAAATATTTCTGAGGAATTCTCTGTGAATTCGACCTGGCTATTAACTTTAACCTCAAAACACACAAGATGATGGACGGAATGTTGCACATTGGCAAAACATTCACCCCCAGTCACAGATCTGGGTTTAATCCATCGTTATTTTGCTCACTACGCCACCCCAGTTCAGACATGGCCATATGCAAATCAGTCTTGACCCTGTGCCTCATGGGAACAGTCCAGCCCGAACTGCCAAGCCATGTCTTTCCTGGACCGGAATCAAGCATCCTAGGACCGGTTTCTGGCTATCAGCCGTCATCAGCCAGGATAGCTTGACTCAAGTAGCGTAGTGAGCACGGGACCCACGTCTGGGCATACCCTTCCCACATAGGGCGAACAGCAAAACACACAAGATGATGGACGGAATGTTGCACATTGGCAAAACATTCACCCCCAGTCACAGATCTGGGTTTAATCAATCGGTTATTTTGCTCACTACGCCACCCCAGTTCAGACATGGCCATATGCAAATCAGTCTTGACCCTGTGCCTCATGGGAACAGTCCAGCCCGAACTGCCAAGCCATGTCTTTCCTGGACCGGAATCAAGCATCCTAGGACCGGTTTCTGGCTATCAGCCGTCATCAGCCAGGATAGCTTGACTCCAGTAGCGTAGTGAGCACGGGACCCACGTCTGGGCATACCCTTCCCACATAGGGCGAACAGCAAAACACACAAGATGATGGACGGAATGTTGCACATTGGCAAAACATTCACCCCCAGTCACAGATCTGGGTTTAATCCATCGTTATTTTGCTCACTACGCCACCCCAGTTCAGACATGGCCATATGCAAATCAGTCTTGACCCTGTGCCTCATGGGAACAGTCCAGCCCGAACTGCCAAGCCATGTCTTTCCTGGACCGGAATCAAGCATCCTAGGACCGGTTTCTGGCTATCAGCCGTCATCAGCCAGGATAGCTTGACTCCAGTAGCGTAGTGAGCATGGGACCCACGTCTGGGCATACCCTTCCCACATAGGGCGAACAGCAAAACACACAAGATGATGGACGGAATGTTGCACATTGGCAAACATTCACCCCCAGTCACAGATCTGGGTTTAATCAATCGTTATTTTGCTCACTACGCCACCCCAGTTCAGACATGGCCATATGCAAATCAGTCTTGACCCTGTGCCTCATGGGAACAGTCCAGCCCGAACTGCCAAGCCATGTCTTTCCTGGACCGGAATCAAGCATCCTAGGACCGGTTTCTGGCTATCAGCCGTCATCAGCCAGGATAGCTTGGACTCCAGTAGCGTAGTGAGCACGGGACCCACGTCTGGGCATACCCTTCCCACATAGGGCGAACAGCAAAACACACAAGATGATGGACGGAATGTTGCACATTGGCAAAACATTCACCCCCAGTCACAGATCTGGGTTTAATCCATCGTTATTTTGCTCACTACGCCTACCCCAGTTCAGACATGGCCATATGCAAATCAGTCTTGACCCTGTGCCTCATGGGAACAGTCCAGCCCGAACTGCCAAGCCATGTCTTTCCTGGACCGGAATCAAGCATCCTAGGACCGGTTTCTGGCTATCAGCCGTCATCAGCCAGGATAGCTTGACTCCAGTAGCGTAGTGAGCATGGGACCCACGTCTGGGCATACCCTTCCCACATAGGGCGAACAGCAAAACACACAAGATGATGGACGGAATGTTGCACATTGGCAAAACATTCACCCCCAGTATTAACTTTAACCTCTCTTTAGAATTGCAAAATTTAGTATCTCTATTATAGCTGATCTTACCACTTGTAGTTTCTAAAAAGGATTTAAATTCTGAAAGCGAGAGGGCGATCACTGATTCTTCTTGTGCACAGAAGACTTTTAGTGCCAGAGAAAAGTCACGAGAGGGAATATTTACCTACTATACCACCAAAAATTTCTTGGCACATGAAACCTCTTAATGTATATGACTCACTATTTTTTAACTGATATCCCCAACGCAGAATCCTGGATAAACCTTGGATATAGGAGCTTATCAAGCCAAATTCTAATCTGATAGCAGCTATTGGGACTAGAGCGTTAAAATTACATAATTTACGTAAAATCTGGCCTTCAATCCTATCTAAAAAAAGTCCAGTCCTTTACAGGAATTGATTCAATAGCATAAAGCAAAGTCGGAGGGATTTTAGCTTTAAAAACAGTAAGCAGATGTAAAAAATGCCTTCGACCCATTGCACTATAAAAAATATGCAAGCCATATGCGTGAGATGCAGCTTTACAAGAACTGTGTTCGATATGAAGTTTATTCTTCGTATTGCCTGCTATTAATTTCCCTAAATGGAGAAAGGAATCTACCACCTCCAAATATTCTACTTCTGTAATATTTCATAATTAAAATTTTCCTTTTCGAAATATTAATCTTCAAGAAATGCGCCACTGTGTATTTCTGTAATGATATTAGCTTTTTATTCAGCCCATTAGGGTTAGGTCCATCACTGCTATATCGTCAGCATACAGGAGGCATGCAAAAGAACGGCTGCCTATCTTTGGTGCATCTCCCTCTAAATGAGAAAAACATTTGGGTAAATCTGCTATGTATAAGGAAAAAAGCAGCAGTGCTAATAAACAACCTTGTTTCAGACCATTTTCTGTGGGTATTACCGATGATAAGCCTTGATTTCCTCCCATTAATACCTGGCACCATGTTTGAGAATGTAGGGCAATAATTAAAGATAGCAGAGGAGAAGGCACCCCCATTTTGTGTAATTTTCTCCATAGTAGTGACTGGTCTACCTTGGCAAAGGCCGTTGAAAATCTATAAAGGCCGTATAAACATGTGACCTATGAAAAATCGTGTATTTCTCCTCAATCTATTTCAACATGGAGATGTTATCCAGGGTAGAGGGACTTTTCCTAAAACCTGCTTGTTCTATAGGGAGAACCTTCTTCTCCTCCACCCATTCAGTGAGGTGTTCAAGAATACTACGAGCAAATATTTTCCCCACCAGATCGAATAGAGCTATTTGCCGGTAGTTACCCGGAAGAGGACTACGGCCCTTTTTGTACAGAGGGATTAAAATACTTCCAGACCAAGATGGGGGCGTCTTCCCCTGGGAATAACAGAAATCAAACAGTGGAGTTAGGTAAGTAGCCCACAACTGAGGTTCCTTTTTAATTACTGTCATGGGAATTTCATCAGGACCCATTGCTCCTGAGGCTCTCATTTTTTTAATAAGTCCTACCACTTCACTCATTGAGGGCGCATAGCTGAATACAGGGATTTCGAACGAGTAGGGTAAGGCGAGGGCAGAGGTGGAAGGATTAGAATTCGCAGAGTAGAGTTCTCCCAGATGGAATTTCCATTCCTCTTCTTTAATAGGAATGAGGAGGGATTTCACTCTTGTTCCACAACAATCTGCAATTATTTCCCAGTACCTTTTAGAGTTATTTTTCGAGGCTGCCTCTTTTAACTGTACCCATACGCGATCTTCCTTTATTTGCTTTAAGGAACGTTTTTTCCTCTGTCTTCTCCTCTTTAATAGATTTATTAAGTTACTTCGTTCGAGAGAAAAAGTCAGGAACTGAGTCCTCACTGATTTATTTATTTACCTATTTATAGGAAGCATTGGGTCAAAATACGATCTCTGTTTAGCTGGAACATACAATGATTTACATGATATAGCCAGAGAACCTGCATTATGTGAAAAGGCTTCAAATAAGTCGGATTGAGGAGAATAACACTCGGCCATTACTAAGTGCTGCTTATCCCTTATCAAAACTGTTAAATTCGCTTTTAGTTTAGCGGTCGCTAGAGTATTCCAATGGATTCTACCATTTGTTGCATTAAACCCCACTGTGCTATCTTTAAAGTTCCAGGAGCCTACCTAAGCACAGGTAAATTCAAATTTAGAGCAGATCAGCATATGGTCGCTAAAATCATTTTCCATAACTTCCATACTTACGAGTTTACAGAAGAAATCTGCAGAAACAATTAGATAATCTATACTGGATTTCCCAGTAGGCGCCTTATGGGTGTAATTTGCTGGTATATCATTTTCTAACCTCCCATTAGCAATTATAAGGTCCAGGCTTCTCAGACCTCCTCTTTTATCTGTCCTGCTTTTATTCGGGAACTGAGCTGGGGGAATATTTAAGACTTCATTTTTTAGGGGCGTTAGTAAATGCTCATACTATGAGAAGAAACTTTAGAATTCAAATCTCCAACTAACATTAGAAACATGCAATCTTCACTTTCCAGAGTAGTGGAGATGAAGGCAAATAGATCGTTTAATAGATAAAAGTAAGATGCATTGGGAGGTAAATATGCATTTACGATCAGCAAAGAATTTGAGTGATCTTGGACGTCCTTAAAATCTAGCTTAATCGCCTGAATTAAGTTAGAGGCATGAAAGAACACTTTATATGACCATCTAAAACTTGTACTTAATAATATAGCAATACCTCCTTTAGCATGTCCTCTATTCACAGGGAGCGCAGGCCGGCTCAGCACTATATAGTCTTCAGTGGACCAGTTCTTTGTGATCCAAGTCTATTGCAGACATATTATGCCCGCTTTCTGCTCTTTCAAAAATAAGAGTTTATTTTTAATAGTGCTTAAGCCAGCTGCGTTCCAAGAGATCAAGCTAATACCCTTGCTAGGAAGAATTCCCGTATTTTAAGCTTGAGGATCTATTTGTGTTAAGGGCGCCTGCTACCCAACTCCATTTTTTATCTTCCTCATCTACAGGGAGTATATAGTGGTTCTTTTTCTCTGTGAGAAGCGAAACCCTCCTTCCCTCTTTACCAAGGGAAACCTGCAATATACTCTCGCTCTCCAGGAAGGGCAGACCCCTTGTGGGGATATCTGGATAAGTATTAACCTGCTGATTATGGATCATTTTTTTTTAGGTTAGCTCCTCTTCAGGTACAAGAACATCAATACCACAGCATCGTAATTTATCACTGTTTGACAATATCAGATGGGAGATAACTTTAGATGCAAATGTTACTCTTGCTCCCCTAGGATAATTATATTTTTGAACCTGAACTAGGGCGAGGTCATTACTCTGAATCATTTGGAGGCCAGGGATTTCGGCAAAGCAACCCAATAGGAAGGACCTATTCATATATGGTTCATGATCAAAAATAAAATAAAAATCTAAGGTATAAGGTGCAAAAGGTGAGTGATTGACTTGGCAAGTTACCTCAAGAACATTTTCAGCAGAATTATAAATAACATTGCTACTTAAAGAGGAGGCAAATAGCGAGGCATTGGGATTCAAATTACTCTGAACTATAGAAGAAACACTTTGATCTAATACAATTGCATCTTGGAAGGATTGAATTGGAGCATTAAGATTCAAAAAAGGTGAACGAGGTCCCAATAAATTAGTTTCTACTTGACCATCTTCCTTCTTCATGATGTTCGGATCAGAGTTCGATGATATATTTAGAATTAGATTAGGGTCGAAGCGTAGTCGTTTTGCCCTTTTTTTATTTATCCTTTGATGTTTTTCCCTTCTTCTTCTTCTTACAAACACTGCTACTTTTGTTCTTGATATCCATTTCCTTAGTAGAAGAACAACCAACTTTTAGTTCCCCCACTATGGGATGCTCAGAAAGTTTTGCACCTGTTTTTAGGAAAATGGGGAAAACTTTTCGAATTATACTAGATTGTTCCTTCTTAGCTTGCTGGCAGGACGCAGATACAGCTACTGGAGCTGAATTCTTAGGTTCGAAGAGCTGTTGTAGAGAAGAAGGATGTAATTTGTCGAATATATCTGCATTTTCTTTACCTTTCAATTTATTTTTCCTACTAGAAGAGGGCTTACCAGCCTGAACGCCAAAGTCCCGCCCTTTAGCGTGGGAGAGAGAGCATGTTTGAGTAGATTTGAGTTGATTGGAATTATCCCCCAAAGATAGAGGAGAAGAGGTCCCCTTACCAGAATTAGACTTACAGGAAAGAAGTAAGCCGGATTTACCAGGCGAGAGTCTTTGCTCAGAGATGATGAACTTAGTCAAGGCCAAAAGAGAATCCAGGATATAATCAGAGTTACTTACTGATTTCTCCATTAAGGCTAGAATAGAAGACAAAACTCTTTCCAGGCAAATTAAGGATTCAGACATCAGCATTTTTGTCTCTGGATTATTATTTAAGGGGTGAAAACTCGAGGACAAGTTAGGAGAGGCAGATCCCCTTGAATTTAATAAACTTGTTTCACTGGGTGTACTACTAAACAGCTGCATCTTAACGGGGTGATCCTGCGGGACATCCCGTGAATTGAAGGAAAGCGAAGTGACAGGATTATGGATCCTGGATGATTCCAAATTAGATCCCTGAGATAACTTTGGAGACGGATTTATATTAATATTGAGATCTGGGAGGGTAAAATCTTCCATCATAGGGTCTCCATCTTTTGGGGCTAGATGGGGTACCCCTTCAGGCTGGATAACTACGCTAGCAAGGGAGTGGATAGTTATATTTGCCAGCAAAGAGTCATCTGCCCTAGATTCAGAGTGAGGCACATCCCTAGACCAAGTTCCTCCAAATTTAGGAGATAGGTTAGTAGGTTCTACTGGAGATGATTTCCTCAGATTGAATTGTTTCTTAAAGGATTAGCTTTAGTTTTTTTTGCACACTCTTATATATAACAATCTTCCAGGGCGCAGTTTCTTTGCGGTCATATCTTAGTCTTATAAATTCTCCTACGTCGAGGTGCTAGCGTAATTCTTGAGGGGGTGGGGCAATCGAGTGGAGAGAGAACAAAGGCAGTCAGGAAAAGGTGAGGGTGATATATAGAGTGTTACCCCTGCTAACTCTCCCACTGACTCACCGTGCCTCCACCATGCCTCTATTGTCACTGCTCCCTGCTCCTTTTGCTCGATCAGCTACTTCAGCCCTTTCGGCCCCTCAACACCCCTCCGAACCTGTACGTCCATTGGTCCGTTGGTGGGCAGAACGATAGACTCTCCAGGTGGGTGGTAGCAGGATGTCAAGCGGGCACAGCACACCTACGGGCTGGAGATAGGCTGGGGTAGGGGGTGGGGGCCAGCCTCCGCACACAGCCAGTCGCCATCGCTGACTCCTCTCCTTCTTCTACTCAGCCTTATTGCCTTATTGCACCTCCTCCTGTGACTCCTCCTGTGGGCAGATGAGTGGGGCACACCAGGTGGGCCACAGGCTGCACCCGGACCTAGCCGGGCCGCCTCTGCGGGCCACCCAGGGCTCGCTCTCAGCGGGAGCCGACTCCGGCTCCTGCACTCGTAACTGCAGGGAGGGGGAGGGCTGACCGGTGGCTGTTTGCCAGAAAATAAAGATGAGTAACGGTGCAGAACACCCCTCTGCGGCCGGAGAATGTCAGCAGCTGCACTGCACTCACTGTCTCCCGGGATCAAGCACCAGATCCACAGATCCACAAGCACCAGATCCACAGGGGGCCACAGGTTTGGGTGCCACGATAAGCGCAGCTGACTAGAGGACCAGAGGTGTCAGTGAAAGCCCAGCGGTCGAGGGAGGCGGCGACTTCTCCTAGCTCCTCCTAGTGGAATTGCACTCACCGCAAGCTACGGTAGACTTCGGCGGGAACCCGGCAGCAGACCTTCGGGACGTGAAGCTAGAGCTGTACCTCGTCCCTGTATGCTGCAGCCGCTTCACTTTGCCGCTACCTCGTCCCAGGATGCTGCAGCTGCTTCACTTCGCTGCTACCGGCGTGCAAGTCAGGCAGAAGTCAGGCAACAAACTCACAAAAAAGACTAACATTCCAAATCATACTTATTCTATACATAAATTAAGATAAAAAGTTGTAAAACACATTTATGAATTTTTTATTTTTTTATTTTGTTAGTATGAATAATGTATTAAAACACTACTTCACCCACCCACCCCGAAGTATAGAAAAAAGACAATCAAAATTCAAACCTATGTACATGTAAAAAAATTCTTACAGAGTATTGGTATGTGTTAATAGACTGATGCTTACCTACAAGTAGCCCATTGCCATATTGTCCATTTTGGAAACAGTCATTGATGATGCTGTTCCTGTAGATATATGAATCATGCACACTCCCAGGATACTTTGCCAGTGCATTGATGAATAGTCCACGATGGTCCACAATGGCCTAGACCTTTATGGAGTGTGTGTGCTTCCTGTTGCGGTATAGGTGTGAAGTTGCTGCAGGTGGTACCAGTTGGACATGCGTGCAGTCCATTGCACCAAGTACATGTGGGAAGCCAGCAATGGCATAGAAGCCTTATTTAATGTCCATCTGCTGCTGTTGTGTGTTGGGAAAATGGATGTGCTGTGGTGTGAGCTGAATGATGGCATCCAAGACAGAAGGGAGGAACGCGAAGAAAGATGCCTGTGAGACACCTGCCACTCGTGCTGCTGTTGCTTGGAAAGATCCTGAGGCCAACATGTGTAACACCGCCAGTAGCTTTGTCTGCGGTGGAATGTTGCAGACCCTGTCATTTGGTGGCTGTAGCCACTGTGAGATCTGACACAGAAGGGTCTCAATGGACACCTTTTTCAGGCAATACATTTTGATGACTTGTTCATCACGGAGTCCATTGAGGGTGGTCCTTTGCCGGTAGATGCGCTCCCTTCTCCTGCACTGCCTTTGTGGTGATGGTGGAGGGTGCGGTTGTGGTATTTGGTCTGGTGGTGGTTGACGTCTTCTTGGTCCGACTCCCAGCTGCAGGATTAGGAGGTCCATGCTGTCTTATCTGCCGCAAGACTGCTCTGCTGGTCTTGTCTTCTATTTATATGGTACTTGCGTCATTTCCGGTGCGTGGGTTTATGAGGCATAGGCTTGCGAGCGCAATTTCAAAATTGCGTGATGCATCCAAAAGATGCGGCACCGCGGGGAATTGTTGTAAATATGCCTGCGTCATTAATGCGTTGGATTTAACGTCAGAACGACTACCTTGCATATTACTTAAGTGACGCAGCAGATTCTCACGCAGTTCCATTCCATCGCATCTCCGTCTTCCGTGATGCATCTCCATAGATGCGTCACCTTGTAAATTTTGCGTAAAAAAAACAACCACCGATGCGTCGCAAAAAGTGATGCACCGGTGGCGCAAGGGGCTTGTAAATCTGTCCCAATGTGTAAATTATTTATGTAACACATCACAAGAAAAATCCCACACCAATTTACAAAACAAGAGTACATTTTAATAACTAACACAAGACCAAAACAACAATAATCCCATCAGTAGAACTGGAGATATGCAAGTTTAAAGACTTCAGTGAAAATAGGACCAAAGAGCACAAAGCTGCAACTGTGGATATCTGGTCACTGGTCACGCCGGGCCATGACAAAGTCATGAGTTCAGTTCGACTGGGATAGAGCATGGTCCAGCTGCAGGGATCCAGTTAGGCTAGCTGAACAAGAGTACCTTAAATCATGGTTGTGTAGCGTTGGGAGGTCCAGCACCTAGGATACGTCACACAGTTGAGGCGTGTGTCCGTTCCAAGGAGCTGCGGAGCTGCGATGTGAGGTCTTGCATCATTTTCGAGGATTCCGTCAATGGGAGCTTGCGATGCGAAGTCGAGCGTTGAGGATGCGCCATGCAGTCAATGCAATGCTTTAGTTCTGAAGAGTTGCGAGGATGAGATGCGGGAACCTGCATCGACGTCGAGGCTGCCTTTGATGAGGGATTTGCGTTGCGAGGGCTTGCTTCAGTGAAACTTCACATGTTGGTGGTTCATATGCGGACTGCAAGATCAATGCAGAGTCCTTTCACTGGGAGAACCCTCGCAGCACAGGCAATGCACTGGTTCTGCTTGGGATTGCGCCGCGCAGCAGTGATGCATCAGTTCTGCTTGATCCACATATGGGCTGGTAAAGCACCTACAGGCCCACTTCCAAGGGTCCAGGACTGGGGGCACCACTAGGAAGGGTAGGACTCAAACATGGTCCAGGTGCTGGGTTCAAGGTTGTTGGAGCCTTTTGCCCCTGAGGCTCTAGTCAGGAGGCCAGACAACTAGCCTTTGGAGTCAATTTGGGGTCCTGGGTTTCAACAGATGCAGGTCCTTTCCTTCTCACCCAGGCAAGAGGTCAGCAGATCAAGGCAGTAGTTCCTTCAGAGCAGCAGTCCAGCAGAGTGGCAGTTCTTTCAGCAACACACCAGTCCTTCTTCCTGGTAGAGTATCCACAGGCAGGTGCCGAGTCGGCGATGCAGTGAGTGCACGGTAAGTGGTTTTATTTATTTGTATATTTTATTTTCCCTATTCCATCATCTGTCGACGTCCCCCTCCCCTGCCCTGCCTCGCCCCTGCCCCACTGCCTTTACCTGCACTGGCCACGCCTGTCCACAGGTCCAGAAGTGTACTGAAGAGTTGGTGTCTGGGGTCCAATATTTATACCTGGGCCTTCCTTTGAAGTAGGAGAAGCTTTTAGAGGTTTCCCTTTGAAATCCCCAGGCATCCTGCCTTCCCTGTCCTGGCTTCAGAACTATTCAAATGTAAGCAGGACTGTGCCCAGCACTGCCCTCCCATCCTGCCAGTGATGGCCCATCCAGGCACACCTAAGGTCTCTATTGTGTGCGGCTGTCTAGGAGGAATACACAAAGCCCAACTGCCAACTACACCTACTAATGGGGCCCAGAGACAGGCTGCAGGCACTAAATGGCTAAGGCAGGAAAATGACATCTTTCTAAAAGTGCCATTTTCAAAATTGTAATTTAAAATTCAACTTCACCATGATAGAGGATTTTTCATTAGAATTCCAAGGACACCAAACACCAACCACGAACTGGCTACCTGCTCCCATCTGGAAATTATCCCTTATTAGATTTAATAAGGTAACTCCAAAGTTAGCCTATGGGAAAGGTAGGCCTTGCAGCAGTGAAAAACGAATTTAAGAGTTTTTCACTATCAGGACATGTAAAACTAAAAAGTACATGTACCACTTTTTAAGTACACTGCACCCTGCCCTCTGGGCTGTCCAGGGCCTAGCCTACGGATGAATTACATGTATTAAAAAAGAAGGTTTGGGTAAAAAAAAAAGTTTATTTTGCTGGGTCGACATGGCAGTTTAAAACACAGGCTGCAATGGCAGCCCTGTTACATGTTTTAAGGTGTTAAGTGGGTGGCACAATAAGTGGTGCTGGCCCACTAGTACCATTTAATGTACAGGCCTGGGGTAATATGACATACCCTTTTACTAGGGACTTATAAGTAAATTAAATGTGCCAATTAGGAGTAAGCCAATTTTGCCAAGTTTCATAGAGTGAGCACCAGCACATTAGCACTGGTTAGCAGTGGTAAAGAGCCAACAAAAACAAAATCAGCAAAAAATCGAGGGGAGATGACATAAGCTTTGGGGGTGATCCTGCAGAGAGGGCCAAGACCAAAAGGCAGTACGCAAATCCCCCTTGTTCCAACACCAATATTAAGAGTACGGCCCAAAATGTCAGGCCAGGCCACCTCCAGATGGAAACACGTGCAACTTCAGACTGTCTTCGACCTACTTAGGCCTCATCAGTGAATTATAGCTTGATTTCTATGGTATGGTATGCAAGGGACCGCGTTTGGGCACACCCTTTGCATTGAAGTAGCCATACTGCAAAAACAATAATGTAATAGGTGACATTAATTAAAGTATTCCTTCCATCACTTTGTTTGTCAATTCTGTCTACTGTCAAGATTAAAGAAAAAAAATGCTTTGAACATCAATGTCTTCCTATATCTGAACTCAAAAGCGTTTTGAAGTTAAGGATCTCTATCTTTTCTAGAAAGAGGGATCTGTGGGAAATGAATGCTAAGGACTCGCTAGCCACTCATTTATGGTGAATAGGTGGCACAGAAATATCTCTGGCAGTAGTGCCTTGCATACTTACATACTGTTCTGCCTGTGCAAACGTCTAGCAACATGTTAGTCACATGTAATGAATTTAACGAGCTGCGAAATACATATCCAACCTCTTTGATGTGGATAAATTATCAAATCATCACAAGTAATGTATTTATTAATTAATACATCTTCAAATGAAATCCCTACGAATTTAAAAGCATCCTGCTATTTAGAGCAAAAGTAGTTGCGACTTTATGAATTACTAATCGTTTTTGTCTATGTATATAATAATCACAGTTGTAAACTTGTACACAGTTTGCAAACCAGAAAAAGCTGTTTCATGAAAAGTAAACTATATGCAATATTAAAGCATATTCAGTGTTATAAATACATTAGCAAATACCTTAAATACAGAATTGAATTCGATGTTTAAAAATAATGTATGCTGCACAAATAAACATTCGCACCTCATACTAAAACTCAAAAGTGCAACATGCAATATAAAGCTTTATGGAATCAACAGATTATATATTAAGCTCTAATCATATGAGATTCATTTAATTTTTTTCATCAGTTATCAGATGTGGTTCAACTAATCTTAGAAACTAACAACATGCAGTAAACCATTCTTAGTTTATAATGAAAATCACATGTTGTTGAGTGAAATGAAAACACCACTAGAATGTACATTCTAATTTGTTTGTTTGTTTCTGCAGGACATAACTGTTTTAATTGGTTCGAAGCATAAATGGTGTGCACGAGGCAAATCTATTTAATTTCTAAAGCAGGACAACATATTAATATTGGCAGTGGCCAAGACGGACTCGTATAGGAAGTAACAATGACACTGCCTCCTGAAGCCTTCTAACAATCACACCTTAACACAGATATTTCGAGCAGCCTATTTCACAATCAATTTAGGTAGAGCAGTAGGTGTAGTGGGCTGTGATGCTGACTGCATGATGATGTGTGTGAATAAGATGCTAGTTTTTTGTTTTTCTGGGTGCAATGTATATTTTGTGAGTGGTGATTTTTATAAGGTAGACACCGTTGCTTGAGGGGTACGTCAAAGTCATTATCTGCTGGTATTCCTCTATCTACAAACAAGGCAAATACTTCATACTGTATTTTACAATTCACACTCGTGAGCATGTCCAAAGGAAATCAAAACCTATGGTGTGTGTGCATTAACAGTAAACCAAAACAGAATGAATAACCGATTTTAAACCGGATACCAACACAATGCAAATATGTAGCATTGTGATTGGCCATTAGCTGATTGAAACATATTTGGGAGAGCCAGAGCTAGAAATAGAAACATTCCGCTTTATGATTTCCAAAATAGCTTCATGTCAAGCTCGTAGAATCCTCACAAAGAACTACCGAGCTAACCTAGCTCACAAAAAATGTAAGCACGTGAAGGCATGTTGCTGGATACAATTGCTTTAGAATTATTCTCTTTCCTGTGAAGCAGAGTGTATATGTACATTAAAAAAATACTTTTTTTCTCTGCAGGGAGGTAGATTCCGGAACAACAAGAGAAACCAAAACTATAATTTAGCTTTCCATGGGCTTGTTTTGAATATATGTAAAGTATTCCCAGTCTATGAAATAATTTTTTTAAATGGGCTGTCCATTATAGTTTTAAAATAGATGCATAATTTTTTAGGTAATTATTGCAAAAACAGGATGATGGAAGGAATGCTTGAATTATTCTCAGCCACTAGCAGTCGCTCTGGGCCACATTCCAGACCATTGTTTTTAGGTTGAGCATTCAAGACCTCTTGTATATACTTTAGTATATACTTTAGTATATATACTTTAGTATATACTTTAGTATATACTTATATGTGTATGTACTTTGTGGGCTCTGGAGAATAGCCCTAGGACTTGTCTGCTTCCGCTTAGGGACTTTTTTTCTGTTTAACTGCCTCTATTTAACTGTCTTTATAGAAAAGGACCAGCAGATGTCAGTAAAATACCAGAATTGCTTTCTGCTGAGGGACTTTCTTTTTATAATTTTTCTCGCAACTGCCTCTATTTAACTTTCTTGATAGAAAACGACCAGCAGATGTCAGTAAAATACCAGAATCACTTTAGCATTCTCTAGATTCCAGTCCATAGAAATTGTCTTCCACAAGCACCCGTAGACAATAATATTTTTTCAAATCTTGTATTTTCAGTGATATGACCTCCAAAGGCCCTGCTTTTATATTAAAAACAGAGCTTTGGCTATACCATTTCTTGCTGAAAGGCAATATTTCTCTCCATGTGTTCCCATACCTGGCGTGTCACGCAGTTTGGTGCTTACTTTCCCTCCATGTTAAAGAACAGTAGATGTTTCAGCACCCAGGCTAATGTGCTGCATAGCTAAATACATATAAGGTCCCAAAGTCGAGACCGATTGCATTGCAAATGCTTGTTTACTCACTGTGCCATTGTAGACTGAGGCCCACCTTCTGCAAATCAGTTTTGGTCTTGCTCCAATAGAAACGGTCATGCCCGAACTGCCAGACCTTGTTCCCTTCAAATGGGAACATAAGCGACCCCAGACCAGTTTCTACCTACTTTTCCCTTTTTCAGATAAGCACATATGGTAAGAGAATGTGGTCTTAAGAAACAGATTATTTTTTGTTTTTTTTACTGGGAAGTATTTACTTTTCCCTTCCGTCTTGGGCCAAACGTGTGGAAAGCAGTAATATGTAAAAGAATGTTTTCAAATCAGAAATAGCTTCAATATTTATCAACTAGAACATTGCAATATTTTGTGCGAGTATGTGTGCTGTTATATGGGTGTACTGCACTGTGAACTACGAAACAGTTCCAAAGCATGAGTTTACAAACCAGAAGCATTAAGCAATACCCTTTATGGATGATTTTATGCACTTTGCTCTTAAGCCTTCTTAACTTTTTCCAACAAAATATATTCAGGGTAAATTTGCGTCCTTTTTCCCCCACATGTTAGGGATTTAGAAGGCCCCAAGGGTTTGTGAATTACCCTGGAAGGAACTGAGAAAAATGCCAAAATATAGAATTTTGGGGCATATTAGCAAGACCCACGTTAAAATTATCGCCGTTTTAGCGGCAGGAAACTGCCGCTAAAACGGCGATAATGGGCTTGATAATATGCGTTATAGAATTCCAATAGAAGCCCAGGTTAGATGTCCTGCACATCTAACCTGGGCTTCTATTGGAATTCCATAACGCATATTATCAAGCCCATTATCGCCGTTTTAGCGGCAGTTTCCTGCCGCTAAAACGGCGATAATTTTAACGTGGGTCTTGCTAATATGCCCCATTGTTTTTAAACAGGAAAAAAGTGCAGTTCAAAAAGCACATTGTTTTGTAAAAGTGGCAGCAAAAGGTTTGCTGTGCTAAGATCACCATTTTCCCAGCTTTGAGTAAGAGGAAGAGTTGTAAAATATATCTGCTTTGAGTAACAGGCAGAGTTGTATATTCTTTTACCACAGTTTTTTCATTTTCCTACCTGGCAGTCCATTTTCCTCTTTTTTGGGGCTTCTACCATCCTGCCCTTTGTAGTGGAAGCAGGCGTTGAAGCCATGGGGGAATCCTGAAAGCTCCACATTTCTGAAAAGTTGACAAAAGTTGAAATTCACCTAGGGGACATTTATGCAGATCACTTGTGGTTTTCCAAAATAAATTAATTGTTAAAATCTAAAATGAAAAATATTAGGAGAAATAGAAAAGGGCAGCAATGTTTTCATATGTAATATTTTGAACTGATGGGCAATCTACAAAATCAGACCATTCCAGTCACAGAGATATACAGTGCTTGTAGGTTGTCTAAGAGCATGCAATATCGAGAACCATCAGCCCTGGTGCAGTTTTAAATAATTTTTCATTGGGTAGCAACAATGCATGAGTTTATATAATAGAATCTAATGAATAAAAAGTGTGCATGAAGGAAACCAATGATTTCTTTTAAATGGACCCAAGATGCCGAGTTTAAGAATAGTGGTTATTTTTTTGACTCGGAATTTGGGGTGTCGTGATTCTAGTAAGCTGAAAGAAAATCCCATTTCCTTTCACTTTCCATGGGGATGGAGATGGGGATTGGGATACTCTAGGCCCGAGGAGGGGGGGGGGAGGCAGAAATACTGTTGGGGCTATAGAGGTGGAGGTGCTTCCTGCTGCCTTAATACAAAAAAAAAGAATCCCTTGTGTCTACTGGGCAGAAAGACTGTTGGGCCTGTTAGGGCTGTAAGTAAAAAACAATACCTGGGTGGGCAGCCCCCATCCCATATTTCTTTTGGAAAAGAAATATTCTAGTCTGTTTAGCAGAATTTGGGCCCTCCCCCTGCCTCCCGGGGGGAGGAAGATAGGGGATAAACTCACTAATCAGCCTCCCAGGGGGGTAGAAAGACAGTTGGGCCATTTATGGATCGGGGTAACTGCCTTGCATGGGTGGGCTGCTCCCACTCTTTTATTTTTGTTGCTTTTTAAAAAAAAGTTTCCCCTGCTATTTAAGTGGTATTCCTGCCCCTAATGGGGGTGGGCAGATTGGGATAAATCCCTCAATCTCCCCCCTTGAGGAGGGGGGCAGAAAGACTTTTTTTGAAGAGGAAGAACTTGCCATTGCCCAGAGGGGTTGCTCCACACGAACAAAATCCCTGGTGCCTAGTGTGTGGGTGGAGCCCTGCTTTGGGATTGCCCTCATGAGGTAATCCACAAGCAAGGATCCACTAGGGAGAGGTACCAATGGAAAGGGGACAATATATATAACGGTGATATAGGAAAAGTACCACTGGAAAGATATTCTGAGACTAACACCTATATGAATCATTGTGCTTTATCTCACAATAATGTGTACTTACTTGATTTGTCTTGTCTAAGTAGCATTTCATAGTATGAAGGAAGCTCTTTCTATACTCTTTTCCATGCATAGAATATCCACGGATAGAATATATTTCAGAAAGTGAGTTATTAGTTGATATTTTGTAGGGTGGTCCTTCCCCAGACCTTTTGCCTTTTGCCTCTCATTTCGCTGATTCTTTTCGTTCACCTTAAAACTCTGAGCACTTTGTCACTGCTAACCAGTGCTAAAGTGCATGTGCTTCTCCCCTAAACATGATGACATTAGTGTATACCTGATAGGCATATTTGTTGTACTGGTAAGACCCTTGTAAAGTGGTACCCCATATACCCAGGGCATGTACTTCAAATGCTACTAGTGGACTGCATCACTGAATGTGCTACCCACAGAAGTAGACTTTCAAACCTTTCTCAGGCCTGCCACTGCAGTGCCTGTGTGTGCAGTTTACTGCCACTTTGACTTGCCATTTAAAACCACCTAGCCAAACCTTAAACTCCCCCTTTTTTACATATAAATCACCCCTAAGTAACCCTAAGGGCAGGGTGACATGTAAGTAAAAAGTAGGACATGTACTTATATGTTTGGCATGTCCTGATAATGACAAACAGCCTATTTCGTTTTTTTACTACTGTGAGGCCTAACCATCTTATAGGCCAGCATTGGGAATTCCTTAATACACTTTTAGGCTGCAATTCCTGATCAGAGAGGAGTGGCTTTTTCATGTTTCATATGTTTGGATTGGTAATGATAAATCCACCTTACTGGTGAAGTTGGATTTAACATTACTGTTTTAGAAATACCACTTTTAGAAACTGGACATTTCTCTGTACTTACTGCTCTTTGTGCCTGACAGCCTGTCTCCAATACACGTCTGGGTTGGGTGACAGCTACACTTTGTGCATTCCTTCTGGACAGCCACAAACACAGGAAGGTGAGGCTCATCTACATTCTGAGCACTCATCTGCATTCATCTACATTCTGAGGGGTCTTCCTGGGCAGGGAAGAATGGGAGGTGCTGGCACTTACACTTAAATAGGTAGTGTCCTGTCCACACACAAAGCACTGATTTACCCCCCTCACAGGTAGCCTGGCAGACAGGACTGAGTTCAAAGGGATCCTTGTGCACTCCAGAGAGTTGCTTTGAAGTCACCCCCTACATCAAAGGTACTTTTGGGTATAAGTACTGGGTCTCTGACCCCCCTGAAACAGACACTTCTGAATCTTGAACTGAACCTCTGTCGGAAGGACTGCTGTGCTGCTGAAAGGACTCAACTGGACTGATTTTCTAGAAGAACTGCTTTTCTGCTTGTTGCCCTGCTGCCTGCTGCTCCCTGACTCTGCTGAAGGAGAGTTGGACTCTGCCTTCTCTCCAAGTGATCTCCAAAGGCTTGCTGGCTTGCCTACTGTTTTCTATAGTTTCAGGGACACAAAAGACTTTCTGCAATTCTGCTGGTGATGCTGGACTCTGCCTTTTGTGAGTTCTACCATTGCCTAAGGTGCCCCCTCCAAGTTCTGGGCCTCAGAACTGGGTTCTGCAGCTGCTTTCTTCAAAACCGATGCACCGTCACCACTGCACCGATTGGAACCGACGTATTGCCCTTCGATGCCGTGCAGAGGCTGTTTGATGACAGCAGTTCTACAGCCTGCACGGCCTGATGACAAAGATCTGCGCAGCTTGACGACGACACCTTTCCTTCACTTCAGTGAAGCTTGATGACGACGCAGCGACCCAACTGCATGGAAAAGACTGACGCATCGAGCCCTCAGCATCGACTCTTTGCTCCATCCAAGGTACTTTCTTAGCAGGCCCTTCGTCCTGTAGGCGGCCTGCCCTCCATCATGGTCAGCCTGAACTTTGGATTTGCACCGGTCCCTCGCGACCCCAAGTAACCTTTTGACCACTAGTGACTTCCATGCACTATTGTTTGCATTTAATCTTTAAAAATTCATATCTCTACTTCTACTATTTGGATGTTTGTCGTTTTGGTCTTGTTTTACTCAGATAAATATTCTCTATTGTTCTAAACCTGTGTGGAGTCTTTTTGTGGTGTATTCATTGTGTTACTGTGTGTGTGCTGCACAAATACTTTACAGATTGCTTATATAGATTAGCCTGACTGCTCTGTGCCAAGCTACTAGAGGGTGAGCACAGGTTATCTTTTATTGTGTATCTAGCTTACCCTGACTAGAGAGGTGGGATCTGCCTCGCCTGGGTGCATACCTCAGTCAACTAGGAATCCTATTTCTAACATTGGTGATCAGTGGTGAAGATAGGACTTGTGTTTGTGCAATACCATATAGTAACTCATTGTTCAGTACAACTCTATACCAATTCAAGCCTTTTTCAATTCTCCCTGTTCTGACATCTTTTGATTTTTGCAAAGTGCTTTGCCCATGTCCCATTTTCTCTACAATGTCTGTGGTCCTACATGGCACTATGGAATTCTAGTGGCCAACCTGGAGGCATGAACAGTGGCCCAGCTCAAGGGGTTCTGTCAGGAAAGAGGGGTGGTCCACAAGGGAAGAACTTCTGAAAGCCTTGAGAGCATAGGCAGAGGCCCACCCAGAAGGAGAAGTGGATGAGGAGGATGGATCTGTGTCTGAGAAAGGATCAGATCGGGACCTGACAGAGGGTCTTGTCATGCAGCCTACAGAGAGGGGGGAGAAATTTCCTCCCAGGACTGGCAATCCACTCTAGACCATAATGCAGTGTGTCTTCAAAGAGCCTGTCCCCAGAGGAGCTGGCGGACAGGAGGGAGGAGAGGAAACTCAAGCTACAGCTTGCCAAGATTGACAGGAAGCACACCCTTGCTAAGCTTGAGAAGGAGCAAGCTCTAGAGGAGAAGAGGCTAGCCATGTAGGAAAGGAATATGGCCCATGAGCAACGCCTCAGAGAGCTGGATATTAGAGTCCTCCAAGTGGGGTGCAGCAACACCAAGATTGGTGGTAGCATACCTGCAGTGTCTGCACAAGTCCAGATTCCATAACCCAAAAGATATGGTGCAAAACTATGTAGTGGGGGATGACATAGATAAATGGTTAGCAGCCTATGAAGTGGCTTTGAAAGTGCACAGGGTCCCAGAGGAGTTCTGGTTGGGTAGTCTTTGGCGGTACATGCCAATGGTGGAGGAGGAACACACTACACTAGAGGCGGGGGACCAGATCAACTACACTGCCATGAAGACCATTTTAATCAGTCAGTTTGGGCTGACACCTGAGAAGTACAGGCAACGGTTCAGGGACAGTCACAAACTCTTTACACAAACATGGGTGGATTTTCTGGACTATGCTGGTAAGGCACTGAAGGGCTGGGTGAGGGGCAGCAAAGTTAATGATTATGAAGGGTTGTACAACTAGTTTTTGAAGGAGCACATTCTTGATACATGTTTTCCAGAGCTGCGCCAACACCTATTTAATAGCAAGCTTACTGACTCCAGGAAGCTTGCTAAGGAGGCAGAGATCTGGGTCTGCACCAAAGTCTTCATAAAAGTATCTGGGGGGACTCCCAAAAGGGTGGTTAGGGTTCCCAACAGAAGAAGAAGGGGGAGATAAAATGACTGAGTTCTCTGAAGGTGCCCAAAACAACTGACAGGGGAAAGGGTCTGGTTCACATTCTCAATCCAGAAGAAAGTGTACGCTGACAAAGGTCAGCCGCCCAAGCCCATTAAGTGCTATGAGTACTACGAGTATGGACACTGCAAGGGGGATCCCAAGTGTCCGAAAAGAGTACCTCCTCCCACTGGAGAAAGGATTCCAGGGGTGACTAGTGTAGTGTTGGAGGAGGGGTTTGTCCCAGTTAATGGGGGGGAATTTACAGTGCTTACCCTAGTGTCCCTGGGTGACAGTGAGATGGTTCCTAAGATCCATTTGCCCTCAAATACAACAAAGTATAGGCAATGGGTCACCATCAGTGTGGAGCTTCTGAGGGATACAGGAGCCAGTATGACTATGGTAAGGAGTCAGCTGATTTCTCCAGAGCAGGTAATTCCTAATGCATTCCACCAGGTTATGGTGGCTAACAACAGAAAGGGTCACTATACTGTACCCCTGGTTCTCTTTGAGTAGGGGGGTCAGGTCTTCAGAAAGTTGCAATGAGCCCTGACATGCCTGTGGGCTGTTTGTTAGTGTTAGAACTGGGGGTCTCTAGTTGGCTGAGGTATGTACCTTAGTCCAAATAGGGACCCTTGCTTCTAGTCAGGGTAGGGAGGGACACACCTTTAGATAACCCCTGCTCACCCCCTGGTAGCTTGGCACGAGCAACCAGGCTTATCTCCAAGGCAAATGTGTAAAGTATTTGCAACCACGCTCTCAGTGACTCAGGGATAACACCACAAATGGACTCCACACGAGTTTCATAAAAACAATTATATGTTTATAAAAGAAAGATATACGATGAGACCACACGATAAAAATCCAACATATGCGTATTTGTAATATTTCACCTTGCCGGTTATTAGGCCAGCACACACTGGTTGGTTCTTGCAGTATTAATGAGCAGTTCTCGATGATCCAATGCAATCCTAATGTAATGCT
This sequence comes from Calotriton arnoldi, assembly GCA_963921515.1. Classification (NCBI taxonomy): domain Eukaryota; kingdom Metazoa; phylum Chordata; class Amphibia; order Caudata; family Salamandridae; genus Calotriton; species Calotriton arnoldi. The sequence goes on along the minus strand of CAWUFW010002155.1, from coordinate 1,237,838 downwards.
ATGCAGTTCGTAATGCAAGAATCAGGCACTTCTTAATATAAAAATAATGCAATTCGTAATGCAACAATCAGGCAGTTCGTATTGCAAAAATAATGTAATTCGTAATGCAACAATCAGGCAGTTCGTAATGCAAAAATAATGCAATTCGTAATGCAACAATCAGGCAGTTCGTAATGTAAAAATAATGTACTCCGGCACCGGTCGCGGTGCTCTGGACGGTCTCTATGCAATTCTTCCTGACTCGCGGTCAGCTACTGCTAAAATATGCACCCAACACTGTTATGATGGAAAACAAAGTGCAGCTCCCCACTCCGGACCCGGTACTGCCGCTCCTCAGCAAGTACGGGTCGCGATATGGGCTTGAGCGGGGGCTCGCGCTGCAAAGATGGGAAAGGCCGAGAGCGTTTCTCTCGGAGCCCGCACCCCGTCCCAGGCGGCGACACATGCACGCTCGCTGAGCGTTACCTGGGGGGTGCGACCTCACTCTCCTCTCCTCTCCTCGCGGCTTGGGCCTCCGGTGCGACTTTGTTGATCTGGGGCAGTGTAACTTGGACCCCCCGACGGTGATGGTTCGAGGTCTCTCCTTGGCAAAGGCAGGCTCGGGCCGGAGGTGGTGAATTCCCACAGCTCCTCTGGGGATGCCGGTCCGGGCCGATGGCAATGAAGATCACAGCAGTTCTGGCCACGCTATCCATCGAAGCAGAGAACAAGACTGCTCCGGGACACACAGTCACGGGGCAATTTTTCACGAAGGTCTCAGGCTGCAACAGGGCACACACACACAGAGTCTCTGAGACTCACTTGAGTTCCGGGTGCACACGAACACAGGGCAATCCTCACGAAGGTCTCAGGCTGCACGAAGCACATGCACACAGCGTCGCTGAGACTCACTTGGACTCCGGGTGCACATGATCACAGGGCAATCCTCACGAAGGTCACAGGCTGCACGAAGCACACGCACACAGCATCGCTGAGACACACTTGGACTCCGGGTGCCCACGATCACAGGGCAGTTCTTACGAAGGTCTCAGGCAGCAGAAAGCACACGCACACAGCGTCGCTGAGACACACTTGGAAGCTTTTATGTTCCTTAGTTTCCACAACAGGGAGCCAGCTCTCCTCGGGCCCTTGGAGACACGCTACTTCAGGACACAGCACACAGCAAAGTCCTCACAAGCAGGGGGACACAGCACACAGCAAAGTCCCTTGTCCTCTCCTAAGTCAAACCAGCAAACTGCAGGCCAGCCCCAGAACACACAGCAAGGGCAGTCCTTCTCTTCAGTCTCTTCAGCTGTTCTTCTTTGGCAGAGGTTCCTCTTGAGCACCAAGTAGGTTCAATCCTTTTTCAATAGGGATGTCAGTCTAAAGTCCAGGGGTTTCAGCTCTCATAGTTATACCCCTAAATGTCTTTGAAGTCTTTGTGTTCAGGGGGCACTGACCCCTGTTCAAACCAGTTCTGGGTGTCTCCCTGCCAGTGACACCTTCTTCCTTTGATAGTGGGGGTCTGAATCTTCAATCACTCAGCAGGAGATGGAGCCTTTGTTTTATGGCAGCAGCCCAGGCCTCTTCACCTCCAGGGGCTACTCCTCCCCCCTACACTCCAGATGCAGGTCAACCGTGGCTCTCACCTACTCCTCCCCTGGGTCAAGACATTTCCCAGATCCTATCACATTCAAATCCAGACAGTCAATCCACAACCAGGCAGAGACACACAGAATTGTTAGAACAAAAAAAACCAGCCACTTCTAAAAGCGTGGTTTCTAAACACACAATTCAAAAACCACCTTCACAAAAAGATGTGTTATTAAATTGTGAGCTCAGGCACACTAAACTTCACCTCTCCATCTTAAACCTATGGGAAGATAGGCTGGAAACATATTACACAGCCTTCCCCATTCTGTCCTATGGACAAGATGGACTTGCAACAGTGAAAAACGAAATGGAGAGTATTTCACTGTTAGGACATGGTACACACCTCAGTACATGTCCTCCCTTTCACAGGCACTGCACCCTGCCCAGGGGGGTACCTTGGGCCTACTATAGGGGTGTCTGATGTACATGGAAAGGGAAGGGTAAGGCCTGGCAAGTGGGTGCACTTGTCAGGACAACATGGCAGTTTGCAAACTGCGCGCAGGCACTGCAGTGGCAGGCCTGAGTTCCCTCTTTAGGGCTACTTGTGTGGGTTTCACAATTAGTGCTGCAGGCCCACCAATAGCATTTGCATTACCAGCCCTGACACACATAGTGCACTTTACTAGGGACTTTACTAGTTAGGCAAACATACCAATTATGGACAACCAATTACCATAACACTTTATACAGGGAGCACTTGCACTTTGACACTGATCAGCAGTGGCAAAGTGCCCAAAGCATCTAAGTTGGCAACACCATGTCAGAAAAAAGGTCTAGGGGGAAGGCAAAAAGTTTAGGGAACTTTAGCCAAAAAGGGCCAAGTCCAACGGTTAGGTAATGACCTGGAGCACACTACTGAAAGGAAGTGGAACTCTAGGCTCATTTGGAGATATTAGGGTTACCTGAGTGGATACGTGCCATGGCAAAGTCCATGGCTACCCGGGAAGGGAATCAAGAAGGGCTGGAGCCTGGAACAATGGTCCAGCCAGCTACTAAGAAGGGGAAAGGCAAAGGGCCTGGTAAACCAGCCCCTGAATGTACCTCCAGTGAGATGGATGGGACACCTGCGGTGGCGACCCCGGAGTCCACTGAGTAGGACATTGTTTCTCTTGGTGACCTGCCTGAGCTTGCTCGCTGGAAAGGAAGTGACCAACCCTTGTGGCCATGAGGCAACAGGCTGAAGCCCAAGCAGCAGGTGATGCCTCTGGTAGTCACCACATTTACTAGGAGGATAACCTTCTGTACAGTGAGCCTAAGGTTCCTGGGCATGCGGAGTCAAGGGCCCTGGTGGTCCCTCAATGCTACAGGGCCTTCCTACAGGTGCTGGCTCATGAACTTCCCCTGGCAGGACACCTAGGCCAAGACAAGACCTTTGCAAGGCTTGTCCCCCACTTCTATTGGCCTAGTATCAAGAAACACTCAGATGCTTTCTGTAGGACTTGTGAGACCTGCCAGGCCAGCAGGAAGACAGGGCAGAGGCTTAAAGGCCCCTTAATACCTTGCCTGTTGTTAGCATTCCCTATGAGAGGGTGGGCATTGACATTGTAGGGCCTATGGGTCCCCAGACTGCATCAGGCAATAGGTTCATTCTGGTTCTGGTGGATCATGCTACTAGGTACCCAGAGGCAATACCTCTGAGGACTACTACTGTACCCACAGTGGCAATGGCCCTGATGGGGATGTTTATCTGAGTGGGTTTCCCCAAGAAAGTTGTGTCTGACAGGGGCGCAAACTTCATGTCTGCTTATATGCAGCCTATGTGGTAACGTACAGATTCTCCACCCCTTACCATCCAAAAACCAATGGGCTTGTTGAGAGGTTCAACAAGACCCTGAAAGGCATGATCTGAGGCCCTGAGGAAAAAGTGAGATATCCTCTTACTGTGCCTGTTCGCTTACAGCGAGGTGCCACAAAGCGGAGTGGGTTTCAGCCCCTTTGAACTGTTGTATGGGTACCCAGTCAGAGGACCTCCCAATCTGATGAAGGAAGAATGGGAGCAAGCTCCTAGAAAGGTACACCAGGATGTAATGAGATACATGTTGGCCTTCAGGAGCCAGTCATGAAGGAGTGGTATGACAAAAATTCTACTACTGTGGAATTTCAACCTGGTCAGAAATTGTGGGTGATGGAGTCGGCAGAGCCCAGGGCCCTCAACGGACTGCTGGAATGGGTCATATGACGTGCTTGAAAGAAAGGGTGAGGCCACATACCTGTTGGACCGCAAGTCCCCTAGGCAACCCTACAGGATGCTGCATGTAATTCACCTTAAACCACACTTTGAGAGGTCTGAGCTCACCATGCTGTTGGTGCATGATGGAGAAAAGGAAGAGGAGAGTGAAGCTCTCCCTGACCTTTTGGACTCTAAGGAGAAGGATGGGTATGTGGATGGAGTAACCCTTTCCCCCACTCTAACTACTGAAAAACAAACAGACTGCCACCGAGTGTTGGGCAATACTCTTCTCTGTTCTCCCAATTCCCTGGGACTACCCACCTGTGCACCCATGATGTGGACACAGGGGACAACCTCCATGTTAAGAATAAATCTTACAGGTTGTCAGATATGATGAGGTCCAGCATTAAGGCTGGTATGTCCAAAATGCTGGAGATGGGGTGATAGAACCCTCCAGTAGCCCCTGGTCCAGTCCTGTGGTTCTGGTACCAGAAGTTGCCCCACCAGGCACCACACCTGAACTGAGGTTCTGTGTGGATTACAGAGGGCTACATTATGTGACAAAGACTGATGCTCACCCTATATCTGGGGCTGATGAGCTGATTGATTGGTTAGGGGCAGCCCAGTATCTCAGTACCTTTGATCTTACATCAGGGTACTGGCAGCGGGAACAAAGGAAAGGTCAGCCTTCTCCACCTCAGAGGGCCACTACCATTGAAGAGTGATGCCCTTTGGATTAAAGAATGCCCCTGTCACCTTTCAGAGGCTGGTGGACTAGGTCCTTGCTGGCATTGAGGCATTCTCTACTGCTTATCTGGATGACATAGCTGTCTTCAGTAGCAGCTGGAAGGACCACCTTTTCCACCTCCAGAAAGTGCTTCAGACTCTGCAACAGGCAGGCCTAACTATCAAGGCAAGTAAGTGCCAGATAGGGCAGGGGTCTGTGGTTTACCTGGGACACCTGGTGGGCAGGCGTATGGATCAGCCCCTTCAGGCCACAATAGAAACCATCATGGCCTGGCTGCCCCCCAAAACCCAGACTGAGGTCAAAGCATTCTTGGGCCCCACTGGATACCCTAGGAGGTTTGTCAAGGGAAATGGAACCATTGTTGCCCCCATTCGAAGAAGCAGCCAAGAAATGTGATTTGGATCGAGGCATGCTAAACTGCATTTGACCCCGTGAAACAAGCCATGTTCAGAGCGCCTGTCCTCAAGGTCCCTGATTTCTCCCAGGAGTTTATCGTTCAGACAGATGCCTCAAAGCATGGCATAGGGACAATACTATACCTACTTAATGAGGAGGGCCTATACCAACCTGCAGCCTTCATCTCCAGGAGGTTACTTTCCAGGGAACAGAGGTGGAGTGCTATTGATAGAGAAGCTTTTGCTGTGATCTGAACACAGAAGAAGTTGAGGCCATACCTGTTTAGCACTCCTTTCCTGATTCAAACTGACCACAGGCCCTTCAGGTGGCTCATGAGAATGAGGGGTAAGAATCCAAAACTGTTGAGGTGGTCCATTTCCCTACAGGGTATGGAGTGGAACACAGACCTGGGGTAGACCACGCCAATGCTAATGGTCTATCTAGGTTTTTCCACCTTGGTGATGAGAACTCCCTAGAGGTTAGGTAGATCTCCCCACTTTCAGCTGGGCAGGATACATGTTAGACCTCTCTTCCTTAGGGTGGTCTTTCCCCAGACATTTTGCCTTTTACCTCTTGTTTTTGCAGATTTGTTTTGTTGGCCTTAGCACTCTGAGGACTTTGCCACTGCTAACCAGGGCTAAAGTGCATGTGCTTCTTCCCTAAACATGATGACATTGGTGTATACCTGTTCGGCCTATTTGTTGTACTGGTAAGTCCCTTGTAAAGTGGTGTACCACATACCCAGGGCCTGTACTACAACTAGTGGGCTGCAGCACTGATTCTGCCACCCACCGAAGTAGCCTTTCAAACCTATCTCAGGCCTGCCACTGCAGAGCTGGTGTGTGCAGTGCACATCAACTTGGCATATAAAGCCTTAAACTCCCCTTTTATTACATATGTCACCCCTAAAGTAGGCCATAAGTAACCCTAAGGGCAGGGTGTCATGTAAGTAAAACGTAGGACATGTACTTATATGTTTGGCATATCCTGGTAGTGACAAACAGCCTATTTCCTTTTTCACTACTGTGAGGCCTACCTCTCTCATAGGCCAGCATTGGGAATTCCTTAATACACCTTTAAGCTATAATTCCTGATCAGAGAGGAGTAGCTTTTTCATGGTTCATATGTTTTAGAAATGCCACTTTTAGAAAGTGGACAGTTCTCTGTACTTGCTGCTCTTTATGCCTGACAGCCTGTCTCAAGTGCAAGTCTGGGTTGGGTGACAGCTACTCTTTGTGCATTCCCGCTAGATAGCCACCAACACAAGAAGGTGAGGCTCATCTGCATTCTGAGCACTCATCTGCTTTCAACTGCATTCTGATGGGTCTTCTTGGGCGGGGGGAATGGGAGAGGCTGACACTTACACTTTAATAGGTAGTGTCCTATCCACACACAAAGCACTGGTTTACTCTCCACATGTAGCCAGCAGACAGGACTGGGTTGAAAGAGATCATTGTGAACTTCAGAGAGTTGCTTTGAAGTCACCCCTTACATCAAAGACACCTTTGGGTATAAGTACTGGGTCGTTGACCCTCCTGAAATCAGACACTTCAGGATCTTGAACTGAACCTCTGCCAGAAGAACTGCTTTGCTGCTTAAAGGACTCAACTGGACTGCTTTTTTAGAAAGACTGCACTTCTGCTTGTTGCCCTGCTGCCTGCTGCTCCCTGACTCTGCTGAAGGAGAGCTGGACTCTGCCTTCCCTCCAAGTGATCTCCAAGGGCTTGCTGGCTTGCATCCTTTTTTCCAAAATCTCAGGGACACAAAAGACTTCCTGAAATTCTGCTGGGGCTTATGGACTCTGCCTTCTGTGAGTCCTACCCTTGCCTGAGGTGCCCTCTCCAAGTTCTGGGCCTCAGACCTAAGTTCTACAGCTGCTTTCTTCAAAACTGACGCATCGTCACTACTGTGCCAATCTGAACCAACGCATTGCCCTCCGACGCTGACACAGAGGCTGTTCGACGACAGCAGTTCTACATCCTACATTGCCCGACGACAACTCTCTGAGCAGCTCAATGACAAAGCATTGCCTTTACTTCAGCGAAGCTCGACGACGACACAGCAACCCGACTCCGTGGAAAAGATCAACGCATCAAGCCCTCAGCGTCAACTTTCTTAGTGGGCCCTGCAAGGGTCCTGTAGTCGGCCTGCCCTCCATCACGGTCGGCCTGAACTTGGGATTTGCACCGGTCCCTTGCGACCTCAAGTAACCTTTTGACGGCTAGTGACTTCTAAGCACTGTTTATGCATTTAATCTTTAAAAATTCATGTCTTCATTTCTACTGGTTGGATTTTTGTCATTTTGGTCTTGTTTTAATAGGACAAACATGCTCTATTCTTCTAAATCTGTGTGGAGTCTTTTGTGGTGTATGCATTCATTGTGTTACTGTGTTTGTGTGTTACTATTTAGATAAACCGGACTGCTCTGTGCCAAGCTATCAGAGGGTGAGCACAGGTTATCTTTTAGCGTGTATCTAGCGTAGCCTGACTAGAGTGCTGGTTCCAGCCTGGCCTGGGTGCATACCTCAGCTAACCAGCAATCCCATTTCTAACAATTACTATCACATGAAACTTGGTTGTGAAAGCACCAGGACATTCAAGGTTTTGTTACTTTTAACAAATCTGCTCATCCAAATAAAGAAGTTCAATCCACGGGTTGCTTTTTAGCACATCCACTGAAATTGCAAAATGAGTGAAAGTTGTATCACTGGAATATCCTTTGATACCTGGTTGTGGTATACTCGTATTTTGAAAATTCAAGTTTTTCTGTCTTGATCTCAAAAAACATACATTGACTGTTAGGATTTTGCTCTTGCTGATTTAAGATCATAGAAAGGGATATTGTTTGCATCATTAACCTAACCTTACATGTTATTGCAGGTGGTTTCAATCTAAAACGAACCCCAAATGTTGTTGAATATTCCATGAGCAATTTATTGCAAAATTTTATTGCACCCTTTTTCCTTCATGTACTAGCTCTAAATGTTCCTAAGTGATGTGAAATGTAATCAATAATTTTGGGAAGGTCTGTTTTAAAGTTTGAAGTTCACTAGATACACCTGTGGATCAGACATGCTGCGTTGGCCACCAGTGTTACCCAATCTTTGGTAGTCGAATTTCACTGCTAGAAGGTAACCTTAACTGGTATTATGCAATGATGAATAGGTAGATGTATTTCAAGAAGTCCCAGTTATGGGAAAGTATTGCACATTAGTTAAAAAAAAACCTTGCCCCTCCATAAGCAACTTAAATAGTTTGACAAATTGTTCCAATTAATGAACAATAAATTGAAAAAGACATTAGAGATTGGATAAAAGGAGGGTTAGATATGGTATCATATGCCGACAAAAAGAGACCTCAAAATCTTTCGAAATTATTTAATGAAAAACAAAACTTTTATCATAAAAAGGATGTTTATTAATTATGTTATAGACTCGCTTGCTTTCAAGAATGTAAAAGACTTAGGGGCCCATTACGATACCCGGCGTAAAAAAATCCGCCAGGCATGGAAGCGGCAAAAATCCGCCCGCACACACCGTCTGAAAACCGACCACGCCATTATGATTACACAAACCGAAAACCGCCATCGGCGGAAAAATCACACAAGATACCGCCCGCCATCGTCCGAGTCGGAGTCAAACCGCCCGCCACGGACGGAAACACGCACGACAACACAAAACCGCCCGCCCTCACGGCCGACACACCGCACGTGAGATTACGATCGCACCGCCATGAGCGCGGGAAAACTACAAATATACCGCCCGCCAGCGCAAACAACGCCGATGAGAATCGACAGGGCAGAAGCCATGGCGCCCACGTCCCTGCACAGAAACCATCCGCTCACAAAACCAATAGCACACAACATGGCCAACAAGTCCACACAGCAAGGCACGCACAAATACACAAGCACAGTACACATCCCGAAAACACCCCCGGACAAACAAAAACTACAAAGGCCAGAACCCCAGACACAACACACCTGAAAACAACAGACCATGAGGACACACCCACATAGGTAAGTACAAAAGCAGCACTCCCACAGACCACAACCCCTTGCAACATTGCAAACCAGAGAGGAGAGGAGAGGACACAGTGACACAGCAAGGACAGCAGCACACCACAGAAACGCACACATCACAACCACCACCACCACCACCACCACCACCAAACACCGGCACCACAAACCCCCTGCACATTACACAACACACACCGCACCAGCACCACAAACACCATGGCACCACAAAGAATGCCCAAGTTCACGCCCATTGAGCTGACAGTCATGGTCGACGAGATCATCAAGGTGCACCCACAAATCTATGGGAACATGGTCCAGCACACACCACTAGCCACCAGAAACAGAATGTGGAACCGGATCGTAGACCAGGTCAATGCAGTCGGGACCCTGCCCAGGAACAGAGGAGAAATAAACAAACGTTGGAATGACGTCAAGAGCCTGGTCAAGAAGAAGGAGGGCAAAAACAGAGAGCTGGCTGCCGTCACTGGCGGAGGGAATCCCGCGCTCTTCAAGACCTTCAAAGCGTGGGAGGAGAAGGTGCGAGTCATCATACATCCCGAGATCCTCGCCGGATTAGCAGGGGGAGTGGAGGCTGGTAAGTACAAACTAATGTATACCAGCACACCGCTATGTACTCACATGCACTACCACCATGCCACAGCTCCCAGGGACAAACACCCCCATGTCCAGCACACAATACACAACACACACATGCAACAGACACCACCACACACAGCCCAAACAGAACAACTGTAAGATGCGTGGGGACATGTGTACACTCAGCCAGCCACGTAACCACCAACAGGTCCCCAAATATGCCAGAAGCGCCACAACGAGCACCCACCACACCCATGTGTCCGCCACAGCTGCACTAACCGACAAGTAACAGGTAAGTGGCAGGAACACAAAGTGCAGTGGGTGGGACGGTGGACAGCCCAAGTACAACACACACCAGGCCCCTAGTCCCACAGCACAGCAAGGAGGAGCATCCCCCACACCCCACAGCCACGTGTCAGCCACCGCAGTGCACAACGACAGCCGAAAGGCAGACATCACGGTCCACAGCAATCGGTGTCAGTGGGTGTCCAGCCACCCCCACGACCCACAACACCCCCCACCCCCACAGACCTGCAACATGGAGCACCCCCGCTTAGAACCATGTGGCATCCAGTACAGTGCACGCACGAACAACCTGCAGGTGGGAAACTGGACAGGGCTGGATTACTGGAGGCATGAGGACCGGAACACGACCAACACATGGGACATGTCACGTAGCAGATGAACACGCAGCACCGCCCACCGTCACGAACAAGTGAACAATGTGCACACGGACATGAACAACAGACTCACACCCCACATGACCCATCACATACATAGCAACACCCAAGGAGCCACGTCTGCATGCACAAGCCACACTGAATATAGTACCACACGGCAGCCACTGTGCAACTCATCACACACAACCGCAACACCATTGAAGTCCTGTCCATGTAGCCCCTACTGCCTGTCAACCACACACCCCACAACTACGCCTATGTAAGACAAACAACACTAGACGCAACAGAGCGGAACAACATAAATGCACACGAACACCACTGAACCCATCAAATACACAGACACACCATGCACATACAACATCCCATCCATCCCATCCGTCAGCCCCAGTCTCATGAAAGGCATGTCATCCGCACAGCTGCCACACATACAGCAGTCACGCTAAGATACATGCCCATGACCAACCATGTGCCAGAAGTCAATGAAGCGCACGACACACTGTGAGCAACAACACACAACATGGGGCACACCCCCCGAGCACTGCAGTGATGCACATGGCACAGGGCAGCACGCACACCAAGGAGATGGGACAACTGCAATACGTTGGCTGGCACACAACCATCACTCACTCAAAACGATGCGTCCAATGCCATGTCCAGTAATCACAACAGACAGCAAATATGCAGGCCATGTCAAGCATGCACACACCTCAAACCATGCACTGTCATGCTGCCACAACACATGTCACGTTCGGCACCCATGGCTCACAGCATGTACCCCAAAAGCATATTCCCACCCAAATGCGAATCTGGGGCATGGCCCCCATGTTGCCATATGCGTTCCTAAGCGTTCCATTTGAACCCCAAAAGCATATTCCATCCCAAATGCGAATCTGGGGCATGGCCCCCATGTTGCCATATGCGTTCCTAAGCGTTCCATCTGAACCCCAAAAGCATATTCCATCCCAAATGCGAATCTGGGGCATGGCCCCCATGTTGCCATATGCGTTCCTAAGCGTTCCATTTGAACCCCAAAAGCATATTCCATCCCAAATGCGAATCTGGGGCATGGCCCCCATGTTGCCATATGCGTTCCTAAGCGTTCCATCTGAACCCCAAAAGCATATTCCATCCCAAATGCGAATCTGGGGCATGGCCCCCATGTTGCCATATGCGTTCCTAAGCGTTCCATTTGAACCCCAAAAGCATATTCCATCCCAAATGCGAATCTGGGGCATGGCCCCCATGTTGCCATATGCGTTCCTAAGCGTTCCATTTGAACCCCAAAAGCATATTCCATCCCAAATGCGAATCTGGGGCATGGCCCCCATGTTGCCATATGCGTTCCTAAGCGTTCCATTTGAACCCCAAAAGCATATTCCATCCCAAATGCGAATCTGGGGCATGGCCCCCATGTTGCCATATGCGTTCCTAAGCGTTCCATTTGAACCCCAAAAGCATATTCCATCCCAAATGCGAATCTGGGGCATGGCCCCCATGTTGCCATATGCGTTCCTAAGCGTTCCATTTGAACCCCAAAAGCATATTCTATCCCAAATGCGAATCTGGGGCATGGCCCCCATGTTGCCATATGCGTTCCTAAGCGTTCCATTTGAACCCCAAAAGCAAAGTACAAACCAGACCCAGGATGGGCCAGGAGCCCGCATACACCAGAGTCACAATAAGTAGGGGCACAGCAACACACCCATCGGCATGGCCAATCCGTCCCATGCCACATGTGCACAGCACACAGTCCCATTGCCAAGCACACACAACTACAAATGGTACAGCCACACACACGCCTCCGGGAAACCCATGTACGAGATTGCACGAACTGTTAATGTCAGACGACAAATACATACTTCGCAAGGTGCAACACAATAACAAATCTCATTCTCTCCACAGGTGACGAACTGCTGGATGCTGGGGATGGAGCCAGCAGCCAGCACAGCCAGCCTACAAGCCCCCAACGAGGACACACGGATGTGGAGGATCTGTCCTCCTCTTCGGACACGGACCACCAAGCAGGCCCATCTGGTGTGGCAGGGCCCAGCCGCTCCCCAGGACCCCTCCTACCCACCAACCCATCATCCAGGGCTGCTGAACATTCCCAGCCCCCTGCTGCCACTGTCGTTGCGGCCACACCCACGGTCATTGCGGCCACACCCACGGTCATTGCGGCCACACCCACGGTCATTGCGGCCACTACCACTGCCGCAACCATCGCCGCACCGACCACCACCGCCGCCACCACCACCACGTCTTCGCTGGCACCAGCCCCAGCGCAGGTGGTGGCCCGGCCGACTGGATCCACCCTGGGAGCCACAGCGAGGACCGTGGTGAGCAATGTGGCTAGTGGGCAGGCCGGTGGCAGCAGGACTGGTAGGAGGAGCAGGGTCAGGGAAACGCCAGCCTCCCTGGGAGCCATGCCCTGCCTCAAATGGCCAGAGTCCTTGGGGCCTATGAAGAGGCCCAAGGACAATGGGCCAGGTCAGCTACGGACACGCGTGAGGTGCTGGGGGTGCTGAGGTCCATGGACGCCCGTATGGGCCAACTCGTGGACCTCATGGGCCAGCTGGTGGTGGCGGTGAGGTCACAGCCAGGGACAGCAGCTCCCCTCCGCCACCACCTGCCGGGGCGCAGGGTCGAGCAGCAGTGTCCAGTTCCCCTGCGTCCACAGCCAGTGAGCACACCTCAACCACCAGCATGTCGCAAGCAGGCACCCCCTCGCAAACGTGGAAGGGGCCGTCCGAAGTGGAAACAGATCTCCCGGGAGGACTTCGCACGCTCCAGACGCAAGTGAGGCAGCCAGCCAGCCTTCCTTGACCAGCCACTGCATTGACTTGGACTACGATCCCACTCCACACAGCCATCTGGATGGCATGTGTGTGTTGGACTATGGACATAGAACCAGTGGGTACACCCTGAGCATCACGCAGCCATGACCGACAGCTCATTGTCACTGCACGCACCACTTTTGTCATCACCTTACACACAATCACATGTCACAGTTTGAAATAAATGCACCTCTTACACAAACTGCTGTTTGTGCCCTGTGTTTTATTTGTACGGAATACAACGGCCACCTTGGGCGGAAAGGCACCTGATGCGTGGCATGGCAATGGAACCAGAGGGCCTGTAGGGACCTAGGGGTGGGAGACAGAACAGGAGCACATTCAATGAGTGTGTCACACACCCATCACACAGTACATGTCAACAACTACAAGCAATGTACACACATCGCACAGAGCAATAGGGCACAATGCCACAGCCACCAACAGTGGCATACTACCCTGGCCATGGAGCGTTGACACACAGCACGCAGTGAACAAACGGCCACCCTGACACAGCACACACACACCTGCACAGATACAGCCACATCAGCCGTCGTACATGGACACTCACCGTCAAGTGAAGTAGTGGGCGATGAGCTGCTGCCGCACATTCCCAGCTTCCTCCTCTCTGCTGTCCTCCTCACTCGAGCTGTCCTGGTCTGCGGGCTGGGGCCCTGGTTGATCTCCGTCATCCACGATGAGGGGGATCTGCTTCCGAATGGCCAGATTGTGCAGCATGCAGCACGCCACCACTATCTGGCACACCTTCTGTGGGGAGTACGCCAGCGCACCCCGGTGCGGTCCAGGCACCTGAACCTGGACTTGAGGAGGCCAAAGGTACGCTCGACCACACGTCTGGTCCTCCCATGTGCCTCATTGTAGCGATCGTCTGCTGGGGTGCGAGGATTCCTCAATGGACTGAGCAGCCATGCCCCATTCGGGTACGCAGAGTCACCTGGGTGTGAGGGACACAGAGAACCGTTGCTATTCCAACTGGACAGGGGACAGCATCACACAACCAGCACGCTACACCACTCCACATACTCACCGACAATACAGCCACGATCCTGTTGCAGATTGGACATCAGTCGTGGCAAGATGCTGTTGCGCATTATGTGTGCGTCATGGGCCGAGCCTGGGAACTTTGCACACACGTGGGTGATCACCATGTCCGCAAGGCACACCACTTGCACATTCAGGGAGTGCGTGTGCTTCCTGTTGCGGTACAGGTGCTCAGTGGCCTGTGGTGGAACAAGGCCAACATGTGTGCAGTCAATGGCTCCAACGACGTGTGGGATTCTGCCAAGGGCATAGAATGCACCCTTCACTGCCGCCAATTCACGAGTCCTGGGGAAGCGGATGTACCTGTTTCGGTACAGCATCATGGCTGCCAGTACATCCCTCAGCACCTTGCTGAACATGGGCTGGGACATCCCTCCTCCACTGCCCACTGTGTGCTGGAATGACCCAGTGGTGAAGAAATGCATGGCGGCCATCACCTTAGCCGTGGGGGTGACAGCTGTCGGATACACCCTGCGGGGACGGAGATGGGGTTCTAACATGGCACACAGTCGATGCAGGGTTGGCCTGTCCAGCCGAAACTTCCTAATGACCTCTGTATCGTCCATGTCCGCCAGCAATTGGTATGGGGGTCAATGTTCGGTCTCCGCCTAGGGAAAATGGCAGTGGACACATGTCAAAGCAACACGACACATAGCAATTTTGCATACACATCACTGACATGACTGAGCAAGCACATGAGCCACAGCCCAGCTGTCAAGCTGGGACGGCACGGCCACAATACACTTACACAGGTCTCCCAACAATGGCAATGGCTAGTGATACAGACCACTGCCATGTGCATGCACATGGGGATCTAGGCCCCAATGACTTGCGGGCGTGCTGATGGGGACTGACTGCATATTCGTCAAGCGGCAACGCCACGGCAACATGAATGTCTGCTGAGCATGGAACTGCTTCCGAGGCTGGATGAGTATGGCACACGACGACGACGATGTGGGCACAGGCTGAGCGGCCAAAACAAGTGGGACCTGTGGCACGAGGGGATATGAGACAGTAGTAGGTGTCAGCACTGCACCCTATGTACAGCAGTGTACGGATCACACCTCCCGAAACATTGACAGGTGTCCACATTGACAGCCCCATGCCAAGACGGCTGTGTGCTTGCAGTCACACGTCACAGGTGAGAGGTTACATTGCACGTGCCAGGTGGCAGACGTACATAGTGGGAGCTGGCATGTGTGTGCATGTGTCTCCTGTTCAGGATCCACCAGATGGGCGCTGACTCTGTACTGAGAATTGGACACAGCATGTTCCGTGGAAGGCTTGTGTGTGTGGGATGGTGGCACTGGATGTGCCTCCGTTGGGTGGGGGGCCATGCACAGGGCGGGTACGTCGATGATTGCGCATTGTTGGTCACGGTGGGTGCACCCACTAAGATGTGTTGCCCTGTGTTCAATTCCTATGTCCGCATGATGATGGACTGTAGATGTGGGCAGACTACACATTGGTCGATGTGCTGTCTATATGCATGTGCCTTCACACCAGGCACAGCTGCCCCTGCACATGTGACCCCTGCTGGACTCGCTGCTGGGTCTGTGGAGCTGATGCACCTTCTGTGCGTGGGGCGGACAGCTCTCCTCACTTCCCTCATTGCGCATGTCATGACTTTGCCGCAGGTGACATGGATCATGGAGGGCCCACATGTACGCGTGGGTAGGCTACACATGATTGTTCACTGGTCGCCACCCCCAGTCAGTGTTTCGAATGGGAAGGTTGTCGTGCTGGTGGTATGTTCGATGTGGCGGATGGGCGGGCCTAGGTGCGGGCTTACATTCCGGACATGGGGGTAGTTGGATTGGCGACTAGTTGCAGTACACACGGGACACGTCTCTTCCTTTCCACATCTGGGTCATCCCTTGTACTCACTGACAGTGATACAGTCATCTTCGCCCCAGCCCTCATGTCCTCCCCTCGCTCCCCCAATATGCATGTGCACCTGCGAGGCTAGCGCTTGCACAGGCAGCCCCAAGCTCGCACCAGAGAGGGCAAGGAGTGTATGTGTGGGTCCAGTTGCACGAGTGGGCTGTCTCAGGGTATGATGTGTTGCGGGACGCCGTCCACCTGCGTGGTGCCCCAAATGGAGACCCGGCCTGCATGGACTATGCATCACAGTCTTCGCCTTCCGGATCCGCCACCTGCGACACCCAGTGGCTGTGGCTGCCCTTGCGGCCATGCCGCGTCCGTCTGTGACTGATGGCCCACACATTCACTCTTTGGCCTCTCTGGGGAGGGCTCGGGGGTGGTGGCGCACGCGCTTGCACTTAGTCGCAATGGCATGTGGCGTGGTTGGTATAATGGGCAATGGATGGGATGGTGCGAGCCACCTCCCGTGACGTCAGTGCTGCTCGTGCTGTGGTGCGTCCCCCTACACTTCCATTTGACTTGTGCCATGCTAGACGTTGAGGTTCTATTGCCTGCGTGATATGACCAGGAGGAGCGCGAGGAGACCTCTCACACACCATGCTCCACTGCCATCCCGTGCCCTGTATCGCCTGTGCGGATTGACTATGTTGGGGTTACACCTGGTCGACTGGGGCTGTGTGTGCCTTGTCAAGGGGCATGGCGGGCGCACAACAGGATCCAGCTTGTCCACAGAGGGTGGGCTGAGGTGCGCCTGGTACCGCTTTGTACGTGTGCCCGGCTGCTGTGCACACACGTGTTCACTCCCCCCGACAGGTGTCCTCTCACAATGCCCAGGGAAGCGGTGGTGTACTGTTCATGAGCCCTCCCAACACGGCGTGCTCCAACTTGGCATGTGCGCATCTACCCGTCACACCCACCCACCTGAGCACTGCGTCCATACGACTTCACACGACACATGTGTGTCTTCCACAGTTGTGCTACTCATTTGCGTTGACATCCAATACCAGTGGACTACATGGTCATGTCACGACTGCCGTGTACTTCACATACTCTCATCCTCTCTCATTCGTACTTGTGAAATGAGTCAGCGGAGACAGTTTTGGTTTCAAACATTATATTGAGTCTTCTGTCCTCTGTGGTGCAGTATAGTGGACACTACTGGCAGCGGAATACATGTTGAGGATATACTGAGCATGATTGCAAATGGGATAGGGTGTGGGGTTACATGTGATTGGCTGTTGCATGTGGGATGTGGGCTTCAGAGTGACATCTGCTTGGCCAAGGCTGTGCTAATGTACATTTACGTATAGCTGCGGAGCTGCGGACTTTGACACAGACGGTATACATGTAGCCTACCAGACCGCTTGGCATCATGGGCACAGTCCATCTCAGTTCCATGTGACAGGTTTGCTGCGGTTGTTCCTCATGCACGCGTGCATGTGAGATGACATCAGGGCATGTGCTTGCGTGCATGCAGCGGCGTGCCACTTGTTGTTGCACTGTGGTGGTTACTGGACATGTCACAGTCACTGGTGTCGTGTTGTTGTTGTATGCACTTGTCGTCCATGCAAAGGTCCTGGTATGGGATTCCCGGGGCGGGGGTGGGAGGGGTGCAGCACCTACAGACTCCAGGCGACCTATTCATGTCCACTGAGCGGTGTGTGTGTCCATGGGCGCTGGATCCATGTCGTGTCCTGGTTGTTCGTGCAGTTCCGTCCATGTGGGTGCGATACACAGAGCCCATGCCACTGCCTCCCACGATGCATGCGGTGTTCCTGGATGTGATGGGGAACAGTGTGCATGTCCCGGTCATATCCGATGTCATGGCGATGTCGTTGATGGTGTGGTTACAGTTGCCGGTCGTTTGGTATGGCTGTTGTGGTGGTGACTGGCCAGTCCGTGCGGAAGCTAAGCATGGGTGCGGGGTTGGACATCATAGGTCAATCGGGGAACCTGCGTTGTGGTCCGACGAATTTACAGGTTGTCAGGTATGCGATGCCGTCCAGCAGGGCTTCCATGTCATTGGTGGTGTACATGTTTGCCAGCCAATGTAGCGGATGGTGGCTGTCAAGGTGTTGTTCGTAAGTTGTCCCTTGGAGGACCATGATGGGGCATGCTGGGTGACATTCGATGTAGCTGTTCTCGATGATCCGTCGTGTGGAGGCACAGTGGTCCCATTTCAGTGCGGGTGCGATGTTGGCCACATACGCCATGCCCCCATAGGCAGAGCAGGCCCTGTCGTGTGCGTCCAGAGGGAGGAGTAGTGGTAGCAGGTCCGCCTTCAGACATGCCGGGTTGGAGAGGCATATCTCCACGGGATGCTGGTAGGGACACCTCCGACAGTAGAAGACGGGCATGACGCAGCTGAACAATGTGATGCGGTAAGTCAGTCGGTAACTTACGTTCAGCAGGGACAGGAGATCGCATCCCAATGTATGTAACAGGTTGGTTTTGTACAGCTTGAGCTGTTCGGCGTAGTTGGGTAGGTGTGTTGCTGTTGCCATTTCGCAGCGGTGCGTTGTGGTGGCGTGCTCCGGCTGTGTGTGCAGTCTGCAATGTGCACGCTCCGAGGTTGCTGTGAGCTCTGTGTAGTCGTAGGGAGACAGGACTTGTGTTCTGTTGGCTTGTTTGGAGGACACGGGCCCTCATCCCACATGCTTCTCAGACAGTTCAAGGTCAGTGATGTGTGACTCCTTCCAATTAACTTGCATGTGGCCGACATGGGGGAGTGTTTTCTTCTTTCTTCCCCGTCCGTTGTGTGCTTTTGTGATATGCGCTATCTGCCCTGTGGTCGGTCTCCTCGGCATGCCTGTGTTGGTCTATTCTTGGACAATGGCTGTATTCACCGGCTTCTGTCGTAGGGCTGTGGTTTCGGAGTTGGAATGGAAGGTCATTCAGTGCTGTCTGCTCTCCCTTGTGTGGGCGGCAGGCTGCCTTTCCGCTCTGCGTTGGGCCTTGTGTGTGAATGTTATTCTTGGGCCACCTGTTGTCGGTCCCCGGGCTCTTTGGTGTTCCGTTTTATATGTCTTGTTCATATGTGCAGGGTGGTATGGGTGTTTCAGTGTGGTACTGGCGTTCCTCTTCCCGAAGGAGCCCTGCTTCTCCTAGTTGGTGTTGCCGCCGCTGTGTGCTACGCCATGTTTGTTACACTGGGGTGTGTCCTGCTGTTGCGTGACTTCACTGACATGTGTGCGTCGGTTGTGTGGCGTTGGGCGTTGTCCGTGAATTGGGCGTTGGGGACATGTCTGTGGCAGGCCTGTCACGTGTCATGTGCGTTCGGGGTGGGGCTGATGTGTGTGCTGCTTGGTTGTGTCCCTGTGTCTGTGTGCGACGCATGCATGGCGCTGCGGTTGGCCTCTGCGTTGTGCGCATGTGTGGCGGCGTCATCGCCGCTTTGGGGCCGTGACGGGGTGGTTGGTTCCTAGTCCCAGGTGGTGTGTACACATGTGTTACGCGATGTTACGATTTGGCCTGTGTGTCATATGTGGATGCAATGGTGGATGTGTAGTGTACACGCGCTGGTGGGGGTTGTCCGCTTTTCCGCCCTTGCACTGTGTGCGCTGTTTGCGTGCACTTGTTGTGTGTGTGCCTACCTGCGTCTCCGCGGTACGTTGCATCCTTGGTGGTGCATCAGCAGGAGCATGGGGAGGGCCTGCAGTGCTGGATTCATGCTCGGGGAGCCGCTTCTTCGTTGTCCGTGCTCGGCGTCCGTGTTACCGCTTCGGTTTGTCGTACGGTATCTCTTGGCCGTGGGAGCCGTTTGTTTGCGGCATCGTAATTTATACGCCGGGCGGGACGTGTTTCGTCGGACGGTGTGTGTCAGTTGGGCTGCGCCGCTACGTGTACGGGCGCACTTTGATGGCGGACGGTGTTGCTGGCTTGCCGGCGGTGTTTGGCCTACTTTTCGCATCGTAATTGGGCGGGCGTGTGGACTGCTGCGTGCCGGCGGTAACTGGTGGTTTTTGCATCCGCCAGCACGGCGGTTGTGCTTCCGCCCGCCATCGTAATGAGCCCCTTAATTCTTTCATTGAATTTAAGTGGACCTGTAGGCTCCGATTATTTGATACTGTAACAGTAGGTAATTTCTAATGGTGATTGGTGCCCCCAAAAATTACTACCATTTTATTGCAAGGTGACAGAAAGTAGCAAATTCCTGGATTCTTGTAAAGGTGCTACAGTGAAAACCATATTTCATTGAGTTAACACTAGTCTTTCTTCCTATTATAGACAGATGAGTTTGATCGACATCACCACAAAGTATATTCAAACATAGTATTACAGTGTAAAAAATTGGGTTATTGGTTGAGAAGGGTAGGAACCCTTCTCAAGCAGCAACCACAATCCTTGTTAGGGTAAACCACAAAAAGAAACTAAATGAACCTGCTTAACCCTTTGGTAGCTTGGCTCAAAACAGTCAAGCAAAAGTGTAAAGTTTTATGCAGCACACAAACAGTAATAAAGTAAAAGCAATACACAATTAAAAATCCCACACCAATCTAGTAAAATAGAGTACATTTTAATAAATAAAATAAAACCAAAACAAGACAAATCCAATCCGTAGGACAGCAGATATTAAATTTAAACGATTTAATTAAGTATAGCGCCTAAAATCAAAAGCGGCAATTGTGGTTATCTGGTCGCCGGACCGGGTGAAAGTCACAAGTTCATGCCGACCGTGATGGAGAGCAGGCTGGGTGTAGGACTGGGTTTGGCCAGCAGGAAAGTGTGCTTGTTTGTACTTGGGCTGAGATACAAGGCCTGAATCTCCCTGGGCTGGTTCTGAGGAGGCCATGGATCAGGAGCTGCAAGATACTGTGATGCAAGGTCCTGCATTGGTTCCAATGAGGCTGCCGATCAGAAGCTGCAAGATGCTGTGATGTGAGGTCCTACATTGAGTTGCACTACATCGGTTCCGATGAGACTGCCGATTAGGAGCTGCAAGATGCTGTGATGTGAGGTCCTACATTGAGTAGCCCTACATCGGTTCCTATGAGACTGCCGATTAGGAGCTACACAGTGCTGAGATGTGAGGTGCAGCATTGAGTTGTGTTGCACTGGGTCTGTTGCAATGAGGCCAACGATCAGGAGCTGCAAGATGCTGTGATGCAAGGTCCTGCGTTGAGTTGCACCGCGTCAGTTCCGAAGAGGCTGTCGATCAGGAGCTGCGAGGTGCTGCAATGTGAGGTCCTGTGTCAAGTTGTATTGCTCTGAGTCAGTTTTGAGAGAACCCTCAGTTGGATAAGGAGGAGTACACTCTCTTGCCAACCGAAGGCTGAGAACATGGAGGCACCTTTTGGGGATCAGGACTCAATCCAGCAGAGGCCAGCAGCAGGGCACAGGCAGGTCCACTTGGCTTTGGTTAGCTGGAAAGATGCAGGATAGATCTCTCAAGCTTTTTATGACCCTGTAGCTCACCCAGGAGGCCCTTAGAGTCATTCTGGTGGTACTGGGTTCAAGGAGCAGGTTCAGCCTTCCTTCTTTAGGCAGAAGGGCAATCCTTCCAGTGGCAGGGCAGCTTAGCTGTATTAATAAAGTGGATTTTAAATTACAATTCATTTCAGTGTAAACTCAATAACTGGAGATGCATTCCGGTCAGTAAGGGGACCGCAGCGGGGGACTACAGCCCCCAACCAACATCGCAAGATCAGGAGGATGGCTCCAGTGTCCAGGAAGAGCATTTCAGTGCGTTGTGTTCCTGCGGGTGAGGGACGCTTTTTGGCCAGTTTAGGGATTGCAGCGGAGGGAATACAACCCTCAGCCAACATCATGAGCCCAAGAGGAGAGCTCCAACGTTGAGGAAGCAATTTTCAGCTTGTTTTTCCGCAGGCACGGCTGAAGTGGGCTTGATGGAAATTCCTTTGGTTGTGGGCTTCAATTTCAAAACTTTGATTGATTCCATATTGAACCAATATAATAACAGAGTTAGAAGGACATAACTCCCCGTTCTAACTACAAATTCTATTTTTAGATACAATGAAGTAACATACCTTGCTCTATTTTCACATTTGTTGTTAAAATGAGTTCCTTGTGAACATTGTTAGTTGGCTGACTAGCTATACCCAGTTCGCAGGGACATATGGGTTGCTCTTGTTCCTTGTTAAAATAGGTTGAGCCATGTAGGCCTGTTGCCAAAAAGGGCAAATCACCTAAAACCTCAGCAGAAAACACAGAGGATCTTAACCGTTTATTTACTATTGTTCAAGCTTCGGAAATATCAGTTAAATTTTCCTTAGACTCCCTGTCCTCTAGACTAACTCTAGTCGAAAAAACTAATACTAGCTGCCTAGAAAGTCTGCAAGCTAATGCCAGACATAGCACCTTGCCAAACCAGAATTCATTGACTGTGCCTCCTTCTGTTAACTGATCTTCTAATTCAATATCTTGTAGTAACCATCCTTCCACTCGACATACTCCAGAACTTTGCACTGCTATTTCACCTGTAAATAACCGATTTTATCTGATCCTGCATCTCAACCCCCAACCCAATAAGCCTAAAGACACCCGATCATCACCACACCCAAAGGTTTACTGACAGCCCTGGATCTCCCACTGGAAGTTACACACTTTGTGGTAATTCTAGGGAATATACCAACTCTCTCCCATCCTGAATCTGAATCCTGGGAGGGCCTGAAAATTAAATCAATTCATTGGGTGGGTAAGAAAAAGGGTCTGACAAAAGCCCTCTTCAAGGACTTAAAAATGGTTAGATGGGTCAATTGGATTGGCAGAGGAGTAAATTTCCTAACAGGTGACTGCGTAGTTATATCTTTTGAATCCCCTACTTTGACACAGTCTCTTCTGCTCAGAACTAGAACCAATTCTGACCGCACAGCGGCCGGCATTATGTAGGGGTTGGGGGGAGGGCGGGAAAGCTGGGAGGCGGGAGCAGGAACTCACGGGAGCGGGAGGGGTCGCGGGGGCAGCAGTAGCAAGAATCTATGGCAGAAAAAGCGGGGGAAAAGAAAATAGAGAGAAAGGTGTAAAAATGCACAGTAGAAAAATAAACTAACAAGGAAACGCACAGAGACAGATAGAGAAAACAGGAAGCATAGTAGGAAATAAACAAGGAAACAGGCACAGACAGATAGAGAAATTAGGAAGCACAGTAGGAAATAAACAAACAAGGAAAACAGGCACAGAGACAGATAGAGAAAACAGGAAGCACAGTTTCACTTGTGACAGTACCCTGCATCAAGAAGACCAGAACAGGAGGATGCTCCTTCTCCTTCCTCGCGGCCAAGGCATGGACCCACCCTCTCCACCTCCGACAGACACCTTCACTCGCCAAGTTCCTGAAGGGCCTCAAGACCTGGCTATTCGACGAAGCACCGTAACATCCTGGAGCCACGCACCTTTCCCCCCCAGCGCCTTGAGACCCTTTCGGGTGAGTAGCTGCGCTATACAAACCCTTGATTGATTGAATTCTCCATTTCATCCCTTACATCAAGTGATCACCCTTCCGTTGAGGTATTTTTATTACCTCCCTAAATCTGGAGATGGGCCCATTTTTACTAACCCTGGGCGAAGTATTACGCTACGCTCGCGTAGTTTGCGAAGTTTGCGCTACTTCGCACTACGCGAATTGCACGTAGCACAGTGCAAACACGCGTAGCGTAGCGGTCATTTTTTGCTTGCTCGCGGTCCTCAACGTCAAGTTGGCGACCCCGAGCAAGCAAAATGACATCCCGGCGAGACTTTTTCCTCGTTCGCGATCAGCAACATCAAGTTGCCGATCGCGAGCGTGGAAAATAAACCTCCCGACGAGATTCTCAACGCGGGGAGGTCAGGTTTCTCATTGCGAGTGGTCGCATATGCTCGCGACCGCTCGCGATCAGAAACTACCAGTCCGCGTTGAGAAAGCTGCCGCTCGAGTAGAAATCTACTCGAGCGGCAGAAAACGACCGCTTGCACTGTGCAAGATGCGGTTTGCACTGATTGCACAGTGCGGACAAGCATCCGGCACTGTGCAATCAGTGCGAACAGCATTTTGCACAGTGCACTACGCAGTTCGCGTAGCTACGCGTATCTCGCGTAGTGCAAAGTGCACTTCGCGTAGCTACGCGTAGCGCTACTACGCGAACTACGCCCCGGGTTAATTTTTACCCCATGGGCTGGACTCTGTCCAGCTTGCTGATTTTCATCCCCAAATTACCACTAGGAATCATTTCCATTTGTTGACTGAGCTGGACAGAACTGACTGACTTTCAGCAAGACCAGAGAAGCTCCCCATTTCTGTTGTTCATCCTCCTGCGGGCCAGAGACTCCCACTTCAACCGTAGAGGTTTCCTTGAAAAGGGCTTCATCATATTCTTTCCCTCCCTTAACTACAGTGGTCAATCATGCTTCCCCAGCTTCCAAGCTTATTATAACGATTACTGAGTTGCTCCACCCTTATAATTTTCTGTTTTGGAATGTGGCGGGATTCCGTTCCAAGGTTCTTCTCTCAACCTGGAAGGACTTTGTCATGAAATTTTGGTTTCTCTGCTTTCTGGAGACTTTGGCATTGGAACCGATCCACATTATAGATTTAAGACTTTCCATCAACCTGCAGTGCAGACCTAAGGGGGAGTTGTCTATCTATGTTTCAAATCTGTTGCCCTACCCTACGAGCAGAGTAGCATCATCCTCACCCTATTATCTAATTATTGTTTGTGATTTCTCACTCAGCATAAACCTTATTATTGTAAATTTCAATAACAATGCTCCTCATTTTGAAATCATTAATGTTTTTCCCAATTCAAGTATGAGCTGGATCAAGGATGCTGTTGAGAAGGAAAGAACACTTTTATATTGTGGAGTGGTGATTTTAATATTCATTTAGGTTCTCTTCCAGCTAAAATGGCTTGTGGCATGGTAGATTCAAATAATAATGATCAATCCAGTTTTTGCATAGCGATTATGGGATGAAATTGAATGATTTAATGTTAAAATATATCTTGTTTTTACAAACGAATTGTGTTCCTCCATTCCCATTGATTCCATTTTAGTTGGTGGTGGGCACAACACTGTTATTGATTATATCCTTTGTTCTCATAATTGTGAATTTTGTCGTAGGTGGTTTTAGTACCCATCCTACTTTATGAGTGAACATCTCCCCAGAGCATTAAGGTTAGACTGGAGTATAGTCGGAAAAACATCCATATTGAACATATTATTGATAATTCAGCCTTAACAACTCGTAATGGTGTCTCTCTGTGTTGGTCCCTGGTGAACTTGTGACATTTTCTCAAAAAATTGGTTATTGCCCACAGGCAAGCCTATGAAACGACTAGTGATGTTGATATAAAGGCTGCATTTCTTATGATTTCTGGTAGGGATCAAAGACACTTTAACCAGAACACAGCCCCAGCCAAATAGCGACAGGCCTGGTTGGGTTGATGGCACTTGTTTCAAAGCCCATAAGAATCTTAAGAAAGCCCTTCATAAGTGTAGACTAGAATATAATCTAGCACTGAAAAAAGGAAGAAGGAATTAAAAAATATGGCCTGGGAATCCCTGATATATGCCAGTTTGTCTAAAGATACCTCTGATTTTTGGCATGTTATCAATGGCCCTCTTTCAAAGGACGACCACACCCCTAGATTGGAGGCAGTAATTAATTACACCGATTAGGTTGCCCATTTTTCTAAGATCTATTCTATCCCTAGTCAGCTGCCCTAGGGGTTTTATCCTTTTTCTTTCAAAGTTTCGGCTTCTGATTTTAGAAAATGTATGTCTCTACTTGGACAAAATTAATATGGCACTAGCAGGGAGTAAGGACGGTAAAGTCCCAGGCTCGGACGGCATCCCCATCAAGATTTTCAAGGCTAATGTTCCCTTACGGGGCACAATTTTAACCAGAATATTAGGGGATTGTTGCTGTTCTGGTATTTTGGACACTTGGCCGGAGGCTACAATTGTACCAATTTTTAAGAAAAGGGATTGTGCCAATCCTGCCTGTTACTGCCCCATTCCCACTCCTTCACTCTTTGTTAAAAGTGGCAGGGAGAATTCTGTTGAATCAATTAGAATAGTGGGTCAAAACCAATAGCATTCTTTCTGATGTACAGTATGGTTTTAGAAGGGGCTTGGGGACCATTAAGCAGGGGTTAAATCTTGACTTACTCATTGGTAAATATACCTATGTAAAGAAGGGCCATTGGTACTCAGCCTTTGTCGATTTGTTGAGCGCATTCAACTGCGTTCTACATAGTAAACTGTGGGCAATTCTATCAGAGCTTGGGGTGGACTCACAGATTACAGCCCTCCTCAGAGAAATATATTCTGGTGGCAAGGCTAGAGTACGTTTTGATCCTGGGGGTGAGAGGGGTCAGGCAGGGCAGCATTCTCCTGCCCTTTTTATTTACTCTGTATATCAACAGACTGGAGCCTGTTTTAACACATTCTTGCAGGGATCTTCCACAGATTGGCCATAGACCCATTCCATGTTTGCTTTACGCTGATGATGCCTTGCTCATGTCCATAACTCTGTTGGGTTTGCAGCAGCTACTTAATGGCTTTGTCAATTTCATGTCAGATCTTTGTCTGACAGTTAATATAGGGAAAACCTTTGCAATGAAGTGTGGGAGGCAAATCAGGAAATGTCGTGATTTTAGGATTATTTATTTATTTGGAGTTTTATAAAGCGCGAACATGACCTGTCAGGGTCAAAAGTGAGCTGTACAAACAACACTTACATTACACACATAAGGGATAAATGCAAAAGGAAAAAGAAATCATCAAAACATATACAATATAACACTCAGTCAGCCTAATTAAGCACCAGCAATACCCAAGAAAGTAGTAAAGCTGTGTGGCTTCAGGGCTACTCTTGAAGGAATTTATTCATCAGATACATTTTCACTTAATTTTTAAAGAAGAAAGTCGAGGGATTAGACCTGATTGCAGAAGGCAGTGCATTTCAAATTCTTGGGGCTAGACCTGAGAATGAGCAGTTGTAAGTTTTTCTTTTTGATGAACTTCTGAGGTTTCAACAGTAGGGAGTTGGCGCTTCTTAGGGACTGTCTACCACCCAAATTTGAGTTTCTTCACCAGGTAGACTGGAGTGTTATGGTGCAGGGCCTTGTGTGTCATGCAGGCTAACTTCAGCTGGATTTTTGCTTCCACCAGGAGCAAATTCAACTGTTTTAGCACTGGAGTAATATGGTCATATGTTCTCGGTCCCATGATGAGCCTGGCAGCAGAGTTCAGTGTGACCCTTAGAGGAGCTAGCCTTGCTTTAGATAAGCTGGCCAGGGTAGCACTCCCATAGTCTAATCGGGAAATGACAAGGGATTGGACAGCTAATTGAAAGTCATCAGGAGGCAAAAAGGGTTTGAGTTTCCTTAGTGCCTTCAGATGGACGTTAGCTCCCCTTGTGGTTGCACTGCTATGGTCTTGCATATTCAGGTATTTGTCCAGAGTTATACCTAGTAATCTAGTGGAGTCAATGATGTGGGTGGGTGCAGTTAATAGTTGTAAGTTGTTTGAGCCATTCTTCAGTGGGTATAGAGTGTTTTCTTGACAAGGGCATCATCATATTCGTTCCCTCCCTTAACTACAGTGGTCAATCACGCTCCCCCAGCCTCCAAGCTTACGCCCACAACTACCGAGTTGCTCCACCTTCATAACTTACTCTTTTGGAATGTGGCGGGATTCTGTTCTAATGTACTTCTCTCACCTTGGGCAGATTTGTCACAAAATTTGGTGTGATGAGCGAACAAGGGGAATTCAGTTTTGAGGCAGTTGAGCATCAGGTGATTGTGGGTTAACCATTGTTTGGTTTTCAGTAGGGTGCAATTGATACATTTGATATCTTCTGGTGAGGAAATTTTCTGGTAATGCTGTGTATTATCCGAGTGTTTGACGGCTTCTGAATTTCAGTGAGAGGTTCCATGAACATGTTGAATAATGTGGGTGAGAGCGTTGATCTTTGAGGTACTCCAATAGAGATCGGAGCAATATCTGAAAGGGTATGGTTGACTTTAATTCTTTGTGTTCTGTTGTGTAGAAAAGAGGCAAACAATTCTTATACAGTACCAGATAGCCCCATCCATCACCCCAGAAGGTCAATCAAGCTGTCATGTTTGACGAGATCGAACGCCGAGGAAAGATCAAGAAGTATGAGTAGGTACGATTCGTTCTGATCAAGTAGTCTCAAGGCGTCATCTACAATGTGTGTTAGAGCAGGTTTTTTTAGGATGGGGTAACTTGTCCTTTTTTTAAACAATCAGGAACCATGCCCTAAGAGAGAGATGCACAGACAATCTTAGACTAAAGCAGAAGTATGGAAGATCTAAACTATTTGATGAGCTTGGCGGGTAGAGGATCATTGAAGTGGATGGAGAGTTTGATTGAAATTAAAGTTTGGAGTATCACAGCTTCATCTGGAAATTTGGAGGTATTCCAAGTAGCATTATTTTTTGTAGAGTGCTGGTCAGAGGGGATCTCATAAAGTGCTGCACTGGGTGGAGACTGGGTGGACCTGGATTAGTAGACACTGTTAGGCAAGTTGTAATTCAGCTTCAATTATCTTAGTCTTTTCAATGAAGTGAATGGAAAATTCATCTCCATCGAGAGATAGCTCATCATCAACCGAGAGGTGGCTAGATTTGCCAATTGTTTGTTGTTTGACGAGTTCGAATAGCTTTTTGGGACGGTTTTTTGCATTGTCAAGTTGTGCCCTAAAGTATTCTGCTTTTGACCTTCGAATGTGCTTGTTGTAAGCGCTTCTTGATGACCTCAAGTGTTTAAGGTTAGCTAGGGAGGGAGGGAGTCTCCATTCTCTCTCGCCAAGCCTTAAATTGCGCCTTTCCTCGTTAAAGTTGCAGTTGAACCATGGTTTGGAAAATCTACTGGGTATTCTTTTTAGATGTTTCGGGGCAATTGTATCAAGTAGGTCAGACACGGATTGGATGTAATGAATGGTAAGATCATTCACATTAGTCATGTTTGTGGGAGGAGGTAGGAGGTTGTTGCTTACAGAGGTTAAGTCGGATATGTTAAGATTTCTCAGGTCTCTGGACCATTGTCTGGGTTTAAGAGGTTAGCACTGTCTAATCAGTACCTTTTCCAGGATGAGGAAGGAAATTAGATAATGAACTGACCAATCACAGGGGGATATGGATTCCAGCTGTATGACATTATCCTTGGCTATGATTAAGTCAAGGGGGGAGGCGCTATTATGCGTTGGGCCAGTACAGGATTGTGTGAGGTTGAGGTCTGAAAGGAAGGTCTTAAAGGTGTTCAGTAAGGGATCATTTGCATCGTTCCAGTGTATATTGAAGTCCCCAAGGAAGATCTGTTTGGTGTGTTGGTCTTTGTTAGCGGCGATAGTCTGCATTATTTGTTCAATGAAAGAAGGGGTGGTAAATTGTATGGAGTTTGCACACCATCTTGTCATTGTTCCATATTTTGATAACTAGGTATTCACATGTGGGCAAAGGAGGAGTTTGTGCCTGTTTCAACGTGAGAGTGAAGCAGAAAATGTATGCTACCAGATCTGTCTAATCTGATGATGTCATAATTGGGGGGAACTAGAATGTCTAAAATTGGTGAGGAGGTATCATTCAGCCAACCTTTGGTTAAGATTAGGAGATGAAGATTTTGTGCGAGGATGAGATTGGCGATATTAGCAGCATGTTTTACCACTGATCTGCAGTTAAGATGCATAGATCTGATGTGGGTTTTGGTGACTAAAGTCTCTTGGTGTGTTATGGGGACCTGCCAAAAGCTTTACTTCAACTTTTTGTTATTTGGGCATTTTATTTGACGATCATGGCTCATGGATTCCAGCTGTAAACATCAGGGAGCTGTATTTTAACAAATCTATCTCAGCATTGATAACTTCACTATTACGCTAGGCAATAAGCTGATTAGGGAAATGCTAACCATATAGAATACTAAATGTGTATCTGTGGCCCTATATGTGGCGGGAAGCTGGGGCTATCCTGGGAAATGGATTAATCTAGCATCATTAAAAATCAGCTGACCCCCGCTACATGCGTGGTAATTCTAATATGGCCACAAACCCTGCGTAGAATCGGATGGTGGGGACGTCTAACACAGATGAACCCTCTTTGGCGGAATCGCATGCTTCCGCAAGTAGCTGATTTACAGGGCTTTGGTGGCTGGGACCGCATTGGCGTCTCAACATTAGGGGATGTGATGAAAGGCACGGTCTTTAAATCATTTGGAGACCTCCAAAAATAATTTCATATGCCCCATACCCCTTCTATCAGTTTCTGCAACTGCAACACCCATACATTAAAAATTTTAATACCCTCCCAGAATTCAGCCCTCTCGAAGGCAAACTCCTTATGGGGGATCTCGAGGAACATAAGATATCCAAGATCTATCAAACCCTAGCCACCAATAGCCCAACTACCTTAGATGCTCTCAGGGTGGCCTGGGACACCGATATTGGACCTGTGGACGAGGACAAGGACGACTGGGCCGAAGCCCTACGTTCACCATATGAGGCCGCGATATCCTCTTGACTTCAACTCATTCAATTTAAATACCGCCACAGAGCGTACTACACCCGACGCAGACTGTGGACCGCGAGGTTGATTGCTTCTCCAATATGCCTCCGATGTCAGTCAGATGAAGGCACTTTCATACATACAACCTGGTCCTGCTTGGTCCTTGACCGGTTCTGGAGAGGGGTTCTCACTTGCTTGGCTGAGGTACTGGCTTGGGACATACCGAGGTCTCCGAAATTAACACCCTTAGGTGTTAGGGGGTAACAGATACAAAAGACATTTACTGTTCTTAGGTCTTACAGTCGCTAAGCGAGATATAGCCAGGCTGTGGAGGGCTGAAATCCCCCCTCGGGTTTCACAATGGAAGACAGGATTGGACTTCATTATGGAGTTGGAGCTCCCAGTTTTTATCGCCTGTGGATGTCCACAGAAACATATTAAACTATGGGCTAGGTGGGCCACCTATAGGAACATACCTCTGCAAATACATGAAGGTGTTGAGAGGCTATTAGATGCAGAGGTCAAAACATTCACGTAGCAATGGTAGCTATGCAATTCCATCTATGGATACAACTGCGCTGCATGGAATCACTCATCATGTTTAGTTGAAATGGGACAATGTCAGTGTTGGACAACGATAATGTTTTCTTTGTAATTGACCCTGCAATGGTATGTGTATTGAAGTTAGACGAATAATATATGTACCTTGATAATTCTTCTTTAAGCTGTATTTCTTCATACCACCTTGGCCTATTGTAAGGTTTAAAATAAAATCAATAACATTTGTTATAAAAAACAAAACAAAGCTGATGGTGTGCATCCATATCTTACCTCTGTACAGAATCATCAGCATAGGTGAAATGATGAGGTGAAGCAGGTGATGACTAATAAACAAATGTTTATTAAGAATGTCACTATAAAGGCCCACTGGTGAGACTAAGATAGCATGTCCTTCCACCACCAGCACACCACCGTCTCTGCCCCAACATTCTACATTCCCTCATCCCCAACACTCTATGTTACATGCTAAATGATATACATACAATTCCACATAACCTAGTACAATTCTATACAACGTGTCCTTTTTAAAAAAATATTATAAATAAATATATGAAAATGAATTGCACCAAGAATTATTAAGAATAAAACATTTTACGTACCTAAACAAAACTGAGCATGCTAAAAATAACACAAACACAAAAAACAAAAAATGTACTCTAAAATAAAATCCTCTAATTTCTTAGGCAATTTGATCACTCTTTTAGACTGAGAAACATCAGTGACCACCTGTTTATCAATGGCAGATTGATCAGTAACCACCTCTTCATCAACAGCATTTTGAACTTTATCAACTGCAACTTGATAAGTAACCACTTCTTTATCTGCAACATTTTCCAACTCTTGGCATTGCACAGCCGAATCAAATGAATCTGAGTGCAACCTTTGTGTACTGCTATTTTCCTGCATGTGTATAAAACCTTGCTCATGTAAAGGTCATTCAAAAAATTAGTTATCTTCATCCAGCCCTACAAACATTCTCTCTTGCCCACATTTGAGAGTCACCATAGCACTCTTATTCCACCATCCATTATTACGCAGTAGTACGACACTTTCAGTTACTCTTTTAACAGGTTCCGAAAACTTAGACAGGTTCCGAAAACTTAGACACTCCCTTCCGCTGCAGACCAGGGTTAACAATTCTTACCAAATCTCCTAACTTAATTACTTTATGCTTAACTCTATGCACTCCATCATGATATATTTTCCCTTTAATTTGTGCCTTCTTCAAATTCCCCGACTCCCTCCAAAACTTTAACCATATTCTTGTTTTCTTTAAACTCCTCAAAATAAGGAGTCAACAACGTGTGACTTTCTCTTCCTCTCATTAAAAAATAGGGAGATACTCCAGTCACAGAATGTGGCGTATTATGATAACTCCAAAGTTTTCTTTCAAAAAAACGAAAACATCCCTATTGTTACTCAAAGCAGCTTGTACACCTTCCTTTATGAATCTGTTAGCCCTTTCTACTTGATCATTGGCCTTAGGACAATGTAAAGGTCCTCTCTCCGTACTGATACCACTGCACCATCTTACTTGAAACAAATTACACTCCATTGTCAGACATAAGTACTCTCGGAAAACCTTCAACTTGAAAAATACCTTCCAGAAATGTTATCACCTCATCAGTATTAGGATTTTCAACAAATGTATGGTAGATCCATTTTGAAAAATTGTCAATGAGTACTATTACAAACCTATTCTCTCTTCCCAAGATGTCCTGAAAAATCAATGGAAACTTTTTCCCACGGTTTTGGGGAAGCTTTTGTATAATTGCTGGTTCACAAGTCAGCTTCCAATGTTTGTCAGAGCACACACACACACTGCATGCATCGACAAACCGCTCAACTCCAGCATCCATACCCGGCCACCAATAGCGAATTTTAAGAAGTTTCTTTGTACCTGTTGCACCATTAGGTCCTTCATGAGCTAATTCAATACGTTTTTTTCTGAGACCCGAAGGTGGAACAAACCGGTCATTCCTAAGTAAAATGTCATTCTCAATACTCAATTCACTAGAAATTTGAGCAAAACTCTGTAACGCAGGATCAAGATTTCTACTGGGTGGCCACCCATTCACAACATAGTGTTTGGCTTTTACTAACTGTTCATCCTCACCTGACTCTTTGATCCATGCAGATTCTGAAACCGTACCATTGCACTTATTTAAAATGTTCACAACTGCCACAAAACACTCATGTTGATCCAAAGCTGCTTCCTCCTTTTAGTCTTTAGGTGGCAATCTTGAAAGACAATTTGCAACTATAATTTTACCTCCTGAAATATGCTTTATCTCAAAATTAAACTCTTGCATTCTGGCAATGAGTCTAATAAACCTTGAAAAGGCTTTATAAGATCTGACCCCATCCATCATATAGACTAATGGTTTATGAACAGTGATCAACACAAAAAGCTTCCCCCACAAAATGTTTTAAAATGTTTCCACTGCCCACACACAGGCAAGAGCCTTTTTTTCTATGGTAATATTAGGTTGTTCTGCTCCTCTCACTTCTCTTAATATAAGCAAACTTACGCTTTCCTTACCATTCACCATCTGGCTGAACACTGCACCCAAACCTATGGAACTACCATGTATTGTCACATATGATTTACCCTCTGGATCAAAAGTGTTAAGAGCAGGAGCATGCACAATTAAATTTCTTACCTTCTCAAAGGCATCATATGCTCCTCAGTTCATACAAAAGAAACCCCTTTCCTTAACAACTTCCTTAATGGCTCAACAACAATGGCATAACCATGTACAAACCTTGCATAACACTCTCCCAGTCCTAAAAAGGATCTCAAAGCCTCTTTGTCATATGGTCTCATTGCATCATTAATAGCTTTGATAAGAACCTTCTTGGGAGAAATTCCTTCACTTGAGATGCTATGACCTAAGTAGTTAATTTCACTCACCAGAAACTTGCATTTCTCTTTGCTTCCGGTCATGCCTCTAAGCTCCAATGTGTTGAGGACTATTTCCAATAACTCATCATGCTCCTCCATAGTTTTGGCAAAAATTAGTATTCTTCCTGGAATGCTTGCACCCCTCTTTTTCCTTGAAACATTACATCAATCAACTTTTGAAATACACTGGCCACTGCGGCCAACCCAAACGGCATCCTTAAAAATCTGTACACTCCAAATGGAGTTGCTAAAGCCATTAGATCCTTCAAAGAATCATCCAGCTTTACCTGATGATGTGCTGACTTGAGGTCAATTATCGAAAAATATTTGGCTCCATTGACTGCCGCCAACAATTCTTGGATCCTAGGCAACGGATGACTGTTAACGATAATATTCTTGTTAAGAGACCTCAAGTCAACAGATAGGCATAAATTACCATTTTTTTTAAAGTGATAACTATAGCTAAAACCCACTCTGAACTTTCAGTGGTCTCAATGATACCTTCTGCACACAAAGCATCAAAATGCGGCTTAAGTTGCTGCCGAACCCCTAATTGTACCATTCTCACTGTGTGCTGAACTGGTATAGCACTTTTTATTAGCTTAATGTGATGACTGAACCCTTTCACCTGTCCAACTTTGTCCAAAAATACAGCCTGATGTTTAGCTAAAATCATTTTCACATCAGACTTTTGTAGATCAACCTGATTCACTGTTAAATCTCTCAGAACAATAGGAGAATCAGTACCTGGACACAACATTATACCCAGCTTCCCTAAGTCAAATCAACCAATGATAATCTTCGCATCAACAGCAACATAAATTCTTGTAAAAATGCTACACCCTTTGAACTCCAACTTGTCTTTGAAATAGCCCAACATAGTAATATCAAAATTACCCAACGCTTTCGGATTGACATCTGTTTTCACTCTATACCTTTCCACTTTTTTTTTAAGTAATTTCCGAAATAATAGTGATTTGGGTGCCTTAATCAGCCATCATCTCTAGAACAACCTCCCCAATGCACACTTCTCCCAGTGGTGCCTGAAAACCAGCACCAATCATGTTCACATCAAAAGATGTAAACGGATCATATAATGTGAGAATCATAGTCCCCAACAATCACTTATAGTGCTTACACTCATGCTAGCAACAGGTTTTACACTCCTACACACCTTCTGGAAATGCCCAAATTTGTTGCAGTTGTTGCACCTTCTCCTTATTGCGGGACAATCAGCACTGTTGCCAATATGAAACTTAGATCCACATCTATAACAGCTAGGTTTAGTGTCCACAGACAGGAGTGTTGATAGTGTACACCATCTCTTTGGATAAAGCTTTAGAATAGATAATAGATTTTTCAATCCCTTTGGCAATGTCTAGAACTTCAGCAAGAGAGGGTTTCAGGCACGTCAATGGCCTCTCTTGAATTTTTTTTGATTCACAGTTAAATACAAACTGGTCCCTAATGGAAATATCCACAGCAGCCCCAAACTCACAATTAGCAGCAAATACCCCCAAAGCTGGCACATATTCCTCAAGTGACTCACCACCAAATTGTTGCCTCTTGAAAAAACTATGCCGCTCAATCATTACATTAGATTCACCTACGAATTGTTTTTCAAGTCTTGCCACTGCCTCCTTGAATACATCCCAACCTTCCTACAGGGATGCATCAGAACCTTGCTCTCGCTTTCTGCTTCACAACTTTGTATTGTCCATGTCCTTCCAAAATTCATAAAGGGTGGCTCAGCTGTCCTTCACACATTTAATCTTCCTCACAGTGGGCCGACACCAAAACCAACACCTGTCGACTTGAAATGACGAGGTGAAGCAGGTGATGATTAATAAATAAATGTTTATTAAGAGTGTCAATATAAAGGCCCACTGGTGAGACCAAGATAGCACATCCTTCCACCACCAGCACACCACTGTCTCTGCCCAACATTCTACATTCTCTCATCCCCACCACTCTATGTTACATGCTAAATGACATATATACAATTCCACATGACCTTGTGAAATTCTATACAACAATAGGTTAGTGCTAACATCTTTTAAACTTGATATCTTTCATTATTTGCTCACTTTCCCTGTTAACAATCACCGGTCAGAGGTCCTGATAAAATGCCCTTGTAACGGCCTTTATAATCAATGCACTTTATACATTATTTGTTTTTGCACTTCATATGCATTGTCTCGTAAATGTTTTATTTTGCCCATTCTTTGTGAACACAATTTTAAACAATGTCGACCAGCACTATTCTTTTTTTACAATAATTTACTTCATTAGCTATTTGATACAAGATTTCTCGGTTTTTATGGTCTGTGATACGGTCAATAGCATAGTAATTATGTCTCATAGCTCACTTTTTAATGCTTAGATGTTTACTGTTTTATGCTTATGAAATGTGTAATTTATTTTGTATGATATGCTTTTATGGTTTCTTTAAGATAATCTCATAAAGTGGACTATGACTATGAGTGTAGACATCATTTTCCTCTTTGCTCCCAAATGTAAGTTATCACTTATCAAATGTAATAAATTCACCCAATGTTACCCTATGGGAGAGGTAGGCCTTGCAATAGTGAAAAACAACTTTATGATGTTTTAAAGGCTACATTAGTGGGTGGCACAATGCGTGCTGCAGGCCCAATATCAGCATTTAATTTACTGGCCCTGGGTACATTTAGTACCATTTATAAGGACTTCTAAATAAATTAAACATGCCAATTATGTGTAGGCCAATTTTACAATATTTGAGGGAGAGAGAGAGCACATGCACTTTAGCCTGTCCCAAAGGCAACTAAACGAATTCAGCAAAACAGGAGGTGTGAAAGCAAAACTTCTGGGGAACTACCACCTTAGGTAGTCAGGTCTAGCATATAGCATTTGAATGCATGCTTGGCTCTCCAATCAAAGTTAATACCTCCGGAATAAGGGGGGTTTCATGAGAGCCACGCCACTATTGACCGCTGTTTCACTCTTTCAGCCATAGCATAGGTGTCAATTGAACAACATGGGAGCGTACGTTATTGTTTTGTTGACTTCTGTGCAGTGTTCAATGGTGGACCGAGAGAGCCTCTAGAAAAAGCTGGCTGATTGGAATATCCGTTCCCTCCTCGTTTCAGTTCTTCACACCTAACATTCTTCCACCTGGGCATAGATCTTGCAGGCTTACTCACTCAATGGATTCCAATTACCAATGCATAAACCAGAGCTGTGTCCTACCACTAGTCCTGCTTTGTTTCTATCTTGCCAATCTGCTGGTTAAAGTAATAGAAACGAAGTAAGTTGTTGTTACCAGAAGGCGTCATGTTTACTTTATGCAGATGATTTGGTTATAAAGGATTACACTTTGATTGGTCTCCAAAGGAAGTTAGTGGCTTTACACGATTACTGATTTGATAACGCTTTGATAATGCTCAGCAATCAATATTGAACAAACTGCAGCTAATTCAAAATGCTGCTGCTAGACTGTTGTCCGGCACACCGAAATTTCATTCTTTGTCTGAAATTATCAGACAACTGCACTGGCAGGAACAGAATAAAATTTAAGGCATTGAGCATTGCCTATAAAGCAACACATAACATAGGACCCGAATTTTGAAGAAATGGTTAAAGATTTACACCCCAAACAGGCCACTGCGCTCGGCGGGCACAAATCTACTGGTTGTTCCCAGAACATATAGATCCAACTGGGGTGACAGAAGCTTTGTGGTGGCTACTGCTTAGCTCTGGAATTCTGTTCCTTGTCAGATTAGAGATTTGCTTTCTCTTTTAATATTCAGAAAAAAAAATTAAACTTGGCTTTTTAATAATTAGATCTTTCCTAACTGTTTTCTTTCACATTGTTCTGTTTCAGGAGTAGCTTGCGCCGAGACACCTTTGTTGG